>CM050175.1:35536955-36174455 GCA_027410445.1 Discoglossus pictus
TAAAGGACCTCCATATCAGTGGGTTAATTTTAGACGCCACAGGGGTCCATTAAGGATCTCCACAGCAGGGGATTCATTCTTAATGCAATGGGGCCCATTAAAGATGGCCCTGGCAGGGTGTTAATTTTAGATGTTATGGGAGTCCGTTAAGGACCTCCTTGATATTGGTTAAGTTTATATGCCACAGGGGTCTCTTAAGGACCTCCGTGGCATGGGTTAATTTAGATGCCATTTTTTTTTTTTAAGGACCTCTGTAGCAGGGAGTAATTTAAGATGCTATGTGGGTCAGTTACGGACCTCATTGGAAGAGGCTTAATTTTAGTTGCCATGGGGTCAGTTAAGGACCTCATTTGAAGAGGGTTAATTTTTACCACTGGGTCAGTTGTGGCAAAGTTTAACTTTAGATACCACAGGGAAACCATTAAGGAGCTCCATGGCAGGGGAGTTAACTTTAGATGCCTCTCGGGTCAGTAAGGACCTCCTTGGAAGGGGGATAATTTTTGATGCCATAGGGATCAGTTAAGGACATCTGTGAAATAGATTAATTTTAACATGTCCCATGGGTCCATTATTTGACTTCTGATGCATGGGTTAACTTTTGATGCCACAGGATCTATTACAGGTTTATAAGGATGTCCATGTTATAGTTAACTATGGGATTTAAGGCTGCCTGCCATAAGGTTATCCTCAGGTTAAATTAACCAAAGTGCATACACATTTTGATTGTTATATGAAGTTAAATATATTTGCCTATGCCAATACTAACACATTGCAAAGAGTGGAGAGCCCTATCTTGGCATTTGGAATCTAGCTTGCCTAGAGCTTTCCCTAAAGCAGTTTACAAGATTGAAAACTCAGTTTGGGTGTGGTATAGGAGTATGAAAGATGTGTTGTGCATGTTAAGACTGAAGGTGATACGTATCTTTGAACAGATGTGTTTGTTTTTTTGTTTGTTTTTACAAAACCGCCTTCAAATTAATTTCAAGGTTCACAGACCAACGATGATATTGACAAATCAAAAAGGAGAGGGGATAGTGGGCATCCTTGAAGAATGCCTCTCTCTAGTATGAAACTATTCGATTTAGTACAATTGATTAAAATAGAAGCTATAGGATTAGGATATATTGGGCCTCATTCAGTTGAGCAATTGTAAGTTACCGTAGCCCGTAATGGAGGCCGTAAGTTATTTTTCTATTAAATTGGTGTTTTTTTTGCGGGCCGCAAATGGGCTACGTGTTACAGGCTAGAGATCCTTGCAGTTGTTAAAACCAGAACTTACAGCCCATCAAAGTCTTTGATGTTTCAAGTTTGCAAGAGTTACGATTGTTAAAATTGTAAATCGCTATTCATTTACTACAACTCCTCATGACTGCAAATGTATTTAAGCCTGCAAACTGCAAATGTCGGCCAGAATCTTACAGGTTCCAAATAGGACCCACAATGGGTTTACACTGCAAAAAGCAAAAAAAACTCACCAATGGACTTTAAAATATGGTCAAAGCAATGGAAGGCATTAGAATTCATTGCACAACAATTCCCATTTAACAAATAGCCATTAAAAAAAAAAAAAAAAATATATATATATATATATATATATATATATGTTTATATGTTGGAATGGTCATGCATATGCCAATATGAAAAGTCTTGCTGCAAGATGCTGAAAGCAAATAAAGAGACACTACCAAATTAAAGTGCAACACAAATACATGAAAATGGCTGCCATATTAACTCTTTATCACTCACAGAGGCTCTAATGTGGACCCTAAAAATACAAAGATAATCTTATATACATCTCACTCATCACATCTACATTGGGAAAACAAACAGTAGCCAAATAATACCACCACATCACATATATCAAGTACCAGGAAAAATGTGTATTTATGGTTGTTCAGTCCCTATGTTGTGTCTGACTCTCTGTGACCTTATGGACTGCAGCACACTTATGTATGCCGCTGTCTGTGCTTATCCCCGAAGTTTGCATGGAAAACATACTGGAGTGGGTTGCCTGTTCCTTCTCCAGTGGTCTGTGATTTGTCTGACCTATCTGCTATGACCTTCCCACCTAGTGGCTCTACATGGTTTAGCTCACAGCTTCATTTAGGTACACAGGCCCCTTCACAACACACTAATCTACTCTAACACATCAGGAAGGGCTGCAAACACACATGGAGGCTGTGCAGAGGCACGTGGAGTGACAGCCAACTTACCCTTATCAGGGGTAATCTCTACTACACCGATCCTGGAAAGTAGCACGCCATTGTTGGTGGCTATGTGCCAAGATGTATACCCATTATCATTTGGTGATATCCTATTAAGTATTTTGCTATCAATCAATTGACATTATCACCTGTCTTATTCTTATCAGGGCTTCAGGCGAATGTTGCTACACCACAGTATCATAAATTGGACTTTGCATGTGGATTAACCTTTTATTATTAGATATTATGTTTATTAGATGATATTATTATCATTACTATTATTATTATTATTATTATTATTATATGTATTAATCTAATGCATAGTAAGTAGTGCTCATTAGTTTATTGATATAGGAATGTGACACAAATGTGATTTATGTGGATGTCCCAAAACCCCAACAATTGAAAACACACTGACATGGTGAGAATGGTATAACAAAGCTTTATTTCATACACAGAGCACAGTCAGACATGTATAAGACTGGGAACTAATATCATAGGTGTGGTGTGGGCAGATCCTGGATTTTTTGGGATAACAATGATACATAAAGGGGTAATGTCATAGTCTAGAATAAGCATGATGCATAGCACATACCAGGGTCACATGTGGTCACTACACCACTGCAACCGGATTCTGGTGGGAGAAAAAAGGTTAATCAGAAATCACTCCATATAATTGAAGAAACCATTAATGTGCATAGCACTTACAACTTCTCTATATGTGCTCAAAGAAACAGATGCAAAAACCTCTGGACAGTGTAATCCAATCCAGTTTCACATACAGTGTGTTCCCAAAACTAAAATCTGAAAAAAGCAGTAAAAAAAAAAGGCAGAGGAGGATAAAAAAAACATGCATGTACATTACAGTGCTAAATACTGTAACAATCAACAAACTAAGCTGATTCCCATCTGCAAGCATTACTATTAGCTAGTTCTCTGGATAACTCCCTGCCCATGACCATTAATAATGTGTCATCTCACAATAGATTCTTAGCTGTGACCAGTGTCAGTGGTCAAGGTGTACTATCACCTTTGCATTATGATATGTTAATCAATATTGATATCACATCCATCAGCTATACACATGTTAGCACATGTTAAAGGATACTCCTGATATCAGCAATAGGGAAAAAGACCCATTAATACAGAGAGGACACAACGGTCAGCAGCCAGATTAAATGTTACTTACATCAGACCCTATGATATTGAGGTCAGGATCACATGCTTCACTAGTGCATACATTAATGCTGGCTGTCATTAACATGCCATTGTGAGACTTTGCAAATCCACCGCCATAGCACTATTAGTCTACATTTAAGCTCCCAACAATCATGTCTTAGATATCTGGCTATATGATAGCTTTAATTTTGTGGGAGTTGTGTGTTGAGGAGGACTGTCATTAAAGGAATGTCTACCTGAGAGGCACTGGGAAAATGTTAAACTTCATACTTTTCCTCCACATTGCTTGAAGATGCAGACGATGCCTTCATGGACCTGGAAGGTACCTAAAAATAAATATATATACACCTGCAAACTAAGGCCTTAAAAATATAGGGACCGCAGCATCTCTTCTCAACAGCATCCTCAGTGACCATGAATTGGTGAAATGTTACACAGAACCCTTCATGTCCACAGAGAAGAGTATCCTGGACCATGTGATGGGAGGTAGCCATTTGCGTACAGAATTTCACCATCACATAGGCCATGATTCAATACTCTGTAGCCAGGCTAGATTACACTTGGACAAATAGATTGTCACTGATGAGTGCTGTTGAGCAGGAACAAAACATATGTGCAACCCCCTACATCCCCCTCTCCCTAGCATCATGGCCCCAACCCCCCAAGAGGCAGCACATGAGCAGTTGTGCTGCTTGTGGTCTTTGCAGAGGCATGGGGGGGAGGAGAGGAGGGGCCGGGCTGTGGGTGTGCCGGTGAGGTTTCCGGGGTGGAGGAGGCGGGGCTGGGGACCAGAACACAACACAAGGCAACTAAGGTCATTTTTTGGAGAGTGTTATGGTCCGTCCCCACCCTGAGCAGCCCAGCAAGGTAAGACTTTGTCATCATATGGTGCCTCCTTTCCTCTCTATTGCGCCTGGCAACCCTGTATGCCCCCGCCTCTGGCTCACCACTGGACCCAGACCTCCTTGATGTCGAAAGAGAGAAAAGAAAGGTATATATTATTAGTATGAGGAATAATACATTGTTTGGTGTTCATTCCTAACTATCTGACATCTAGGCTTGAACCTGGATGATTCATTCAATTGCAAAAATGAGTAGCTATCATTTTCTAGATGTGATCTATTCTTTGGTTCTTGAGCTTGATTGTTCTTGGCTCCTCACGCTATCTTTATTCCGCCTGGGGTCTGTAACTGCATACGCTGCAGTGGGCACACCCATACATGGACTCTCTATTGGTTGAATACTGTTGTTGTGCCCACGAATGACAGTGATTTGTCAGCTTCATGGATTTAATGACGCATCCATCTATCCCTTGTTAATTCCAAAGATCTGACATGTCAGTGTCCTTGTTGGTCATCATGTACATGTGTAGTGTGTGTGATGTACAAGTAGTGGCATGTTGGTGTATGTGATATTCACCTGACATGCAGGCTGGATCATGCTGGGCCACCAGGCCTGATGCTCCAGCAGCGGGCACCTGGCTCAGGAGGTCCTTGGCCACCCTCTCCCACTCATTATATCGCACAGTCACTTGGGGGCCACCACTTGGTGCCGCAGCTTGACTAACCTCCTTGGCCACCATCCTCCTCACCTTGGCCCTGATGTTGTCAGACTGGTGCTTCACAGACCTCACATCCCTTTCCGCTGTTCCCACTGCTGTTACTGCGGCTGCTACCTCCTTCCATTCCTGAAGCCTATTGCCGGGCCTAACTTCCCTCTCCTCTGCAAGGATAACAGGGCATCCACGGATGGCACCAAGGAGGACCACATTCTCCTGGTGCATGTAGTTCAGGGCGCTGTGCTAGCCTTTACACTCTTGCCCTTCCGACCGTGGACAGGGATCCTTAGTTCCCTTAACTGTCCCTGAGGCCTGTACCTCCTCGGAACTACCAACCTCCCTGGGATCAGGCCTCTCTCCCTCTGTCCCGGGGCTAGATGTGCCTATTTCTATGGGCACCCTGCCACCACCCACCTCCTCTATTCCACTATCCTCCTCTCCTCCACTCTCCATCTCCTCCACTCCTCCGCCACTCTCATCTCCCCCATTCTTCTCCTCCTCCTCCACTCCTCACCTCCTCCACCTTCTCCTCCTCTCCTCTGCCACTCCTCACCTCCTCCTCCTCTCCTCCTCCGCCACTCCTCACCTCTTCCTCCTCCACCTTCTCCACCTCCTCCTACTCTGCTCCACCACTCCTCATGGCCACCTCTCTCTCCTCCCTCTCCTCTTTGCCTCTCCTCTTCTTCTCCTCCCCATCGATCCACTCCTCTCCCCTCCTCTCTCCTCCCTCCATTACAATCCCCAAAAGAATATAATGATAAATACAAATTAGTGTTACTGTATATATATATCATGGGGGAAAAATGTGTGTTTTATGTGTATTTATTAACTGTTGGGGATGGGGTGAGGGGGATGGGATGAAGGTGTGTGTATGGAGTGACCTAGCTCTATGTGTATCTATGTGTATAATGTAATTTATGTGTATTTGTATTATTTGTAATCTGTAAGTATGTGTAATCAAAGATTAAGTGTAAAATTGTAAATAGATGAAAATATAATAACAAAAAAGGAAGATACTGCTCTCAAAACTCTCCTACTCTCTCTCACTCTGCTCAGACCACAAACTTGGGGACCTGCGTGCTACTTCGTCAGAATCTACAAAACAGTCAACACACGGGCGGGTGGAACGCAACTTTATAATCTCTCTCTGTCAATTATCTACGGCTAGACCGCTTTCTATTGACTGAGAGGCCTGTGTCACCCTCCGTAATACAGTGATTGGATCGTAACTGTGGAGCGCTTTTATTTCTGTCCATTAACAGCTTGGGGGCTCAGGAGGTGTTCAGGGGCTTGAGGCACCCTTGTTCAATGGAATAGCATCAGAATTGTAGCCGACTTCAAGCCCGCAGCACGCCTGCAGACATAGGGACTGTATACCGCAAGATGCAGCCTTACAATTGAATGAGGCCCATTGTTTTGATAATATGCCAAATATTATCATAGATTCCAAAGTTATGTAAGGAGATCATCAGGTGATCCCAGGAGATATGATTGAAGGCCTTTTCAGAATCTATACTAATTATAAAGGCCAAATTATTCTGACTATTTTTATTCTGTTTGAATTCTTGTATAATTGCAATAATTTTTATAATATTTGTTGCATAGTTTTACCTTAAATAAAACCTGTTTGATCACTATGAATATTCTCCCTCAAAATGATGTGCAGTTTATTGGCAATCAATTTAGTCAACATTTTATAATCTGAATTTTATAATCTGAATTCAGGAGGAAAATACTGTAGATCTATATTCCTCCACTTTGTCGCATTTTTTATCTTTCTTGCAAAATACCGTAATATTAGCCTTTGTGAAATACTTTGAAGTAGGTTTTGTTCAATAAATATGCATTCATTAAAATATACATTAATTATTGTTTATCTGACTAATACATTTAGATAACATCCTTGAAATTGTATTTCCAAATCTACTTCTCACGTGCAGACTATTTAAGTGTGATTTAGCCAATATATGATTATCCACATATTTTTGGGCACTTTTAAATTTTAAATAATTTTGTATATAATTTTTCTTTTTATATCTAATATAAGTGTCTGTAAGTATATCATCCAAAACAATCAACTCTTTGCCCAAATCTTTCTTCAGTGAAATACAATAGTTCATTATTTCATCTCTAGTAACAGACTTAAATGCTTCCCAAAATAATTGTGGATTATTTTTATGTTGCTCATTTGTAAGACTTAGAAAAATAAGCAAGCTCCTTTTCAATAGGGTGTAATATTCTCCATATATCTACTAAATGTAAATTATCAATTAATGGCTATACCAGCTTAGTTTTCCATTTCTAAGTTTTTGATCTTTATTTTAGTCATATTTATCAGGTTTAAGAATGCTACTTCTATCCAATTTAATCTTAGTTGCAATATTAAAGTCTCCCCTGATTTAATAATGGAATCTCTTCAGGCAGAAGAAATCTACTCAATATTCTATCAAAGAAAGCAGGTTGATCTTGATTTGGGCTTGCGGGCTTGCGTAGCACAACTGCAGCCCTCACGAAGCCAAAGGAGCTCCTTGCGCTGGTGGAGATGCGCGCCATAGGCACTCATCCCTACGACCCCCTACAACTTTCCGACCGCAAATGCGGACCTTGCAAATCGAGGGGACACATTTTCGGAGGTAGAGGCTCTACGGCGCCTCACAACCGGTTACAAACGACCACACAATTGGGACTTGGGAAAAACAGACTTACACAAAAATAGACCAGCCACGGGACTTAGAAAAAAACAATTACGCCCCGCGGGACTTAGAAAAAATCCATTACGGACTCGCAAAAATATGACCTTAACGCATAGCCGCAAACATTAAAAAACACAAAAATACCCACAAAAATAATATAAAAACCTTACCCACTCCAAGGGGACACACCCAGGACCTCTGCAACACTGCTTAAACCTCGAATTGTGTCAAATTTACACAGTTTACACACTCGAAAATCTCCTAAGTGACAGAAAAAATGGGCGACGAAAAAAACCGAAAATGATGCTACACGACCGCCTAAAGCCGCTAAATTCCACAAAGCAAATACAGCTTTTACAAAAACCTGTACGACCTACAACATACACAATTAGCAAGGACGCTTCATCATACAAACCCGCCTATCACATGCACATTTGCCGCCATTTTACAACACTAACTTACAGAATGCGGAAGTACCCAGCTACACTAACGGCTTCCCCTCGCGCACGCAGCCTATTTACACTACACACTTCACACATTGCTGACACTTACACCTCAGCTCCACAAGAGTGCAAACCTACATTGTATGCTGCAGGAACATCAAAACAGATTGTCAGCTCTTCAGCACAATGCTTCCTGCATGTATTACTTACGAATAGGTAAAGTATATTCATTTATTAATTTATTACTTATTTCATTAGCATCACAAAATACATATACACACAAAAAAACACTATCGCAATAAACGCAAAAGACATTCACTGCTTGCCTCACAAAGAGTGCCAACGCTGCTCATAGCACACAAACTACACCAGGGGACAGCCTTACAATAAGCGCAAAAAGCAGATCAGTGACGACCTTACAATGACAGCAAAAGCGCCTCTGATAAAAAAAATACAACAACCAAGAGCCTCGCAATCAGCGCCGAGATCTCAGATCACCACAAAAAATAATGTCTGTGCCAAACACCATTCATTTTTTGACGGGCAATTCGCTAGTATATTACATAACACAAATTTAGACTGAACCACATTAACTTGTAATATAATATAACAACCTTCTGTATCCACTTCAATAATTTTGATATACAAGTTCTTTTCTAAATAATATTTCAACACCTCTATTTTTCTTTTCATATTTTGAATATATTACCTCATTAACCCAATCTATTTTCAATTGTATATGTTGGAGGCCTGGTTCACCGCAGCGTTCAAATTAGGTCGGCACCACGCCAAGTTGTTTAACATATGCCATCACATTTTCTTTTACAACATATAAATTATTCCTCTAGAAGGCTGGGATTTTTAGTAACCGTTTTAAATGTAGAATATATATCCTTTTCTAAGGAAGAGTTTCTCAAGTTTGTTAGTTTATGTTATTAACTTCAATATTGCTCACTTCAGGAAGCCTGTAGAAAAGCTTATTTCTGCCAGTGTAGCTCTCATTAATTTAAATGAGCTAATACTTCTAATCTTTCCAAGCAATGCTAAAAAGAAAACATATCTTCAAATCTTCATACAGTATTTACTGCAGTGCAGAGCTGACTTTAAGCAATTATACTTGGTGTATCTGACCTCTACCTTGAGAATATTTTAATTCTGAACACTGCTATTGCAAGTCAGGCTTTAGAGGTATAACTATCCCATCCCTTTGTCCAATTTGCATGGGACCTCCGTTCTCCTCGTCAAAAACGTCCGGACAAGGAAACTCACAGATGGACCACAGCGTCCGTGACATGCCCCAGTCACAACACCAATCACAGCCCTCTGTACCACAGATATAAGGCCTGAGTCATGCCGAGTAGTTTGGAGCACTGCAGCATCCAAGCGCAGCTACCAAAAGTCCTGCCTCAGTAATTATTTATTCCTGTGATCCAATATTTTTTAAATAGCAGATAAGGAGCTTTTTGAACTGATGCATTTTAGTAAGGTTTTGAAGGTTTTGAAGCAGGATTATAGTCTAGTGGAACGAGGCAAGGAGTTTCAGAAAATAAGGGCAGGGCAAGAACAGTCCTGTAGGCAACAGCGAGAAGAGGTGATAAGAGAGAAGAATGTGATAAGCAGAATGAAGAGGGCGGGCGAGGGAGTATTTTGAGATGAGAGTAGATGTAAAGGGGTGCATTGTTGTTGAGGGATTTGAAAGCAAGGATCATGATTTAACATTTTATTCTGGAGTTTATGGGAAGCCAGTGGAGTGATTGACAGAGGGGTGCTGCAGACACTAAGCGCTGAGTATGGTAGATAAGTCTAGCAGAGGCATTCATTATGGATTAAAGTGGAAACAGATGGGTGATGGGGAGGTCAGCAAGGAGCGAGTTGCAATAGTCAAGGTAGGAAATGATGAGAGAATGTATTTGAATTGTAGTTGTGTCTTTGTATAAGGTAGTGGAATATTTTGGAGATTTTTTTATAAGACGGAAGATACAATATATAGATAGTGATTGAGAGAGTGATATGAGGAATGAAAGTGAGGGCAGGGTCTAATAGAACCCCAAGATAAAGAGCCTTTGAGGGCGGAGTAATGATGGCACTGTCGACAATGAGAGATATCTAAGAATGGAAGCTGTAGTAGAGGGTGAGAAGATTAGGAACTCAGTCTTTGACATGTTGAGTTTGATTTGATGGGCAGACATCCAGGAGGATATACTAGAGAAGCAGTTGGAAACTTGTGCTAGAAGAAAGGGGATAGATAGATCTGGTGCTGAGACGTAGAGAGAGTGTGCAGAGATGATACTGAAACCCAAAGGATTTGATAAGAGTACCAAGTGAGAATGTATAGTTTAAGAAGAGGAGCGGGCCTAGTACTGAGCCTTGGGATATGCCAACAGACAGAAGGCGAGAAGAAAAAGTGATGCCAGAGAAGGAGGCACTAAGTGTAGATGAGATGTAAAACACGAGGGAGCAGTTTCAAGAATGCTAAGGTCATGGAGAATGTGGACTAGTAAGGGGTGGTCATCTTTATGACAAGTGTCAGAGATCCATAAGAATTAGAATAGATAAGTGTCCCTTTGACTTGGCTGTGAGCAGGCCATTAGTGACTTTGGTGAGAGCTGTCTCTGTGGAGTGTTGCGGTCAGAAGCTGGATTGGAAGATGTCAAGAAGGCAGTTGGAGAAAATGAATTGGGTAATGCAATTGTACACTAGCACCTCAATCAGTTTTGAATCCAAGGGAAGTAGAGAGATAGGGCAATACTTAGAAGCAGAAGCTAGATCAGAAAAGGGTTTTCTTAAGAATGGATGTAATTATGGCATGTTTTAAAATGTTTGGAAACTTACCAGTGTTAGGCAAAGGTTAAATAAATGTTTGAGAGCTGAGATAAGTATAGTAAATAGGGGAGGGAAAAGCTGTCTTGGCATAGGATCCAGAAGACAGGTAGTATTGCCGGAGGTTGAAAGTAGACTGGAGATATCCTCCATAGTCATTCAGCACTGAGGGAGCACCTCTGTATGTATTGTGTTTGTGTAGTGTGCCATGGTTCTGGATGAGAGCAAAGGCACATGCGTGTGGTTGGGAGGGCAAAAGTGTTGAGGGTGGAAGTAAGAGTCCAGTTGTAATGTGAGGTGGCAGTTTTAGAGCAGGTGAAAACAGTGAGGATGCTGAGCAGATGCTGTAGAACAGTGTATCAAGTGCTTGCAGGTTGCTGTGGGTAATGGTGGCCTGGGTAGAAGAAGTGCAGTGAGAGGAGTGTGTGGTGAGGTTCTAAAAATGCTCCAATAAAGTTTCAGAATGCTATAAAATTATAACAGAGAAAGATAATAATCATAAAAAACTGTAGAAGAAGGATAGTGAGTCAGGAGTCTTAGCAAAGTTTGAATGTCCAGGCTTGCGGTTATGCAGGAAATTAAGATGGAGTCACAAGTCTGAAAAGCAGGAGAGGAGTGCGCTAGGGGCACAAAGGTGCGTGAATGATATAGATATAAAATAGAATTTCATATAGTATATATATTTAGGGCATTCTCTGTAGTGGTGGTTCCAAAACCCCTTCTGAAAAGTCACCAGAGAGTCCAAGATTTATGGTTAACATTGTGTCAATACAAGTGAGACTATTCATATGAAACAGGCTGTGGAACTTACATTCATCACATTTTTATTTATGTAGTGTCAGATGTAAATGTTGTTGTGTCTGGTGGGCCTTGAAAATAGGGTTGTGAATCACTGCTCTGTAATTGGAAGGTTAAGAACATATTTACTTTTTGTATATTTTATAAAATATAACTAAATGTATTTAAATGTTTTATGCTTACTTATGAGCCACCTATAAGTTTAGCATTATAAGGTTTTTATTATATTATATTTATTATATAGCCTTTAAATTGGTGTGTAAGTCAGATGATACCATTGAATGGTTCCTACGGTAAGCCATTAATATGGACCAACTCCATCAAATTGATTGATATTCTTTTATGGCTAAGACATAAGACAGTACACACCTTGCCTAAGATAAAATGTTTTTATATTTATTTATAATAAAAAAAAATCCAGCTATGTACATTATTACTAGTTCCAAATGTTAATATTTTAATTATTTTTGAAATAATGTGAAAGAATTTTGTTAATCTTAAGTGACATAATAGGAGGTCTAATGTGATTTTATCAGTAATAGCATGGATTATGTGATTGCTGATATTATTTACAGTATCTCACAAAAGTAAGTACACCCCTCACATTTTTGTACATAGTTTATGGTTTGGACATTTAGACACGGTTTAGACATTAATGGCTGTGTGTTGAGTTATTTTAAGGGGACAGCAAATTTACACAGTTATAAAGGCTGTACACTTACATTGTAGCAGAGCGTCATTGTAGCAGAGTGTTGTCACATGAAAAGATATTATAAAATATGTACAGAAATGTGAGGGGTGTGCTCACTGTTGTGAGATACTGTATACTCAGGGGTGAGCAAGTTCGGTCCTGGAGAGCACCACACAGGCCAGGATTTGAGGATATCCTTTCTGTGTTTATGTGAGTCAATCAGGATTTTTGAAGAAGTGATAGTCTTACCTGTATGCAAAATGGATATTCTTAAATCTTGGCCTGTGTGGGGCTATCCAGGACCAAACTTGGCCACCCTGCTCTGACTTCTCATTTAGTATGTACTAAAATTCATCACAAATCATAAAGAGTCCTGTATTTAAAAATGTGGTGTACTGTGGCTTTAAATATTCAGCATATTGTATGTTCTTTCTCCAAGTATATACACTCTAAGGGCCTCATTAAAATCCGATTCTGCCAATTGAGTAGGGCTCTATAGCATTTTTTTTACAGAAGTTTTTAGTTAGGGAAGACCTTGCTTTTGGATAGAAGTTCACTAACTAAAAACTTCTGTAAAAAAATATGCTATGTGCTTATATAGAGCCCTATTCAATTGGCCAAATCGCATTTGAATGAGGCCCTAAGACATCACCATGAACAACAACTTGCTCAATGAGTTAACAATGTTCTAAATTAACAAAAACTGATTACTGAGATCCATGAATTCAATAAAAAGCATTGAGAAGCTGCTTTGAAAGACCCCGAGGGAAAAAATCCTATACATATAATGGTATGCCAAAATATCCTGCCACCATTGTATGCATGAAGATACTGGGCAGAACATACACACACAACTCCACTGAGACGATGAGCTGGTGATGGCACACTACAGCATGACATACTGGCAGAAGTAGCACCACCTTACTAGTGCAGACACTGAGCAGTTTGGGGAAACTGGGAAGTATCAGCACCATTTCATCTTCATCGAGATAATGGAGGCACTTTACAGCAGTAGGAAACATTGCAGAACCAGCACCATCTCACCCTCATCAAGCCAATGGGGCACAAAACACCATGAGGCAACTTTGGAAGGACCAGCACTATTTCACCCTCATCAAGATAAGGGAGGTATTTCACAGCATGAGGAAGCTGAGCAGAAATGGCACCATCTCACCCTAATCAAGCCAATGGAGGCACGTAGCACCTTGAATTCACAGTGTACACCCTGCACCACCTTTACTGTCACTGAGACAGAAGAGGCTGCAGGACATAGTCTCATCTGCATTACGTCTATTGAGGCACAATGTAATATAACATCACAGGACAAAACTTGCACCACATCATCACCTAGTAGAAGTATCAAGCTTTAGTCCTACATCAATTCCTCTATTCATGGTAAGTAAAGTGTGAATGGTGTGTGGTTGTGCATGTGAAAGGGCATATGAAAGGTGTGTGACCATTCAGTAACTAGAAGCCTTGGCATGGCATTACTGCTCATATGGTTATCCATGTCCTAATGTATTAGTCTTCTATGTAGTTCCGAAATGGGTCAGTGGGTGCAGTCTGTGTCGGTGGACAGGTCTATATAGAGGTCAGTATGCTGGAAAGTAGAAGAGTCTTCTGCCCCACCAACCAACCGTCACTGGCTCTGAAACTGCTAGGTTTATGTACTAACTTAAATTATGACCAGACAATTAATATTCTCATCCCTTACACAGCAGTTTACATTATATATTATTCATCTGATAGCCTGTAATTGAGTGATATTTATTTAAAAAATAAAACCTTATGAATCATGGGCTGATTGGTAAATCTTTATTTACAAAGATGTTTTTAAAAGCTCTGGTTCATTTAACAAGTAAGAAATTATCAAAATGTTAATGTCGTATTAATCACATTAATAAGTTTATACAACACTGGACTGAGGTCTCCAGTAAGCGTATGAAGCCACATTGGACCCAGTAGCCACATTTTGACAACAGATATTTATTCACAGTATCCATCATGAACCATTGCTAGAAAAGTTAATGAATACATTCTGTATATTACAACATTTCAAAATACCAAGATACAAAAGGAACTTTTACATCCTTCATATGTATTATGTACATATTTACAGTAAAGGGAAAGTAAAAAGCTCAAAAAACCTTACAATAGAATTTCAGTACCCAAAACTATAACAATAATAAAGTGACTCAACAGGTTACATTAACAGTACCCTCAAAGGCGGCGACAGTAAAATTAGGAAATGCTGCTCTTCTGCCGCTAAAGCTTATTTATTTCTGATCCCATCAGTAATGCTCGGAGTAAACTCGATTACCTATTGGCCCCAGGTAATGTATGTGTTTGTGATCATTTACAGTATTCTTTAAGACAGCTTTCTTAGCTATTAAGTGTCAGAAATCAGTATATACATCTTTTCAACTTAAAGGAACACAGTCACCCCAAGAGGAGCATGGTTTCTCTTAAAGGACCACCTCACAATGAAAAATAGATATTTCTTGGAAAACTTTAAGTGTGACTCAGAGCATAATTATGCAGAAAAAAAGTAATCTAGTTTTTAATCAAAGAAAAAAATGTGATGCCTTTACAAGTTGCTAGAGATAAATTGGTGGATGTTTACATTTCTGAAAACATGTTGTTGCAGTGAATGATGCAAGGGGTCTGCTTCTGAGCCAGTGAGAGAGAAAGAAGTGGTGTCTATTTCAATTATATCCAATTATCTTTACAATGGCTCTCTGTTCCATCTTTCCACTCTCTCACTGAAACAAACACTCTTATGATTCTTCTCTGAAGAAATGATGGAACAAACACAAAATTGGAAAATTTTATTTTTTTCAAAAAAATTTTTACGCCCATAGCTTACACAGCTGCTAATACTGAGCCTCATTAAATTGCAAGCCAGTAATTATCTCCAAACTAAACTTTTAGCTGAGGATCAATTTTTTGGGAAACGTTTAGATGTATTTAATTGTCTCTAACGTGTAATTACAGGCTCACAGCCTGCATATACAAACCATGAACTCGTAAGTAGCATTTTAGGGGGTATGATCATGTGATATGGCAATAATTAAGCAAGCCGTCATCATGTCGTCTGTAAAACATGGAGGTTACAACTAACCTGCAATTCTAGGCTAAGCATTAATACACGCCGATAAGTAATGTTTGCCTATCGGGTTGTACTCAGGCAGTAATGAAATACATTAAAACATCTGTTTAAGTCCATGTGTGTGGCTTGATATGTAATAACACCTTAAGTTTTGGGATCGATATAAGACAGAAATAATAATTTTCTATTGCAGATTTGCAAGCTTAAGACTTGTGTGCAATTAATTAATGCCTTTAATTGATTTTCCAGTATTTTAAACTACAGTAGTGTGTGTTTAGTTGCTGCTACAGATATAGGAACAGGTGATTAAGCCACTGCGGGCCCTATCTGGTACTCATATAATCTTTTTCATACATTTGCCATTTACAGGTTTGAAGACAATTGCAGGTTTGTTGAATCTTTGTAATTGAATATCGATTTTATGTTTTTAGCACTGGTAACATTTACGGGCTTGAAAAATCAATGGATGAGATAGGACACTGTTACCTTGTGACAAGCCCGCAGTGCTTTTGACCCTGTAACTCGCAATTGGAATACGAGTAGCTAAATGCAGCCAATATCCATAAAATGTATGGGCTACATTACGGGTTCAAGTAATCGCGATTTGGTCAATTGAATGAATGGCTCATTGTTAGTTAATACATATTTGAAAAATAAGTATCTTTTTTCTTGAATTGCAGTAATCTTTAAAAAGCATCAATACCTGGCTATGCATTGTACTATTCGTTTTTCTCTACAGTTAATCATTGTTTTTGTGGCTCAGAGTACTTGATAAAGGTGGAGAAAGGGTTCTAACTGACTGGCAACATTTTTCATTGTCATTGTTTTGGCCATAAGTGACAGACAAGCAGACTGTGTTTTTAATGAGCATATCAAAGCATCTTATTAGAATTCAGGAGCTGCTAATTTGAAGAAAAAAAAAATCAGAGAAAAAAATAATACTGAATCTCTCAGGAGTTATCCACTTTAGAAAAAATGGCTAAGATAATGTATAACCAACATATAACCAATTTCCCATGTTCTTAGGAAAATAAAAGACAAAAACAATTTGATTTTAGGATGACTGAGTCCTAGTAAACCTTCAAATAACTGTTTTTTCTCGCAAAATTTCCAAACTGCAGCCATGTGTGTGCCAGTAGCTGTCTAATTGCTGCAAAATGTTGGTAGTAGATTGTAAGTCAACGTCCTCCACAATTAAAGGGTTAGAAGATCAGCATAAAATTGGTGGAAAAAACAACTATGCTCGTTATAAGTTGTCACAAAATCATGTTGCTAATCACAAAACATTGACAAGTAGTTATAGTGATCTCTCTGTACTAATTAAATTTTATAAAGGCTGGATCATAACAGAGGGCACTTAAAATGTATTGTTGCACCCAACTGAATGCCAGTTTCATAGGAAAATACTCTTAATATTTGAAAAACATTTTTTGCATATCTTGAAAATTTTCTATGTCAGGTAATGAATCACCAAAAAGTTTTAAAATTACAAAAAGTGCAATTAAGGTTTTACTTTAAAAAAAACTTCTTAAGCTTAAAGAATACATCCAAACAAGTGGAGTAGAGAGAGTTCATCTATATAAAGCATGGCTGCACTTATTCATATACATAAGGGAATATTTTGTTGGTATAATATACCATTAGCAATTTTTAACACATGTTTTATTCATTTTACTTTTTACTTTACATATAATCTGATCTTTTAGAATGCAAGAGTCTGCCTCTATATTAAATAGGGATCAGGCTCTGGATCACCGAAGAATCAGATCACAGAGAAGGCCAAACAACTGAAGGTGCCTATGAACAATATCAATCAATCTATCTATCTATCTATCTCCCTCTCTCTCTCTCTCTCTCTCTCTATATATATATATATATATATATATATATATATATATATATATATATATATATATATATATTTATATATATATATATATAATAAATATATATGTCTTGCAAAGGTATTCACCCCCCTTGACCTTTTACCCATTTTGTTACATTACAGCCTTAAATTCAATGTTTTGTTAATCCGAATTTTATGTGATGGGTCAGAACACAATAGTCTAAGTTGGTGAAGTGAAATGAGAAAAATATATACATAAAACTATTTTTTAGAAATAGAAAACAGAAAATTGGCATGTGCGTATGTTTTCACCCCCTTTGTTATGAAGCAAATAAAAAGCTCTGGTGAAACCAATTACCTTCAGAAGTTACACAATTAGTGAAATGATGTCCACCTGTGTGCAATCTAAGTGTCACATGATCTGTAATTACATATACACAGCTTTTTTCAAAGGCCCAGAGGCTGCAACACCACTAACCAAACATTGCCATGAAGACTAATGAACTCTCCAAACAAGTAAGGGACAATGTTGATGAGAAGTACAAGTCAGGGTTAGGTTATAAAAAAAATATCCAAATCTTTGATGATCCCCAGGAGCACCATCAAATCTATCATAACCAAATGTAAAGAACATGGCACAACAGCAAACCTGCCAAGAGACGGCCGCCCACCAAAACCCACGGACCGGGCAAGGAGGGCATTAATCAGAGAGGCAGCACAGAGATCTAAGGTAACCCTGGAGATGCTGTAGAGTTCCACAGCAGAGACTGGAGTATCTGTACATAGGACGACAATAAGCCGTTGGGCTTTATGGCAGAGTGGCCAGAAGAAAGCCATTACTTTCACAAAAAAACAAAATGGCACATTTTGAGTTTGCAAAAAGGCATGTGGGAGACTACCAAAATCTATGGCGGAAGGTGCTCTGATGAGACTAAAATTGAACTTTTTGGCCATCAAAGAACATACTATGTCTGGCGCAAACCCAACACATCACATCACCCAAAGAACACCATTACCACAGTGAAACATGGTGGTGGCAGCATCATGCTGTGGGGATGTTTTTTAGCAGCCGGGACTGGGGAACTGGTCAGAGTTGAGGGAAAGATGGATGGTGCTAAATACAGTCATATTCTTGAGCAAAACCTGTACCACTCTGTGCATGATTTTAGGCTAGGATGGAGGTTCCCCATCCAGCAGGACAATGACCCCAAACACTTGAGTGGTTTAAGGGGAAACATGTAAATGTTTTGGAATGGCCTAGTCAAAGCCCAGACCCCAATCCAATAGAAAATCTGTGGTCAGACTTAAAGTTTGCTGTTCACAAGTGCAAACCACCCAACTTGAAGGAGCTGGAGCAGTTTTGCAAGGAGGAATGGGAAAAAATCCCAGTAGTAAGATGTTGCAAGCTCATAGAGAGTTATCCAAAGCGACTTGGTGCTGTGATTGCCGCAAAAGGTGGCTCTACAAAGTATTAACTTTAGGGGGGTGAATAGTTATGCACATTGACATTTTCTGTTATTTTGTCCTATTTGTTGTTTGCTTCACAATAATAAAAAGAAAATTCAAAGTTGTGGGCATGTTGTGTAAATTAAATAATGATGCAAATCCTCAAACAATTCATGTTAATTTTAGGTTGTGAGGCAAAAAAACAAAACAAATGCCAAGGGGGGTGAATACTTTTGCAAGGCACCTTTTATATATATATATATATATATATATATATATATATATATATATGCTAGTCTGTTCCTTCATATAGTAGTATGTAAATACAAATAAAAGCTGACTCAATGAAGACAAAGTATTTCATGCTTAGCAAATATGGCCAATACTTTTTAAATTATATTTTGATACAGCGTTGTTCCATTACCTTTCGTGATGGACTTAAAGTATAGTAAAAATGTGCATACAAACCAGCTATATAACTATGAGTAAGTTATAGCAACCTATCCACACAAAATGGTTTACATTTTAATTTTTTCAAACTTTTCAGAACTGTCTCTCTAATACAAAGCTAATTCATAGAATGACATAAATATATGTTACTAAATAAAACATTTAGTGGTTTTGTTGTATATCTGCAGATCCTTTTTCGACTTCTTCAATTTGTTGGGTATATGCTATCTACTGATAATTTCATATATATAGTGGATGCCACTTAGCTATTGGTTGACGTACTGAAAGCATCATAAGGTCCCAGTGATCATCTTCTGATATGGTCTTCCCATTGCCTAAAGTAGTCTGTCCTATAAGTTGCCTTCCAGTGGCTAAAGTTTCGTACAGTGAGATTAGGATCAGACACTGTGTTTTGACAGGATCCACAAGGCTGAATAAGAAAGTCTCATTGAATACAGTGACTTTGGATTTAGCTCGTAGACTGGATTTCTGGTGCTTCTGCTTGTGATGGTTGCTGAAGACATCAATCCTTGCATACACATCTGGAACACAAAATAGGTTAGATAACAATTACTTCATGGGTGACCTGGAAATAAGATAGATCTACCACAAGTCATTTTTTTTTCTAGCTTGTCCGTTGCTCCTTCACCATTGTTTTTACTGACCCATAACAGCATTAAAATAAACACAGTCCAGTGTTTTATACTCAATCTACTTTGTACCTTTAAGAAAATGCTGTGACTTTATAGACAAAGAACATATAATAATAAGAATAATAAACAAGGGTGAACTTAAAAAGCCTAAATTTAACTAACAAAGCTCTCAACAGCTCCTCACCTCCATATATGTCAACTCTTATTTCCAAACACACTCCAATTCAACCTTTGTGCTCTGCCAAT
Source organism: Discoglossus pictus (assembly GCA_027410445.1). Lineage (NCBI taxonomy): Eukaryota > Metazoa > Chordata > Amphibia > Anura > Alytidae > Discoglossus > Discoglossus pictus. The sequence continues at coordinate 35,557,092 of CM050175.1, forward strand.
CATGAGCACCTTTCACCCCAAATGATTACCTTCTCCCATTTCTGCCTACAGGACTTTTTATCCATATGTTTATTTTACCCCAGTGCTGAACAATCTGCTGTTCCCTATAAATAAAATATACCACTACTACTAATAATTATAATAATCAAATAGTAACTAGGTTATATTTCATATCCAACATACCTTTTTCTTGGATGCTGCTTGTGGAAGATGTTTTGAATTTTAAAATTCCAACTTCAATCTTTTGAGATGTAGGAAGACATTTAAGTGAAACTAGCACCTCTCCAATGATATCCTTCAATGAGCAGAAGCAAACATGTTTGTAAATGGTAATACATGTATATCTGTAATTTATATATATTATATATGTTATATTTAATACTAACATAATAAGGATAACATAGACTTTATCCACTGCAGCTTTATAATGTTTTCATATCCAATGTACACTCACAGGAAATGATCAAGCAAGCAATATGAGAAATCTAAATACAGGTAGAATAAAGAAACTTTGGGGGAACAAGGAATAGGCTCCCCTAAAACCACCAGACAGGGCCCTGTATGACCCAAATCTGTATTGTCCCAGGCCCCTGAATTCACAGTTTCTTTTTTTTTTTAACCCTAGCCTTGGAAGGCTGTCCAGGTGGATATGGGGTGTGGTCCAAGAACTGTGACAGGTGTTTTTTCCCTTTATGTATAATGTTTAAAAAAATGTATGTGTTGAGTCATGCTGGATACACTGGTTTCCATCTTAGGTGTTTCCCTCCCCCAATGGCATATATGAACAAGACCCAGGAGTTTAATGCACCTCTGGTGGTTGTAAAACATAGCAGGTCAGATATCTCAGAGGAGGGAATGTTGGGGGAGGAAGGTTTGGGGAGGTTGATCTTTGGTACTGTTAAAAAATATTTTTGAAAGAAAAAAAAGACAGTCTCAGACTAGATGCACTAAGAAAAGGTGCATGTGTCTTTCTTGTATTGTTCTAATCCTAACCAAAGGGAAAAGCAAAGGTTTATTATTTTGAACACATCCGTAACCTTAGGGCTAAGCATGCAACTTGTGATTGTCAAAGTTCCCCTAAGAGGTGTTCTACTGGGAGCTGCGAGATTGAACACAAAAAACACGACCTAGAGGGAGAATCTTGGGGTGCACGGGGACCCTCACCTCTGGGTCATCACAATGACATTATCTATAATGCATAAATGTGTGGCATTCTGTGCACATCGATGTGTGAAAATACCTTTATGTACTAGTCTGCACTAATAAATGATTTTTTCCTATATCTATCAAAGTTTTGGGGATATATTTACCAAACAATGTGGCGTTAACTGATAATAATTAGGAGAAGAGAGTGATAAGTAGAGTTAAGTCATAAAATACAGTAATTTCCTATTATTTATGTTGAGCTTATTTATCAAGCCAGATTAAAATTATCTCTGCTTGGTACCAAGGATCTATGGGACATTGTGATATGTAACTACACTTTTGTATCTCCATGTATCTCAACATTAAATATATAGCCTGTTCTCTTTTGTCACTTTCCCTCAAATAATTCAGCGAAGGAACAATTGGGGTTCAATATGTATTATCAAAATGCCGGCAGCTTAAAATGAGCCTTTGGCACATACCAGCTCACTGCCTGTACATTACAGTTGTCCAAAAGTTTACACCAACATTTCCCCAAGATCACATATTTACTCCACAGAATCTCAAATCTCAGCTCAGGACTCAGTATTTGGTTCTACAGATCTCTGTCTGGAAAGCACAGCTTTTCGTAGGTGAAGTATTAAAGACCATGAAATACATCATTTTCTATGTCTCATAAATACATGTTTTGCTTCAACTGATCTAAAAGGGTATTTTCAGATGAATGTTAGATGGTTCTTTCAATAAAAACTGGTGCTACTTCTACGAGTGGTAACTAACCTCTTTTTTTAGGTACATTAGTGAATTCGTCTATCAATAATGATACGTTTTCAAGTGTCATGTCGACAAAGGCCTCTTATGAACAGTGACATATGGGATTCAAATGTGTAGAAATAAAGATACAGTTGTCTTTGGATTGCATCACTGTCTCAGTCTTTTTTTTTTGGTCTATGCTCCATCTAGTTACCTTCCTAAAATCATGGGACCTCCTTTGAGATCCCGAAGATTTTTAACGGAGAGATACATTTGACACTAAATTATAATCTAGTTTTGCACCGATTTGAATAAAGTTCATATTATTGCAAATAAGATCATCAATTATTGATCTGTAGCTGTGACTACTTCTAGTGACATTTTTAAAGTGTTAGCTTCTCGTCCCCCTTTGTTCCTGAGGATTGACAGATAAGATATCAGGACAGGCACCAGTCCCTGGAATGGCTGTTGAGAAACGCTGGGCTAAAACTTTATGGAGATTTTGGTATGAAAAAAAAGTTACATTTTTTTTTTCAGAGTAAATGTTATATAGTCCTTTTACTTTAAAGTTTATTTGTACCTTTGTTTTCCTTTGCAGATCCTCACAGAATTCATGCATTTCATTAGCTTTCAGGTCTTTGAGACTTGACCTTGCCTCTCCGATTAGAGTGTGCCTTGAATATTTGTCAAAATCTTTTACCTGTTTCCGATAAGACAAAAATTTACAGCTAAAATTATTAAAATCACAAAAATAGCAATTCCCTTTAAAATGTTCTACTCAAGATTGTGAGCTCTTCAGAACAGGGGCCTCAATTCATTTGAATCAGTTTGTTTATTATATCATTGCATTATCAATTGTATGATTTGAGAATAAACTCTGCTTGATAAATGGATTCATAGAAAATAGAACTAGCAGATTTGTTAACCACAATTAACCCAACTTAACCCTGTCCATTACAATTTTTACCCCATTTAATGAAGATAGACAATTGGTTTATAGGACCAAATGAATAAAAAATATTCAAAAAATAGTGACATGGATTTCACAAAACCAAAGGGTTTCTTCTTCAGCTATTTTTATTTGATGAAAGAACTCTTTAGGTTTGTTGGCTTTGTTCTTGAGTCTTAGTTCCATTATCATCTATCAACTACTCCACTCTACTTCTACCTATTTCACATAATATTGTGTATATGTTGACTTTACTTACCAATATTATAATACATACCTCAAATTTAAGATTAATTCTTGACAATGGCGTATCCTTCACAGGCAAGAAAAATTCCTCATCAAACAGTGGATCTCTACTGTTCTTCACCACCTTGGTCTCCAATTCCTGAAGAAGAGTTTGCACTGCAATCTGCTGTTCCTCAGCTCTGGAGAAGACCTTGATTTTGACAAATGGGTCCCTGCTATGTTTAGGGAGTCCTGTGGCCTCAATGACCCTGAGGTGCACAGTTAATCTTTTCTTGCTATAGAGAAGAGAGAACTTCAACTGCCCCCTAGACCTCTGAAGTTGTTGATCTGAGTCACTGCCTACATCATCCAAACTCTCTGAACTTGGAGAAGAAGGTGTCAGATGCACTTCTAGTTTCTCCATTTCCTTCTGCATAAGTTGGATCTATCATTAGAAAAAAAATGCATAATTTAGCTTTAAACAGTCTGAAGTATATTTTGTATAATAAATAATCACTAAGGTAATATTTCTGCATATGTATTGTTAACTACAGATTTCTATACACTGAAAATCGACTTTCATATAAGCAGAGCACTTGCCTTTGGGACCAGTCATGTGAAGTGGCAGTGTATTAATCTTAAATTGTCATCTTAAACCCAGTTGATAAAGAAAGTACCCGCTGATATTGGGAAATTGGCATTGGTAAAGGCCTATTATAATTCAATATTTATAGTTTGCTCTTTAGAAGAACTACTTGGTAATGGGAAACTGGTTGTTAAATGTAATGCGGTAATAGTAGTAAAATAATATATACCGTAAGTACATCTTTAAAATGTATTATCTTTTGTATGCCAATATTCTGCATGGGACACGTGTAGCTGGTATACTGAGGGCCACAAGCTCAAGGTTACCCCTAAAATGTACTGTAGTTATGATTAATTCTATTTAACACTGTTATATTTTGATGAAAGATGTAGATAAATTGTAACACATAGATTTATTCAAACAGAAGAACTATTTTTAGAAATAATCAATTATTTGAATGGACCGCAGTTAAAGATACATGGAAGTGTCCTGGTTTTTAATATTAAAATAAGCTACCTAAGTGTTTAGGTTAATAATTTTATTAACACATGAGTAAAAGCTCTGTTTTCACTTACTCAAACTTTCCAAACCATCCTTGCAAAGGTCTCCCATCAGCAGCTCATACATGCAATGTTTCTGTAGGTACTAGAGGTACTAGTTTACAGATTGTCTTTTAGCAGCATTTGAAAAAAAAAATGCTTTTGAGAAACAGTGTGTGAGTGGCTAATTCATCTCTTACCAACAAAAACAATGAAAGCATGAGCTGAGGGGGCAGACCTTTGCAGGGACTGTTTGGAAGATTAGAGCATTGAAAACATAGCTTTAAAGTACTTGTTAATGAAATTATGTTTAGATATGCAAACACCCACTTAGGTAGTTTATTTTAATAATAAAAACAGGGAAACTTTCATATCCCTTTAATGAAACTGAACTAAGAGGCAGAGGATGGCATGTTAGATGACGGAGGGCCACTTGAATTGTGGGGGCCACTAACTTGATGTGTCTCTTCTAGGGAAGCCATCATTTTTACTTGAGTTCAGAGATGGATTTTACTAATTTATAAAACATATTATTCCTGTTTGTTTTTGCTTTGGTATACTGATTCTTCTGCCGATTTCATGGAGAAATAGCACAAAAATGGATGCATATATACAGTAAATAGCAATGATAATAATTCTATTGAGGACTTGCCTTTGAGTCTTGTTCTTTTCTTGCTATATCCAGGAAGCTTGGCGCTAAACTTTTCACCAGGATTTTCCCCTTCTTTTCTTGGTCTACATTGCCCAAGTGCATTTTCTCTGAAAAATGATCCATTTACAAGTACATGATATATTATATGCTTAATACTTTCAGGTGACACAGGTTCTCAATATGCTATAACTTAATACTATAGCTAATAACACGTATTTTATCCATTGAATGATAATAAATAATGTATTTTCCTGTAATAAGCTAACTGCAATATTTAGCTGTTAAACATTCTGATCCACCATGAAAAAAAAGGGGTGAGTCCCTGCTGCCAAGGTTGTAGGAGCCAAAGAAAATCTGAAGGGGATACCGCATATACTATAAAAAATAACACAAAACTGCTTATCTACACATAAACACACCCATGGAAAAATCTGCAGGACAAGTCCCCCTCATCCCCCCATGTAGACATAAGTAGATAAAGCACTGTGTATTTTTAAACATATCAATAACATGTTTAACCAGTTTGATTAAATAAAAATCTTTCTATAACTATAAATAAACTATTCATAAATTACGGGATCATATCCCTCCCATGTGCGTCTCTTCCCCCCTTCGCCCTACCCTGTGTCTCTTTCCTCCCTCTCTCCCTCGCCTGTGTCTCTCCCCCCTCACTCCCCTGTGTCTCTTTCCACCCCTCTTCCTCCCCTTTGTCTGTTTCCCCCTCTCCCTTCCCTGTGTCTATTTCCCCCTTCTCCCTCCCCTGTGTCTCTTTCCTATCTTTCTCTCTCCTTCCCTAATGTGTCCTCCCTCCCTCTTCTCCTCTCCTTCTCTCTCCTTCCCTCTCCTCTGCGAGCGTCCCAATAAGCTCCTTTGGCCTCCATTGTGGGCCTCGCCATATGCTATGCCCATGCGCAACTCATAACTTTCGCCACTCATTGCGGGCCTCGAGAATTGTCTACCCATTCGAAACCCACAACTTTGCGATCACTACACACAAACTTGCAGTATGACAACTATATTAGTGACTAGCGACTTGCCCATCAAAAATAATGGGGCAATAAAATTTGAAGCCATGGGAATGCTGTTTGACACACAATGTAAACCTTTTTGTACTGTGAGGGCCTTCGGCGCTCATGGCAAGCCACTTGTCTCGTCTATTTTTGCTCCTCTGAGCACCTTCGGCACTCATTATAAAGAGAGATATATATTTATCTATATTTACTTAATCAATAATGAATTAATATAACTTTACCTATGTGTAATTAATATATCCAGCAATCAATAGTCTGAAGAGCTAACAATCTGTTTATATTTTCCAGCAACATACAATGTAGAGTGAGTGTTGGTGCTCTGATAAAAAAGTGTAATGAATGTCCCAACTGTGCATTCTATATGGTTTGTGTACGCGAGGGAAATCCGTTGGTGTAGTTGTGTAAATCGCCATTGTAGATTGGTAATGTTATTAATGTGTTACGCGTCTCGCAAGTATTTTCCGTATTTTGTAATAGTGTATTTTGTTTTTTGTTTGTTGCTGTGTGAAAGTGCTACACATTTTGTAGTGTTTTGTGTGGTCCGGGGTCTTGTAGCCTCGTTTACATTTTTTTCGGTGGTCATTTTTCTTTCTCGCTTAGGCAAGTTTTGTGTGGTGAAAGTCATTGAAATTGCATCTAAATCGCGTTGCACCTCACTCCCAGACGTCCTGCCTCTTCCCTCGGGCTGTGGGTGATATTTTTGTTGTATTTATTTGTATTTTTTTTTGTGTGTTTTTTGGATATTCAGCGTTTTGCCGTTAACCTCGTATTTTTGCTGTCCTGTATTTTTTTTTTTAAGTCCTGCATTTGTCAAGCGCTTGAAGGCTAATGCGATTGCGCATTTACTAAGTGTTTTGTGGCTAAGTCCCGCGTGTTTAATTGCCTTAACAGCTCGCAGCGTTCATCGCCTAACTCGTATGCACCACGCAAAGTGTGACAACGTCTTGCAGTTTGACAACTATTATATGGGAATACTGATTATCAGTTTGGATAAAAGCAAATGTCAGAGATTTGTGATGCCTTTCAGAGGCCAATAAGTGTAGTTCATTAGTTCATAGCACCAAACAGTCCATAAATAAGCAATTTATTACTCTAAAAATATATACAACTAACGCCGTCTAAAGAGCCAAGGTTACAGTGCATGGGAGCCTATAGACATAACCCCAATAATTTACCCCAATACCATGTGGGTCCATAAAGACCTCCATGGTATCGCTAAATACACTGCTATATCACAGGGGTTAATAAAGGCCCCCATGGTATAACTATAATAAATCAATATACAATGGGATCCATAAAGATGCCTATGGTATAACTATATTTAACCTTATACATGGGGGAATGCAAGGTATTACCTTAATACAGTGCCTTGCAAAAGTATTCACCCCCTTGACTTTTTACCTATTTTGTTACATTATAGCCTTAAGTTCAATGTTTTGCTAATCTGAATATTATCTCATGGATCAGAACACAATATTCCAAGTCGGTGAAGTGAAACGAGAAAAATATATACTTAAAACTATTTTTTAGAAATAGAAAACAGAAAATTGGCATGTGCATATGTATTCACCCCTTTGTTATGATGTCCATAAAAAGCTCTGGTGCAACCAATTACCTTCAGAAGTCACATAATTAGTGACATGATGTCCACCTGTGTGCAATCTAAGTGTTACATGATCTGTCATTACATATACTCACCTTTTTGAGGCTGCAACACCTAAGCAAGATGCACCACTAACCAAACACTGCCATGAAGACCAAGGAACTCTCCAAACAAGTAAGGGACAATGTTGTTGAGAAGTACAAGTCAGGCTTAGGTTATCATCTTTGATGATCCCCAGGAGCACCATCAAGTCTATCATAACCAAATGGAAAGAACATGGCACAACAGCAAATCTGCCAAGAGACGGCCGCCCACCAAAACTCACATACCGGGCAAGGAGGGCATTAATTAGAGAGGCAGCACAGAGACCTAAGGTAACCCTGGAGGAGCTGCATAGTTCCACAGCAGAGACTGGAGTATCAGTACATAGGACGACAATAAGCCATACGGTCCATAGAGTTGGGATTATGGCAGAGTGACCAGAAGAAAGCCATTACTTTCAGCAAAAAACAAAATGGCACGTTTTGAGTTTGTGAAAAGGCATGTGGGAGACTCCCAAAATGTATGGAGGAAGGTGCTCGGGTCTGATGAGACTAAAATTTAACTTTTCGGCCATCAGAGAAAACGCTATGTCTGGCGCAAACCCAACACATCACATCACATCACCCAAAGAACACCATCCCCAGTGAAACATGGTGGTGGCAGCATCATGCTGTGGGGATGTTTTTCAGCAGCTGGGACTGGGAACAATTAGTCAGAGTTGAGGGAAAGATGGATGGTGCTAAATACAGGGATAATCTTGAGCAAACCTTTACCACTCTGTGCGTGATTTGAGGCTAGGACGGAGGTTCACCTTCCAGCAGGACAATGACCCCAAACACACTGCTAAAGCAACACTTGAGTGGTTTAAGGGGAAACATGTTAATGTGTTGGAATGACCTAGTCAAAGCCCAGACCCCTGGAGCAGTTTTTCAAGGAGGAATGGGCGAAAATCTCAGTGGTAAGATGTGGCAAGCTCATCCAAAGCGACTTGGAGCTGTGACTGCCGCAAAAGGTGGCTCTACAAAGTATTGACTTTAGGGGGTGACTAGTTATGCACATTGACTTTTTCTGTTATTTTATCCTATTTGTTGTTTGCTTCACAATAAAAAGAAAAAAACATCTTGAAAGTTGTGGGCATGTTCTGTAAATTAAATGATGCAAATCCTCAAACAATCCATGTTAATTCCAGGTTGTGAGGCAACAAAACACGAAAAAAGCCAATGGGGTGAATACTTTGGCAAGGCACTGTATATGGATGGATCATACTCTATAAAATGTATGTTACAAAAAACAGAAACAGTGTAATTTTTAAGCTTTAATTTGAACTTTATTTCTAGTCTAGCTGAGCTGCTTCTCTGTACCACAATTAAAATGGTCAACAATATGTACTAGATGGATCTAGTAGATCCACTGCAGGGATGGAGGCAACTAAAGACTCCTATAATGACAGACTGGGTGGAGAGAAGCATATCTGTTGAAGTCTCAAAACCAAGTTTTAAAGATATATTGACTTTTGTATCCTAATACCGATTTTATTGCAAATGAGTTATTAATTAAATAAAAATAAACTTCCCTATCATTAGTACTGTGGTTCTTTAAAGGGACATGGAAGGTATATGGATTTCACTAGAAATATATTTAAAAGGTATATTATATTCCACTAGAAATATAATACACCTTTTATTAAGAAGGGCTTACAATCTCTGTTTTTTCTGTCTAAGCTCATGCAGCTCCTAAATACACAGACTGTTAAGTGTAGAGTTTCAAACTAGCCTGTCTGTGACCTTTCTCAAGTAGCATGTTGCAGAATCTTGCCATGGATTGTCTTCTATGAGACAGTGCAACCCCTGTACTTAGAAAAACACTACATCCAGGAGCTGCAGAGGGGAGAAAACAATTAGGAACAATTTGTAAGAAATTAGATAGAAAAAACAGAGCTTGGACCTTTCCTGTTTTCTACCCAGTGGTGAGATTGTCTTTAATTACCTAGATTAAGGTTATATTTAGGGGTTGGGGTTAGATTTAGGGGTTAGGAATAGGGGTTAGGGTTAGATTTAGTGGGTTAGATTATTAGGGTTAGGGTTAAGAGCTAGGGTTAGAGTAGTGGTAGATGATAAGCTTTAAACCAACAAGAAATTGAGGGAAATCTCAGCCGCGCCACCTGGATCCCAGAACTTTTAAGCAATTCTTAATAAAATAAAGTATACAAAAGAGAAGTGATAAATAGGTATAATATATTTCTAGTGAAATCCAGAACCCATCCATGTCCAAAAAGGTGAACATTAATAAATAGTTAATTTGAACAACAAGGGGCTGGAAGTAAAGCAGCTGTTTCAATAGAATGTGGTTGCAGTTATTACCTTTCATCTTGAGAGATGTTCTGTACTTGTAATACTGATGAAGTTTCCAGATTAAAATTAATAGCGCTATTAGTAGCAGGGTTATTGCCAGTGCCAGAAGGGAATATTTCAGGGTATCGGAGATAGGTAATGTGATCTGGAAGGACGGGTAGGAAGATTGCTGCATCATGGTCCCTGAAATAAAAGAAAATACAAGGAAATTAGTGCAAATGTAAAGAATAAAAATATAGAGTCCTATTCTATTAGAAGCTTGCAAATGCTTTAAACTCATAAATTTGGCTGTAGGTGTTTTTTGTTCCTCTAAATATTTAGATGTATTCTATTAACTCCAGCTCGCAAATTCCGAATTCAAGGCTGAACTCATAGACCCTCTCTTTTTAAGTCTGATTTCAGGGGTCGTGATGATATGATCTGGCAACATTTAAGAAAGGCCGTAATTTACTTCTAAGACACAGTTAATAGTAAATGAGACGTCATCATGACAACAGTAAAACATGGAAGTTAGACGCAATCTCCAATTACCACAAACGTCAGTTTAAACAAGCAGAGCAAAGGTACAATTCTCCTACTAAACTGCAGTAATTCACATACTGTATTTCTTGGCTGGCTTTTCCTTTTTGATGCTCATCAGGAGGTGAAGCTGCTTGTAGTTACTCATCTCCCTGATCATATAATAGAAGCTTTGTTTTTAAATAATTGTTCTTATTAAACAAATTAGTATAATAAATAACCATAAATAACCATTTTTTTTAAAGAACTCTTTAAAAAGTACTTTTTTTTGTGAGATGACAAACTCTCTGAAAATCTTCCATTAAACCAGATTTTAATTAAAACTATTAGGTACACAGTGGAATGTTTTAGCAGAGCCCTATTAATATAAAAAGTATTAGAAGTATGTATCTTTATGATTTTCCTCATTTCCACTTTTCTACAAATGGATATATAATTGTTTTATATATATATATATTTATATATATATATATATATATATATATATATATATATATATATATATATATATATATATATATATATATATATATATATACAGTATGTAAAATGTACATCCCTAGGTCTGATCTTTGTTGGACAAGGCAGAAATAAACTGCGGCCAGTGAAATAGAGAACACAAACAACACTGAAATCTATTTATGGGCACAATGTTATCCTAACATAAAGTTTTCATTGTTAAGAGCATTAAACACTGTCTATATATAGTACTAACCATTTTCTTCTATGGTAAATCATTCCTGAGATATTCAGCATTGATTGTGTATTCAGTATGCTAAATTGCCTCTCAGAGTACTTAATAAAGGTGGTGGACTGGGTCTACCGGTGTAATAACAATGGCCTCCATTCAATTGAGCAAATTGTAGTTACAAGAGCCGTAATAGAGCCCGTAAAATAATTTGTTATTCAATTGGCGTCCTTTTTCTACCCGCAAATGATTTGTGGGTAACAGGCTGAAAATCCCTGCGGTCATCAAAATCGTAACTCCAACCCATCTAAGCCTTTGATCTTTCAAGCCCGTAAATGTTACAATCGCAAATCACTATTCAATTGCTACAACTCCTCAAGCCCGCAATTGCTTCCAAACCTGGAAATATCAGATGTAGAAGAAAATCCTACGAGTACCATAAAGGACTCACAAGGGGGTTAAACACCTGTTCGTAGCACTGTAAATGCAAATAAAAAATCAATACTGCAGTTTAAAAGACGGAGAAAGGGATTAAAGTAATTTGCATTAATTGCACAACAGTCTCAAGCTCGCAAATCTGCAATAGAAAGTAATGTTTTGTACGTTTTATTTCCGTGTTATATCAATCTTGGTAATCAAGGAGTTAATACATATCAGGTCACCCACATGGATTAGAACAGTATCGTCATTCATTTTTATTATTTTGTACATTGTGAGTCGCATATCAGACCTCTAAACGCTAATTGATTGACGTTTAACCTCCATGTTATACTGACGTAATGATGTCTCATTAACTATTGGCTGTTTCTAAATCGTAGTTACGGCCTTGCTTAATTGATCATGATCATGCCCTGAAATGCTACATCCGATTGCATAGTTTGCGGTTTAGGCTTTCGGCCATGTAGTTGCGGGCTTGTTCAATTGAATTGCTCTGTAACTGTAGCATGAAGGTGTGAAGGCAACTGCGGGCTTGCAAATATTTATTTTAATTTAAGAATAACTTTAAAAAACAACTTATTTTGGGGTGACAGAGTACCTTTAATGTTCCACATATAGGCAACAATATATTCTGTACCTCTGATACTGCACAGCCCTGAGAAAGGGGCGAGACATCCACAGCTGAGTAACGTAGTGAAACCATGAGCTGTTTACATCTATGAAAAAATAAAACTAGAATTAACGTATATGGACATTAATTAACAAATTCTAATAAACATGAATAAAAACATCTTTATCAATAAACAACTATTTTATCAGGTTAAAGTGTTTCAAAATAATATGTTTACAATGTTTACAATAAATGCATAAAGTTTTTAATTTTTAACTATTTATAACATTTTGTTTTAATGACAACAGACATTTTGCCTTTGTTTCTAAAAGGATAAGATAAATGGGACTATTGGAGGAACTGTGGATTCAGATAAGATGTCTATTCAATACTGTTATCCAGTGCTAACTACACTACACATTTGACAATAGAAGTATATGCAAGAGTAAGTCTTTGTAGAGTAACCCTCCCCCTCAAACTACAAAAAGGAAGCCCACGTGACACAATCAGAATCACCTAAAATGATTTTCCAGTATAAAAATATCGAATGTGTCTTTCATAGCTGCTAATGTTGTTTGCTATGTGAAGTTTTCCTACAAAATGACTATATAATTAATATGTGCCTAGCATAGACACTGTGCCACTGTAGTTTTCTGTTCATCTATTCTAAACTTAAATGATCCCTTACTGCATTTCTATTGGATGTACAGTAGACTCTCAGTTATCCGGCATGCTCTGCAAAGTATTGTTGTCAGTAAGGACTGTCCTAGCAGCAGCAGCTTTCACTCCTCACTTACACACAGGTATGTTTGGCTGCAGGTGCGGTGCTGACCCCGGGGAATGTAACGCCAATACTGCACTGGCTCAGTCACTCATGCCAGTCTGCTTCCAGGTAACACTGAATTACAGAGACGTACAGTGGATGTCATCTAGGTGCCTGTAGGCATTTTGTGGCATGACAACCTGGCTCCTGGCATATGTTGAGCCCTGTAAAATGTAATTTTTATGTAAAGTACAGTATCAATTTTTTTTTCTGGTTGCTTGAGAGTTCTGGTTAACTGAGAGTCTACTGTACATCATTTATATGAACATCATACATATTGCACTTAATCAGGTACATACGAACATAAGTGCTATAATTAATAGGTCATCATTTTATATTGTTTTGGTGACAGAACAGCTAATTTAGTTCAGCGATGGATAAAAAAAATATTTTACCTATTACTCAGAAGCCCTTTATATTTTCTAGACATCCTGTAGGACCACTGACTGCCGAAGTACAAGAAGGAAATCTATATCCCCTCTGTATTTTTTCCTACATGAGTAATCTCTGTATAAACTAACTAAACTAGATGTTTAATATTTCACAGATCTCACTGTAATCTTGACTAACAAACATAGCATTTCCTCTTATTCCTTGTTTTGCTGTAATATTTTAGTACATTATCTCTCTGAATTTGTTATATGTCATCTTATGAGATATTCATTTATTTTCTACATATCATTTCCCTTTTTCTTATATTTATGCAATAGTTAATGTTACACAGCGCTGCATAACCACAACTACTATACTTGAATAATAATGGCATGTATCCTTTAAAAATAATATTTGATACTGATGGTTATTTTATTAACTATCTAGATGTGACCTTGAGGTATATTTTCTAAGCCTTTACTGAGATTACAGTGGTCTGTGAAGGACTTTAGTTACAGTTTTCCCCATAGGACAATATTAGCTTTCTGGGAATGACAGTTGTAGTCTCTACTGATTCTACCCCAATGTGTAGGACCATAGTGGTCAGTTTCTTTTTTATATTGTCTTATGAACACACATGATAATGGTCAAGTACTCCTTTTGTGGTTTATCTGATTCAGTGTAAATATTGTCAGGTTTAGTATGTGCAGCACACAGAATGCATCAATGCGTCCAACCTAAAACCTTTGTTTTTTTCTTGGAACAGAAAGATAAAGCCATTCTGAATACATTTCCATATCTTAAGCAGGCCAGAATGTCTACTAGTGAACCATGTTCTACTACCACTAAGGATGTGGAGTGTGAGGAGCATTGTGCTTGTAGACTAGGCTTGAGAGAAATGTTGGGTATTTCTACCTTTTTCCTAGTGGTGAACCTATTTTTGTTATTTTATGTGACCTCAGTATTTTCATTAGAAGTTATTTTATGGTTTTGTCTGAAATAACCTGCTCCCTCAATGTTTTGGCACTCCCCTTCATTTTTTCCATTTGTATTTATTTAGAGTTTGCATTTTGTTCCAGTCAATCACATAGACGAATGAACTATAGATTACATGGCTTTTCGAGTAAGAACGTCAGCACTTTTGCACCGATTTATCTGTTGTCTTGTTACATTGTACTGTCTTTGTACATTTACTCCATATTCCTTCTAATAGTAAATTATTATTATATTTTCCTTTATTGTGACGCAACAGCATCAAAAACAATATTAACACAATGCAAAAAAATAGAAGGCTTAAAATCTTAAAATCAAATGTTCCTAAAGCACTTAGAAGATTGAAAACTTGCAAACTCACAATCTGAGGTATAGAAGGATGATTGATGTGGTGTGTATATTAGTGAATTGCTTATGTGTATCAGAGTGATATAAGATTAGGCCCATGCACCAAAGATAACTGTACATATTTCAAAAGCAAAAAAACTCCAGCCATTGGAGCCTAGGGAGAGAATGAGGGCCCAAGCCTACTGTGTCATAGTCATTTAACACTTGACTATATATGACACAATACTTGTTCTAAACTGGAGTCTACCAGTGATGGCGGTACATACAGTAGTATGCCAGATATGACTAGAGTGAGAAATGCAGTTAGGTTGCCCTTAACAGGCATTGCTAGTTGGCATCATTGGCCCATGCCCAGGAACAGGACGAAGTCATCTTCATGGAAAGAGAATAGGAATAAAACATTTGGCCAAATGACAGCCGTTAAATCTGCCAATACGTGGATTTTTCCTGGATTATTGAGGACAGATCATTGAATTACAGATCATGGACTCAACATCATGAAAATAAGTAGTTAATTGAGCTGTGGTTTTCTGTTCACTAATTCAAAATGGTATGGCCACAATACGCACTGTAGTAAAGTGTCTAAGGAAAAACTTTTAGTCACATGTATAGGTACTGTGTGTACCATGAACCACGTTTTCAGGAAAATAAAGTGTCATTGTCTTCAGGAAACAGCCTTATACCCTTTGCAATACTTGAGCAATTCTTGCGGTGCTGATAATGTGTCAAATTCTTGCGAAAGCATGGTGGCTCTACAATCGGTGGTATGTGCTCTACCTGTATTTCCAGTTTTTCTTTCCTTCAGGTACAAATAACAACTGATGTTGTCTGACCAGCTGGTATTTAATCACAAGATGAAAGATCCAGAGATAGGGTGCATTCCCAGGAAGCAGACTGAAGTGGATAGATAGATAAATCTTCCTTTGCTTTAATGTACAGTCCTGTGTTTTGAATTGCTGGCCGCATACCTCTATGTGTGTTTACACTATTGCACAAGTAAACATCCAACCATATTAGTCAACCTCTAGTGTAATATAAAATGCCGTCATCACACGCAGTTTGTTCTTAGTGTTTTTTAGCAATTTGCCAACTAAATAACTACTAACCATGCTAGCAGACTGTTCATGCATTGTGATAAAACCCAATCTAATTATTGAAGGTCCATAGTAATGGCACAGCTTTCATAAATTTCAAATAATTAAGAGCAGTATAAATAACTTTTCAATTTATTGTGATTAAAAGAAGCTAATCTTTTGTGAAAGCAACAAATATTGAAATTTATTTATTTTTTGTCCACCATCTGTATGTGGGAATTCTATCATATGTTACACAATAGTGGTAAAGTATATGTTCATGTATATTTTAACACTTGTACTTTTATTGGAAGCATATACATTATGTTGCCGACTTACATGGAAGAAGTTGTAAACAGATAAACAGGTGAAGCGATGTCTATCCCATAGTGATGCTGTGAGGATTGTCATCGGGGGTACCTGTAATTAGCAAAAATTACATTGTGTTAGTAATGGACATTATTTATTGGGAAAATATATTCTTAATCAGTATACAGTTCTTTGACATTCTTATGTATAAAGCATTTGATTAGTTGTTTCAAATAATGATGAATTAAAAAAAGAACTGGTATCTCTCAAAACCTGGCATGCTAAATAAAATATCACTGTGTACGGCAATATAATAAAGGTATCTTATTACTACAAATTTAACTTTTGTCTGAATGTAATTAGAGGACAAAAGAAAACAGATTTTTGGAAGCAATCGTCTAAAAATCGTAAATTTCAAGATATTCTTAACTTTTAAAAGGAACACTGAAGTCCTAAGTTTTCTATAATGAATTTAATATAACATGCCTAATACATTACAAAAACATTTTCTTGGTTTTGCAAAAAAATGAGTGATCTTTTACTCCTTAAAAAATCAAACAACTTTGTTTCATTGTTATATTTTTACAGGTATGAAGGCTTTTTACACTGGATAAATACTACAAATGGGAGGCCATGGGTTAAACAAGATGAATCAAGAAGAATCCTTTATACCGTATTGGTCCGAATATAAGCCGCACCCGCATATAAGCCGCACCCGTAAAGTTCAAGGGGAAAAAATAGAAAAAAGATAGTACTCAAATATAAGCCGCACCCGTAAAATTGGAGAGAAAAAGACTCTCAAATTGATCAGCCATTGCAAGAAACAGGCTTTCTAATTAGCACTGTAGCTTTTTTTTGCAGGTTACAGGTTTTACAGGATGTTAGAATCACTAAAACCGTAAATCACTATTCAATACCGCAGTCTAAAGCACGAAAATCAGCACCCTTAACTCGCAATCGCGCAAGTCGGCAGTAATTTTGCATTCGCGAATAGAAGTCGCACGCGTTACAAGCAAAGTTCGAAATCGACAATGATTTTTTGACGGTCGCGAATATAAGCCGCACCCTTAACTCGCAAACTCAAAAATCGGAAAAAAGGTGCGGCTTATATTTGGACCAATACGGTAATTCCTTATTGCCTATTCCAAATTTCTTATAATCAAATGACATTTTAAGTATTTTATTTTTAATAGAGACTTGTATACAATTATTGTTTTAGAAAACCTTAATGAGTCAGCTTTTATGTGGCCCTAGATCAACTACCCTATTTTGTGTATATTATTATTATTATTATTATTATTACTCTGTTTGATAAGGCACTGCAATTTTTCATAGAGTGTTTCAGGGGTCACAGGAATGGACCAAATTATGGTAGGATAGTAAAGTACCAGTAAAATATTGGAAGTTATTAAAAATGCCAATAATTATGAATGAAACATATATGAGTTTACTAAATTTTGTCTGTCACTCATCTGAAGAGATCCCTCCTTTTTAGTATCTACCTTATTAGTTGATTAATGGATTTCGTTTATATATGGTTTTGCAGGTATTAATAGATACTGGCTGTTCACAGATACACAGTAGTCATAAAGGAGGCCAATAATCAGGGAGCCTTTCATTAATAATGTCGGTAATTAGATACCAATAAGGTCAGGCTGGTGGGAGAATTTCTTGAGCTGAGTGACAGACAAATAATTGGTAAATTCAAAGTAGTTTTCCAATTACTAGAGTACATTTTTAAATAACTTCCAATTGTAAACATGTATTTGTTATTGATATTTTCACATACTATCATAATTGGGGCTGCTGTGTCCTTTTAACTAATATTCCATATAAACACTTTGCCTGTAACTCCACTTTCTCATAGCTAGTAATGTGAACCCAGTAAATCCTCTGCATTAAGTCACATGTTTGTGTGCTCAGGGTGTAGACAAACATCTTAATCCATAAAACAAAATACTGACTTCCAGAGCACACAAGTGACAATGAGAAGGAATTCTGTTTAAAAGAACAATGTGCTTCCAGATTGTTTGTCAAACATTTTAAACGGGCTTTGCTGAAATTACACTTTTTTTTGCATGAACATCAAGTTAACTATGTTTTAGCAAATTGTTAACTAAAATAATGATGTATTTATATATTAATATATGGACTATAGTACTAATGAATAATAAATCAGATCAATGTTCTGTGGCTCATGTTCCATAAATAGTATGGAATGGCTGAATTTGGTGCAATTTACCATCTTCCCCCTTTAACGGAGGGAGGGAATATATGGACACTGGCTACAATCATTTAGATGAAAATTATTTATTTATTTGATTAGCAATCGTAATATTTGGAGAAAGTAAGTAAACATTGAATTTGAAATGTAGTGTTTCAGGCAGCAGCAGGACTGCTTCTCTCCACCCCCATTAGGTGTCCAGGGGCTGGGAGATGAACTGACAGTGAAGTTGTCTTAAATTTCTTTCTGGCTTACCTAGATTGATATACTGTTGGACCTCACCTTTCAAAGATTTGAATGTTTACCTTCAAGTCATCTTTTCACAGACGTATTTCAGTTATAAAATCTACAATCCCTTAGATTGTAAGTCTGCGAGTTTTTAATCTTTCATGGAGCTTTGGGGAAAGCAATATGGACACTGAATTCTATCCTCAAAGAAAAGGCCCTCCATCCTTTGCAGTGTGTTAATATTGCCATTGTTTCTGCCTTGAACTTATCCATGTATAGCGATACGGAATATGTTGGCTCGTTACAAATAAACGATAATAATAATAACCCATACACCTCACAAAGACCAATTATCCTGTTGACTCATGACACACTGTTAGCTTTTTGTGTGCATCTAGAAGGCTAGTGCAATGTTAATTAGGGTGTTAAGCCTTCTAGATGCACAAAAGAAGGCCTTAAAGGATCTTGATTTGTTTCACCTATTTAGCCAGTCTCAATACAGACTTGTTGAGAAAGATTACACCTGCATGTTCCTGCACAGTGCAGAAGATTAGGGTAGAATAAGGATATTTAACCCATTATAGACTTTGTAGGTCAGTTTAGTAATATAGTAGAAAAAAGGAGAGAGCATAGAGCCGAACCTAGTTTATTATTTAAAACCAATTATTTAAATACTACACTATGGCCTCCATTAAATTGCTTGAAATTTGCAACAGTTACAGATCGAATCAATTGAACAAGCCCGCAGCTACATGGCCAAAAGCCTAAACTGTAAACCATCCACCCGTAAGTTTCATTTCAGAGCATGATCATGATCAATTAAGCAAGGCTGTAACTACCAATTTAGAAACTGCCAATAGTAAATGAGACCGTCATCATGACGTCAGTAAAACATGGCGGTTAAAGGTGAATCAAATATGCGACTGGACTCGCAATCCGGCAATGTACAAAATAATAAAAATGAATGACAATACTGTTCTAATCCATGTGGGTGGCCCAATATATTAACTCCTTGATTATCAAGATTGATATAACACAATTTGCGAGCTTGAGACTGTTGTGCAATTAATTCTAATGTCTTTCATCGCTTTCCCCGTATTTGCAGTACTAATTTATTATTTGCTTTTAGAGTGCTATAAACTGGTGTTTAACCCCCTTGTGAGTCTTCTACATTTGCCACTTACGGGTTTGAAGGCAATTGCAGGCTTGAGGAATTGTAGCAATTGAATAGTGATTTGCAATTGTAACATTTACAGGCTTGAAAGATCAAAGGCTTAGATGGGTCGGACTTACGATTTTGACAACCGCAGGGATTTTGAGCTTCTAAACCTCAAACCGATTGCTGGTAGCTAAAAGATGCCAATTGAATACCAAATTATTTTCCAGGCTCCATTACGGGCTTTTGTAACTACAATGTGCTCAACTGAATGGAGGCCTACGTACAGCTCTATAAGCTCTACGTTTTGGGTGCATTCTTCAGTTTCTGAAGTAGAGTATTTGGGATAGTAACGCAAAAAGAAGAACCAGCCTAACAGCCCTGTTAAATTCGAAGCCTGTAGCGGCATCGGCAACCCACATGGGCTGCAGGCTTGAAATTCGGTTGTGTTACAGAGCTATTAAATTAGACCATGCCACGAGTTACGAGCTTGAGACGCAAACCCGTAAAACATTTGTTGAACGTTGGATGCACGACCGTGAACATGATCAATTAGTCAAACTTGTAGTTACGGGTTTAGATGGAGCCAATAGCAACAGAGATCGTCATCATTACATCACTGAAAAATGGAAGTTGGATTACAAAGTCTTACAGTCTTCAATTACAAGTTTTTGCAATATTGATAAAACCGTAAATATGATATTCAAGTCCATGCGAGATCCACTATATGTATTAACTCATAAATTAAAGTAGTTTATATTTGCGGGCCTGAGAATGTTGTGCTATTAATTCTCATACCTAACATCACTTCCCCTTTTATTAGAAGTACTGTATGTGTGTATATTTACCTTTACAGTGCTATGGAAAGGGCTTTAACCCACAAGCAGGTCCTCTCTGGTACCTGTTGGCCTTTTTGGCTCCATTTGCGGGTTACAGGCTTGAACGCCTAATAGCGTGATTGGAAAACGTAACAGTTACGGGCTTGACAGATAAAAAGATTTGCGGGCACACTGTTCAAATTTCCACGACCCATAGCTGTTTCTCGCCTTTACCCCGCAAGTTGTTGGCGGGTTGCTTTACAGGGCCAATTTAATAGTTATAAGTCTTGCGCTCTATGTTACGAGCTACGGTTTTCAATGTTGAGGGAATTTAATAGGGTTATAAGAGTATCAGAGTTTATTTTCTATTCTTTTTCAAGAATTCCAGTGTATACTGATCCATAAGAATCTGAAAACAAGAGTGGATAAGTACTGTTTGTTTATATTGTTATGCCAAGACTTCTATATTCGTATATTGTGTGTCTATTTGGAATAGAATATGTCAGTTTAGTAATATATCATAATTAAATATTTTGGACATGTCTATGAATTTAATTTTATATGGAATATGAGAGCAGCAACAGCCCACAGTTGAAAAGAAAAACAGTGTAATTGTACTCCAAAACCTTGTCTTTTTAAGCACAACAAATGAAACGCTGTTTATATTGTAAAATCTATTTATTGTTATTATTGGTTGAACATTGGACCAAAATAAAACCTAAAAATAGTCCTTTATTATTTTATAAATACAAACCTCTCAATATGTGTTTCTTTAATAGTAGTAACTTGCTCATCAAAAATGACCGGGTTATATTTGATGTGTATCTTCTGCCCCTCCCCTGTGTCTCTTTCCCCCTCTCCCTCCCCTGTGTCTCTTTCCCACCTCTCCCTCCACTGTGTCTCTTTCCCACCTCTCCCTCCCCAGTGTCTCTTCCCCCTTTCCCTCCCATGTGTCTTCAACCCCTCTCCCTCCCATGTGTCTCTAACCCCCCACTCCTTCCCCTGTATCTCTTCCCCCTCCCCTGCATCTACTCCTCCCCTCCCCTGTGTCTCTTTCCCCCATGTCTAACTCCCCCATGTCTCTTTCTACCCTCCCCTTAATCCCCCCCCCCCCTGTGCCTCTCCCCCTTCCCTGTTTCTCTTTCCCCACCTCCTCTCTCCCTGGTGTCTCTTTCCCCCATGTTTCTTTCACCCCTCCCCTGTGTCTCCCCCCGTGTCTCTCCCCCCTCCCCAGTGAATTTACCCCCTCCCCTGTGTCTTTCTCCATCCCCTATTTCTCTTCCCCACTCCCTTGTGTCTCTTTCCCCCTCCTCCCTCCCCTGTGTCTCTTTCTCCCTTCCTCCCTCCCATTTCTCTTCCCCCTCTCCCTCCCCTGTGTCGCTTTCTCCTCCTCCCTCTCTCCCCTGTGTCTCTTTCCCTCTCCCCCTCCATCCCCTGTGTCTCTTTCCCTCTCCCTCCCTGTGTCTCTTTCCCCTCCTCCCTCCCTCCCCTGTGTCATTCAAGAAGAGTAGAGGTGCTCATCTGAGAATGAACAATACCTTAGTAGGTTTGCCCTATAGGTCTAATTCTACTATTGCTATTGTGCTTTATTTTCTGTTCTATTACTGGCAGCAAATTGCTACAAAGTGTATATTCGACATATGGATTTTTATTCCCTTAGTGCTTATTTTATCATCTATCTGTTTACATCCTACATACTTGACCATTCCTCTAGTTTGTCTAAGCACTCTCTATTTGCTAAACATCTTGGAATAACAACCATGTTGACATTTTTGGTATCATGTGCAAAGAGGTACACCGTCCCTTGAAGTGCATTAGTAATGTTTCAAAAGTGGTGGCACGAACTTGACGCGCGCTCCAAATGCGCGACCACAAATGCGCGCCGACGTATGCGCGCACAAACAGAAGCACGTCTGTCAATAGTGCGCCCGACTGCACCACGACTTTAACGTGAGCTCAGTATCTCCTTGTTCTCTATCTTCTTTCCTTCTTTCTCCTTGTCTCTCTCCATCTATCTCCCTTGTTCTCTCTTTCTCTCTCGCTATCTCTTTTTCTCTCTCTCCTCTCTCCTCACCATCTCATCCTCATCCCTCCCTCCAATCCCACAGTCCTCAAACACCCACCTTTCTCTATCCCCAGGTTGTCAGCAGTGACCGCAGATGTCGAAGGCGCGCTATTCACAGGCACGCTTTTCTTTTCAGGTGGACAGCGCGTGTGTGGAACGCGCTTCAAAGCCGGGGTGCCTTCAAAAGTGATCTGTTTGAAAAAAGGGACTCTGTGTTACTGTAGGAATTGATGTGAGATAAATCCTGATATTATTTAGCGACTTGCCAGTCAAAAAATTACGGTAATAAAATTGTAAGGCAGGTAATGCTGTTTGCCACACAAAGTAAGTGTTTTGGTAGTCTGAGTACCTTCTGCTCTCATAAATAGCCTCTCGGTTGGTGTATTTTTTGTTATCAGAACCCCTTCGGCGCTCATTGGAAGGTCCATGCTGATGGCTGTTGGCGCTTATTGCGCGCCTCTCCCCTAGTGTAGTTTTGGTCCACTGAGCACCCTTGGTGCTCATTGTGAGCCGTGCGCTGTACGCCTTCGGCGTTTCTTTCGATCCTGTCATCTGGTCCTTTAATTTTTCTCTATTTGTATTTTTTAATGATAATGAATTAATTAATAAAATCATAAATTAATATACTTTACCTATTTGTAAGTAATATATGCAGCAAGCAATATCCTGAAGAGCTAACAATCTGTTTTGATGCTCCTGCAGCATACAATGTACATTTACACTGTTGGTGAGCTAAGTGTCAGCAATGTGTGCAGTGTGTAGTGTAAATAGGCTGCATGTGCGAGGCGAAACCGTTTGTTTAGCTGTGTAATTCTGCATTTTGTAATGATAATGTTATTAGTTGCAAGCTATTGTTGTAAAATGGCAGCGATTGTGTATGTGTTACGCGGGTGTGGATCATTTTGCGTCCTCCCTAGTAGTGTATTTTATAACGTGTACAAGCTTGTGTAAAAGTCTTATATGTGGCGTTTTTTTTTGCGTGTTCATTGGTCGTGTAGCCTGTGTAGGATAAGTAGGCTGCGTGCGCGAGCGCAAAGCGTTTCTTTAGGTGTGTAATTCTGCAGCGTTTCTTTAGGTGTGTAATTCTGCATTTTGTAATGGTAATGTTATTGTGGAGTTTGGAGCATTTAGCGACCTCCCAAATAGAATATTTTATACCCTGTATGGTCTGTGTAATAGTGTTATGTGTCTGGTGGGTTTTTGATTGTTTATTGGTCGTGTAGCTTCGTTTTCGTTTTTTCGGCCGCCATTTTCCTGTGTGGAAACTCAGCAAATTGGGGTTCAATTGTCGTGCAACCTAACTCCCAGATGTTGTGGCTGTCCCCCCGTGCTGTGATGTTTTTTTTGTATTTTTGTTAATTTTGGTGGTGTTATTGTTGTTTTTGTATGTGCGTGGTTCGGCTGTTAAGTTCGTATTTTGTGGACCTCGTATTTGTATTTTTTTCTAAGTGCCATGGGTCATATTGTTTGTGTAAGTCTCGCTTTCCTTGTTGCAAGTGTTACGGGCCGTAATTCTGTAATGCGATTTTTTTCAAACTGCTACGAGTCTCGAATTCTGAATTGTGTAATTGAGTTTTGTGTTGATGTGTAGTCCCGCGGGTCGTATATTTATATTGAACTGTAGTCCCGCGGGTCGTAAGGATGAGCGTCTATGGCGCCTTTGGCTATCTCTGCCTAAATTGTGTGGGGTCATAGGGATGAGCGCCTACGGCACTCATCTCCACCAGGGCAGGGAACGCCTTTGGCGCTCATTGGCAGCAACTACGGCCCTTGATTCGCAAGGGCTGCAGTTGCGGCGGGCTTGTGTACCAAGCCCGCAAGCGTTAGCAACAACCAGTATTGCTCACAACTATATATGTATAAATACATTTTACAAATGCTGTGTATGTAACAGGACTGGAAAGAGGTTGACAAACAGGAATTGAATAGGGTATATTATGAATGGACCTAAGGTAATAAAAAGCATAAACACAGCTCTACCCAGTTAATTAATAGTAATAATTATTTACAGTTAACATATTTGAGACATACATGGTAATTTTGAAAACAAGATAATTTGCATATATAATTACATCCAAACAAATGTAAATCTATTGTTGAACATGGCATTAGACATCTTCCTGAGTAGCCTTAGGCTTCCTGAAATAAATGGGACAACAAGTTTAATCTGCCTAGATCTAAAAGGACTGCTTCAGTTCAAGAAAAAAAAGACGATTGTTTGTTAATACTTATCAAATTAACAATTTTAGCAGCTGTGTAAGATGTGAGCATAAAGCTTTTTTTAGGAAAATCTGAATTTTGAAGCCACTGTTTATGAGTATGGGAAATACTATTTTTCTTGTTACATCCTGAGAGCTGAGTGCCGGGTGTGTGTTGTAGTTATCAGTGGTGGAAGGGGTGGGGTAGGATGGAAACAAGTAGACGTCGAGAGCTTTTGGTTGAGAACTAAATACAATTGGATTTGACACCACACCCTTCCACTCACTGGCCTAGACCTTCCATTATTGAATTTAAATACAACTCTCCAGAAATGTAATCGACATTCGACTCCCTCACATGCAACTTCAGCTAATATTTTATGGATCCCTCCAGGTTCCAGCAGAGGCATCAACATGTATTATTTCTTTTTAAAAGCTAGCTGTATGACTATTTCAAGCTTAATTATGCTCTTACTGATGCTTATAGTTTTCAACCATATCGTTTTTTTTTATTATTCAGTGGTTCTTTTAAAAGAAAACAATTATGCTGCCCTTGATGGAGTTGGAGTACCATAATGTCTTTCCACCATGAGTTGAAATGTAAGGAAAATTATTACATTTTTAACATTTTTTTAGTTTCAAATGGCAAAATATGACCATCACCTCCTCAGCTGGCTTGTGGTAAACTAATAAGACATTGATCGTCAATAAAATGAATATTCAATTATCTAAATAAAATATTGTTCAATATTAAAATTACTTTCAATAATCAAATTCAAGTAGTGCTGGTCTCCACCCACTATACAGTCAAAAGGAGGAAGTAGGTTTGGCTGGAGGGTAGTGATGACCTTTCAGATACTAACAGCCTTATTAAATTGCGATTCGGCAAATTTAAAAGGGCTCTATTTAAGCACATAGCATATTTTTTTTACAGACATTTCAAGTTAGTGAAGACCTTGCTTTTGGATAGAAGTTCAGTAACTAAAAACTTCTGTAAAAAATATGCTATGTGCTTAAATAGAGCCCTTTTAAATGTCCTGAATCGCAATTTAATAAGGCTGTAAATTATAACACAATGTGCTTCATTTCAGTGTTAATGAAGTCTCCATTGGAAGCGAGTTCTGTCTGGGACTCATCTTATGGATGCTTATACAGATTCAATTTTGCTCTGTCTAATTCGATCATTGGGTTCACTGGGGGTCCAGTGGTTTCACTACTGCGACCTGGGTTTGATTCCAGTCAGGGAACCAAAAGGTCACACCACCCGGAAGCCATGCAGGGTTTGGCCTGGTAATTACTTGGATGGGAGACCACCTAGGAATTTTAGGAGCTGTATGCTGTGGCCTACTGGAGAATAAACTGGCAACCCACTCAAGTATCTCTGCCATGAATACCAAGTGCATCAGCATGTTGTGTTACGGTACATGAGGTCACAGAGAGTCAGATACGAATGAACAACGCAAATACACACACAATCCAATCATTATTTAAGCACTTTTACCCTTTTCTCCCAAATAATCCTTCCCCCTTTGGTGACCTTACAAGGGGCAGATCAACAATAGCACTGGGGTCTGGTATATAATGTTTCAGAGTAAGTTTAATATTAAATATTGCTTACTTAATATGGAGTATGAATTTTATTAATGATCAATGCCTAATTAAAACTAGATCTTTTAATCTAAATTGACATATTGCAAAAGTGTGGTATATTTGTCAAATAGTAAAATGTATTTGTATTTACATATACATTTTGGGCAAAACTGATCTGGGGATATATGCTCTTGATTGCCCAAGGAACACATCAAATAGGAAACTAGCCAAAATCCCTTACCTATTTTCCATGACATGTTTAAAGGCATATATAAATTTCCTGGATTATGAGTGCATATGAAAGAGGAGAATCAGTAGTGTATGAAAATGTTTTTTACATGAAAAAATACCATAATAAACATTTAAACACTTACATTGAAGTTAGCAAAATATCTTGTAATTTCTGACAGTTGAAAATTAGAGTTAATACCCCCTTGAAACCCAGGCTAAATTAGCATAAAATTCCTCATTTGTTTTGGCCAATCAGGAGGCGGCTCAGACAATTTGTATCAAGCTCTGGGGTTCCTGGCTGTACTGTAATGTCTCTCTACCAAAAAGGTCAAACGTATCTGGCTGTTTTTTCTCTTTGTACTTGGTTAGGTAAGCTATTGTGGGTATGTAAAGCTGGATTTTACTTTCCTGCCCATAATTTTGTAAGAACACTGAACTTTTCTATATAACACATATTTTTCTAATAATCACTGCCTGTTTCTTACCAAACATTTGAAATGCATACCCATCTACTAGAAAAGTGCTAAAGTTGCTTTAGTTATAAGTTAAAATATGAATCACCAGTCTCTCAAGATAAAAATATATGTATTGATAAGAAGTAAATAAAAAGTAACATAGTGTTTCATTCTTTTACCGGTCCTAAATTGCTCCATGTAAGTTAGCTGTGTTTGCTTATCACAAACTAAACCTATACTCTGTGTTGACCTTGCCTTTTACTTTAAGAATTGCTACGGACCAAATATGTCTTGGAGAGCTAATTTTTAAACTGTGTTTACAGAGTAGGAAATAATCTTCAGGAAAAAAAGAATACGCCTCCTGTACACTAAGTTTGAATAAAGAGTAATTCTTTCTAGTATTAAACACTGTCACTTCTGAAAACTGTCTTTAAAAAAGGGTGCGTTCATAATAAATGATCTTCAAAATAACTGTATTAACTTTTTAAATGGTGAGTTGACCTTGTATTTATTAACAATACACTTCTAAGCAGCATACATGTGTTTAAATAGGCTATACAGTTATTTGCAATATACTGCTTTGAAAATGTGCAACTCATTTTAATCGAAAGTAATATTGTTATACAGAGGTTGTAAAAATACATTTAGTTTATCATGTTCAACTTTTTTAGTTCTGCCCTGATCCTTGTAATATGTGGATTAATTGTTATTTGAACCAGAGAAAGGCAAACGAAAAAAAAACATTGAGACAAGGCAAAAAAATGTCTTCGACCCATTTTAAAGCTATCAAACCTGCTGCCACAACCTCCTTTGATGGGGAGTTTAACCGCTCTTACTGTGAAGAACCACTTTATTCCTTAAGGTGAAATCTCAAAGGATGTCCTCTTGTCAGTTGAAAACCTCTTGGCACAAAAAGTTCACTTGACAAAGCTTTATATTGATCCTGTATGTATATAATGTAATCATATCCCGTTTTACACCCCATTTTCCTAGAGAAAATACGTTTGATTTTGCTACTCTGTCTTCATAGCTTAGTCCCTCCATCCTCTGTATTAATTTGTCTGCCCTTCTCTGTACCCTTTTCAGCTCTAAAAATATCCTTTTTTTCAAGTGGTGCCCAAAACTGTACTCCATATTCCAAATGCAGCCGTACTAGCTATAGGTATAGTGGCGAGAATTATATTGCTTTCCTTGCTTCTATACCCTTCTTAATACATGGTAATATTTTATTTGCCTTTGCAGATGCTGCTTGGCATTGAGCACTGTTACCTAGGTGGTTGTCCACTAGCAATCCTAAATCCCTTTCTAACTCTGATACCCCTATATTATACATTGCATGCTTATCTTTCCTTGCCAAATGCATAACTTTACATTTATTTGCATTAAAAGTGTGATTTGTCATTTAGCTGCCCATTCTTCTAATTTATTTAAGTGCCTTTACAGTGATGGTACATCATTTTCTGATTGAATTACATTGCACAACTTAATGTCATCAGCAAAAATGGAAATGTTACTTTCCAGTCCTAACTAAAGTGTAATTTTAAAAAGACCCCTTCTGTCAAAATGTTCTTTTGCATAGCTAAACATGATAATGGGCAAAATGTTTTTAGAAAAGCAAAACAAATATAAAAAAAGTAAACACAACCTTTTTAACTTTAATATGCATTTATAATTTACTGCAGGGTTACATTTTCGTTTTTGACCAGGTCCTGATAGCTACTTTCTCTGAAGTATGTACCTTGTAAACTAATGAGCTCCCCATTAGTTCTGTTGAAAGCATTGGCCAGATTCCCATTATGCAGATAGTAGCATCCTCTGCATTCAAAGACCTTTTTCACCATACATAAACCAAAATGATAGATTCATCTACAGAATAATTATATATGAAGATTATATATAACTAGCGAATTGCCCGTCAAAAAATGACGGCAATAAAATTGTAAGGTTGCTAATGGTGTTTTGTGTGTACTACTGAAATATATAATACAATTAATAAATGAATATACTTTAGCTATTTTGAAGCATTGTGTTAAAGAGCTGGCAATCTGTTTTGATGTTGCTGCAGCATTAGTGGTGTTGAGCTGCTGTGTAAGCGTGATGAATGTGTGCAGTGTAATAGTGTGCGTGCGCGAAACCGTTAGAGTAGTTGTGTACTTCCGCATTTGTGTAAAATGGCGGGTAATGTGTGATATGCGTCCGTAGGTCGTTTGTGGTATTTTGCGAGTTTCTTGTGGTGTTTTGCGTGTTTAGAGTGCTGTAGCCTCGTTTTCGTTTTGTTCGGCGGCCATTTTTTCTCTCTCTTAGCGAATTTTTTAGTGTCTAAACTCTCTTATTTTAAGTTAAATGAAGGTGTAAGTTGTTTTTTTGAGGTCCTGGATGCTCCCTCTTGCTGTAGGTTAGCTTTTTATGTATGTGCTGTGTGTATTTATTGTGTTTTGAATTTTCTCATGTTCGCGAGTTGCGTCCGATTTTTGTGAGGTCGTAATGTGTGGTAACATGTCTCGTATGTTTTTTTGCATTGCGAGGTAGTCGTAGTTGGTGTGTCGTGTTGTTTGCGTTGCGACGTAAAGTTTGCGAGGGTCGCAGTTGCTGGCAAGGAGCGCCTTCAGCGCTCCATGCCAGCAACTGAGGCTCTCGCCTGCGGCCCTCGCTTGCTACGCGAGCCTGCAAGCGTTAGCAACAACTCGTGGCATGCACAGAAATGGTTCCTATGCTGTGGCAGTCCTTATTGTACCCTGTCACATGTATTTCATCAAGTGTAGGGATACTCTGGTTGTTTTGTATAGGAGTGGACAAGTTTGCTTTTCAACATACTATCAAACAACTTTGCAATCCAGGAGAAAAGGAGAGGATCCAGATAAATGTCATGATCCAGTGTGTCAATATATCATTAGTAGTTTCACTTGTCCTAGATGATTACAAGTATAGTGTGCTAAGGGTCCTACCACACAGCTGGTTTCTCCAGAGCTGGATGTATATGAAATATTAAAAGCTGATGAAGCTGAATTTATAACATTAGTTTGTGATGGCATTTGGGATGCCATGACCAATAAGGAACTGTGTGAATTTGTGGCATCCAGGCTTCAGTTAACAGATGACTGGAGAAAGTCAACTTTTTACATAAATGAAGTCATGGTAACCTGAGCATTGTGCTAGTGTCAAAATGCCCCTCAAGTCAAAGAATATGCAATCAAGAAAGATACAGGTTTGAATACACTTTAAATCTACAATTGAAGAAATCATGACAAAGGCAGAGCAAGAAGGTATGTCAGATCTTGCTCATGCAATGCACATCTTGTCTGCAGAGAATGTCCTAAATGTATCACCTGGTTGAGGCTTCACTACAAAGTGCAATATTATTGAAGATGTTTTTAAAAGGAAAAATGATGGGGTTGCTGGTGATCTAAAAGACCGTGGTAGCCTTACAAAACTCCAAAATGTTTTTGGTCTAGAAAAATTTGGAAAACTGTGATTAAAGTTTTTGCCCAGATGAAGGGAGAGATTGATAGCCAGCTATGTACAAAATAGGCAAAAAATAAAATTTAGTACTTTGAACCATTTGTTGGATTGTGTTATAACATTTTTCACTCTTAGCTGTCATTTTTGATCACAGGTGCAGCAAACATTACTCAGTAACACTTAAAACTGGAGTCAGTTGTAGAGGAACAGCCGGTGCACATGTTGCAAAGCACCGGGGATCCTGCCTCTGAAAGGACCCCAGTGCAATATCTCCCTCACCTCCCCACCACAGCCCATGCCCCCCTCAGCCTCACCTGGAACCCCCCCCCCCAATAGTTACTTACCCTGATCCATGTCACTTGATTGCTGTCAGTGCATCTTACTGCAGAGCTGGAAATTCTCAAGATGCAAGGGCAGGGAAGGAGCAGAAGAGGCAAAGCAATAAAGTGCCATGGATCAGGGTAAGTAACCATGAGGTGGAATCCAAGGGAGGCTGAGGGGGCATGGCATGAGGTGGGGAGGTGAGGAGCATGAGGTGAGGGGACATAGCATGGGCTGTGGTGGGGAGGTGAAGGGGCATGGCATGTAATGGGGTTTATATATATATATATATATATATATATATATATATTTATATATATATATATATATATAATAGTATGTGGGTATATATATATATATATATATATATATTGTGTGTATATATATATATATTTTATATATATATATATATATATATATATATATATATATATATAGATAGATAGATAGATAGATAGATAGATAGATATTCAGATAATATAAGTATAATATAAGTATCACATATATAGTTGTGAGCGTACGAGTTGTTGCTAACGCTGCGGGCTCGCGTAGCGAGCCCGCGGCCCTCGCGAAGCGAGGGCCGCGGGCTCGCTACGCGAGTCGCGGCCCTCGTGAAGCGAGGGCCGCGACTCGCGTAGCGAGCCGCGGCCCTCGCGTAGCGAGGGCCGCGGCTCGCGCAGCGAGCCGAGGCCCTCGCGAAGCGAGGGCACTGCCCGAGGGTCTCAGTTGCTGCAAGGAGCGCCGAAGGCGCTCCTTGCCAGCAACTGAGACCCTCGGGCAGTGCCCTCGCGAAGCGAGGGCACTGCCCGAGGGTCTCAGTTGCTGGCATGGAGCGCCGAAGGCGCTCCATGCCAGCAACTGAGGACCCTCGCGAAGCGAGGGCCTCAGTTGCTGGCATGGAGCGCCGTAGGCGCTCCATGCCAGCACCTGAGGACCTCGCAAAGCGAGGGCCGCAGTTGCTGGCATGGAGCGCCGAAGGCGCTCCTTGCCAGCAACTGCGACCCTCGCAAACTTCACCTCGCAACCCAAACAGTACGACACACACATTACGACACTCGCAAACAACATACGACACACGTTCACACACATTACGGACTCGCAACACTCGGACGCAACTCGCGAACATTAGAAAATGTCAAACACAATACATACACACACCACATACATAAAAAACTTACCTACACCAAGAGGGAGCACCCAGCACCTCAAAAATACAACTTACACCTCGATTTTACTTCAAATAAAACAGTTTAGACACTAAAAAAAAAACGAAGCGAGAGAAAAAATGGCCGCCGAACAAAACGAAAACGAGGCTACAGCACTCTAAACTCGCAAAACACCACAAGAAACTCGCAAAACACCACAAAACACCTACGGATATTCCGATACAAACGTATAACACACATTACTCGCCATTTCTCGCCAATGCGGAAGTACACGACTACGCTAACGGTTTGGTCTCGCGCACGCACAGTGTTACACTGCACACATTCAGCACGCTTACACAGCAGATCCACACCACTAATGCTGCAGCAACATCAAAACACATTCACAGCTCTTCCACACAATGCTTTAAAATAGGTAAAGTATATTCATTTATTAATGTATTATATATTTCATTATTACACACTAAACAGCATTAGCTACCTTACAATTTCATTGCCGTCATTTTTTGACGGGCAATTCGCTAGTAATATATATATAATCTAGGGCAAGTCAACATTTTTTAACTCAATTATTTTTTTTGCACCGGGGCCCTCTGTTGACTAGCTCCGCCACTGTTTGCGGTCCACAGTTTTGCAGTAGCTTTTTTTCTAAAAAGCTTGGGAAGAAATTTGTTGCCTCATGCAAATTAGAAAATGTAACAAGGTGCACGCAATGCTTTTGAACTTATCTTGCCACACACACATGTAAGCATACTTAATTTTATGAGGCATTATTTTCTTTCTGTTTCATGGATTTACTGGTTTACAGATTTTTTTATTTATACATTTTTGTACCTTTTTTATCTTTTTACTCCTTACCACTTTTTGATTTCTAACGGCATGAAAGACCTATCTCAATGTTATCTAGATCATATTCCTTAAACTAAGCAGAGATGCTCTATACTTAATTATTCAATTGATGATTAGCAGTATTTTGCTTTTGACATTTCTAACTGCTGTAGCGGCATTTCCTGTTTTAAATGTTAAACAAACCAGCGTTTTACAATGTAAATTGGGAATTTGTTCAGAGCGTCAATTTCTAGTTTTCTGATTTATTTCGGTAGCATTGTGTAATGTGTGTAAACCTTTTAAGTGTTTCCATTATTTTCAGATCTCAGCTTCTCATTTTGAGATTACTATAAATACCATTAAATTCTGTATTTTAAACCTTCACAAATACAGACACATTTTCATGGGTTTAGTGACTTCTTCAAAGCAATGTGCTTGGTACAGAGTGGCTTTCGTGCGTTTCTTAAAAATTGTCTATTTTTGCAATTATTTTAATTCTGTTTTACTTTTTAATTGAGCTATGCATGTCTGAAAAACTGTATGCTGAAAATAGGACAAGAGAAATATTTACCCAAAGCCCCTAGGGCAACAAGGAATGTACAAATATATGTATGATAGTCATGATGTGGATGCTTTGTGAAAATAATACTTTTTCCAATTTAAAATAATATAAAGCTGTTTGGGATTTTTTCTGTTAGTAGGGGAACAAAGTATGAAAAATAGCTCAACTAATCTGTCCACTCTGGCCCAGACCTGTACTGATGACTTCCCATTATGATATTGTGATGTTTAATATAATACAGTGAACATAACTTACTAGGATTGATAAAATAAATAAAAATAAATAATTAAATACAGCCTTTCATTTTTAGCTAGTGCGCTCAATTTTGCCTTAATGATGACAGACATTGCACCTATTTAATTGTCCAAATCACAATTACTTAAGCCCATAATGGAACGCGTAAATGTTACTGATATTTAATTGGCTACATTTTGCAACTTGCAAACCATTTACGAGTTACAGACTCAAAATCCCTGCAGTGGTCAAAATCTTAACTCCGTCCTATCTCCTCCTTTGATGTTTCAAGCCCACAAATGTTACCAGTGCTAAAGAAGCAAAGTCCATATTTAATTACAACAATTCCGCAAGCTCGCAATTGCCTTTAAACCCATAAATGGCAAATGTATCAAAAAATTCTACAAGTACTAATAGGTCCCATAAGTGGGTTAAACCCCTGTTCGTAACTCTGCAAAAGCAAATAAACACACACTACTGTACTAAAAAAATACTAGGAAAGCAAAACCCATAGGGACTCTTTCTGGCCACAATAGTGATGGGATAGTTGTTTCAAGGGGACTAACACCTGGACTGTGGCATGCCGGAGGGGGATCCATGGCAAAACTCCCATGGAAAATTACATAGTAGATGCAGAGTCTGGTTTTAAGCCATAAAGGGCATAAATCACCTAACATTCCTAAATTGTTTGGAATACCATGCTTTAAAACATCAGGTATGATGTTGTATCGATCAGGTAGTGTAAGGGTTACACCCGCTTCACAGTAACAGACCAATCTCCCCATTTAATGCACCGCAAACAACCACAAACAGTCCCTTTGCACAACCGCAAACTCCCCATTTGCACAAGGTTGGATACCACGTCCCGTTCCTTGTTGGATACCATGTCCCGTTCCTTGTCCTCACTGATGTCATTGAAGGTCTCTTCCTCCACCCAGCCACCAAGGGGCCCCGAAAGGTGACAACAAGCCCCCTGGGACGCCTGCTGTGTTTGGTCTTCCACCTCCTCAAAGCCACCTTCCTCCTCTGACTCCTCTTCTTCAGACTCCTCTCTCTGCGGTGCCTCTGTCTGCGTTATTATAAGGTGTGTACTGTTAAGTAGTACTATTCCAATCGGTTTAATCCCTGTTACGTCCACTATTAGGGGACGTGTATATGGCATTGATTTTTGGAACAGGGAGATGGAAAAAGATGCTTGGTCGGACCTCCTACTTCAAATTTGGGGCACTGCGCGTGCAATCTAAGGTGCCACCAGAAATGAGTGTCACTGTGCACTGGAAAAAGTTGGCAGAGTAGGCACTGTAGGCCTCACACACAAGCCTGTAGGCAGGCAACTGATATTCAATCGATTACAGGCAAAAAAGTGTTGTTTTATGTCACTGTACACTACGGTTGCACCAGATATGACGTATCACTGTGCACTGGCAAAAGTTGGCAGAGTAGATGCAATAGGCTTCACACACACGCCTGTAGGCAGGCAATTGCTATTCAATCTATTACAGTCAAAAAAGTGTTGTTTTATGTCACTGAGCACAATATAAGCTGTGAGCCTGACACAGGCAGGCAACTGAAATTAGATTACAGGAAAAAAATGGTTGTTTTCAAGGTATGTTACACCACCAGGTATGAGTAGTGAAAATAAGCACAATATAAGCTGTTAGGTGTTAGCCTGTCACACACACACGCTGGCAGGCAGGCATAGATTACACACAAAAAATTATAAAATAAAATAAATGATGTTCAAAGTTTCCTCAATGATAAAGTATAGGCGGCGAACCAAAAAGCGCATGTGTTCGCCGTTCGCGGCGGACGCGAACATGCGAAAATCACAGCGAATAGTTCTCCGGCGAACTGTTCGGGACATCACTATTCATTCATTTTTATTATTTTGTACATTGCGAGTTTGATCGCATATCGGACTTCTAAACGCTAATTGATTGACGTTTAACCTCCATGTTTTACTGACATCATGATGACAGTCTCATTTACTGTTGGCTGTTTCTAAATTGGTAGTTACGGCCTTGCTTAATTGATCATGATCATGCTCTGAAATGCTACTTATGATTGTATGGTTTACAGTTTAGGCTTTCGGCCAGGTAGTTGTGGGCTTGATGAATTGAATCGCTCTGTAACTGTTGCAGTTGAATAAGGCCCCATGTTTTACGGATGTCATGATGATGGTCTCATTTACTATTGCCTCTGTCGAAAATTTAACTTACAGGCTTGTTTAATTGATCATGATCATGCCCTGAAATCCTAAGTACGGGTTCATGGTTTGCGTGTTGGGGCGGTGAGCCTGTAATTACAGGCTTGCATCAATTAAATACATCTATAAATGTAACGGTCAGTGTGCAGAGCAAAATTTTGAAGTCTTAAAAAATGAAAGGGATATGGGGGTTCCTGGATTTTACTATATATATATATATATATATATATATATATATATATATATATATATATATAATATACCTGTGCATCTATTTACTTTTATGTACTTTATTATAGTAAGAAGTGATTATAAGCTCTGTTTTTACTGCCTAAATTCAAACAAATATTACCTGTTTGGGTTTGCCCTCCGCAGCTCACAAAGACACAGACTCTGTTGGGCTGGATGTGCAGTGTCTCATACTAACCAATCAATAATCTTCAACATGCTGCTGAGACGTGGTCCCTGATAGGCTAGGACACTACACTGCATATCCATCTGTGTCTGCATACACTGTAGTGGGCATACCTATACAGGGACTATTTATATGATTTTAGCCAATAAAAACAGAGCTTATAAAGTGCTTCTTAACAAAATTAAGTTCATAAAAGTAAATAGATACCCAGGTATCACATATGTAGTTGTCATAATTGCGAGTTTGTTGGTAACTCTATGTTACATTTTTCGGGCTCGCGCATGTGCTATAAGTGAATTATATCCTTAGAGATTTCTGCACTGAAATGGTTACACTCTGGAGACACTGTCACATGTTCTCTCAAATAAAGTTCACTCTGTCCTGACACTAAAATGAACAATGATATGTTTAGTTAGTTAAATAAATCTTTTTTTTTTCTTTTTTTTTTTAAATAAGACAAGTAGCTATTGGTATATTAAATAAAAAGAAAGCTTTTACTCTCATTATTAACACTGTAAACATAGGTTTTCCTGGGTTTAGATCTATATGAATTTTTAATTTTTAATGTTAAACTGAAGATTCTTTGTTCTGATTTGTTTGCAGAGTGATTATAATGTGGTCATTAAATAAACAAAAAAAACTAATGTATTCCATGGGCTTAAAAATGTGATGTAAATAGCAGAGGGTAAAAAGACTCAAATTCTCTTCCAGACTTTAGTAATGTGCTAAAGTGATTTTACTCTATGCGTAAGTTACATTTCTTTATTGCATAAGGCGACTCAAAGTTTTGGAACAATTTGGTTTTTGGAGTAGAAATCAGTTATTATATACAACAAATGGCACCCCGACTTCAGCGCACACACACAAAATGGGCGCCGACAAAAGCGCATGAACAGCTGCGTGCCGAATGCAGCATGCTTTTGTGAAGTCGGACATAAAAGGGAGCTGATGGAAGGGCGCAACACTCACATATTTGTGAGGCATATTTGCAAACTAACAATAACAAACATACAACTGTATTAGAGATGCCTGTAACCTGCAAATGGAGCCAAAAAGCCAACAGGTACTAGAGAGGACCCGCAAGGGGGTTAAAGTCCTATCCATAGCACTGTAAATGCAATTAGCAACACACTACTGTACTTATATTAAAAGGGAAAGTGATGTTAGGTATTAAAATTAATAGCACAACATTCGCAAACTCGCAAATCTGCAATATAAAATGCTTTATTTTCACTTTAATTTCAGTGTTATATCGATCCCAGCAATCAATGTGTTAATACATATAATGGAACTCGCATGGCCTTGAATATCATATTTACGGCTTTGTAAAAATTCCATTAATTCTGGAATGTGGTTCCGATCGTAACTCGTAATTGAAACCCGTAAGGCTTTGAAATCGAACCTCTATCTTTCAGTGACGCAATGATGACGATCTCTTTTACCATTGGCTCCGTCTAAACTCGTAACTACGGGTTTGACTAACTGATCATGTTCAGGGCCGCATATCCAACGTGCGAAAAATGGATTAGGGGGTTGCGTCTCTGGCCTGTAACACGTGGCCTGGTTTAATTTAATAGCTCTGTAATGCAGCTGAATTTCAAGCCTGCAGCGATTGCTTGTCTCACATTGCACTTACGGGCTTCGAATTCAATGTGGCTGTAAGAGTAGCAGCAAAGAGCTGTGTTAGACTCCTGTCTAAACAACTCAACACAACATTATCCTTTAAATTATTACAGAAGAATATTGTATTCAAATGACGTTCATGATGGACTCATTAAACCTTCACCACTATTACTGATTGTAATAGTGCACGTGTGAAGAGGAATTTTAGTAAAACACAGTTACAATTAAAAGCAATTTATAATTATCAGATGATTATTATTGAACTAGAATATTGCCCGTCAAAAGATGACGGCAATGAAATTGTAAGAGAGCTAATGCTGTTTGGTGTATGTTAATGAAATAAAGAATATACTTTACCTATTTTTAAGTAATATATGCAGGAAGCATTGTGTTGAAGAGCTGGCAATCTGTTTTCATGTTGCTGCAGCATACAATGTGTGTTTTCAGTGCTGTGGAGCTGCTGTGTAAGTGTGAGCAATGTGTGCAGTGTGTAGTGTAAATAGTGTGCGTGCACGAGCAAGACCTGGTAGCTGTGTACTTCCGGATTGTGTAAGTTAGTGTTGTAAAATGGCGCCTAATGTGTGGTACGCGGCTGTGGCTGATTTTGCGTCCTTGTTCTTGGATCTCGTCCGGCTTTTTCGGAAAATCCGTATGTGCTTGGTGGTGTTTTGCGTCTTAAGGGTACTGTAGCCTCGTTTTCGTTTTTTTCGGCAGCCATTTTTTCTCTCGCTTAGGTAATTTTCGGGTGTCTAAACTCTGTAATTGAGACTTAAATCGATGTGTATCTTCACTTGCAGAGACCCTGGGTCCCCCCGCCCCTTCCCCCCTTGCTGTGGGTAAGCTTTTTATGTGTTTGTTGTGTGTATTTATTATGTTTCGAATGTTTTCAGGTTTGCGGGGGACGGCCGTTAAAGTCGTATATTTGTGAGGTCGTAGTGTTTTCTTTCTAAGTCCCCCGTCTCGTATTTGTTTGTCATAAGTCCGTAAATGTTGCGAGGTCCGCAGTTGCTGGCTAGGCGTTCCTTGCCAGCAACTGCGGCCCTCGCTTCTCGAGGGCCGCAAGCTTGCAACGCTTGCTCACAACTATATATGTGATTATACACAATACAAGATGAGTGATTCTTATTTTAATACAAACAGGCAAGTTACCAGATTATTCGTGACCTCCTTTGTCTAAATTTACATCCTTCCAGTAATTGGCATATATCATTAATGAAAATATGAATAATAATTCATATTTTAATAGAAGCTGGCAAGTTATACTAAAATGTTACCCTAAATAACCAGATGATTATTATTGAATTATATTCATTAAAAAGTGAGTGATTCCTATTTTGTGGCTTCTATTAAAAAACAGAGAGCATAAAAAAAAGTAATTCATAATAAACATATTTATAACCTTTACTGAGTATCATGCGTCAAATAAATTGTAAAATTAGTTGAAATTATGCAAATAGGCACTTTGAAATGTTTCGGGTCAAGATGTTGGATAACTACATAGATGTTGGTGGAGAGCATAGAAGTGCATTAGTGGTTACTGTCATGGCGATCACAGCTAATTCCCAAATAATGATGGGTAGCAATAACTCTCAATGGGATGTTTTGTTACTAAGAATAAAAGCTTAGTGAATAATTAGAAAAGGGCTGTGATGCATTTTTGTGATGTACCACAGCCTACTATCCTCATTGCAAACATGCTCCTTTAAATGCATGATGCAAATGTGAGACTAAGTGATTCAGTGCACTAGGCAGTGTACTAAAAATGTAAGTTCTGGTGAGAACATTTGAGGTTCACTGCTCTCCACGACTCTGCCACATGTACTAAGTTTTAATTATTATAATCAAATCAGCAAAGGTCAGTAAATTTGGTAGAAGATCCTATCCGGTAGCACATGTTCAACATTTATTATAATACAGGAAAAATAAGACTTTTTGCCCAACTTCCACAGTAAAAATATTGTTATAATGGAAGACTTCTTTTATCATTTGTAGTCCATGAAAAAGTAAAGTACTTCATTTTATTATAATAATATTTTTCAAGTGGATGGCAAACATATTGAGGCCTACTTTTTTTGCATTAATAAAGCTGAAGGGCCATTATTGTGTTTTTTCTTTGTTTAGTACATACAATAAACAGATGTATACTCTACATAATTTGCAGTGGGTGTATTATATAATAACAACACATACCAAACATAACTTTATGGCACAGGTAGTCAATAGGCAAACATAGGTCTAAGGACTCCATTCCAATCTTTAAAAATGCGGATTTACATGTCAAGCTGAATCATAAATCACTACATAGATATTCCAAACCATAGAAAAACTGCCATACCAGTAGTGCACATAAAATAGATTAAAAAGTGCAAAACACATAATGTAGGTGTAGATGTCCGATTCAAACTTCACCCAAATCAATCCAATACAGCATCAGAGTGAAACACTTTACCCTCTGAGGGCACATAGGTCTATGTCAGTGCTATGTGTCCAGAGAACTACCCATAGGGGCAAAAAAATGCCTATGGAAAGGAAACAAGCATCAGATCAGAAGCTATGGTCAGCCTAACATCTTAATTGAGTTGGATATGAGGCTTGATTACTTTTATCCAACACAAGGGGATAATAGTGCCCCTCCCAACACCCACTACATCACCTAATTTGGGGGATCTCCTGGATCCCCCCCAATACCCCTACTCCCTATGAGCCCAGGTAACCCCAAAATTCTGCCTCAATACCTACTCTAAATGGGGGATCCCCAGTGTTCTCCCATTTAGAGTAGCTTTATTGATGGAATCCATGGGATCCCTGAGCTCATAGGGGGCCGGGGTTCATAGGCAGAGTGGTCATACTTATTAGGGCTGTGTAGTGTGTATGCACAACTGCTACGGAGACAACTGAGTTTCAGCTTCAGTCTTCTCCAAGCAGGCTGCTTGCTTGCTAAGTTGGGCTGGGAGTAACCTCATGCTTGTCAGCTACTCTAAGGGACATTTTTAGGAGAGCTTGATTGAATTGGCTAATTAGATAGCTCCCACAGTAACAAAGGCACCACTTGAAGCTTTTATCTTATTATAATGGAGTAGGGTTCTATATCAGGACCTCTGTCCCCTTTCTTCCTGACCTCCTTTGAATTATTAAATGTATCATAGAACTCGCTAAATACTTCCATATGCTTAAAGCATCTCCTTAATGGTTTTATTTAGGGCTCTCTAAAGATTAGCTAGGTAAGTTTTGATGAAAAAAAAAACAATTATTAAACTTTTACTGTGTATTTAAAACAATAATTGTTTTAAATTATATGCCAGGCTGTATAAGCTCCAGATCTCTCCAACCTCTGAATGTCTCTGCCCAGGGGTAAGGCAAAACACACAGGCAGTATTGTAGCATGACATTTTAGCAATGTAGACTTTCAAGCCTCCTCCCACCATCATACTTACTGCAAGTACACTATGCCTGTTTGCAGAGTATTCCTTTTTGGATGGCTCCCAGTCTACACTATACATCATTCAGAGGGTGGAGAGATAAGGAGATCATACTGCTCGGAGGCATGATTAAAAATAGTAATTCATTGTTTAAATGCACAGTAATAGCTTAATAAAGTTTTTTTTTTTTTCTTATCATGCCCTACCTAACTATTCTTTAGAGAGCTCTTTATAAGAACATGCAGGGAGCCTTTTAAATAAGTTATCAGTTTTTTGTTTTTTTTTGCTTTTTTGTTAAGTTTCCTTCACTATGTAAATTTCCAACATGTGCCCTTTTGAAAGCTATTATCTTAAGTATATTTGTGTGTATATCAATAAAAAAATAGATTCTGGACCTTGACTTCATTTTCATAAGGACATTCAGACCTTGATCGAGTTTATTAATAAAACTCACTATCCCTGCTCTAGAGTAGCAACAATTCTCACCAAACCAGCCATTGCTATGAAAAGTGTCAGGTTCTACCTGTTCTTCATCCCATTGACCTTTAGTGGAACTGGTATAGTATGTGCCTTATAAGTAATGTTTATATTATAATACCACATGGTAAGTCAAACCAACAATGACAGAGAACAATGCACCATTACAAATACACATAGAAATCACAGCACTGATACAGATAACAAAAGAGGAAAGGAGGAGCCTCAAGTGATGGTCAGGGCATACAAATATGAAAGGCCTAGGTCAGCAAAAAAACTAAAGAGGGGCATGGCACAAGTATTATGACAAAACTTTGAAACTGAAATGATAGGCAAAAATGTTTAGACCAGTGGTTCTCAAAACCAGTGTCTGTCCCCAAGACCTTTTCTGCTGGTCCTCAGGAACCAAAAGCATAAGGAGAGTATATCACTATATATATATACCCCGCACAGTTATATTTTATAGATAGATTATTGATTTAAATATCTGCAGTTAGAATATTTACTTTTTAAATCAGTGCAAAACTACATGGAAATGAATGTTTCACATATAGTATTGCTCTGTTTGTCGTAGATCTCACATGTGGAACATTTGATCCTTCAATGGTAACAGATAAATCCTAGATTAAAAAAAGGCTAAGAGTCACTGTTTTAGGCAACATTTTATAAGCATTAGAATTCCGAGGAGAAGACACCATACACAGAACAATATATAAGTAAAATAAATTGGATAATCAGTGCTAGGTGAGTTTGACTAATACCATTGGATTCAAAATTATTAACACACATCTCAAACAAAAAATACAACAATATTTTTGCAAACATGAGTAAAAAGCATGCAGCACCTTCTTCTTGCATTGTCTATATGAGTATTACATTTTAAAAAGATGTCAAATATTGTAAACATTTAAAAATTAATAATATAGTCTAACAAGCAAAATTTTTTAAAAAACATACCAGATTACACTATGTATCAATTCAAAATGTGTAAACCAAATACAAATAAATAGGCCACATATGAAAATGACACATTTTAGATAGATAGATAGATAAATAGATCAACAACATGAGACCATCTTTGTGAATTATTCTACATAAATTAGAAACTAAATTTAATTGCCATTTATTTCAAAATACACATTCTCCAATCCCATTAGCAAAAATTTTTTTGTTTTTTGCAAAGTGATTATTTTTAAAGCTTTGTGCATCAAC
This sequence comes from Discoglossus pictus, assembly GCA_027410445.1. Classification (NCBI taxonomy): domain Eukaryota; kingdom Metazoa; phylum Chordata; class Amphibia; order Anura; family Alytidae; genus Discoglossus; species Discoglossus pictus. The sequence goes on from CM050175.1 coordinate 35,600,029, forward strand.
TATAATATTGCTTTTGAGATATTGATTACATTCCTGTGGATATATTTATTATGCCTTAAAAAATCCACTGAAATTGTTTGAGTTAAAAGTAGGTGAATGATTCATTCCTATTAAGAGAATCTATAGGTTATGTTATTTAATTAACAGTGTTCTCAAATATAAACATATTCTACCTTAGAAAAACTGTGGGGATTGGATTTTCCCAAAAACCCAGAACGCCCGAAAGAATCACAATTCCTAACAAATCAGATCTTCTTAGCCTCCAGAGGTGTAATCGCAAAAAAAATTAAAACAAACATTCCCACATTTGAAGAAGTTAAGAGAAAAATTCAATAAATATACACGATGCGTGCGATTTCAGCAGAACTAGATGAAGATTATAAAAGTCAGGCATCCTGCTGCGACATATGGACTCTAAAATTAGTCTGGACTAGAGAAAACATAAAACGCAATGTCTGATCTTCACTATTATTATTATTATCGTTTATTTGTAACGCGCCAACATATTCCTTAGCGCTATACATAAGTTAAGTTACAGGCAATGACAAGTTAAAGATTCACACATTGCAAAGAGTGGATGGCCCTGTCTTTGAGCTTGGTGTCCATAGCGCTTTCCCTAAAGCACCTTGCAGGATTGAAACTCGCAGACTTACAATCTAAAGGAGAGCGTCCACAAAATATCATACCCCCCTCCCCCCACACTCTTTCCTACCACCTCCCCCCACCAGTTTTTATATAATATTATTGATTATTTTTTTTTTGTGTGTGTAATATTAAGCCTAAATGGTTAATCAAATTCAATAAGAAAAAAAAAAAAAAGAAAACAAAGGTTTTAGATACGTTGAGAAATTTACCATTATACTGTAACAAACTTGCAAAGTATGATTAGATTTTGTGTTCATTCCTTGTATTTAAAAAAATATTACAATATAAAAAGACATCCAGCAAACATTATACAGCAAACACAAGCCTTAAGCAAAGAAATACAAGTTGATATAACCCATGTCAATTATTTGCTTGATTGTAATGTTTTTCACAATCATATTAGAAAATATTTTGGGAAAATGTACAGCTTTTATAGCATATTTAAGGGAGGGGGATAGTATAAAGGAAATGCATCAATCGGTAAATAGTAAAATATATTCACAGCAATACCTTTCCATCTGCTATGGTATAAGGAGCCGGGAGTAAGTCCTCACATCAGCTGCCTTTTCTTCATATGCAGAGTTTCTGGCACGCTGTACTAGAAAAACAAGTTTGTACTCGCCCTGCTTAGTTAAAACAAACTTGATTGTATTTAACCACTTCTTTCTTAGGCAGATCTGTATCATAATGCTGAATGTTTTGGAAACAGTTAAGTTAGTGCCTACCTCTCTTTAAGAAATTTAAGATAAGATACTTATGAAAATGTATAATGGTTTGAAATTCTACAATTACAGTCTCATCCTGCAATTTTCATTTCCATGCATGATGAAAGACCATATTACTCTCTCTGACATGACGTTAGTATTTGACACCTTTCCCCATCCCACAGGGTCTTTAGAGATAGCCTGCAAGTATACTTACAAGCTGGGTAACTCTCCCTCGTGCCATGAAAAAAAAAAGTATGAACTGCCATGGCAGCTTCCATGTCTGCAAAAATGAAGATTTGCTAAAAAAAAAATCTTGTATGCTCATAACATACATATCTGCTAATGTTGCTAGTCTGTTGCACTTTTCATAAACATGTGAAGTTTTGGCTAAACTACAGTGGCCCTTTGAATTGGTCCATCTGACTCTACATTGGTTTGTTTGGTTCACCTCCCCTGGGTACCATTTACCCGGACAGGCATTGGATTTAGAGAAAAGTGCATTATTAATATTCCTCATTTGTGTTGAATATTTCTTATTTATGCTGATGGTCCAAATCATAATAGAGTTCATGGGCATGTTCCTATGAGGGCTGGAGACGGGGGAATAAAAAGTGTTATAAAACAGTAAGTATGCATTCAATTCAAAACATTCATGAACTGATTCTGAGTGTTTTTTTTTTATATTGAGCAGCATTTATATCTCAACATACCTTTAATATATACTCAGCATTGCCATAAGTGTATCCCATTCAGTCTTGCAGTCCTGTCAAGTTAAAGGTTGATAACTTCTCTACTTTTCTTTCTATAATGAACTCACTTTGCATATTGCTCCTGTGTATATAATTATTCTATATTTATCATTATTCTATGTAAAACATTGTTAATGTGCAGCTAATCGCTCAATCTCTAATGTTCACATTGTTAAACAGTCTGCAATGGAAATACTGGAGTAAATCACTTAATTTGGCAATTAATCCACCCCCCCCCTTCCTCAAGTTTTGCTCTGTTGAATATATAATATCCAAATGCATCTTTGCTGTTTGTACTATGAGCATCACTCATTTTATAAACAAATGTCCTCTTTACTGCACCCTACAAAATGCAATACCTCTTTTTGCACCCTATATAATGAAATACCCAGTCATGTAACAATTTTTAGATAATTGAGGTTGGCCCTCGCTGTCTAACTGTCTTTGTCTATGGCAGGGGAGGAGCTTATAGCCTTTGCAGGGAGTGAAATGCCCAGGGCCCCTCATCCAGGGGGGCCTCTGCTGCCCCTTTCTTAATTTAATTAAGTTAATTAATTAATTTTTTTCTGTAGTCTAGGGCTGTGGGGGACTTTCCTCTTTGGCTGCAGGTCACAGATGAGAATGTGCACGTGGACGCTAGTGCTGGATAATATGAGCAACAGCAAGTTAGGAAGTTATGGGATGGGGAGCTTCTTTGGCAAGAGGTCTACATTGGGAAGATGGCAAGGTGGGAAGCATCTTTGGGGGGAAAATCTAGGGATGGGGAAGGTGTCTTGGGGAGTGGAGATTCTTTGGGAAGGGGTCTTGGACTGGATAATAACCTTTGGCTAGTTGAGAAGATCTGCTTTGGGGAGGGGAGCTGCTTTCGGGAGGGGATCTGCTTTGGTAAGTTGTCTTGGGGAGGGGTCTTTAGGAGGGGAGCTAATTTGGGTAGGGGTTTTGTGAAAGGAAATACAATTAAGAGGGGCCAGTGTCTATGCTGGGAAAGGAACTGCTTTATTAAGGAGTCTTTTGCATGTGGAGATAGGGTCGACGGTCATGCTGTGTGAGTTGGCATCTTGGATGGACCCAATTTTATTTTTGCACCAGGCCTCTGGTCTGTGGCCATTATTAATTCTTATAATGGGGAGTTTATAGAAGAAGAGCTTGATTTATAATCAGCTTTCAAGCTCAGTTATCTATGATTTCACTGAAAAATGTAATAATTTATATATGTACTTCTATTTTTGTATTAATTGAGACCTCTGCTGTGTGAATTTAAATGTACGGTACTTATAAAAATGATATAACTTGAATTGTACCTCTTACAGGAAGCCTAGAAATCTTCTGTATGCTCAGTTTGTATTGATTTTTTGTATAACAAATCATTTTTCTTAGGGAAGCTGCCAGTTTACTGGGGAATTGAAAATCATATCACACTTCATTAGATATAGAATTCATGCTGTTAATCTTTAATCCAAGCAAAATAAGATATACCAGAGAAGTACGGAACAAAAAGCCGTGACTTAAAAGGAACAGGAAGAAGAATGAACCATTTGTTTAGGACATTCCTCCTGAACACGTAACATAGGTGCAGATTACGAGGGCTGATAATAACCCATATTTCCATGAACTCTGGGCCACATATTCTATCTAAAAAAATATTCCTCAAAGAAACACTGTGCTTAATTTTCTATATGGTATTATATATATCTAAGCATTATAAACAAAGCTGTTACATTTTTTATTATTTATGTAATTAATCTACTGGAACACTCCATTTGTTTTTTCAGATGTTTGTGCCCTTGTAAAGTAATGAGTAAAGTAATGAGCTGCCCATTGATGTTGAAAGAGCTGGCAGTTGTAGTTGACACATTTCCCATTATGCAGAAAGAAGCTTTGTGCGCATTCCAACTCTCCTCCAATCCCACGAAGATGATCAGCAGAAACTAAAACGGTTGATTGCATTGCAACATATTTGCATATAGATGTTAATAAATAAACAGGTGTATAATGAATAAATATATTTGCATATAATCGTTAATTTTTTACTTTCAAAAATGTTTTTCTTTATTTTCAATTATAATTCTATAGTATATTTTAAATATATGACTGCAGCTGTCCGTAAAATTAGTTTCTAGGATGGCCTTAAGCATATAGCTGCTATACGTGTGCTTGTCTATTTTAGTGGGATGGTTCCACTTTGAGCAACCTTTTGTTTAAAAGCCCTCCTTTTCTGAACTATTACATGAAATTAAACACAGTATTGTATTTGACGGCTTCTACAATGCCATACGTCACCCCAATGGCAGAGCCAGTGAATTGAGGTCCCTGGTGCAAAATAATTTTGGTGGTTCCCCCAATAACTACTCAATACAAGGTAGGTGCCTTAAGGCATCAATAAAAAAAAAGCTAAGGTGCCCTTAAGAAGTTCTGGGCCTCAATGCATTGCACCTGCTACACCGATGATTGCTTCAACTCTCCCTCTTCCAAGCCTTTTTATTTTAACTTCTTTTTTTAGATGGTGTACTATTTTAATTACACTGTTTGCACTGTTGGAACAGACTAATAACCCAAATTTAAAGACCACTGGTGTCATATATTTCGAAAACACTCTTCAGAAAAATTAAATTTAAAGATATCAAGGTGTTTTTTATATATAAAAAGTAATGCACACACTTATTTAGTAGATTTTGCCAAAGTGGGACCTACCATTTTGGCTTCTGGGCACAATCAGTCTGCCATATTTGTATCAGTATAGGAGCTGACAAAGCTATCTCAGGTAGGAGCAGACAAACATTTTGTACCACTTTTGGCAAATACTTGTTAAAACCTACCTTTCCATGCTTTATTCATTACTACTTCTATTCAGACATTATTCCACTACCAGTAACATGGTACTTTCTAAATGCTTTAAGTCTGGATTTCTATTGTGTTTGACTAGGGGTCCCATGAGACAGTTACTGCATATGAAGTTATTCTTGGGAAGGCTTGAAGGTTCTGTAAAGAGGTTATGTAGTTTGCTGCATTTATTTTGAGTTCTTGGAGAGTTTTTGAACACTGTGGACGCAGAGGAGCTACTTGGGAGACATTTTGACAATAGTTTTGAAGCATAGATAAGTTACCATGGCAAAAATGGTGAATCTAGTGATTTTGTGACATAGTGTCAATAACGGGACAAGCTTATAGACTGATCCAAGCTAATGTGCTGGAAAGGAGAGACATTCAGAAAGTTAGAAATTAATTTATAAATAACGTACTCACTAAGAAAATTGCTTTTTAAAAGTAAATTGTGGAATTGTTTATTGTAAACTTTAAATACTGTAGGCGTTTGATGCGTTATCGTTACGTTGCAGTGAGAATGCCGCACACTTAATTTCCATCTTCTTGCGTCTATTTGGTTTCCATTTTCTCCATCCTCCCATCCCACAAAGCATGTCACAATGTGAGGACAGTATGCAGCAAGCTGTTATCCTCCATATTATATCTTCTAATGAGAAATGAACATGACCAACAGCTTCATATTTGTCCGTCTTAAGTAGCTTCTAGTACTGGATCCAGCTCCACATGACTTGGTCAAAGGAAGCTGGTTGCCATGTTGTGTGCATTAAAAGATGCAATATGAAGATTCACAGCTCTGCTCCCACCACCTCACGCTAAGGTTGCGGAGAAGGGAGAGAAACCTAATGGACAACCAGTTAGAGGCAAGAAGAGGGTGATTAAATACAAATAGTACAAAATAACGTGTAATTGGGCTAAAATGTATTTTATTATGCAAAGTGCAACTTATACTTTTAAAGGTCCATGACTTGTTTTACAATTACAGAGTCCCATTAAGCATGATTAATTACATTAAGAATAACAAATACACTGTTAATTATTCACAATTGTAGTTGTTTTCTCATAAGTAACATTGGTCACGCCTTTGCACTGTATCCTAAAGCCTCTAGCTTATTTTTTCTAGCAGTTCTGCATTTCTTCCCCACAGGCATCAGAATTAGCAGGTTCAACCCAAGCAAGTTTTGTTCACAAACTACATTGCAACCATTCAGGCAATCAAAATATATAGCCATGCCTGCTGTCAGGAATGCAGCACAGGAACCAGCTTAACATCTTTTGAAGTAGTGTATCACCCATTGAATTTGCATAATTATTTTACACTAGGAAATTGCCCATCAAAAATTACGGGTAAAAAATTGTAAGGCTGGCAATGCTGTTTGCCATACAATGTGAAGCTTTTGCTCCTGTGAGCACCTGCGTTGGTTTTATTTTCAAAGTCCCGCGTGCCTGTCGTTTTTAGTGTAAGTGTTACTGTTTTGGCTGTCGTGTATTTTATAAGTTCTGCATGCCTGGCGTTGCAGAGCCTTGTTTTCATCCGGTTTCAGGATTTTTAAGTTTTTCGGATTTTTAAGTTTTTTTTTTATTATTTTGGTTGTTTTTCGGTGCTTTGGAGTTACGTGTTTGAACCACCTGTGTGCCTCCGGCGGCCATTGCATCCTAAGCCATGCATGCCTCAATGGTTAAGTCCCAAAAAACTGTCTAAGTCCCACGTGCCTCAACTGTTTGCTTCGCTTCACGAGGCTCGCAGTGCAATAAGCGCTCCTAAGACCTGCGTGCCTCAACTGCTCGCCTCGCTTCACAAGGATTGCAGTGCAATGAGAGTCTTTAGCGCTCATTGCAGCCTAAGTCCTGAGTGCGTCAATGGCTCACCTCGCAGTCGACTGCTAGCCTTGCTTCGCGAGGGACGCAAAAGCGTGAACCAACATTGCAAATGTTCCCAACATCGCAAGACCACAACTATTATATGTGATATATAATACATTTTATGTAAGAAAAGGTCAGATGGAGTTACAGACTGAAATGCCACTACATTTGTATACATGTTGTTGTTTAATCATTGATTTGTGACTATCTGAGACCCTATGGACCACAGCATGCCATACACATCTTTATGTCTCTGGCTGTGCTTATCCCTATTGTTTTCTTGGTAAATATTCTGTAGTGGGTTGCCAAATCCTTCTCCAGTGTGACCTCTCTGCTATGGCCTGCCCATCTTGAGTGACCCTACATGGCTTTGGTCACAGCATTATTGAAGTACACAAGCCCCTTTACCATGACAAGGTAGAGATCCAGAAGGGGTTTGCTTATATACTGATATACTATTCTATAACACTGCACTAGCTACTCTGCCATACACACTTAAAATATACTGCACTTGGCCTGTAGAATTGTACTTGCAGCCTAGGCAGAAATGCACCACTAGATTTATATACAATGGCAAATTATTTCTCAATTTAAGAAAAAAGACAACATACTTTTACTCTGATAGAGATTTATGAAAATTAAATATTCCTGTAACCGATAAGCAAATCTTGAGCACTGATAAGATGGTGTTTCATAGTGAAATGTATTTAAGTGAGTAGTATTAATTTCAATTTCTGTTTTGGAACATCAGTTGTACTTTCCATGGTTGGTTGTCTACATGACTTGAGCTTTGAACAGAGTTTGATGAATTATCAAGCAACATTTTGATTACACCATTTTTTATTGAAGACAATTAAGATCATTGATGACTTTATTATTAATCAATCCCTGCTTTCTTATAGTTTTTGATCTATGACTAAGGAGGCAGTCTAAATTATGAAGGTCTAATCATATGTCAAATAAATTAGATTGTACAGTATATTGTCATATAAAACAGTGGAACTTTTTAAAGACTGATTGAACATGTTGATTGTTTATAAAGTATCTGATTTAGTTGCTTTAAAGCAGGTGGTTGGATAAGTAAGAGCAGAAGAGCAAATGCTTCTTCCCGTCACTTACTGAAAATAGATTGGTGAGGGAAACAAAGACAGCAATGAACATGATCAAATAACTAAAAGCTTAAAGACATATTCACGTTTTTAGGATTATGAATGCATCTGATAGAGGAGAATCAGTAGTGTATGAAAATATTTAGCATAAACAAATACCCAAATAAACATGTAAACACTTACCTGAAAGTTAGCAAAATGTCTGACAGTTGAAAATAAGGGTCAACATCCTCTCCAAACCAAGGCTAAATTAGCATAAAACTCAAAAATTGTTTTGGCCCATCAGGAGGAAGCAGAGGCTGAAACATTTGTATCACAATCTGGGGTTGCTGTCTGTGCTGCAAAGAAGCCTGGGATATGTAGTCTGACATATTTTAGAAAGTGCTATGTATCTTCATATAAGAGTCTATCTGTGCAGCACATTCACACTAGATTACAACCCTGCAGGTTTTCTGTTCCCTGCATCAACTGTTGCTACTGTTGCTGGTGTTTTTTTCTCTCTGTCCCTGTCTCCCTGTGGAAAATTCCAGCTGTGACTCCACCAACCATGTGACTGGCAGCACTTCCTTTGGTGGTCACAACCTGTACCTAGCTGCTCCACTGCCGGGTACACTTTATGTAAGCTTTCTAGGGGGTATGCAAATCCAGCAGTATCCAGCAAATTAATATGTAAGTACATTCAACTTTTCAATATAATACTTATTTTTTTACTAATAATTGGCTGTTTTTTTGGGAAACAATTGAAACCCGGGAAACTTCTGTATACCTTTAAAGGGTCAGTGCAAATTTTTTTTTTTTTTTTTACTATTTTGACTTAATAGTATAATAACTGTAAAAAGGAAATGTTGTTAAGTTGGTCTATAAAATGGAGGGTGAGCAATACTGATTTGCATACAACTGTAACATGTGTGTATTGAAGTGTGTGTATGTGTTTATTTGCTGCCTATAAGTACTTGTATTTAAGTTGGCCTTTCACTTAGAATATTTCTACACTCATAACAATGTTATGAAATATCTTATTGCCTAAATTTTTACTAATGTCAATAAGTAACATAACATGCATCAGAATGGTCATGGTTTCCTATTCTCATATGTATTATCCAGAGCTTTGCAACATTTTTTCTTTAAAATATTGAAATATGCCGTGATACTTTAAGCTGATATATTGTAATGTGTCTCAAATGTGAGCTCTTGTTTCTGCAAGCTGGTGGATAGTAAATTGTGCATTATTATTATTACTAGAATATTGCCCGTCAAAAAATGACGGCAATGAAATTGTAAGTGAGCTAATGCTGTTTGGTGTATGGTAATCAAATAAATAATACATTAATAAATGAATATACTTTACCTATTTTGAAGTAATATATGCAGGAAGCATTATGCTGAAGAGCAGACAATCTGTTTTCATGTTGCTGCAGCATATAATGTAGGTTTTAACTGTTGTAGAGCTGAGGTGTAAGTGTTAGCAATGTGTGCAGTGTGTAGTGTAAATAGGCTGCGTGCTCGAGGGGAAGCCGTTAGATTAGATGTGTATTTCCGAATTGTGTAAGTTAGTGTTGTAAAATGGCGGCGACTGTGTGTGGTACGCGGCTGTGTATGATGTAGCGTCCTCGCTAATGGTGTATCTTGTAGTTTGTACGGGTTTTGTGAAAATGCGTCTGTGTTTGGTGGTGTTTTGCGTGATTAGGGTCCTGTAGCCTCATTTTTGTTTGTTTTTGGAGACCATTTTTTCTCTCGCTTAGGGGATTTTCGTGTCTTCAGGTTCGCACGGGTTAAAGTCGTATATAAGACTTTTTTTTTTCTTAGTCACACATCTCGTATTTGTTTGTCGGAAGTCTGTAAATGTTGCGAGGTCCACACGTAAATGTTGCGAGCTCTGCAGTTGGTGGCAAGGAGTGCCTTTGGCGCTCCATGTCAGCAACTGAGGCCCTCGCTTTGCGAGGGCCGCAGGCTTGCTGTGCGAGCCCGCAGCGTTAGCAACAACCCGATTGCTCACAACTATATATGTGATTGTCGGTGCCTTTGGTGCTCCATGCCAGCAACTGAGGCCCTCGCTTTGCGAGCCCACAGCGTTAGCAACAACCCGCTTGCTCACAACTATATATGTGATTGTCAGTTTCTTGTAACACTCCAACCAACATATTGCATAGCACTATACAGGGACTAAGAACAAAGAAAAGAATATACAATATTAAACATATGGCAGAAAGTAGAGTGTCCTGTCTTTGAGTATAAATTCTTACATATATGCAGCCTTATTAAATTGCAATTCGGTAAATTTAAAAGGGCTCTATTTAAGCACATAGCATATTTTTTTTACAGAAGTTTTTAGTTAGTGAACTTCTAACCAAAAGAAGGTCTTCACTAACTAAAAACTTCTGTAAATAAAATATGCTCTGTGCTTATATAGAGCCCTTTTAAATTTACCGAATCGCAATTTAATAAGGCCGATAGTGTTTTTTACATTACAGGATTGAAAATGTGGAAATTTAATATCTAAAAGGATTAATGAAACAAAAGGTGAAGAAAATAAAAAGAAGAAACAAGGGCTTGGCAAGTAATTGAAAAAAAGAGTAAATGGTCAATTAGTGATTAAGCCTGTCAGCACTACGGAATATGTTGTCGCCTTATAAATGAACTATAATAATAATAGAAAAATGGAGGTGATAGTGATAAGCCTGCACTATAAATCATAGGTGGCAGGGCATGGTATATGATTTTAGAGGAGAAGAATGGTGGCATGTGAGGCTGTAGGTCCCGACCAGGAGTGTACAAGTTTGCTCCTGGATGGCAAACACAGGTCTTGATCTGAGCATTTCCTTTCTGTGCACAGTCAGGATGACTGAAGAAGCAATTGACTCACCTGTGCACAACAGGGATATCCTCAAATCCAGGCCTGTGTGTTGCCTATCAGGACTGAACATGTGCACTCCTGGTCTAGGCGCAATAGAAACTAAAGTAAATGGAACTGGAACAAATGTCACTTGGTGAGTGCTTTTGTTCATGGGGATGATATGAGGCTTAGTGACATTGGCTGAACCTCTGCAGAAGGGACTGCTCAGACCTGATCAAAAATGGACCTGGAAAAAATGTCAGTTTTAATTATTTTGGTCTTGGTTTATTGTTGGTTTGCTGCTTGGATTTCTCTAAGCCGGTGTTGAAATAGATCTTAAAGCCACTTTTAAAAGCCTCAGAGCTGTATTTTCTATCTTTTACAGCATAAATAAGATCTGTATCCACTTTGTATATAAAGCTTTTCAGAGACCTTGTGTGTTTGTGCAACTATGTGGACGCTGACTAAAACTAAGATAATCTAGGATTTGGGATTCAATAAAATGTAATGTTAACCAAATTAGAGTTAATTTGATCAACATTACAGTTGAAGACTAACACTAATCCTGAAGGTTTTTAGAGAGAATTATACTAATGCTGCCTAGAAGGGATTCATTTGTGTGTCTACTGGACATCTTACTTGGCCTGCAAAATGGCATTGGAGTTTGATACATTAAACAAAGAATATTTAGTTATACACCAGTTTTACGCTAACCAATATAAATTATAGGTGGTAGTCTTACATAAATGTCTATTAATTATAATAAAAATATATGGCCTAGAAATGTAAACATAATTACACAGAACATATAATTTAAATAAATAACCAAATACCTGTATTTATCATTAGACTCAAAATGTATTTCAGATGACTTCTAGAATATAGTGTGGGATGTATAAAACATACAAAAGAGGAATAAATAAAGTGTAAACTGTATGCAAAGAAACTTACAAAATATATATATTTTTTTCTTATTGGGTGGTATAAAGCCCTTTCTCACATTGAAGCGTGTATGGTAAGTGTGTTAGGTGAGAAGATGCAGAGACCAGGGGAGGCAACGAAAAGCACAATTTTTGCAACCAGCAACTCTCCAAACTGGAGAAAGCCTATGAAAACAATAAATGCTAGAAGTAAGACTTTCTTCTTTCATATAAATGTAAAACATGTGCAAAAACAGGGAAGAATATCACAGAGAACACTTAGTGCATTGGACACACTATGGGCTCCATTCTGGCCCGTAACAGAGAGAAAAGGCTACTTTTCTGATGCAGTTTTCCCTCACTTCCTACAGAGTCATTCCATCGCTCCTCTCAACAACAACAAAAACTCAGCATAGGTTACATGCACCAAGACTGATAACCTGTTGCTCTCTAGCCCTAACGTGTGCACCGTGCCTGCTCTCACTAGTCTCCATAGAAAATGCTGCCGAATGCTAGTCACTATGTAAACACACTACACTAGCCTAACATCTTCCCCTTCCCATATTTATCTATATAAACATTTTCCCATTGCAGGGAAAGGATAAAAGAAAAAGAAAATTGACAAAGGTTTAGTTATTAACTCCTCTGCACATGACCCGTTACCCTCTATAAGCCCAGGGATCAACAGATTTCCCCCAATACCTGCCATAAACCGTGGGAAGCCCATGGATTCCCTCTGCACATGCACATGAGCTGGGGGAACTCCCAAGGATTCCTCCTTCAAATGCTATGAGTTGGGGGATCCCCAGGGATCTCTCCTTCCCACAAGCTAACTCCTATGAATCCGGGGATCGCCCTTCTAGGTATAACCACCTAAAATTAAGAAAAAGTTTATCATGTATTTACTATTATAGATAATTATTCTACAGTGTGGGCAGCCATTCATTTGTTTTATCTGTTTTCTCAACAGTAAATAAACTTGTAAACTAATGCAATTATTATTAGACATATTAAAAGTTCTGGAAATAATGATTGCCAAATTTTTAAGCAAACTATTAAAAACATCTCTTTATCCAAAGTCCCCTCAAACTTGAAAAGCAACTCCACAGAAACTAACATGGTGAGCCCATGGCAACAAAACTACATATGCTAATTGGGGAACAAAGTACTTCATTCAATCATTTTATTTTAAAAAGTAAAGATGTAATAACTGCTTATGTGACTATTATTTGTTTTCAAATAAATGATCCTAAGCAAAATCTCTTGCTATATTCACTAGGCTCTGTAATAATAATAACTGTAATAATAATATGAAATGGAATGATATTATCCATACCTCCCAACTGTCCTTCTTTTGGGGGGCAATCTCTATTTTCAAGAATATAAATGTCCCTCTTTGGCCATATTAGATGTTTGGAGGCATGTATTATAAGATGTGTTCCCTGGTGGTCCAGTAGTTAGGATTCAGTGCTTTCACTGCTGCAACCTTGGTTCGACTCCAGTCAAGTGGCCACACCACCCTGAAGCCATGCAGGGTTGGGCCTATTCAGTATGTGGATGGGAGACCACCTAGAAATACCAGGAGCTGTATGCTGTGACCCACTGAAGAAGAAACTAGCAACCCACTCAGGTATCTCTGCCATGAAGACCAAGTGAATAAGCATGGTATGTACGGTCCATGAGGTCAAGGAGAGTCAGACACGACTGAATGACACAAACATTATAAGATATATTGATAAACGTGCAAGTGGATATTGTTTATTAAAGCTATTCACCCTGAAGTATCAAGTTGATTTATTTTAAGGACTACTATACTTAATAACAATGTCTACAGAAAAGTTGTTAAAATGAAGATAAGCTTTCTGTCTTTGCTCACCAATATTTATTGAACTATTAAATTTTATAAACAATAACATTTACTTTCTCCTTGTTTCTAGGGGTAGCTGTTCACCCCCTGCAAAATTCAATTGCGTCAGGGGTGTGTGATTGGGTGTGGTCCTCTTTAAAGAAGAGCTGCAAGTCCTGAGCCTATAATATAAAATACAAATCAAAATACATAACAGTAACACATGCAACATAAATAACAGGGTAGCATACTGTATATATGTCAGGAGTACCAATTTTGGTAGGTCTCTGCTGGATGTATCTGTCAATCCATGTCCTCTGACTTAGACTGAGTAGGCAGCAAAGGAGACCTAAGAAAGATGGGCCTGCCCCTGTGTATCATAACCCCACCTCCTAGTCAATCACATGTGATGAGGCTAAGCCAAACTGTATCAACTGAGTTATTTTAAAATCTGGCTGTGGTCACACCAAAGTGCCAGTTACAAGACTCTGTTGTGCTATCCTGCTGGTCTGTTTTTTTTCACTGTTGCTGCCATGGTTTAACCTACACTGCTGCTGCTGCTACTGTTTTTTTCTGGCAGGTGTTATGACTGCACCAGCTACTCTTTAGTTTCAACATTTACCTCCACCTGTGTGCCGGTTCCTACCTTCAGTTCCAAGTCTTAACTTAAGGACTTCTGTTCCCCGTCCCTGCTGCTACATAGCAGTCTGCTGCATTGCCAGTCTGTTCCAGGGGACCTGCTGACTGCTCCTGCACTAGTCTGTGCTTCTGCTGTTTGTTTCAACACATGGGCGAGTCCAGATATTGGATTTCAAGATTTAAAGCTATACACACCAAGCTTTACCTATTTGTTTATAATTTTTTGATCATTAAATTCTTGAAGCAACCTCAATTGTGAAGCGCCTGAATTTCTGTCATCCTCACACATACAGGCCATGATAAACAGCAGCCAAGACAGATGCCTACACTTCAGAGAGTTCTAAGCAAACACTGGAGATTAACATCAAGGTTGTGGCACTAGCCAGCTATATTCACCTGTCATGTAGTTTAGACAGATGTAACTTAGTACTGACATACCACACATACACAAAAGTACACAAGGGTGTGGTATAGAAGATAGAGTATAAATATGTTGGTTCTATGATTCAAGAAATGTTCAGACCTAGTTTCACATATCCACAATGTGAGGCTGGCTTTGTGTTTGTATCCTGACTTGGGGAGTGGTCTTGCAGGAGGCCACTAGTAACCTGTATCCAGTATTCTCTGCCTGTACCTTTGAGTGTTGTCCTCTTTGACCTTTTGTGCCACAGAGAACAAGAACCACACAATTCTGCTGGGGTAGGTTTGAACTAGGTTCATATCTAGCCCCCTTGATGAAGCAGATCTTGACATCACATATTATAATTGTCAACCTGCGATTCACGCTTTGCGACAAATCACAGTTTGACAACCGGTCTGATCGCAAAGCGGGGGGCGGGGAAGAGACACAGGGGAGGGGGAAAGAGACATAGGGGAGAGGGAAAGAGATGCATGGGAGGGAGAGGGGGGACAGAGACACAGGGGAGAGATGGGGGGAGAGACACAGGGGAAAGAGACACAGGGGAGGGGGAAAGAGACACAGGGGAGTGAGAGGTAGGGAAGAGGCACATGATGGAAATAGACACCGGGGAGGGAGAGGAGGGGGAAGAGACACAGGGGAGTGAGAGGAGGGGGAAGAGTCAAGGGAGTGAGAGGAGGCGGAAGAGACACAGAGGAGGGAGGGGAGATACACAGGGGAGGGAAATGGGGGGAAAGAGACATGAGGTTGGGGGGGGACACAGGGGGAGTGGGGACAGGGGGAAAGAGACACAGGGGAGGGGGGAACAGACACATGGGAGGGAGAGGGGGAAAGAGACACAGGGGAGAGAGGATAAGAGACACAGAGGGCTGTGGGGGGAGACACAAGGGATGGGGTAGAAACAGGTGAAAGATGGGGGAAGAGACACAGAAGAGGGGAGAAGAGACACTAGGGGGAAGGAAAGGGGTAGAGGGTGAGGAAGATACAGGGGGGAGAGGAGATACAAAGGAGAAAGAGGAGGGGGAAAGGAGACACAAGGGAGGGAGAGGAGGGGGGAAATGAGACACAAGAGAGGAAGTAGACAAGGGGGAGAGACTCGCAAAGAATGCCAAAGGCACTCATCACGAGGCCAGTAAAGTAGAGGGGGAGAGGCTCCCATTGTGTGGCAAACAGCATTGCCAGGCTTCACTTTTTATTGACGTCATTTTTGACAGGCAAGTCGCTAGTATATATATATATAAAATTGGAAATTGTACTCAAGGGGAAGTACACATATTGATAAAGTTGTTAAAGAAATAAGCTTTTTATTTATTTTTTTATTTATATATCAGATTTATTTTATTTATTTTATATCATATTAGTATGTTAGGTGTACAAATAATATATGCATACATCATAATATATATGTGTCTAGGGAGTGTATCTAGTCTCTTGTTTTTCAATTAACTTGAACTAAAATACAACAAATCGAAGGCCTCAGAGAACAAGGCCTCAGTAATTATGTTTAATGCACTCTAATTAACAACAGATTAGAATCTATGTTTATTAAAGGATCAGAAAGGCACACTGGAAGTTAAATATTAAAAAGTTCAAAGCAACTATTGCTAATAGTTTTAAATGGATATGGAGGGATCCCTGGTTTTACTATTAAAATAATCTAAGTGTTTTTTTTTTGCATATCTAAACATAATTTTGTTAATCTAGGACCAAAATAAACACTGCATGCATGAGCTGCTGGGGACAGACATCTGTAGGGATTATTTGGATGGTTTTAATCAGTAAACAGAGATTTTAAATATGTGTTAATAAAATAATGTTTATATATGCAAATAAACATATGTAGTTTATTTTAATAAAAACAGGGAACCTTACATATCCTGTTAAATTATACCATATTTATAAACACACATATGGGATGTCTTAAGTACTGCAACAGTGGTGCTCAGTACATCATTCAGTGGGTAAATAAAAGACAGCAAGTTTAATTTTTTTTAGTTTACTTTCTAAATTAATTTCCCCCATTATCAATTAAATTTTTTCAAGAAAGCCTATTATAAAGATGTGGTTTTGGTGTTTTTTTATAATGTATAGCCAACACCATTAATGGGTGCAAGAGAGGTGCTCCCATTCCTTGACCCCTTTGCTTACAGCTCAGCTAAATTTGTGACCTCTTCATATTGCATTTACCTTTCTTTAATACTGTATATATGACCCTCATGAATAATGATATATTTGAACTTTTCTGGAATATTGATCTTTTTTCCCTTCCCCAGGCATGTGATGCCATTATGCAATGAGAACTGAGAGGATCTGGTTTTATAGTCTGTTTGTTCTTTGGATTTCTTTAAGCCATTGATAAACCAGATTATTTGTCTACTTTTTCAAGATGCTTACAGGTATGTTGTCTTTCTTCTAGGTTATATGAACTTAGACCTATTGTTTGATAACTATTGTGTATACCATTACATGTGTATAATAGGTTTAATGGGGAAATTCACCAAGGCTTGTTTAGTGAACATAATAAAAAAATATTGAAATAATGTTAACCTCATGTGTTAATCAGGGATTTACCCAGTTCTCTAAAATAATTTAATTGGATTAATTATCACCAATCCTAGTGGATGTTTGTGAAAATGCTAAGACTATGCGCCTCATTCAATTACCCAAGTCGCAATTACTTGAACCCATAATGTACCCCATAAATATAACTGACATTTATTGGCTACATTTAGCTACTCGCATTCCAATTGTGAATTACAGATTCAAAAGCATTGCAGGATTGTCAAAAACATAAATCTGTCCTATCTCCTCCATTGATTTTTAAAGCCCCCAATTTTTACCAGTGCTAAAGACACAAAATCAATATGCAATTAAAAAAATTCAACAAGCCCGCAAATTGGCTTCAAACCCGTAAATGACAAATGTATCAAAACAGTATACGAGTACTAGATAGGACTCCCAAGTGGGTTAAACACATCTGTAATAAAAATAAAAAAACTTTTATTTCCGTGTTATGTTGATCCCGGAAATCAAGGGGTTAATGTATATCAGGCCACCGACATAGACTTAAACAGATGCTTTAATGTATTTTAAGATTGCTTGAGTGCAGCCCGATCGGTAAACATTACTTATTTGTGTGTATTAATGCTTAGCCTACAGTTGCAGGTTAATTGTAACGTCCCTGGTTTACTGACGTCATGATGACTGTCTCATTTACTATTGGCTCTGGATAAAAGGTAACTTATGGGCTTGCTTAATTATAGCCAGATCACATGACCATGCCCCCTGAAATACTACTTATGAGTTCATGGTTTGTGTCTGCAGGCTGTTAGCCTGTTTTTACGGGTTTCAATTGAATACATCTAAATGTTGTGAAAAAATGTGACTCGCAGTCAAAATGTCGGGTTACAGGTAATTACGGGTTTTCAATTGAATGAGGCTCTAAGTTAGCATAGCTAATCTACCTACAATTTGAAGACTGACCATGGGTCTTCCAAATATTTTTTTTACACCTGTCCAGAAGGTCAAGATTGTACGTTCTCACAAGATCAGGGTCATCTACTCCTTCTGCACCTGTATGTATGTACTCATTGTACCACCAGTAAGTTGTGGCTATTAAATTCCATATATAAATAAAGGATAACTAAAAATACATTATTTCACTGAGCTATCTGCTAACTAACTCCACCTCCAACGTCTTGATCAAGTGATCTGAGGGAGATTCAAAGAAGAGAAGTTCAGCATGCTAGGAAAATTAATTAATTAACATATAAATGTTTTGTTGCTGTAGTACAATTGTGCAGCAATGTTTTCCCTATTCATGTTCTGTGGGTCCTATTGTATAGTCGTTACAATGTTGTTTGTATTATGGACACTTAGATTCAGAAAATGTCTTCAACAAAATTGAAAGGATTCGTATGAGCATATTCACAGGCAAGCAGCATGTAAAACACACAATAAAATGGCATGAACATACAAATCACAATACAGCTTCCACTCATCACTTCTTTCCAAATACTCCCCTACAGGTTCTCTTCATGGACCTATACTGGGTTTCTCCTTTCAGAATCTTCTCCTCATGCAATAATTCTCTTAGAACTTATCCCTTCTCTGGGACGCATTTTCATGTTCCACCAAATTTATTTTTTTTAAATCTCCATTAAAAAAATGTTTTAAAACTCACATATTCAAAATAATCCTGACACATGATCTCAAGTCTTCCCATATTAAGCAATTTATTATTTCTCCTGTTACAATGCTTCATTTCCATTTACACAAACTTCTGTCAGATAAGGCAATTTCGATGAAACATATAAAAAGTAAAATTTAATAATATAAAATTGATATAGAGGTTGATATTTTTAAATAGGTTATAAATGATAGAATTATAAAACAAGCAGGATTCCTTTTTGAGAATAAACAAACCGAGTGATGAGCAGCCGAAATTGAAAATACCATGTAAATTAATAAATAGAAGTGGTCCCAGGATATCACTCTTGGATTCTGATATTATTTGTTTTTAATATACAAACATATGATGAGAAAAATAGACGTATCCAACAGTGTGATGCCTTCATATTACTAGTTAGTAGATTGATTTACACCAATCATCCACTTATATTGCCAATATATAGATATAGTTA
This sequence comes from Discoglossus pictus, assembly GCA_027410445.1. Classification (NCBI taxonomy): domain Eukaryota; kingdom Metazoa; phylum Chordata; class Amphibia; order Anura; family Alytidae; genus Discoglossus; species Discoglossus pictus. The sequence goes on from CM050175.1 coordinate 35,619,221, forward strand.
CATTATCTCTAGTGCATGTTCCAAATAGTGATATCTTGACTTAATAGAAAGTAGTATTCAGAACACTCAAAACCAAATATAAATAGTATAGCTAGGAAACACTTGATAGGCAGAATGTAATACAGAGCGAGGATAGATTATTGTGTGTGTACATAGATTTTTTTAAGCAGTGTTAAGATGTATTTTATTAGGGTGTATATTTGATGAATCTTAATACTAGCCCACTGAATCGCCATTCTTCATATTTTGTATTATATTATGTTTCGCCTGAATGTTTGAACTTATAATCCTTATATTTGGGCCCTGATCCATTCTGATTTAAAACAATGTCAATACACTCAAGTATTCAAACATTTAAACAAATAATTTGACTGTTTCAATATTGTCTTAATGGACTACCAAGGTCATGCATTTAAAAGATACTATTTTGAAGAACTACATGTCAAAATATGCAAAATTATTTAAAATGGAAAATAAAACAATACAGCCTCTAATATATTACCTTTTACAGGAGCGGCTAGTGCATTAGGGCAAATGGGCAACCACCATCTCAAAATGAATGCACTGACTTAATCCCCCCATCACTTACTTAATTGTTGAATTTAAATAATATAAAAATAAAAATTAATTATATCATGTTCAATCTTCTTTTTTTTATAATATCTGCTGCTGTCACTTTAAATTATAAACTCCTTTGTATAGCAGACAGTTAAACACAGTGACTTATCACATCTATCGTCCTGCTGATGACTTCCCTAGTACTACAAATCAGTGTACATGTGAGAATTAAAAAAAAAACTGTCAAATTAGATGTTTTGTCCGATCTGTGCATTGACCTGCAGCACTGAGCCTGTCTGTCAGTTGCAGCATCATCCAATCAGAATTGCTGGGTGGGAAAACTCCCAGATTCTGTATGGACAGTCCCTCTAACGGTCCCCAGCCAATTAGGACTGTAACATTCTCTTAGTATGCAGTGCATACTGGGAGATGTAGTTCAGTGAGAGATGCTATACCGAGAGAGCTGTTCAAGACAGGGTGAGTTGCTTTTAATTTGATACTGAAAAAATGGTTTGTGTTTAGTGCAAAAACAAAAATTGTTAACATTTGTGAGTATATAGTTTATATACAATTTTGTTTACCAACTTGTATTTATTGAAGCAGTCTGTGTGCATTCATGGGCATAGGAACTGGGGGGACAAGTGGAACAAATCCTCCCCCCACTTTTTGTAATCTCTCTTTCTTGCCCTGAACACATTGGTGCAATCCTGACAATCTGAAAAAAAGTTTATTGAAAAAAACAACTCCTGGCTCACAGTGCATGCAGATAGCGGGAGCTGCATGCAGAGCTTCATCTTTCTCTATACTCTGGTGGTCTTATTTTTTCTAACTACCCTGCTCCACACACCAAGCTTGTGACCTGTCTATCACCATCCCAGCCTACACCAGACTGAAGCAGCTGCAGAGCTCAGGTGAGTCCATATCCCTCTCTGTGTCACTGTCTGCCATGATGCTCTCACCCTTTGTCAGTATCTCTCCTGTACAAATAAATCTCCCTGTGTCTTGTTGTTCTGTCCTTCAGTCATGTCTGACTCTCAGTGACCACATGGAGGCAGCACACCAGGTACATCTGTCTGTGTTTCTGGTTGTGCTTATCTATGCGGTTTTCATGGCAAAGATACTGGAGTGGCTTGCCAGTTTTTACTCCAGTGGACCATGATGTTTCTGACCTCTCTGAAATGACCTGCCCATCTTGGGTAACCCATCAAGATATAGCTCACAGCTGCATTGAGGTAACAAGCCTCTTCACCACAACAAGGTAGCAATCCAGAAGGGGCCCTGTGTCTTAGTCTCTCTATATGTCCATATGTATTTATAAGGAGAGGGTATGCTTACTTTTGGGTGTGAACTCTTATTGTATGTGTAAGATTGTGTATGGGTGGGGAGTTGTATTAACCTAAAGGGGACCTTTTGTATGGGAGTTTGGTAACTTCTCATCATTTTTGTAAATTGTGGTTGGCAGCTTTGGAAAACAAAAGACCCTTCACCACGCCAAGGTAACAAAATATTAGGCAACTCTATATAGTCTATTTCTCCTTTCTTCCCTTTTTCATTAACATGAATTTAAGTTACTTTATATTATCATATTTAAGGTACTTTATATTGTCTATTTTTGCCATTCTTCACTATTTCACTAACATGAACTTCTTCCCTGTGGTACCCAGGGCATCAAAAAGATACCAGGCATACTGATATTTATAGGCCCTTGAAAGATTAGTTACCTGTTACAATATTTATACTATATTTTTGTTTGAATAACTGTGTAATAAATGTATGCATGTTACTAGAGCAATTTTAAACCAAGAGATGAAAAGGAAGTTATTGTTCTGGTGGAGAGTCAAATATTTCATCCATTCTGGTAGAGGTTAAGTCAAATACTCAGGAGTAACCATAAAATATAGAACTTAGTGTATGACTTTACATGCAGTGTTAGGCCTGGTCAGTACTGGGATGGGAGACCACCTAGGAATACCATGAGCTGTATGCTATAGCCTACTGGGGAAGTAACTGGCAACCCACTTCAGTATCTCTGCCATAAATACCAAGTGGATCAGCATGGTGTGTTGCAGTCCATGAGGTCACAGAGAGTCGGACATGACTAAACAATGCAAACACAAGTGTAGAGGATAAACCTTGACACATAAAGACAGATATTTATGATGCATTTTGTTGTAATATTGGTTTAAGTCCAACACAGATATTTTGTGTATAGTGAATATTCTTGATACCACATACTTATAACATTCTGGGTTTTCTTTAATCTATGTGTATTCTGCGAATACAATCATTGTAGTGATTTGTATATAGAACCAGTTCTGTAAGTGCAGTTAAATCATATGATCTTGAATTTGGCATAACATTCTTAAACTTGCAAATCTGCATTATAACATACTTTTTTTTATATTTTGTTTCCGTTTTATATTGATCCTGGCAATCAATCTGTTAATACATATAATGGAGCTTGCATGGACTTGAATATCATATTTACAGATTTATTAATACTGCATTGTTTCTGGAATGCGGTTCCGATCGGAACTCATACTTCAAACCTGTAAGGGTCTGAAATCTATCCTCCATTTTTCAGTTACGGTTTTACTAATTGATCATGTTCATGGCCGCACATGCAACGTGCACGAGAATGGTTTATGGGTTTATGTCTCTAGCCCATAACTCACAGCATGGTTAAATGTAATAGCTCTGTAACTACAGAGAGTTTCAAGCCTGCAGGACTGCAGTGTTCTGTTACAATTACGGGCTTGGAATTTAATGTGGCTGCTATTTTTTACATTATTTTTTGCTTTATACAAAAAATGACCAATCAAGTTTAGTTATTTTTAATATTACTAGTCAATTGCCTATCAAAAATAACAGCATAATATTGCCTGTTCTGTCTCCTTGTGTGCCCTCACTATGTGGTACCCTGTCTATCTCTCTGTGCTCACTCTCTCTCTCTCTCCCTCCTCTATCTTTCTCTGTCTCTCTCCTCTCTCTCACTCTTTCTCCTTCTCTCCCTCCTTTGCTCTCTCTCTCCCTCCTTCTCTCTCTCTCTCCTCTCTCCCTTCCTCTCTCTCTCCTTCTCTCGTTCTCTCTCCTTCTCTCGCTCTCTCCCTCTCTCCTTCTCTCGCTCTCTCCCCTTCTCTCGCTCTTTTCCCTTCTCTTGCTCTTTCCCCTTATCTCGCTCTTTCCCCTTCTCTCGCACTCTCCCCTTCTCTCTCTCTCTCCCCTTCTCTCGCTCTCCCTCCTTCTCTCTCTCTCTCTCTCTCCCTTCCTCTCTCTCTCCTTCTCTCGCTCTCTCCCCTTCTCTCACTCTTTCCCCTTCTCTCGCTCTTTCCCCTTCTCTTGCTATTTCCCCTTCTCTTTCTCTTTCCCCTTCTCTCGTGCTCGTCCCTTCTCTCGCTCTCTCCCCTTCTCTCGCTCTCTCCCCTTCTCTCACTCTCCCTCCTTCTCTCTCCCTCCCTGTCCCTCTATCCCTCCCTCTCCTTCTCACTCTCTTCCTCCCTCTCCTTCTCACTCTCTCCCTCCCTCTCCTTCTCTCTCTCCCCCTCCTTCCCTCTCTTTCCTTCTCTCCTTCTCATTCTCTCTCCCCCTCCTTCCTTCTCTCTCCTTCCCTCCTTCTTACTCTCTCCTTCCCTCCTTCTTACTCTCTCCTTCCCTCCTTCTTACTCTCTCCCTCCTTCTCACTCATTCTCTCACCCCCTTCCTTCTCTCTCCCCCTCATTCCCTCTCTCTTCTGCCTCCTCCCTTCTCTCTCTAGATAGAGGAGCATTAGCAGTGTATAATTACATTTATTTGCATGCACTATGCTTTTTTTTTTGTTAGAAATGCAAAAACAAAACTTCTGCAGGTGATGTTTACACCCCCAGTATTGAGCTAGGCTTCTCAGGGTATGATTTTCTAAAAGTGTACCCTGTCCATGTGAGCATGTCAACTTTGCAGCCAATCAGCAATGCTGTATGCAGCCAGCATAGATTACTACTACACTGGGTCCTCAAAGGACCATAAATCGACATTCAAGTAAAAATGCTTTTTTCCTCCTGAACGGGAACATTAATAAAGAAAATGTTATATTTAGAGAATTTTTGCTTCCTATAACCTATGAGGTTAATTTAAGCAGTGTGTAAGTGCAGACACTCCTTGGGTTGTTTGCTATTTCCATGTCAGGATATTATATTTTATGTTTATGTGTATAACCTAGGTGGTGCTTTTTGGAATGATCAATGAAAAAATGATATGTATAATGATATTCTTTGGCTTTTGTATTTATTTTGCTGTTGGGAGATAGTACCTTGGGCTAAAACGGGAGATGTATATTGGATCTCTCTGGACAGAATGTTCACTTAGGATGTTTTGTATATGTTCTAATGTCTTTTAAAATCAATAAAGAAAAATATGTTAAAAAAAAAGTTAAAAATGCTTGAGCAGTTACACTGTTGTTCTTTAGAAATACACCCTCTCCTTGATAAATTCGGATAAATTATAATTGTACTGAAACCAAACATTTCAGCTTCTTCTTCCTATTCTAATTTGTCGTTTAGGCGAATGAGCATTTATGCTTGATTTATGGTCCTGCAATGACCTGCAAAGTTGGAGGACGCGAACATGGTCTGTACATGTTTCTCTGTGTGAGTGAGTGCATGCAATTCACTGGGGCTAGGAGAGATAACAAGGGCAATTCCCTGTGGCTCGGGGAGGTAATGGGCCAATTCAGTGGAGCTGCTAGAGATCACAATGGCAATTCCCTGGGGCTGAGGGAGTAAATGGGGCAATTTACTGGGGCTGGGAGAGAACAAAGGGGCAATTCCCTGGGGGTGGAGGGATGATGGGGTAAATCACTGGGGCTGGGAGAGATCACAGGGGCAGTTCACTAGGGGTGGGGGTGGTGATGGGGTAAATCACTAGGGCTGAGGGGTTACAGGGGCAAATCACTGGGGCTGGGAAAAGTTTCACCTGGGATGTAGATAAAATGAAGGTGAATGAAGGGATACAGACCTTGTTCTGGGTAATACAGAAATATAAAGGAAAGCTGCAGCTCAATTCACAGACCAAAAAGATACAATGTATTATGTATGCTAATTTGAGCTGGGATTTCCTGGGGGTGTCAACATTGATAGGAAACAGTTTGCAAATGCAAGAAATTCAGCAAATGTTAGGGTAACTGTTTAAATGTTTATTTTGGTATTTTTTCATGCAAACCATGTTTTTCATACATTAATAATTATCCTTTATTAGATGCATTCATAATCCAGTTCACTTGCATATACCTTTAAGTGTCTTGCTTACTTGATCATGATCAGTCCCTGAAATGCTACATATAGAAACACGATTTTGTCTTTCTGCCACGTACTTCTAAGCTTGATACAATTTAATCTTTCTGTAACTGTTGTAATTTTGAACCCTGCAGATTTACAGCAATCTGGCATTGTAACTAAGCATGATTGACGATTTTGGCTTTTTGCCATGTACTTGCTTTTAATCACTCTTATATTAGTGATTATTATTATTATCGTTTATTTGTAAAGCGCCAATATATTCTGTAGCGTTATACATAAGTTGTCCTCAAGGCAAAACAATATTAACACATTACAAAGATGGAGGGCCCTGTCTTTGAGCTTAGAATCCGGTTTATTCACAGACCAATATAGAAAAAACATTGACTTCAATGGCCCTTTAAGTGGATCTTTAAGTGACATTTATTCAGGCTAATGACTTTTCATTTTACAGATATTTCCTTCTTCTTATCACAGAGGCAGTGAAGATAAGGCTGAAAGTGGAGCACAGTTAATGCAATCTCTGATTGAGCAAACAAGACTGAATCAACTTGGAACTCTTTCGGAAATGTTCTTAGAATTTGCTAAAAAGTACATATTTTATGGAATATTAATGTAGATATTATAAGACTCCACTATTCATTTCTTTCACAAACTTGTACCAATTTTCCTATATTTCTACAATGCTAACGTGTTGACTTTAATTTCTTACCTCAGAAGGCTTGAACTTAGATTTCTGCACAATTTTGACAGAACTTTCTTTGATGTTTGCATTTGCTCTGGGAGAAATAGAGATAAAACAGGTATAGTACTGTAATGATCTAGCAAGCCTAAAAAGACCATAGCAGAGGTTCAAATTATGTTATGAAAGTAAAGTACCAATAAAAATATGAGTATTTCAAACTGAAAGTTATATAAAAATAATTTACTAACAGAGACAGGAATTGCTTTGAATTTACTATATTTTGGCTGTCACACAGCTCAAGAGAACTTCCCAATAGTGCTGTCTTGTTTTCAGTATCTATTTACCTTATTACTGGATTAATGACTTCCTTTTGCATATGATTTCTGTGTTAACAATAGAGGCTGACACTTCACCATCCTCTCTTGTTATCATAAAAGCCCCATTTTTTTATAAATTCCATTTGCAAATGTTTTTTTATTTTTAGTTCTATTTTACTATCCTACCATAATTGGGACCTTTGATGTGTTCCTTTAAACCTTCTTTAGATTCACATGAGACACATAAACTGGCTAAACCCTCTTATTGGAAGAAATTTACTATTATTTAGACCAAACATTTATATTTCTTTATCCCCTAAAAAAAACATTCGCTGCCCAAGTTTATGCAAGATATTAATCAGAAATGAGTGTATCCAAGAACTGTAAGCTAAAAACAAATACACATAGAGACAGGTATGATAAAATTTTATTGGTGGCAAAATGAAAGTGATCTTGAAAGGGTCTGAGATCTTCTCGGCCAATAGAGTTTGCTTCTTTTTTCTGAGCTATTTGCGTTTGTGTTGTGTTCAGGAAACGTAAAAGTATATCCTCCGAATGATCATGATCCTAGTTAAGTCGTAAAGTAAGGCTTGTTTTTAAGTTAAGTATTAGGTGCTGTAGCAATACTTAAAAATTGTGACATATGGAAAAGAGCACTGTCATTCCCAGGGCCTGACTGAACAGTTTTACACTATGGCCTGGGCCTGACTGGCCAGAGTTACCCTGTTTTTATTATTATGGTTATGTATTTATTAGTGCTTATGGTTAAAATATGATTCTAACAGTGTAATGTATGTTGGTTTATGTATTATGTTTCATGTTATAGGAATTGTTGTAAAAAACATATTAGATATTCTGCAGGCTATTGCATCAGCCAAACGCCCAAGACCGTAGTCTCATAGATAATCCTTGTACACACACTTCAAGATTACAGTAAAGGGTTATCGTTCATGCAATCACCAGGATGAGATTAGGAGCCTAAATTCATCAGATGTGCGGGGTTTCCCAGTGGGCAGAGTCAGCCTATTATGTTGCAGTGTTGTTGGGTGATAACTCACTCAGCCCCACCTAAATATGATCACCAAGATGAGATTAAAGCCCTTAGCTCATCTGATGTACAGGGCTTCCCAGTAAGCAGGGGGCCAATCTGTTATTTAGGGATGGGGCTTGCTGTGATTGGCCAGTCTGTGTGCCAGAACATTGTATAAAATATGACAATTAATAAAGGTATGACCGTTGTGTCTGAACTTACATAAAACAAGGGATAAGTGTCATTCTGTGCATTAATCCTAATTCTAATTGATTGTATGGTGTTCCTGACACTCAAAACAACAATGTGAAAGAAATAGCTGATTATAATCAATTATATACAAAAATCTGCTGTTGTTTGTTGACCAAAATGTTTTCTTATTATCACTCTTAAACTGTGAGAGTCTTTATAAATAATTTGCACAAGTTACAATAAATACACTGGTCTACAAATGGCCTGACTTATGGCACTTCTTAGTTACAACGAGAGCCATAGAGATAGTTCTTCTGCTCAGAATCAAGAGGTCTGTTGGTTTGTTTGTGTGTCCCTTCCTTGACCCAAAAAAACAGGTATAGAGTACATTTATATTCTAAATACACTCTAACTATACTGTATTGTTTTTAAAAACATTAGTACAATACAATACTTATTGATTACAGTATTTACAGTATGTAATTGTTTATTAAATTATACTGTACAAAAACTATACTATACTACACTGTAGTATTTCAGACCAAAGGAGGTGGACTTGTCATGAGACTAAGTTTATTAATTTCTATCCTAAGTACAGTACTGTATAATCAAAAAAAATCACTGTGGTCTTAAGTCCACCTCTCTAGAACTTAGAAACATGATTTACAGCATTGTGCAGCAAATGCTTGACAGGCAGGTTACAATCCTCTAAAATAATAACTGTTGTGTATATAATGTATAGATTATGATGTTAATTAGATGTAACTAGAATATCTGTAAATAAAGGAGTAAATATTAATTAATGAATGACTTGATTGTTAGAATTAATTAGTTATAAAACATAATATTGTTTACAAATAAATAAATATTAGAGTGAAAAATAAATTATTATTTATTACGTAATAATATGTTTAATAATTGTTTATAAATGAGAAATAAATTCTAAATGTAAATGAAGTATAAAATGGGGACTAAGATATGAATTAATTCATTAGATATAAACTTACAATTGATTAATAAAAAAGATACACAAAGACAGAATAATGAAAATTAATTTAGGAAATATAATTTCATTTATTGAATGAGTAATTAGTAATTATCATCCAGAAAATCTGAGATATGGCAATGTTGATCATATATAATTTTATTTTATATACATATATATATATATATATATATATGTATATATATATATATATACATATATATATATATATATATATATATATATATAAATTATCATTGTTAGGAATGTAAGTACAATTTTGTAATTGTGTATTTATTTTAAACCACACAACTTGGATGGATGAAACTGATTTTATTTTGCTCAAAGTTGATATGTCATTTTATGTTAGTCTCCAATAATATAGCTTCTTTTATGGTATGGTTCTACTAATTTCTCACTCTGTTGTCTTTGATGTAGGACTTGAACTGGGAGAACTGACTCTATCTATATCACTTCTACCCTCTAGTGGCATATTTTAGTATTCCTTTTTAGTCCTTTTTACTCCTATAAATATGACACATAGTAACACAATATTTTATTTATACTGTAATATAACACTTTTCTGAGCCATAAGAATGATGAATATGTTTCATGTTTCATTATACCCACTTCACCTTATGCATTTGATATCAGTTGCACAGGGTGGTTAGTATTCAGAGAATGCACTGTGACATATATGAAGAGATGGGTTTACACTAGACATCGGAAAACCTGTAGCCAAGCACACATGTATAACGACAGGGACCCCAAAACATATTATTTCATATCCTTCCAAGTTTGAACATGTACCTACTGAGATTGATTACATGCTAAAAAAAAAAAAAAAAAAAAACAGGAGTCCTAATTGCACATGTTTTTCTGGTGCAAAAAGTTTGGAAATCAGCATTAAAATGATTGATTTCCAGCACACTTGAAACATCTATAAACTATTGCTAATTGAATGAAATGTATTTGTGTTGTAGCAAATTTAACAGCTTTTTATTGTATGGTAAATTTAAAAAGTGTGCAGTGTATTAGAAAGCCATGACACAGATTCAGTTGTTGTTGAAAAGGGAAGGATGGTATTCCAAATCACACCTGTATAGCATATGGATTAACAGTCAATCGCCTTAACCACTTGGCCAATGATATTTAAAAAATCGTATTTTTTGATTTTATGTACCCTATTTCTCCTTTATACTCTGTACTGTACTCAAAGCCTAACTTCTTTGTCATTTCCCTGTTTTGATTAAACTCTGGCTGATAATTACCCAAGTCTGTCTGGTTATTTTCTTTATGCCTGTTCTCCAAGACTATCTATTAACCCATTGTGACAACTCCCAAGTCTATTGAACCTCTGTATTAACATAATCCATATCAGTATCCTGTCTGGACCTCTATGCATAAGAAGTATATTTTCCATACCGCGGGAGTCCTCATAGGATATCCGTGGTGGGAGTTAAGGACCTCTGTGGCAGGGGGTTAAGTTTAAGGTGTCATGGGGGTCTATATGAAACCCAATGGTTATAGTGAGATTGGGGATCCATGGGAATAACAAGGTGGGATTTAGGAATCCCTGGCGTTCCCCCACTCATAGTTCTCACAAGATAGACTTTAAAAATAGATTCAAATTTCACTCATTTCACTTTAAAATAAAGTTTCCAATATTGTGATTAAGTGTCTTTACCTGAAGTGAACTGCTGACTGATCGTCGTAACATGTATAAAAATATAAATTATAAATATTTACTATCTTTTTAAAGTTTAGTACAATGAGGTAAGCTGAGAGAGGTTAGTGAGTCCTAAATATATAATTATACTAGTATATACTGTATAACTCACTCATATGCAGTTTAGTTAATATCCTTATGCAGTATGAAAGTATATAAATGTGGTTAGGAATGATTAGTAGTAGAAAGAAAATTTGGTATGTTAATATTATTATGATAGATAACAGAAAAAAGTATTTTCAGAGAAGAGAAACAAATATAATTAAATCAGAAGTAGTTTTTTTTTATTTATATTTTTCAAAAAGAGTTAACAAAATGTCATGTGTATATAGATCTATTTAAATCTAAAAATGAGGGTAAAACTATTAAATATTATATGATAGGGATGTGAAATACAATGTATCTACTGTGTTTATATGTGTTTAACAGATGTCCCTACACATACATCTGTACACATCAAATATTAATATCTCTGGTGCCCTCAGTATTTGGTGTATTATGTTGGCTAAAAAAAAAAAAATAGAGACCACAGTGAGAATTGAACTCATGACCCCTATTTTCAAGGCCAGTGCACTAACTGCTAAACCATGGAGCCTCCTAACAAAAATCTTTATTTTTCTTTTAATTTAAGAGCTCATTACTGTGCCTGGTATATAGAGAGAAATCCAATATATAGTTTCAATACATCTTTCATTAGAAGAATATAATTACAAGAGGGCTATCTATATTGTCTAATCTTGGACTGACTATATTTGATTTTTTTGGTTTATTCTCTAATCTGATGCTGTATACATTATAATATACAACACTAATTAGATTATGTCCATTAATGAGAAATTGTGTTGCATACATCACTCAAACTTTGATTTAATTTTTAATTCTACTATATCCCAAGCAATTTGTTATTTGTTGTTGTTCTCCATTTTTGAGCCACTATCTAGTATCATGTGGATTGATTATTTGAAATCAAGATTTTAGTTTACTATTAATAGTTAATATTTATTAATTTCTCTTAGTTGATAGTATTAAAAGAATGTGCTCACTACTGTCTTTTCTTAAATTGATGAATATCATACAAGGAGCAATCCTCCTTGGGTAATATTTCATCAAATTTGGCTTCCAAGAGACCTAATGCACCTGACACACTTTCTGCGTAGGCTTAATCAGAGGCGGGCAGTTAAGAGGAGATAGAACTTGCTTCCTAGGAAATTTTAGGTACATCTATTGAATAGGAGTGAAAGAGAATTGATTAGTGTCCTTAAGATATATATATATATATATATATATATATATATATATATATATATATATATATATATGTATATATATATATATATATATATATATATATATATATATATATATATGTTATTTCAGATAAGATAGGAAAATTTCGGGTAGAAGTAAAGGAATCTTAGCAAAAGTATAAAAGAGAGAAGAAAGGAAACCGAATAAGTAATATACGTGTGTGGTCCCAATCAGAAAGTAATGGGGATACAGTGGTAGATAACAGTAAGATCAGGAACTTGACCTCAATCAATTAAAAGACAAAAGGGCAAGATCTAGTATTTAATATCTGGATCTTTAGATATAAGTCTGTTTCTCTTGTTCAGGGTAGAATTGTCTCATATTTCGGGGCTGGATCATTCTAGTGAGGGGGACCAGACTGATATACAGAAAACTCTCAGTTATCCAGAAATCAAGCAACCAGAAAGAAAATGTAATTTTACAGGCCTCAGCAAATGCCAGGAGCCAGGTTGGCATGCCACAAAATGCTTACAGGCACATAGATTGCATCCACTGTATGTTTCTGCAATTAAGTGTTACCTGGAAGCAGACAGGCATGAGTGACTAAGCCAGGGCTGTGTTAGTGTTACATTCACCGGGCTCAGCACCCTCCAGACGAACGTACCGGAGTGTAAGTGAGGAGTGAAAGCTGCTGCTGCAAGAACTGCCCTCACTGACAAATATAATTAGCAGAGCATCCTCTGTGCAGCTAATCTGCCCTCTTTTAATAAAGACTCTCTCTACCAAACCGGATAACTGAGAGTCTACTGTACTACAGGATATTTCTCCCTGTGAAGGCCACAAGTGAGCTGAAAGAGACTGCTCTCAGAGTGGGTTATCATGTCCATAGAACTAACCTATTAAGGTTAGTTAATTCTCTGAGCACCTCAGACTTTGTTGTTTTGTAACTAAAATAGCACCTAGTATTAAATATAGATCGTGTTTTCTTGCCTCTGAGATAAATTGATAAAGACTGTTTAAGAATTAAGAAATTCTCTTGATTTGTATATCCCCTCCGATTAATATATAATACATATCTGTGTCTCTTCCCCCCTCTCCCTCTGTGCCTCTTCCCCCCTCTCCCTTTGTGTCTCTTCCCTCTCCCTCTGTGTCTCTTAACCCCTCTCCCTCTGTGTCTCTTTCCCCCCCTCTCCTTCTGTGTCTCATCCCCCTCCCTCTGTGTCTCTTCCCCATCTCTTCCCCCTCCTTATGCGCTGTGCTCTGCGCATGGGCGCGATCCGATCGCCCTTGTGATCGGATCGCTGTCAAACTGTGAATCGTCGCAAGCGTGATGACGAATCGCGGTTTGACAATTATAATATGTGATGTGGTTTAATAAAGGATGATTTTAACAGTTCATAGTAGGTACTAACCACTTTATGATTTAGATTGAAGACAAATTTGGTGTCACAAGTTTAATAAGTGTTAAATACTAATCATATACGAACCACTGGACCATAGAAAAACATACAGCTAGGATGGGATTCACATGCAGAGTGGATTAGCAGTCCATCGCCTTAACCACTCTGCCACCTTGTCTGATATTTTTGCCTTCATGTAAATGAAAGATGTTAAAACTAGTACTGTCAGATGGCAAATGGAGGAAATAGAAAATGCGTTACTGAAATAGACGAAAAAAGACAGTAGCTTTCAAGGATTAATTCACTTTTGTCTAATGGAAGGATAGAAGACAAAAACATCAAAGAAAACGAGCACCCTTTAGTCATACTAATTTGTATCCCACATTAATTAAGTGCTTCAATAAAACTTGATTTTACTAATTAATTTAAAATTTTGTTAAGACCTTTAAGAACAAAAGAGCAACTTACTGCTCTAAAACACATATGGGAATAGCAAGTTAGGGTTGGGGAATCCCTGGAGATCCCCCGCTCACAGTTCTCAGAAAGAAGGGGAATGGCGTTTATAATATAGTAGCGAGGAAGAAGAGAGGGGAAGAGAGACACAGAGTAAGGAGAGGAGGAGGGCTCGCTGCACGAGCCCGCATTAGGCGGGCTCGCTATGTGAGCCCGCAAGCATTAGCAACAACCCATAATGCTCACAACTATATATGTGATTAAAGCTTTGAATATTTCACTATAAAATGGGAAAGTTTCCGATATGGGGCTTTTAGTGTCTTTACCTGAAGTGAACTGCCAACTGATGGTCATAAAATGGTTAAATATAAATTATAAATATTTAATACATTTTGAAAGTTTAGTGCAGTGTGGTAAGCTGAGTGCTAAAAACATAATGAAATACATTGTAACTTTGAATATGCTGTATATATAACTCACACATATGCAACTTAGTTAAAATCCTTACACAATATAAGAGTATATAAATGTGGTTAGAAATGATAAGTATTATAAGGATAATTTGGAATATTAATATTATTAGGGTAGATAACAGGAAAAAATATTTTAGAGAAAATAAACAAATATGAATACATTAGAAATAGCTCTTTAATGTATTGTTTATATTTTTCAAATAGTTAACAGAATGTCACCTAGTCTTAAATAGATCTATTGAAAATTAAAAATGAGGGTGAAACTATTATATATTATGTAAAAGGGATGTTAGATACATAATCAGATATATACATATACATATATGTATGAGTGTTTCTGATCACCCTACACATAACATAGATCTTTAAACATCAATTTTATCATCTCGGGTGCATGATTAGTGGCCTCAGCATTTGATGAATTATGATACATCAAAAAAACACACAGGCCCCAGTGAGAATTGAACTCACAACCCCTGGTTTACAAGACCAGTGCTCTAACCACTGAGCTATGGAGCCACCTGTGCTTCTAAATGTTGATAGCACCTTGCTCTTTTCTGGGATTTGTTCCTATGTTTATTGTCAAATGATAAAAAGAAACACAAATACAGAACTTAAAATGACTCATTTATGATGATGCTATATTCAACTTAAAAGAAACAGACCAAAGGATCCAAATATAGTATAATATGCAATTAGAAGTGGAAACAAGTATTTTCCCTTTTAATGCTATTTAAAAAGCACAAACTACAAGTTCTTATGAACAATTTAACAATATTGTAAGAAAATAAAATTGTCATTAATATTTAAATGACAACTTGTTGTTGTCTATAATTGTAAACTATACCATATTTGGAATGTTTACTGTGTCATTTTTACTGTTGCCAAGGGTTTTGAGTTTCTACATCAATTTATGTACTTGTAGTAGCATCAGTAGAGCTTTAATATGTACAATGTCTTTAATAAATATATCTCGAATGCGCAAGTTGAAATGTGGCCATCCTCTTGTTCAGGGTTTTCAATAGTATTTATAGGCCCTTTTCTACATGAGGCCCAATACACAATATTGAATAATATTTTTAATATAGGAAAATATTTTGTTTATCAAGATTAGTTCCTTAAAATAATTCTTTAAAATATTTTAGATACTAAAGAATATTTAGGTTTCACTTTGTTTAAACTAATGCAATAGAATACATTTTTAATGAAGAAACATTTCTTATGTTTTCACAAATGGAATTGACAACATTAACAGATGCATTCATGAAAAGTGACATTCACTGTAACTGTATATTTTTGCATAAGGTGCTGTGGCTTAGCTGGTTAAAGCGCCTGTCTAGTAAACAGGAGATCCTGAGTTCAAATCTCAGCAGCGCCTAATTTTTTTTTTTTTTTTTTTTTTACACACATAAAATGCTGGGACCCATTAAGTCCATGTTTTGTATCTTGACCAATGGTATCAATGAGTTTATTTTGTATATGTGTCCTGACACAGATATGAACTAGTCCAAGTCATGCAGAGAAACAGAATAAGAGTGGCGCTTGAAATTAGTAGCTTGCAGTGTTGTCTTCTTTTTATTATTCTTTTTCTTTTAAATTAAAGTTAACTGTTAAAGTAGGTTTAAAATATCAACTTTAAAATGTATTTTATTAGAAAAATTGCAAGTCCTATCACCCTCAAATTTCAGTATATAGTTTATTGCTAACATAGCCTGTTATCTTTTAAATGTACTAAAAGAATTCCTTTAGATCATAATAAAGAAAAAACACAAGTTTGCTAGTGCAAAAAATAGCAGCCTTATTAAATTGCGTTCTGTTCAATTTAAAAGGGCTCTTTTTAAGCACACAGCATATTTTTTTTTTTTTTAGTTAGTGAAGACCTTGCTTTTGGATAGAAGTTCAATAACTAAAAACTTTTGTAAAAAAAATATGCTGTGTGCTTTAAAAGAGCCCTTTTAAATTTACAGAATCGCAATTTAATTAGGCTGTAGGCCTCTGAAGGAGCCAAATGGTTAAACTTGTTAAGCGTTTTTCAGATGAATCAATCTGATTAGGGTTTTTTCTCTCGGCTGCTTTACCTCACAATATGCAAGAAGGTAGTACTGCCAGTTTATGGTAAAAATATCATCTAATTTACCAGAGTCTATTAAACCAAGTTATTTCAATTTATAAGCTCATTTACCTTGGATATAGAGAGCAATCCAATATATAAGTTCAGTGCTCATTCTTCAGAAGAATATAATTACAGGAGGGCTATTTTGAGCCACTATTTTGTAGAGATCATGTTGATTGATTCTTTTAAATCGAGTTTTTAGTTTACTATTAAAAGTTATGTTTTATTAATTTCGCCCAGTTTATATTATTAGGATAATGTGCTCACTACTTTATGGGCCCGATTCAATTGCCCAATTAGGTCAACAGAATGCATATAAACATTAATAAAAGAAAAACACCCGCAGCCAAATTTATGATTTCAATGCATTTGCAAGTATGTCTTTTCTCAAATTGAAACATTTAAATAAAAAACACTATGCAAATATGTACATTTATAAGGGAGTATAATCCTCCAAAGTGTATGGCCTCACATTAGCCAATTTGCAGACCATTACATAATAGATAGGATTCCAAAATTTATAATGCCCTGTTAGGGAGCCTTACAAACTGAATATTGGCCAAAAGGCTAAATAAGTACAGCCCCTTATCAAAATCAAGTCTAACGATCATTTTGCTGCATTTGGAGCTTTTATTATAGCCTCTGAGAAAGTGGTAAATGATCTAACTGTTTTATATGGTGACGTGGTTTAATAAAGGATGATTTTAACAATTCATAGAAGATACTCACCACTTTTTGATTTAGATTGAAGACAAGTTTGGTGTTACAAGTTTAATAAGTATTAACTATTTATCATGTAGAAACCACTGGACCACAAAAGATTATGAAAAACATACGACGAGGATGGGATTCAAACCCACGCGTGCAGAGCACAATGGATTAGCAGTCCATCGCCTTAACCACTCGGCCACTTTGTCTGATATTTTTTGGTAAATGAAAGATATGAAAACTAGCACCTTACTCTTTGGCTCTAAAAAAGAGCATTTATATACATTTCTCCCTTACAGCACATGCTCACTGTATTTAAACAGCTTTAAGAAAAGCACGGGTTTGGATTTTGGCACAAACCAAGAGTTCTGTATGCAAGTGATTCTATATTTTTGCAAAATGTATAGAATTGCTATTTTTGGGATCCACAGTAAGGTACATGTGTCTTCTCATTTGCATGTCTCTGCCTATTAGACATGCAGATGAGCTTATAAATGTATTTGTTGTCTGCTCTTATGCTCACCATATACTAAATTGATGTGTGCTTGTGTGTGTTTCTGATCACTTTACACATAGATCTTTACACATCAATATTAACATCTCCAGAAATAAATAATAACAACATTTCATGGGAATCCCGGGCACCCCAAAGTCCAATAGACGTCAGACCATATTTCTTGACCACCGTTATCAATTCGTTTCTTTAGCATCTGTGATCTGACACTGATGTGAACATAGAAACAGTACACGAATAGTACTTCAAATCAGTAGCTTGCCATGTTGTCTTATTTTTATTATTCTTTTTTTTCAACTTTTTTTTACCAACTTTCAAATGTATTTTATTAAACAAAACAGTAAATTATACACCCTT
Source organism: Discoglossus pictus (assembly GCA_027410445.1). Classification (NCBI taxonomy): domain Eukaryota; kingdom Metazoa; phylum Chordata; class Amphibia; order Anura; family Alytidae; genus Discoglossus; species Discoglossus pictus. The sequence continues at coordinate 35,637,250 of CM050175.1, forward strand.
CCCAACTTTCAATATATGCTTTATTGCTAACATAGCCTATTATCTCATAAATGTAGTAAAATAGTTGTTTTAGACCACAATATAGCAAAAGCACATTTACTAGTTCACAAATTGGGCCTCTGAAGGAGCCAAATTGTTAAACTTGTTAGGCGGTTTAACGTAAAAATATAAATTTATTTACCAGAGTCTTTTAAACCAAGTTTTATTTCAATTTAGGAGCTCATTCATTTGAGCAATCCAATATATAAGTTCAATACTTCTTTTATTAGAAGAATATAATTACAGGAGGGCTATTTATATTGACTAATATTGGATGAAAAATAGGGTTAGGTGAACAACAATAATAGGGGTCTCCTTATGTAAATTGGGAATGGCTAATATATAGCTTCAATATCCATGCATATTTAAACATAAGTAATAACTGATGTGATCAGCAGTGTATAATATAACAGAAATGAATATATAGAGGAAAGAACAGACACCTTTAAGTTCCAATCACAAGTTATAAACCCCTCCAGCCATGTAAATTGGCATATATGTAATCATATTGAAAAAAGTGTAGAATTCATTATAGAAATATATTAAAATATAACTCTTATTTACAAACAATAAAAAATGTATATACAGTATAAATAGAAAGTTGATCCAATTAATTCAATATATAATGGCATCTATCAACAAGTAAATTTCTCAATCAATTATCATATGAATTGCCAAATATATATCATTGAATAGGTATTAAGGGTGCCAAATATATCAATAAAGTAGCCAAAAAATATCTGTACATATATACATAAAGGACTGAAGTGGAGACAGAGCGGACAAAATTAGATTACTGTGGCCCTATCTAACACTTATAGTGGAAGGCCCTGATGAGAAATCTATGGGGACCCACTATTTATCCCCTATCCCTCAAAGAAATCTAAGTCCTACACTATAAATAGCTAGAACTAATCCCCTCTGCTCCACTTACCTTCCAGTCCTGGTAACAGGCTAGCACATCACGGCACAATCAAAAATGGCTCAAAGACAGCGTGCACACGCTGTTTGTGACGTCATCAACAGGCGACCCGCAATACAGCTGATCGATGCGCGCGTTTCGCGTACTTCTGCTTCCTCCAGGATCAGTGTCATTAGAATAGTAGTCTGGGTCTTTTATAGCTCTCAGACGAGTTCGTGTGCATAAATGGAGACTTATGGCGAATGCAGTAGGTCCTGCAAGGACAATAGATCATTAAACCAGTGTATTCATTTAAAATGACAAATTACTTAATTTGATAGGAGAAATGACATCTAAAAATCAAATATATACAATATAGTCTACACAATGATAAACTGTCTATGTAATTCGATAGTTACCAATACTATATAGAAAAAAAAGCAATATTAGATCTTATATTGATGATAAGTTGGCATGGTTTCTGAAACATAATTAATACATATAGAATACCAGGTCTGATCTATACATCTGATTGTTATCAAACATTTGCATAGTATAGATATATGAGATATGTCTCTAAAACACTGATATGGATACTAAGACCCCTTGTTGCTATGTATTAAAATTAAGAATAGAAAGTTAGCTCCTTATAAATAAAAGGAGACAAACACAGAGATCCATTGAGCAATACATATAAATCAAATAAAACTATATCCCCAAGACATCATAGGGTCAGATATTAGGGTCAAAATAGTTGAGTCATATCCAAATAGTCTTACATTATATATTGGTATAATCTGACTCTAGATATATACCCCAAAATTGTTATATTCATTAAGACCATTGGGTGAAACTGTATCAAGTATCGAAATCCATTTTGTCTCAGCTTTTAAAAGCTCTTGTTCAAGATCTCTCCTCCTAATACCTAAGGATATGTTTTGGAGCACCCAGCATCGTAATTTGGGTTTGGACATATGTACTTCATGGAAATGCCTGGCAACTGATGTTAATTCCTTCCCATTGGTGATGTCCCTAAAACTATTACAGATGTTACGAATATGTTCGCCCACTCTTTTCTTAAGAGTGCGTGACGTGATCCCAATATATCTCAAAGGGCAAGGGCATTCAAGACAGTAAACCACACCTTGTGATCCACAATTAAACAGCCCTTTTAAGGGTATGCTTTTACCCATTCTATCAGTCACATTATTAATTTTACTCATATAGGGGCAGAACATACAGCGACCGCATCCAAAAGTTCCATTCGGTAAATGTGTGGATCCTTTCTTCTTTTTAACAAAATGGCTTCTTACCAACGTATCTTTGATGTTTTTAGATCTCCTCCATCCCATTTGAATTTGGTCACCTATAAATTTGTTAATGACTGTATCAGTCTGTAAGATATTAATATGTTTATTCAGTATTTTAGTGATGTCACTTGAATCCTCACTGTATGTCCCAATTAATCTTACGGGACTATCATTTTTAGTTCTAGATTTTGGACACAACAAATTTTCTCTTGTTGTATGAAGTGCTCTTTGATATGCCTTTTTCAACGACATGTTACTATAACCTCTATCTTTTAGTCTGTCCTTGAGTTCCAGGGCTCTTCTCTTAAAGATCTGGGTAACGGAGCAATTTCTTCTCAGACGTAGGAATTCGCCTACCGGTATTGCTTTTAAAGTTGGAAAGAAATGGGAACTTTCAAAGTGCAGAGTGCTATTAGTGGCAATTGGTTTCCTGTATAGGTCCGTGGTCACATAATCCATATCATTCTTGATTATGGAAATATCCAAAAAATCAATCCTATTAGGATCAATCGTGTGCGTCAATTTGAGATTGAGAGTATTATTATTCAAAGTTGAGATAAATTGTTCAAGATTATGGACTGTGTCATCCAATATAATAAATATGTCATCGATATATCTTATCCATAGTAATATATGTTCTGTGAACATTATATTACTATCATTGAAAACTATCTCACTTTCCCACCATCCGAGATAAAGGTTGGCATAGGTGGGTGCCACTGCAGACCCCATGGCTGTTCCACATTTTTGTAGATAAAACTTGTCATTAAAAAAACAAAATAGTTATGATAAAGAATAAACTTAAGCATCCTAATTAGAAAGACATTCCTGCTTTGATTGATAATCGTATCCATATCAAGAAAATGCTTGAAAGCATCACATCCTGCTCTGTGATCTATTGAAGTGTAGAGACTCTCTACATCACATGTTACAAATAATGAGGATGCGGACAACAGGATGCCATCAAGTTTATTCAGAACATCCATCGTGTCTCTGACATAACTCGGTAAGTTTAAAACAAATGACCTTAGTTTTGAATCCAAAAATTGACTAGCTCTCTCTCCCAGACTTCCGTTTCCCGAAATTATCGGTCTGCCTGGAGGTTTGCTCTGATTTTTATGCACTTTTGGTAACATATAAAATGTTGCTATTCTGGGGTTACTCATTGTTAAAAATGCAGATTCTTTCGCACTTATGACATTGTCATTTTTACCCTCTTTGATCATGTTATCATATATCTGGACAAAGTCATCAGTTGGATCACCAAATAAGCGTTCATAACAGTGCTTATTGTTTAATTGCCTTTCTGCCTCTTCTATATACATGGTAACAGGCCAGATAACAGTATTGCCGCCTTTGTCAGAGGGTTTGAGTAACACATCATCCCAGTCTTTTATTTCCCTGAGAGCCTTTTTTTTCATTAGATGTAATATTACTCTTATTACTAGAAATGAGTTTCTCAAAATCTTTAGTCACAGATTTCACAAAAATATCCACTGCAGGACAACTTGACAGTATGGGATTGAATTTAGATTTCACCTTTAATTTGTCTGTCAGTATTGTTTGTTCATCCTTGGTTATTGCTGTATCATCAATTTCCAAATCAGATATAGGGACTTTAGGGACATCATCGTTCCTGTAAAATAATTTTTTTATCAGGATTTTTCGAGCATAAAGATGCAAATCCTTGAAAATACCCAAAAAATCAAATTTGTCACTTGGCGAAAAAGTAAGTCCTCTATGTAAAAGAAATATCTGTGATGATGTAAGAATTCTATCTGATAAATTAATAATCTGTAAATTATCATCCTTCTTTACCTCTGCCTTCGTGACCATTGTCTTGGCAGAATTTGTGAGTCCCTCCCCCTCGGTTCCCATCTTTGGTAATCTCTTAGATTTTCTCCTCTCTGAGGATCTAACCGTTCCTCTAAGGGATACGTCGGATGTTTTGATGACCTCAATCGTTGTCTGTAATCTAAAAAATCCGGTTGATTTCTACTGAAATCTCCCTGATTTATCTTCCTTTTATCCTCATCATCAGTAGCAGATGTATCAAACTCTGATGAGGAAAGATGAGAGAACCTTGGGGTGTCTCTTTTAGTTCTTGTTCTCCTTTTTTGGTTGGATTTGTGCGTCCAATCAAAAATATTACCCACCTCAAAATCATGTTGGTCTCTATTGTACTTCTGTCTCTTTAGATTAATAATATCTACTTCCCTTTTATCAAGATCAGATTGTATCTTACGATAACATTTCTTGAAATCTTCCAAAGTTTCAAACTGTTTTAAATTTTTATTTAATTCATGGATTTCTTTGTCTAATCCTATTTGTATCTCTGTCTCGTAGTCAGAAAGTATGGCTAGAAGTGTTTCTGAACAGGTCATAAGTGCCTGTTCCCATCTCTCTTTATAGGTGGTCAAATGAAAGGTAAAGGAAGGAAAAACTTTGATTCTAAGTCCCCTGGGAATTAGATGTTTGGCTAAGTATTTGTCATGGCATGTCTTGTTCCAAAAGGAATGCAATTGTTTTCTCAAAAGAGTGTCCAAATTTATTAGGCCAATTTGCCAGTCTCCATTTAAATCATCTATTTTACATTGGTCAAAAGCTTGTTCAATTCCTTCCCTTCTTTTATTGGTCCTTGACCGGTAATCTGAATCTAAATCAATGGTCGCCAATAAATACAGTATAATGGCTAAAAATCGTTGATAATCACCAAGAATGCTATCATAAATAGCCTTAAATTCAATGAAAAATAGGGTTAGGTGAACAACAATAATAGGGGTCTCCTTATGTAAATTGGGAATGGCTAATATATAGCTTCAATATCCATGCATATTTAAACATAAATAACTGATGTGATCAGCAGTGTATAATATAACAGAAATGAATATATAGAGGAAAGAACAGACACCTTTAAGTTCCAATCACAAGTTATAAACCCCTCCAGCCATGTAAATTGGCATATATGTAATCATATTGAAAAAAGTGTAGAATTGATTATAGAAATATATTAAAATATAACTTACTTGTTGATAAATGCCATTTTATATTGAATCAATTGGATCAACTTTCTATTTATACTGTATATACATGTTTTATTGTTTGTAAATAAAAGTTATATTTTAATATATTTCTATAATCAATTCTACACTTTTTTCAATATGATTACATATATGCCAATTTACATGGCTGGAGGGGTTATTAACTTGTGATTGGAACTTTAAGGTGTCTGCTCTTTCCTCTATATATTCATTATTGACTAATATTGGACTGACTACATTTAAATATCCTCTCTTCTTAGAAGACTTATTTTCTAATCTGAAGCTGTATACATTATAATATACAAAACTATTAAGATTATGTCTATCACTGAGAAATTGTATTGGATATATCACTCAAACTTTTATTTCATTTGTAATTGTACTATATCCCAAGCAATTTGTGATTTATTGTTTTTCTCCATTTTTGAGCTACTATTTAGTATCATGTGGATTGATTATTTGAAATATACAACAATAATAAAAACCTTACTGTCGTTCCAAATGCTTAACACTAACCATCAGTTAAACAAGAAAATTAAAAACAAGAACTTAGAAACACTTAAAAATGTACAATAAGGGCCCTCTGATGGTACCAACAAAATCCTGGATGCATTGGTCAATTAAAAATATCAATGGATATGTGTAGAGACCATAAATTCCTGAATGAGTATATCCATGGCAATCCCTGTGTGTCATTTCAGACACCTCCTATTTAGAGGGCTATGGTGTGCCCCACAAGCTGGCTATTAGCCCTATAATAAAGCAGCATAGACTATTCAAAAATTGTTCACATTCCACACCAGGAATAAGAAGTTATTCAAAAAACACACATTCATACAGCTAAAACCAACAAACTTTACACATATCAAAACCCCATTGTGCCCAAGACTTCAATTATCAGTACTACATGGGTGTTCTGTGACAACCCATTATGTTATCTTCCCAACTGGGCTATCAAAAGTGCTGAATAACTCAATACTGATAGTATAAACGTGCTGCCTGATGGGTTTGTTCCCGGTTTCCAAACATTGGCTTTTTCAGAGGCTAATAGTGCTAAAACAACAGCAGGCACCATTGAGTGAGGAGTTTAAATATCTTATGGGAAATAGTTTTCAGCTTCAAAATCTATTTTGTGGGTAAAAGCGTGCGTACATAATGACGTCACACGTTTGAAAACGCAATGACATCAATATCAATAAACTTTATTGAATTGACATGCCCATGGGGAGGTGACATTTGTAAGGGCTGAGAATGTAGAAAAGGGAGAGACATGGACGTCAACATTGTCCAGAATTATGACAATAAAGTGATTACTGAGCAAAACAACATACAATGAAAGGGCTAAATGCATCAATGCAATAAACAAAATGATGATGACAACATATCACTTGCTAAACAAAAAACGGTTTCTGTAAGGTTATGTGCTTCAATTTAATATATAAAAAGTGAACACTAATTCTAGTGTGATAAAAAGGAGTGAATGTATGATTATGATAAAAATTACATTTACATTGCATAATGGTGAAAATAAATAACAAAAATAATAAACTCACATTATAATAAAGTGAATAACTGTGAAGATGCAAATGATAATAAATTGATAAGATGAAATAAAGCAGTATGTGTATACTGTGTACATTTGTGTGATGTGAAAAGTAAGCTGTGATGGTTTGAAGACAATGTATATGAATACTGAATAAAAAGGAAAATTGTGAGTAATATGCTGTAACGGAGCTGGAACACGCAGTCCAATATCTCCGCTGGTATACGGTAAAATACCCAAGAGGCACTACAGTTTCACCATCCCCGACCTCCCATATTGGACGACACACAATTTGGGAGTCAAATGAATACTGACTTTATTTACCTTTACAGAAATATATATACATCTCTTTGGCCACAGGTAATACACATGCCCATATTTGGCCGCACAATACACATAAAGAGAACAATAGGTGGGTCACACCTCCCTGGCAACTTTGATACAATCAGACATTGATTCAATTACACTTCTTTGTTCTTATCTGAGAATGAAAACACTGTATACAATAGACTTCCTTTATCTTATGCAGAGTCGCTGTAACAGGATTATCTCCCATGCCAAGTAGCTGCAAATGTCTGGGACAATATTCTGCAGAGCATCAACCAACATACATATAGTAGGATCATATTTTAACCATAATAATCATAAAACAGGGTAAAACAGTGATGGGTTCCGCTACATATGCTTTGAATCAGGAGCAAATATGTGGGTATTATATAATGTCCTAATAGGTGTATTTTTTATTATAAAGTAGAAATAAGGATGAATAAGCCCTAAAAAATTCAAATATGTACATACCATGGCTAGTAAGTCATGACCACATGTTGAAATATGTTTATGGATATGACATCAATAGCGTATCCTCCCACCAACCTAAAAATAGGTTGGCGTAATTGGACGCACAGGGAGTTCCCATGGCAGTGCTTCTCTGTTTGTGATACCATATTTTGTCAAAGAAAAAATAGTTTTTAGTGAGAATAAATTCCAATAGCTGAAGAATTAATTTATTAAACGCTGCCAACGTTGTACCTTTGCTTCTAAGAAGGAACTCAACTGCATTGAGGCCTAGAGCCTTTGGAATACTCGTATAGGGTTGCTCTACGTCTATGCTAGCAAAAATGGTAACCTCAGGTACACTGTCCTGTAAGTGGTATAAGAAGGTAAAGTCACCACCACTTCTTTGAGGTAATCATCCACAAACATACTGATGGTGTGTGTTAAATTATCAGTACCAGAGACAATTGGCCTCCCTGGTACAGGTACTTTATTTTTGTGGACTTTATGTAAGGCATACAAAATAGAGCATGTAGGTTCTTTTGTTAACAATAATTGAAATGTTTTACTGCTAATAAGGGAACTTTTTTTGGCCTACATCAGAATATTTTTTAGTTCTGCTTGAAATTTGCTGGTAGGATCTTTATCCAAAATATCATATGTAGATTTATCATCAAGCAGCCTAAGACACATCTCTAAATAATCCTCAGGATTCATCACCACTATATTTCCCCCTTTATCTGCTTGTTTGATTACAACCTGCTCAGTCAGCTTGTGGGGCACACCATAGGCCTTCTGATAGGAAGTCCCTGAAATGAGACACTGGGATTGCCTTGGAAAGTCTCATTCAGTACTTTATGGTCTCTACACATATCCATTGATATATTTTTTTTAATTCATTCATTTATATTAGATGGGATATGGATCACATATCAGGTAAGACATAGTCTACATCTCATTAACATAAGAATGAAATATATTTCAAAAACATATAATTATATATTTTGTTGTAATTAGTGATGTCGCGGACATCAAATTTTCAGTTCGCGAACAGCAAAATCGAACTTCCATCAAATGTTCGCAAACGGGCGAACCCGGCGAACCGCCATAGACTTCAATGGGCAGGCGAAAATTACATAGTTGATGCAGAGTCTGGTTTTAGGCCATAAAGGGCATAAATCACCTAACATTCCTAAATTGTTTGGAATAACATGCTTTAAAACATCAGGTATGATGTTGCATCGATCAGGTAGTGTAAGGGTTACACCCGCTTCACAGTAACAGACCAATCTCCCCGTTTAATGCACCGCAAACAACCGCAAACAGTCCCTTTGCACAACCGCAAACTCCCCATTTGCACAAGGTTGGATACCAAGCTTGCCATGTCCCGTTCCTTGTCCTCACTGATGTCATTGAAGGTGTCTTCCTCCACCCAGCCACCAAGGGTCCCAGAAAGGTGACAACAAGCCCCCTGGGAAGCCTGCTCAAAGCCACCCTCCTCCTCTGACTCCTCTTCTTCAGACTCCTCTCTCTGAGTTGCCTCTGTCTGCATTATTATAAGGTGTGTACTGTAAAGTAGAACTATTTCTATCTGTTTAATCCCTGTAACGTCCACTATTAGGGGACGTGTATATGGCATTGATTTTTGGAACAGAGATGGAAAAAGATGCTTGGTCGGTCCTCCCACTTCAAATTTGGGGCACTGCGCCTGCAATCTAAGGTGCCACCAGATAGGAGTGGTGTGTTCAGTTGTACTATTTATTCCTATCAGTTTGATACCTGTTACGTCACCTATCAGGGGACGTGTATATGGCATGGATTTTTGGAAGCGGGAGATGGAAAAAGATGCTTGGTCGATCCTCCCACTTCAAATTTGGGGCACTGCGCGTGCAATCTAAGGTGCCACCAGATATGAGTGTCACTGTGCGCTGGCAAAAGTTGGCAGAGTAGGCCTGACACACACGCCTGTAGGAAGGCAACTGATATTCAATCGATTACAGTAAAAAAAGGGTTCTTTTATTTCACTGTACACTAGGTTTCACCAGAGTTGAGTGTCACTGTGCACTGGCAAAAGTTGGCAGAGTAGGCACTGTAGGCCTCACACACACGCCTGTAGGCAGGCAACTGATATTCAATTGATTACAGTAAAAAAAAGGGTTCTTTTATTTCACTGTACACTAGGTTGCACCAGATATGAGTGTCACTATGCACTGGCAAAAGTTGGCAGATTAGACGCTGTAGGCCTCACACACACGCCTGTAGGCAGGCAACTGATATTCAATTGATTACAGTAAAAAAATGGTTCTTTTATTTCACTGTACACTAGGTTGCACCAGATATGACGTATCACTGTGCACTGGCAAAAGTTGGCAGAGTAGATGCAATAGGCTTCACACACACGCCTGTAGGCAGGCAATTGCTATTCAATCTATTACAGTCAAAAAAAGTGTTGTTTTATTTCACTGAGCACAATATAAGCTGTGAGCCTGACACAGGCAGGCAACTGAAATTAGATTACAGGAAAAAAATGATTTTTTTCAATGTATGGTACACCACCAGGTATGAGTAATGAAAAAAAAGCACAATATAAGCTGTTAGGTGTTAGCCTGTCACACACACATGCTGGCAGGCATATGCAATTAGATTACACAGAAAAAAATTATAAAATAAAATAAATTATGTTCTAGCCCTAAAAAGGGCTTTTTTGGGTTGCTGTCCTTGCAGCAGATATCAGATGAGTCCTTCTGTAATGGAAGCTAAATACACAGCCTGGCTATTTATTTCCCTATTAAATCTCCAGCAGCTACACTATCTATCCTCTGACAACGAATGCAGCTTCAGAATGATTCTAAAATGTATGCTGTCCTTCAGATGGAAGGCTCTGGAAGGGAGTGTATGCTGCTGATTGGCTGGAATGTGTCTGCTGACTGTGAGGTGCAGGGTCAAAGTTTCCTCAATGATAAAGTATAGGGGGCGAACCGAAAAGCGCATGTGTTCGCTGTCCGATGCGAATGCGAACATGCCAAAATCGCCGCGAATAGTCCGCGGGCGAACTGTCCGCGACATCTCTAGTTGTAATCCATTGATATTTTTGATCGACCAATCCATCCAGGATTTTTTTGGTACCATCAGAGTGTTCTTATTGTACATTTTTAAGGGTTTCTAACAAAATTCTTGTTTTTAATTTTCTTGTTTATCTGATGGTTAGTGTTAAGCATTTGGAACGACAGTAAAGTTTTTATTATTGTTGCATATTTCAAATAATCAATCCACATGATACTAAATAGTAGCTCAAAAATGGAGAACAATAAATCACAAATTGCTTGGGATATAGTACAATTACAAATGAAATAAAAGTTTGAGTGATATATCCAATACAATTTCTCAGTGATGGACATAATATTGAAATTTTTGATTAACCAATGCATCCAGGATTTTGTTGGTACCATCAGATGGTCCTTATTATACATTTTTTAAAGGTTTCGAATAAAGCTTTTGTTTTTGATTATTTGAAATAAAAAGATTTTAGTTTAAAAGCTAAGATTTATACATTTTTCTCAGTTGATAGTATTAAAAGAATATGTTCATTACTATGCGTCTTTTCTCAAATTAATGAATATCATACAAGGAGCAATCCTCTCTGGGTAATATTTGATCAAATATGGGTTCACTGTGGTGAGAGCAAATATAATTTTCCCTTTTAATCCAAGAGACCTAATGCACCGCATACACTTTCCGCTTAGGCTTAATCAGAGGCGGGCAGTTAAGAGGGGATAGAACTTGCTTTCTAAGAGATTTAAGGTACTATTGAAATTAAGTAAAAGAGAATTGAGGCACAAGAAATAATATAGATATATAGGTTATTTCAGATAAAATAGGAGAAATTCAGGTAGAAGTAGGGGAATCTTAGTAAAAGTATAAGAGAGAGAAGGAAGTATACTGTCAAGTAATAGACTTGTGTGGTTCCAATCAGAGAGTATTGGGTAATACAGTGGTAAATAATATCAAAATAAGGAATTTGACCTCAATCAATTAAAAGACAAAAGAGGAAGATCTAGTGTTTAATATCTAGATCTTTAGATCTATAGTGGATAGAAAAAGTCTACACACCCCTGTTAAAATGTCAGGTTTCTGTGCTGTAAAAAAATGAGACAAAGATAAATCATTTCAGAACTTTTTCCACCTTTAATGTGACCTATAAACTGTACAACTCAATTGAAAAAGAAACGGAAATCTTTTAGGTAGAGGGAAGAAAAAATATAAAAATAAAATAATATGGTTGCATAAGTATGCACACCCTTAAACTAATACTTTGTTGAAGCACCTTTTGATTTTAATACAGCACTCAGTCTTTTGGGGTATGAGTCTATCAGCATGGCACATTTTGGCTTCGCAAGATTTGCCCACTCTTCTTTGCAAAAACACTACAAATCTGTCAGACTGCGAGGGCATCTCCTGTGCACAGCCCTCTTCAGATCACCCCACAGATTTTCAATCGGATTCAGGTCTGGGCTCTGGCTGGGCCATTCCAAAACTTTAATCTTCTTCTGGTGAAGCCATTTCTTTGTTGATTTGGATGTATGCGTTGGGTCGTTGTCAATCTGAAAGATGACGTTCCTCTTCATGTTCAGCTTTCTAGCACAAGCCTGAAGGTTTTGTGCCAATATTGACTGGTATTTGGAACTGTTCATAATTCACTCTATCTTAACTAAGGCCCCAGTTCCAGCTGAAGAAAAACAGCCCCAAAGCATGATGCTGCCACCACCAAGCTTCACTGTGGGTATGGTGTTCTTTTGGTTTTGTGCAATGTTGTTTTTGCGCCAAACATATCTTTTGCAATTATGGCCAAAAAGTTCAACCTTGGTTTCATCAGACCATAACACCTTTACCCACATGCTTTTGGGAGACTTCAGATGTGTTTTTGCAAAATGTAGCCTGGCCTGGATGTTTTTCTTCATAAGAAAAGGCTTTCATCTTGCCACTCTACCCCATAGCCCAGACATATGAAGAATACAGGAGATTGTTTTCACATGTACCACACAGCCAGTACTTGCCAGATATTCCTGCAGCTCCTTTAATGTTGCTGTAGGCCTCTTGGTAGCCTCCCAGACCAGTTTTCTTCTTGTCTTTTCATCAATTTTGGAGGGAGCTCCAGTTCTTGGCAATGTCACTGTTATGCCATATTTTCTCCACTTGATGATGACTGTCTTCACTGTGTTCCATGGTATATCTAATGGCTTGGAAATTATTTTGTACCCTTCTCCTGACTGATACATTTTAACAATGAAATCCCTCTGATGCTTTGGAAGCTCTCTGTGGACCATGGCTTTTGCTGTGGGATGCGACTAAGAAAATTTCAGGAAAAACCAACTAGAGCAGCTGAACTTTATTTGGGGTTAATCAGAGGCACTTTAAATGATGTCAGGTGTATGCTGACTCCTATTTAACACGATTTGGAATGTGATTGCTTAATTCTGAACACAGCTACATCTCCAGTTATAAGAGGGTGTTCAGACTTATGCAACCAGATTTCAGTTTGTTTTTCAATTGAGTTGTACAGTTTATTGGTCACATTAAAGGTGGAAAAAGTTCTGAAATGATTTATCTTTGTCTCATTTTTTTACAGCACAGAAACCTGACATTTTAACAGGGGTGTGTAGACTTTTTATATCCACTGTATATCTGTTTCTCCTGTTCAGGGTAGAATTGCCTGGTATTCCAGGTCTGGATCACTCTAATGGGTGAGACCAGACTGATATACTACATGATATTTCTTCCTGTGAAGTGAACAAGTGGCTAAAAGAGGTTGCTCACACACTGTGGGTTATCATGTCCATAGAACTAACCTATTAAGCTTAGTTCGTTCTCTAATTGAGCACCTGACTTTGTTGTTTTGTATCTAAAAGAGCACTTATTAATAAATATAGATCCTGTTTTCTTGCCTCTGAGAAATTGATAAAAACTGTTTAAGTATTAAGAAATTATCTTGATTTGTATATCCCCTCCTAGCAAAATATTATATATATATATATATATATATATATATATATATCAAAAAAGAAAAAGAAAAAAATTATCATTCCTTAAAGCAGGAGTCTCAAGGGGATCATAGACATAACTAAAAGAGATATGTCTCTATGTAACGATTGTAAACATATATGTATAAGGATTCAAGGTAAGCAACGCTCAGCATTACTCTTATGCCATTATATATCCTTCTAATAAAGTCCTCATACATCTGTTAGGACAATCATAGGACTGTATCTCTATCAAAAATGGTGAAAATAAGCGAGTGAGTGAAAAAAAATAGAATAAAAATAGAAAAACACTCTATATATACAATAATCTTAATAAACAGAAAAATTATAGGCAATAGATATCTTGTAAGGTACTGAAGTACATAAGGTAAGCGTAAAAAAGGAATGGTGAACAGTACACCAATGCATAGCGTGAAATACGCTTGCTAGCTCATAGAAGAAGTCATTCTTGCTCTCCCAACTCTTACCTTGTAGCTCCTAGTACATACCAATGTACTCCATACGCTCCAAAAATAGAGAGGAAGGATAGGAGGGTAACAAGATATGTCTGATGCCTTCTAAATGTAAAGAAAAAATAAACAAACTTAGCCGACTGGTTTCGATAGTTACTGCACTATCTTTTTCAAGGCACTTTGTATAGTAGTCTAACTCTGCCTATCTGGGCGTTTCACGCCCCTTCTGTGCGATTGGATGCTTACACGTTGCATACATTACTTCCTGGTTTGACGTCTTTGCTTGTTTTGCTAATGACGTACATTCTTTGTCATACGGAGTCTCTTGTAGGTATGCCTGAACCAACGCGAGATTTCTGGGCGTATTTAGTTTTGCACGCATACACTTGCTTATATTGCTTCCTGGTTTGACGTCTTTTATAAAGGTAAACTTCACACCACCTTATTTAGGAAGGAAACATCGATAAGCGAACACCCAATATCACAAAAATCGAGCATACCGATTGGCCAATACTTAAGACTTCGCCGAAATTGTGATACATTGGATGAATTTAAAATAAAAGCCTCTGAACTAAAAATAAGATTGAGAAGTAGAGGTTATCCGAACAGAATCCTAAAGAAAGCTTATAAAAAGGCATTAAACAAGGATAGAACAGAGTTGCTGTTCAAGAAACAAATTAAAAAGAAGGATGAAAAAATTAGATGTATCCTATCCTACGGAACAGATAGTGAACAAGTCAAGAATATAATTAAGAAACATTGGCATCTTGTAAATGAGGATGAAGCATTAAAAAACGTTCTATCAGATCACCCGAACATTACTTACAGAAGAGGAACTAATTTAGGAGACAAATTGGTAAAAAGCTTCTTTAAGAACAAAAAAGAAGAAAACAAGAATTGGCTTGCAAAGACCAAAGGCTTCTTTAGATGTGGGAACTGCAAGGCATGTGAATACATCAAACCCGAAAAATCTTTCCATCATCCTTGTACAAAAAACGTATTCCCCTTAAATTCATTTTACAACTGTTTATCTACCCATGTTATATACATAATAGTATGCAAATGTAAAAAACTATACGTGGGTAAAACCATAAGACAAATAAGGAGAAGAATATTGGAACATGTGTCCTCCATAACTAACAAGTTGTTAGTTACAACACTAATTTCGAGACATATCAGACTTTACCATCAAGGGGATACTAAGTGCCTGGAATTCCATATCATCAATGACATAACAACATCCATGAGGAGGAAATATGGATCAAAGATTGATGCAAGAAGAGTGCAAATGGATCTACTTAATGGGAGCCCAGGGCCCATGGGGTCTCAATGAAGGGTTCACTTTCAGTCCATTCATTTAAACTAATGTATCAAAAATATATATTAGAGAATTTAATACTTAAGCAACAATATTAATTTCGATAAGAAGATACAAATACAACCTCAACCCCCCTCCTCATCCTCCCTCCTCATCCCCAACCTCCCTCCTCAACCTCCCTCCTCAACCTCCCTCCTCATCTTCAGCCCCCTCCTCATCCTCAGCCCCCTCCCCATCCTCAGCCCCCCTCCTCATCCTCAGGCCCCCTCCTCATCCACCTTTTCAACCTCCCTCCTCAACCTCAACCCCCTCCTCAACCTCAACCCCCATCCTCAACCCCCTCCTCAACCTCAACCCCCATCCTCAACCCACTCCTAAACCTCCCTCTTCATCCTCAACCCCCCCTCATTCTAACCACCCCTCCTTATTCTAACCCCCCCTCATACTACCCCTCTAAATACACCCCTCCTCTCCCCTCACTTACCTGCTCCGGCCTCCGCTCTTTCCGGGTCTTGATGTGTAGCGCAGGTGACGTCACATGCGTGCCACGTCATTAGCATATACCGGGTGCTAATGACCGGTATGCTAATGACGTGGCACACGTGTGACATCACGGCATTAGCATATCCCTGGTGCCAGCCCCCGGTATATGCTAATGACGTGGCGGGCGTGTGACGTCACGGCATTAGCATATACCGTGTGCCTGCACCTGGTATATGCTAATGACGTGGCACGCATGTGACGTCACATGCGCACCACATCAAGACCCGGAAGGTACGGAGGCCGGAGCAGGTAAGTGAGGGGGGGGGTATTTAGAGAGGTAGTGTGAGGGGGGGTTGAGGTAGGGGGGGGTAGAGAGACATGGGGGGGTAGAGAGACACAAGGGAGGGCTTAGAGAGACACGGGGGGGGGAGTCGAGTGTAAGCCGAGGGGGCCCTTTTTAGCATTAAAAAAGAGCTGGAAAAACTCTGCTTATACTCGAGTATATACGGTATCTTTCTTTTCATAGTTACAGTATTTTAGACAACAAATTAATCTAATAAAAATTGCCCTTATGAACACATTACAAATTGAATTTTCTTACTAATCAAAATAGTATTGACAAAATATATGCATATAAAATATTTAACATTGTTAAATGTAAATATGACATACTAATTCATATAAATTGCTGAATAATTCTATACTATTTTAAAAAGAAATCATATAAGAAACACTGGGCTAAAAAAGATTATGAAAGTCATTCAATGAGCATGGAATTTGTGCAGAGCACAATGGATTATCAGTCCATATCCTAACTACTCTGCCACCTCATCTGATACTTTTAATAAATTTCATAATTTAATAATTTAATAAATGTTTAAAGTTTAGTGCAGTGCAGAGGTTAATGAGTGCTAAAAACATAATGATATACATTGCCTTTATGCACTGTAAATGAAAGATGTTAAAACTAGCACTGTCAGATAGCAAAAGGAGAAATTAGAAAATATAGTACTGAAATAGAGGAAAAAGTTACTTTTAAGGACTAATATCACTTTTGTCTGATGAATAGATAGAACCCAAAAACAAAGAAAACAAAGGAAAAATAGCACCCTTTTAGTTATTCAAATGTGCCATTAATTAGGTGCTTCAATAACACCTGATTTTAATAATTCATCTAACATTTGGTTAAGATGTTTAAGAACAAAATAGCAACTTACTGCTCTGAAACACATATAGGAATAGCAAGGTAGGAATGGGGAACCAATGGGGTCTCCCGCTCACAGTTCTCTTAAAGATGAGGAATGGCGTTTCTAATAAATTCAAGTTTTGCTTATTTCACTTTAAAATGGGTAAGTTTCCGATATTGCGCTTTTAGTATCTTTACCTGAAGTGAACTGCTGTGTGATGGTGTGATGGTCATAGCATGGTTAAATATACATTATAAATATTTAATACATTTTTAAAGTTTAGTGCAGTGCAGAAGTTAATGAGTGCTAAAAACATAATGATATACATTGTCACTTTAAATACACTATATATAACTCACTCATATGCAATCTAGTTCATATCCTTACACAATATGAGAGTATATAAATGCGGTTAGAAATGATGAGTATTATAAATAACATTTTGAATATTAATATTATGATAGATAACAGGAAAAAATATTTTAATGGCCTCACATTAGCCAATTTGCATGCCATTACATAATAGATAGAATTCCTAAATTTCTGATGCCCTGTTGGGAGCCTTACAAACTTAATATTGGCCAAAAGACTAAAAAAATACAGACCCTTATCAAAATCAAGCCTAATGATCATTTTGCTGCATTTGGAGCTTTTATTATAGCCTTTGAGAAAACTGTAAAAGTATATATGGCCATTATTTGAGGTATAAATTACCATATTTCTACTAATTGTTAATTACAAATTACAGGACCTGTTTTATATTGTGATGTGGCTCAATAAAGGATGATTTTAACAGTTCATACTAGGTAATCACCACTTTATGATTTAGATTGAAGACAAATTTGCTATCACAAGTTTAATAAATGTTAAACACTAATCATTTGAAGACGACTGGACCACAGAAGATTATGAAAAACATACGACAAGGATGGGATTCGAACCCTCGCGTGCAGAGCACAATGGATTAGCAGTCCATCGCCTTAACCACTAAGACACCATATAATGTAACACAATTTTATTTATCTTTCTCTTCTCTCTACCCTTCTCTTCTCACGCTCTTTCTACTCCTTTTTGATCCCCAGACCTGATTATTCAAGATCATGTACCCTTACCATGTCTTAAGGGTTCATTTTGGAGGAGATTTTGGATACAATGGGAAATTAAGTTCCTAATTTCCTCTCTACATAAGCAGAAGGAACGCTGTATATATGAGGGTGATGTTGATCTTATTATTATTAGTCAATAGTCTATTTTCACTAAGATTGGTCTAGTTTGTGTGAAGAACAATAATAAATGTACAGAAAGAGCTAGATCACTTATAAAATTGTAAATGAATAATTCTTATCTCAGCTCTCAAGTTATAAAAGAAAGTTACTTTTGTGCAATGGAAGAGGTATCCTCTCTCTATATATACTAGTCAAAATTCTCTCCTACTGATAAGTCCATCTTAACTATGAGAGTGTATACTGTTTTCATACTGTCCAGAGAGAAAATATTTGTATATGTATGTAACGGAGATGTGACATCAGAGGTCAATATCTCCGCTAATAAATAACAAAGATAGCCAAGTATAGCGCAGCCCGGTCCCACAAGTCCCTCTTTCCACAATGGACGATACACACCATGGATTTTCAGAACAGCAACCTCTTTAATTATTTTACACACACATACATATACAGTCAGAACGGGGGGTGAGAGTCTTTACAAGGAAAATGGAATACTCCCACCTTTGGCCATACAAAGACTTAATTAGCAACTGGATTATAATCTTAACACATCATCACTGGAGCCGACTGGTTCCCTACACAATAGAGCTTTTACAAACAAAGCAGATGGATAATTGGGTTAGCTCTTCCTGTCCCTTGCAGACTTCCATTTCTAAACAAAGATGATGGAAAGCCAAGATTAACCCTTGGGCCCTGTATAGTCCAGTTAACCCTTCCCTGGCCTGGTATAATGTCCTTGGTATAATAACAGTGATGGGTTTCTGTTATACTGCTCCCCCTTGACCATAAGCCGGCATACACGGTCTGGTCCCAACGGATCGGCCTGGCTAGGTCCGGACAAAACTTTTTGTTGGTCCCTTTTCTAGTTCCGTTTGCCTAGACAACCCTTTAGCATTACTGTTGTGCTTGCCCGGGCGATGCTGGATTGTGCAGTCAAAGGGTTGCAGCGCTACACTCCAGCGCAAGAGTCAGGCATTGTCTCCAGACACCCGGTTGAGCCACACCAACGGGTTGTGGTCAGTAAACAGGGTAAAGGGTTGTCCATAAAAATATGGCTGTAACTTTTTGAGTGCCCATACTACAGCCAGGCATTCCTTCTCGATGGCGGTACGGGCTTGGTCTGGGACCAAATGGGTCTGAACGAGGGTTAGTGTGGCTCCGGTGTCCCGTAATCCTTGAACATTCTTTCCCTCTAGCCACACTGGTTGTCGGTGGTGACGTCGGTTGTCCAAGGCTGCCTGAACGGGGTTTACTTCGTGTAACACCCCTAGCTGTTCCTCTGAGTAGTAGTGGATGGCATCGTGGTCACTGAGCTCTTTGTGGTAGCAATGGGCAGCGGCTCTGCTTGGCAGTGGCGGACCCGGAAGCACCGCGGGGGTACGGGTCCTGTTCTGGGGGCATTCCCATTGCATATGGCCTGTCTGCTGGCATTGGTAACACCGGATTGGGGTACGAGGAGGGTACCTGGGAGCGGATGGGTTGGTTCCCCTGGCGTGACTTGAGGTTACTCCGGTCACAGTGGCGTTGGTCAGCACTGTGGATCGGGAGGTGGTGCGAGGTGGTGGTTGGGGCTGGCGGCGTGCGTCAAAGTGCTTGTCGGCCAGCCGGGCGGCTTCGTGGACGGTACGGGGGTTACGGCCCCTTACCCAAACTTGTACATCTGTGGTTAGTCTGCTGAAGAACTGCTCTAGCAACAACAACTGTAGCAGCTCCTCTAGGGTGGTGACTTGGTTCACCTGAACCCATCCCATGGCAGCTCGGTGTAGGCGACAAGCCCACTCTGCATTGGAGTCCTTCTATTGTTTGAGGAGCTCCCGAAATCGGCGTCGATAGGCCTCTGGGGTGATCGCATACCGGGTGAGAATAGCTTGCTTCACCCGGTAGTAGTCTTGGCTGTCCTCATCAGGTACAGCCCTGTATGCCTCTGCGGCACGGCCAGACAATTTGCCTGCCAACAGGGGTAACCAGTCTGCTTGCTCAACACCATGTAGATGGCACAGTCTTTCAAAGTCCTGCAAGTATCCATCTATATCCTCGTCCGTATCTGTGATGGCTTTGAAGGCATTATATGGGTGCTTGGCTTTGTCTTGCGTGGGTCCCGACATTGCGGGTGGCCCCTCTCTGGATCGCTGGCCCGCTAGTTGCAGCTGTAGGGTCTGTTGCTGGTTGGCCACAACATAGTTCTGTACCTCCGCCATCACTCTGGTGATAGTGTCTTCTGATGGGGAGTTTTGGTAAAAGGACAACTTTACCCTTAGCTCTTTAGCGACTGCGCTCTCCTCCATCTCTGGTCGCGGTACAGCACTGCTGGCTCGGTCTCCCTCCATCAGTTCAGCAATTAGGACGTCCTTCACCTTGTTGCTGGCTACTTGGCCACTGGCTTCGAGCAGTTCTTTTAACGCTGCTCTTTTTAGGGCTGCGTAGTTCGTCTCCATGCGAACCGCTGCTGCTGCCTCGTTGTGAGGCTTGGCTTCTATCCCGTCACTGTCACCAAATGTAACGTAGCTGTGACATCAGAGGTCAATATCTCCGCTAATAAATAACAAAGATAGCCAAGTATAGTGCAGCCCGGTCCCACAAGTCCCTCTTTCCACAATGGACGATACACACCGTGGATTTTCAGAACAGCAACCTCTTTAATTCTTTTACACACATATATATACAGTCAGAATGGGGGGTGAGAGTCTTCACAAGGACAATGGAATACTCCCACTTTTGGCCATACAAAGACTTAATTAGCAACTGGATTATAATCTTAACACATCATCACTGGAGCCCACTGGTTCCCTACACAATAGAGCTTTTACAAACAAAGCAGATAATTGGGTTAGCTCTTCCTGTCCCTTGCAGACTTCCATTTCTAAACAAAGATGATGGAAAGCCAAGATTAACCCTTGGGCCCTGTATAGTCCAGTTAACCCTTCACTGGCCTGGTATAATGTCCTTGGTATAATAACAGTGATGGGTTTCTGTTACAATGTATGTAAATATGTTTGTATAGTCTATGTTTGCAAAAATAATTTTGTAATGGGTGTAAAATGGATTTTGCTTACTGGGAGTAAGTATAACTTTAAGTTGGGTGCCGTTGGAGAATTGTTTGGATTTGAAAACTGGGAAGGATACACTTTCTGACATTGGCAATTATTGGAGTATTGGGAAAGAAGTCAATGGTATATTAAAGGAATATGACTTGCTAAGAGAACTAGATATATTTAAATGATCTCTTCTCTGAAAATCTTCTCAGGACTAAATTCCTCCTACAAAAGGCATTGTTTCCAGAAAGAAGATGCAGATATTATCTGCATCCAAGAACCAACTGTCAAATAGAATTGTTTAACTCTAGGATTAACTCAAGTTAAAAGAATAAATCAAGAGGAGTATCCATCTTGTGAATAAAAGAAATGTGATAGCAAATGATTATGTTGAAACTGACACTGAGGGTTGATACATTATATGGACCGGACTGATAAACAATTCATTTTACACTATCATTAACCTATAAGCATTAAATGCAGATCAAAACTGCTTTCTTAATAAAATGCTAAAGCTTATATTTAGAATCAAAAAAGTTTTTTTTTGTACTATGCGGGGATTCGAATATGTATCCAGACTCACGACTTGACAGAAAATCTAATTGTAAACCACTCCCAGATCATGACACTAAGAAGAGAGCTAGGAAATGTAATGATACCATAGTAAAATATAACTTATTTAATGCCTAGAGAGTCCTTCATCCAGGTGAATTAGATTACACTTTCTTTTCTGGTTGGCATAAATCCTATTCTAGGATAGATTATTTCCTAGTGGATCAAACTGTTTTGGATAAAACTGTCAAGTCTTAAATTGGATCAATTTCATGCTTAGATCATGGTTATATGAAACTCTACCTAAATAGATTTCCTAAAAATAGTAAATGTAGAAATAAAAGAATAGATGCTAAAGACAAATTAGAAATAGAAAAATAAATCAGTGATTTTTTCAAATTTAATGAAAACTCAATAATTTCCCAAACAACTCTTTGGAATACTCAGAAAGCCTATATGAGAGGCCTACTAAAATCTCGAGACATTCAAAAAGCCAAAGAGAGAGGCACTCCTCTGAAAAAACTACATATAGAACTTAAAAGGCTTCAAAGAATAAACAAAATGTCTCCTGATTCAGGGTTATCTTCTGAAATGTCTCAAGTTGATGACCAAATAAAAAAAATACTTAAATTACAAGTCGATAAAAAGATTTGGCTTCTACTGCAAAAATATTACAAGCAGGTAGATTGTTAGTAAACCAAATTAAAAATAAAAACAGTAGTAAGAGGATTCAGAAAATGCTGGACTCAAAAGGAAATCTAAAATATAATCCTAAAGAAATAGGTGCAGAATATTATAAATCAATATACAATTTGGAAGTCAAGTCTGAAGAGGCAAGTTTGTCTGGCTCGATAAGAAGGTCAAAATATATACTTCTTAAAAAATAATGCCAACATTATGAGGGATTCACTGTATCAATGTAAGTCTTTGAAGAGGCTCTTCTATAGTGTGATAGGCTCTGTAGTGTAGGCCTCACATCTTATTAAGTATAAACCTGGACGGGAGACTTATAAATAACATATATATATATATATATATATATATATATGTGTGTGTGTCTCTTACTTTCCCCACAGTATAATATTCCATCAATAACTGAATTATTTCTTACCCCTCCAGTAGTTCTGCCACTTTTGCTTCTATACATGCTTACACTTTGCCTTTCAGCAGGAATTATGCATAGAGTGCCCCACTTCCAATCTATACAGTTTCTGGGGCTGTTTGGAGCACCGGCACTCTGGCTCAGTTTTTCTTAATCCACTTCCCTTGACCGCTCTGACAGCGTCATATCCAGAGGTTGTCTTTGGGAAATAGACATATGAGTGCTGCCAGCATTGCTGCAGAGGTTGAAGGGGTGGGGGGTCAGCCTGTCAGTGCTCAGACAATCCTCTTAGAGAGTAGGCCATCTTTAAGTAGAGCAACAATTCTTTTTTCAGATCCTCAGAGAGTTATTTGCCAGGAGGTGCCATGTTGAAGTTCCAGTGACCAGCATAAGAAAGTGTGAGAGCGATAACACCAAATTGAATACACCTGCTCCTCATTCACACCTAAGACCTTGTAACACTAACGAGTCAAATGACACCAGGGAGGGAAAATTGCTAATTGGGCCCAATTTGGATATTTCCACTTCGGGGTGTACTCACTTTTGTTGCCAACGGTCTTGACACTGAGTTATTTTGAGGGGACAGCACATTTACACTGTTATACAGGCTGTACACTTACTACTTTACATTGTAGTAGAGTGTCATTTCTTCAGTGTTGTCACATGAAAAGATATAATAAAATATTTACAAAAAATGTGAGGGGTGTACTCAATTTTGTGAGATACTGTATATATATTTATATATGTGTTTCTGATCACCGTACACATAGATCTCTAAACATCAATTTTAACATCTCCTGTGCATGATTAACTCCCCTGAGTATTTGCTGTATTATGTTACCTCAAAAAAACATATAGGCCCCAGCGAGAATTGAACTTGCGACCCCTGGTTTACAAGACAAGTGCTCTAACCACTGAGCTATGGAGCCACATATACAAAGCATATATGATGCAACCTTGCTCTGTCTGGGATTTGTTCTTATGTTTATTGTCAAATAATAAAAAGAAGCACAACTACAGAACTTAAAATTAATCATTTATGATGATGCTATATTCAGCTTTAAAATAAAACAGACCAAAGGATCAAAATAGGGTATAATATAAAATTAGAAGTGAAAACAAGTATTTTCCCTTTCTAATTCTGTTTAAAAAGCACCAACTACAAACTTCTTATGAACAATGTAACAATATAGTAAGACAATTAAATGTTAATTAATATTTAAATGACAACTTCTTTTTGGCTCTAATTACAAACTATGCCATATTTAAAATGTTTATTGTGTCATTTTTAGAGTTGCCAAGAGTTTTGTGTTTTGACATCAATTTCTGCCCTTGTGGGAGCTTCAGTAGAGCTTTAATATGTACAAGGTCTTGCACATACATACCTTAAATGCACCAGTCCTCTTTTTCAGGGTTTTCAACGGTTAATGGGCCTAGTCCTTTCCACTTATGAGGTTGCCAAGCCTAACGCTCACAATGGGGTACAATTAACAAAATGTCACCTAGTCTTATATAGATTTATTTAAATCTGAACATTATGGTGAAACTATTATATAAAAGGGATGCTAGATACATAATCATATATGTATACATATATATATATATATATATATATATATATAATCATATATATAGTTGTGAGCGTAGGAGTTGTTGCTAACGCTGCGGGCTCGCGTAGCGAGCCCGCGGCCCTCGCAAAGCGAGGGCACTGCGCCAGGTTCTCAGTTGCTGGCATGGAGCGCCGCAGGCAAAATTCACGTCGCAACCGAAAGAGCACGACACACACATTACGACACTAGCAAACAACATACGACACACGTTCACACACATTACGGCCTCGCAACACTCGGACGCAACTCGCGAACATTACAAAATTAAAAACACAATACATACACACAGCACATACATAAAAACCTTACCTACAGAAACAGGAAGCACCCAGGACCTCAAAAATGCAACGTACAACTTAATTGCACTCAAAATAAAAGAGTTTAGACACTAAATAATTTGCTAAGCGACACAAAAAATGGCCGACGAATAAAACGAAAACGAGGCTACACACGCAAACACCATACGAGACACATTACCACACATTACGACCTCGCAAACATCGGACGCAACACGCCGACATACAAACATTTAAAACTTAAGAAATACACACAACAAACACATAAAAAGCTTACCTACAGCAAGAGGAACCATCCAGCACCTCAAAAAAACAAGTTACATCTACATTTAAATCAAAATAAAACACTTTAGACAATAATACCTTCGCTAAGCGAGAGAAAAAATGGCTGACGAACAAAACGAAAACGAAGCTTCAGACGTAACTATACTACACTTACTCGCAATAATGAAACACATACTATGCGGAACGTATCACAATCATATTAAACACCATTTTGAACAGTACTACGCACAAAATGGCGGATGGAACGCAAATTGTAAGCTGGAACGCAAATAGCGCATGCGTATTGCGTTCTAACGGTCTCACTTTCCAGAACTTTCTCCAAGTTTATAAATACTGCCTATTTTACACAAAAAAATACATTTCTCCTCAGGTGATGAACGGAGTGACTTCAGAGATAACTGCTGCTTTTGCTTGAGAAGACAATTCTTTACTAATTTACTACTTTACATTGTGCAAATTACAACTGAGAGGTAAGCTATAATATATTACATTTTATTATCAGGACAGAACAAAAAAAAAAGTAAAATAAACTAGGAAAATGTGATTTATGTAGTGACATGTCACACGCACATTTATGTGTATAGGCCCACAAAAAAAATACGGTTCATTTAACAAAACAAAAAAAAAAACATAATTCAATATCAAAAAGAGGTTTATGTATAGTGACATGTGACACGCACATATATGTCTATAATGTATAGTGACATGTGACGCGCACATATATGTCTATAATGTATAGTGACATGTGACACGCACATTTATGTGTATTGCCACTGCAACAAAATTAGCTTAAAACAAAATCATTAAACAACTACATTTAAATGACATTATATGTCATGTATACTGATATGTGACACGCACATATATGTATCATCTATAGTTACATCTCACACACAGACATTTATGTGTGTTGGAAAAAAAAATTATAAGGTTAATTTAACAATTTAAATATGATTCATGTATAGTGATATCTCACACGCACACAAAATAATTACATTAAACTATGGAATGTGCTTCATGTATGTGACATATGTGTGTAGCCCCCACCAAAAAATAAGGTCAATTGAAAATAATGACAGAAGTATATTTAAATGACATTAATTTACTGCAATTCAATAGATCACATAAAGCTGAATCTTTCTATTTCTTTTAATATTCAAACAGACTCTGCATCAACAGCGTCACTCAACAATTTGCACCGTGCATTGTGAAGCACAATCCCTTTTAAAGAACATCAACAAAGAACAACAGGTAAGATACAACAAGACATTACATGCTCAAAAGGCCATGGTTTGCTAGATGAAAAATTAAAAATATACAAATAACTATTTCACTTTCTTTTTCAAACAGACACTACAAGAAGACCGGCGGATTAAGATTGGCAGGAGGGGACCCTCTGTCATTCGACACTTCAATCAAGGTAAAGTATTAAGTATAAAAAAGAAACGAACCATGAGCCTCATTCAATTGCGAGTTGCTCAATTGAATAGGGCTCTATATAAGCACATAACATATTTTTTAGACAGAACTTTTTAGTTAATGAACTTCTATCCAAAATCAAGGTCTTCAATAACTAAAAACTTCGCTCAATAAATATGTTATGTGCTTATATAGAGCCCTCTTCAATTGGCAAAATTGCAATTCAATGATGACCTATATATGTTTAATGGCCAAGGTCCTCACTCAAATGTGATTTGCCCATTTCAATAGGGCTCTATATAAGCACAGATCATATTTTTTAAAGGAACTTTTTATTTAGTGAACACGTTGCTTTTGGATACAAGTTCACTAAATACAAAATTCGGTAAAAAAATATGCTCTGTGGTGATATTGAGCTCTATTCCATTGGCCAAAACACAATTGAATGAGGCCCCGACAATATAACAAATGCAGCAACCAAAGGCCCTCATTCAATTGCTATTTTGGACAATTGAATATGGCTATAAATAAGCACATTTAGGCCCTTATTCAATTGCCATTTTGCTAATTCTATAGGGATCCAAATAATCACATAACATATATTTTTTAAAGAACTTTTTCGTTAGTGAAAATCTTGCTTTTGGATAGATGCTTAATAACTAAAAACTTCTTTAACAAATATATGTGATGTGCTTATTTAGACCTCTATTCAATTTTCAAAATTGCAATTCAATGAGGGCCTTAGAGTACTATTACATTGGAAAAAAGGCAATTCAATGAGGGGCAAACTATGCAACATATGGTACACACAAAGGCCCTCATTCAATTGCAATTTGCCCAATTGAATAGGGCTCTAAATAAGAACATAACATTTTTTTTAAAGAAGTTTTTAGTTAGTAAAAATCTATCCAAAAGAAAGTTTTTCACTGACTAAAAACTTCTTTAAAAAAATATGCTATGTGCTTATTTAGGGCACGATTCAATTAGCCAAATCGCAATTGAATGAGGCCCAAAGTGCTACACACAAAACAGAATTGGAACAAACTCACACAAACACATAGCAAAATAAATTAACTTTCTTATTCAATGTTTAACAACCTATAAGCCTTACAAAGAAGCCTAAATAAGAATAACAAAAGTGTTGCGCACCTAATAGGATTGTACAAAAAATCACACAAACACATAGGAAAACAAAATTAACATTCTTCTTTAATGTTTAACAACCTATAACCAGTACAATCAAGAATAAATAACTTTAGCACAAGTGGTGCGCACAAAAAAGGATTGTAAAAAACTAACACAAACACATAGCAAACTACATTAATAATATTATTTCATGTTTCACAAACTATAACTATCCCAATAAAGGTAAATAAGTATACCACAAGTGGTGCGCACAAAACAGGATTGTACAAAAACTAACATAAACACATAGCAAACTAAATTCATATTCTTACTTAATGTTTAACAACCTAGAAGCCTTACAAAGAAGCATAAATAAGTATAACAGAAGTGGTACGCACAAAACAGGATTGTACTAAAACTCACACAAACACATATGAAACTACATTAAGATTCTTCTTTAATGTTTAACAACCTATAACCATTACAATGAAGCTTAAATAACTATAAAACAAGTGGTGTGCACAAAACAGGATTGTTCAAAAATAAAGACACAAACACATAGCAAAATAAATTCATATTCTTCTTTAATATATCACAACCCACAAGCCTTACTAAGAACCTTAAATAAGAATAACAAAAGTCGTGGGATTGTACAGAAAGTAAAAAAAAAAAAAATAGAAAAAAATAACCATAACTGATACAATACAGCCAAATTCATACATTTTTTCCTTATTTAAAAGACATTTCACTCAAACAACATTTTCTATTTTATATTACAACAGATACTGCGTGAAGACAATCGGACGAGGACTTTCAGCACAGGACCAGACCATCGGACGAGGACTTTCAACACAGGACCAGACCAGCGGACGAGGAATTTCAACACAGGACCAGACCATCGGACGAGGACTTTCACCAAAGGACCACAACATCGGACGAGGGCTATCGCCAGAGGACCACAACATCGGACGAGGGCTATCGCCACAGGACCACACCATCGGACCACGACTTTCAACAGAGGACCAGACCATAGGACCAGGATTTTACACAGAGGACTACACCATCGGACGAGGACTTCCAACAGAGGACCACACCATTGGACAACGATTTTCAACCGAGGACCAACAAACATTCGGATTTAAATCACACTTCAACCAGGTACAGTATAATAAGTACAAAAGGAGAAAACTAAAGAAAAAGCTTTCAGTTGCACCCGTGTCAACAGAAAAAAAAAAAATTACTATCTCCCTTATTCTATTTAAATTGCCACTATGCAATACATAGCTCAATAACCACATCAATGTTTTTTTAGCAAAGAAGTTTTGCAGTGGTAAATATCTATCCACAAACAACGTTTTTAATAAATAAAAACATTATTTCAAAAAAATATGTTATATGCTTATTTACAGCAGTATTCCATTGGCCAAATTCTTAGTCAGTGAGGACAGGAATTATAATTTTAACTAAATATAACTGATACATTAATGATTTGCCTTTTATTTCACCAATTGTGCACAAGAATCTTTAACAGGAATTACAAATTTAAATATACACAATTACATTTCTTTTTTTTCCTTTACAGATTAATATGGCTGATAACGAGACCAAAGAAGAGAAGAAAAGACGTCAAACTAGAGAAAGACAAGAGAGATGGGCCGCCCAGCAGACACCTGAGGAGAAAGAAATTCGACGAGAAAAAGAACGCAAAAGACTTGCAAATAAAAGACTATCAGCTGCAAAAATGAAAGATACAACAAAAAAAAATCAAAAGATAATAAAGCATTTACAAACTGTTCCTCAAACATCAGATGACATTTTACAAGATACCAGTCAAGACAGACCAAAAAAAGCAACTACAAAAACAAAGCATTTACAAACTCTTACTGAAAACTTACAGGACATTTCAACAAAACAAGGACAACATATACCAAGAAAAGCCACGAAAAAAACTAAACATTTAGAACCTGTTGTTGAAACATTTCATGACTTTTCACCTGATGAATATGAAAGTCAACATCCGATATGCTTTGCTAATTGTCCTTTACTCAAGTCTTTAGCAGTAGAGGTTCATAGTTGTGGGGACATGAGTACTCAATGTCAATTTTGTGAGGCTTATTATTTTAAACAGGAGAGACCCAGAGATGGACAATTTATTAGTTGTTGTCAAAAAGGCAAGTTCAAACATCCAGAAAGGAAACAATTTCCAAGCTATTTACAAAATATTATGACTGAACCTACTTTTAGAAATTACAAAAATTTTAAGACAAACATAAGATCCTACAATAGTGCCATATCATTTGCATCTATGGGGGCAACATTGGCTGCTAATGTACCAGGACATGGTCCTTACTGTTTTAAAGTCCAAGGACAAATTTATCATCGGACTTCACATTTACATCCAGAGCAAGAAAAGCAAAGAAAATTCGCTCAACTATATGTCCTAGATACAATGGAAGCTGATGACCAACATATGCAGATGGAAGAAAATAAAAAATGCTTACCCAATGTTTTCATAGAGCTAAATAACATTATGGACAACAATCCCTACAGTAAAGCTTACAAAAAATTGGCAGAAGTAGAAAATGAACAACAACTTCATGCACAAAGACATCAATTACCCATGCCAAAGGTTAATATGGTGCTTAAAAGAGACAGACATACTGATAAACATTGTTATAACTTGCCAACATCAAATGAAGTTGCAATGGTCTTTCAGAATGATGAAGGAGAACCACCATTTCAAAGAGACATTAGAGTATATCCCAGAAATGAGGAGCAACCATTTATTAATATTAATATCTTAAGTCCAAATTTAGATCAAATGACATATCCCATCTTTTTCCCACATGGAGAAGCAGATTGGCAACCAAAATTAACCCTTCCCAGTTACCCAAATGCTAAAGCCAGAATCCGAAATAATGTTTCTATGCTTGAATTTAAAGTAGCTCAAATTGCCATTCGAGATGAATTTAATCCAATTTTATGTGGTGGAAAACTAACACAACAATGGATTATTGATTCATATTTGCAAGTTGAGGCAAATAATTTAAACTTTATAAAATATCAACAAGATAAACTACGTGTAGAACAATATTGTGGACTCATGGACTATGTTGCTGACGTGGCTACAAGCAGAGACATGACAGCTGGCAAAGCCATCATTTTACCATCTTCCTTTCAAGGATCTCCTCGAAATATGAGAGAAAGATACAATGATGCTATGGCTATTGTGACAAAATTTGGAAAACCAGATTTATTTCTGACATTTACATGTAATCCACAATGGCCAGAAATTAATCAAAATCTACTTCTTGGACAAAGTGCTTCAGATCGACCAGATTTAGTAGCTAGAGTTTTTAAGATCAAATTAAATGAATTAATACGTGACTTCACTATAAATCAGTTATTTGGCAAATGTCTTGCTTATGTATATACCATTGAATTTCAAAAAAGAGGCCTTCCACATGCACATCTTCTCATAATACTTCAAGAGAAAGATAAATTAGATACTTCGGACAAAGTGGATGCAGTCATAGTTGCTGAACTACCAGATCCAGAATGGTAGACTATATGAGATTGTTACTCATCGCATGATTCATGGACCCTGTGGATACCTTAATCCACAATCACCATGTATGGAAAATAATAAATGTTCAAAAGATTTTCCAAAAGATTATAGAGAGAAAACATATGCAAATTGTGATGGATATCCACTTTATAAAAGAAGAGAAGGAGATAGTGCCATTATTCGTGGAAAAAAAGTGGACAATAGATATGTAGTACCCTACAATCCACATTTACTCATGAAGTACAACGCCCACATCAACGTAGAAGCCTGCACTTCCATCAAATCCATTAAATATGTCTACAAATATATTTACAAAGGCTATGATGCAGCTACTGTAGTCGTCAAAAGTGCAGACAACCCTGAATGTAGTGAGTTAGTACATGATGAACTTGCATCTCATGTAGATGCTCGCTATGTCAGTGCACCAGAAGCTATGTGGCGGCAGTATATAGATTAGCAGTACATTTGCCACAACGACATTTAGTCTATTTCCATGCTGGAAATGAAATGAATGCATTGGCCCAAAGTGAAGATCGTCACACTACACTAACTGCATGGTTTGCATTAAATTCAAATGATGCTCAAGCAACACAATACTTATATATTGAAATTCCATATCACTATGTTTTTGTGAATGGCTTACGGATATTACTTTTAAATGTTCCAGGAGCACAAAGTTTTGAACAATTAAGAACTGTTAATGACATTGTATATGAATCCTTCCATTTAGCTGCAAGACATAGAAACTTACTCGCTGATGATACAGAGTAGGAAAGATGTTTAGAAGAAGCAGCACAATGTCAAATGCCACGACAGATGAGAGAACAATTTGCTTTTATTTGTATCTTCTCAAATGCTCCAAATGCATTAGCTTTGTGGGAGACTTTTAAAAGTAATATGGCTGAAGACTTTATGCGACGATACAATGAACCCATTGCACACTTAAAAGCGTTAATGGAAATCCAAGAAGTCTTTTTAACTCATGCATTAAGTTGTGCAAGTTTTATTTTGCCTGATCCAGGTCTTATAGATGACATAAACTTTGAAGACTATGACATTCAACTACAAGCAGAAAGAACAGAAGAAAGACTTGCAACTTTAAATACACTTCAATTGCAAGCATTTCATGCCATTAAAAATGCAATAGATGATGACATGGTGACAGAGCGTTATTTCTATCTTGATGGACCTGGCGGATCAGGAAAAACCTATTTGTACAA
The DNA here is from genome assembly GCA_027410445.1 of Discoglossus pictus. Taxonomy (NCBI): domain Eukaryota; kingdom Metazoa; phylum Chordata; class Amphibia; order Anura; family Alytidae; genus Discoglossus; species Discoglossus pictus. The sequence goes on from CM050175.1 coordinate 35,669,771, forward strand.
TTTATTAATGAGTTCAGTACGAGCACAAGGACAAATAGCAATGGCGTTTGCCACTACTGGAATTGCTGCACTTTTATTAGAAGGTGGAAGAACTGTTCATAGTGGATTTAAACTGCCAGTGCCTATTTTAGAAAATTCTGTGTCAGATATTCGCATGACATCCTTACAAGCAAAGAAATTGAAGAAATGTAAATTAATTATAATAGATGAGGCCACAATGATGTCATGCTATGCCCTCCAATGTATTGACCGTTTGCTTCGTGAAGTCATGGATAATATTTTTCCATTTGGTGGAAAGGTAATGTTGTTGGGTGGCGATTTTAGACAAACATTACCTGTTGTTGTACATGGAAATCGAACTGACATTATCGAAACCTGTATCAAGTCAAGCACAGTATGGAAACATTTTACCCATCTTCAACTGCAACAAAATATGAGATCAGAAGGACAAAATGATTTCAATGATTGGCTTATTAAAATTGGAGAAGGCAGAACAGAAAAAATACTGCATTTAGCTGACGACACTGTAGAGATCCCACCTCAGAAGATTTGTCAACAAGATATTATATCGGCTATATTTGAAGGGAGCATCAATAACGAAGAATATTCCGAGCTTGCCAACCAAGTCATACTGACGTGTAAAAATAAAGATGCATTAATCCTCAATAATGAAATCTTAAAAAAAAATTATGCACCACAAAGAAATTATCACAGTGCTGATTCTGTACTTGGGGATGACAATGAAAGTCAGGCTAACTTTTCGACTGAATTCATAAACTCTCTAACTCCTTCTGGAATGCCACCACATATTTTGCAGCTAAAGAAAGGTGCAATTATCATGTTACTGCGAAATATGAACCCCAAAAAAGGCCTATGCAATGGCACAAGATTAATTGTTCAACAATTAAGGGACCATTTTATAGATGCTGAAATTTTAACTGGGACCCATAAAGGAGAGAGAGTTTTCATACCAAGAATAGATTTAGCACCAAGTGAAAGTAGTCTCCCTTTTATACTTCAAAGAAGACAATTTCCCATTATTATGGCATTTGCCATGACCATTAATAAATCACAAGGTCAAACTATCAAATCTCTGGGTATTTTTTTGGAAGAACCAGTATTTGCACATGGTCAATTGTACGTTGCATGGTCACGGTGCAAAAATCCACAGGCTATTAAAGTTTACATTGAAAAAAATGAAAGTCAAGGTGATTTATTAGAAGATGGACATATTTTTACTAAAAACATTGTCTACTATGAAGTACTATAACTTTGCAGGATACAAACTAAAGCCATGCAAACATTTTTTAAAAGCATTCAAAAATACATAACAATTTGTTGTTTAATCCAGTCATAATTAATGGAAGTAATGTTTATGGATAATTCGCCTCACAAAATACTTGCCTTGCATTTTTAATAAAAATTATGTTACAATGTTAAGTTACTGTGTTAATGTTTCTAATGTTACAAGTTTAAAAACAATATTTATAAGTTATTTAATCAAACAGATTATAAAATTCATGTTAAGAGCTCAAGCACCTTTTAAGTCACAATGTAAATATTGTCTGTTATCTTAAGATTACTACCTACAATAATGTTTATCGACAGTTTATGTGATCAGTAAGTAATTACTTTTATTTGGTACGTTTTAATGAGAGTTTTTACTGTATGCCTTCCTATACATTCAATGTATATTCAACTTAACAATTATTCTGATACAAATTGCATGTTAATACTTATTAATTTAAAGTTCAACTGTTTTTACATTCAAATGTTAATACTTTTAATACAAAATTAAGTTACAAAATGCATTCACTGTGTTCCTGTTTATAATGTTCAAAATTATACAAATATTTTGTCAACTTCCAAAGTTACATAAAAAATAAAGATCAAGTTTAAAAATATATACTTTGAACGTTATTGCTTACATATATTTTAAAATTCATGTTAAAATTAGGGACGTTTCAACAAGGCTTTTTCATTTTTGCTTTCCTCTGGATTCAATGTATATGAAAGTGAACAATTCTTCAGATACAAATTTCATGTTAAAAAAACCATTACATCAACATTTTACAAAAATACACGTTCATATCACAATACCTACAAGGGTCAAATATATATATAAATAACTAAACAACTTGACAAACATATACATCACATTGTCGCTAGTTGTATATATATTTGTGTGAGTGTTATTGATCATATGTATTATATTGCCTAAAAAAAAAAATCTACAGGCCCCCTTGAGAATTGAACTCGCAACACCTGGTTTACAAGACCAGTACTATAACCATTGAGAAATGGAGCCACCTCTCAAGGAAGAGAAATGCAATGAATAGGGGAAACACAATAAAGCAAAATTAAGCTTAATCCTGCATTTATATATTATATATATATATATATATACATATATATATATATATATATACATATATATATATATATATATATATATATATATATATATATATACATATATAACAAAAATAAGAAAATAAGAAGAAACACAAATAAAGAACTTACAAATAATCATTATGAAAAAGAGACCAAAATGAAAATAAGTATTTTCTCTTTTTATTGCTATTTAAAAAGCACCAACTACAAACGTCTTATGAACAATGAAACCATATAGTAAAAAAATAAAATTGTCATTAATATTTAAATTACAACTTGTGTTGTCTATAATTTTAAACTATATTATATTTGGAATGCTTACTGTGTCCTTTTAACTGTTGCTAAGGGTTCAATCTATCCTGTTATGCTGTCGGGGTAGGTCCGCCACTGCAGTGCGGCCTCCAAAATATTTTAATGACCTCACATTAGCCAATTTGCATGCCATCACATAATAGATAGGATTCCTAACTTTCTGATGCCCTGTTAGGGAGCCTTACAAACTGAATATTGGCCAAAAGACTAAATAAGTACAGCCCCTTATCAAAATCAAGCCTGGTGATCATTTTGCTTCATTTGAAGTTATTATTATAGCCTTTGAGAAAGCTGTAAAAGCATATATGGCCATTATTTGAGGTATAAATTACCCATATTTCTACTAATTGTTCATTACAAATTACAGGATCTAACTGTTTTATATTGTGGTGTGGTTTAATAAAGGATGATTTTAACAGTTCTTAGTAGGTACTGACCAATTTATAATTTTGATTGAAGACAAATTTGCTATCAAAAGTTTAATAAGTGTTAAATACTAATCATATAAAAACCACTGGACCACAGAAGATTATGAAAAACATACGATGAGGATGGGATTTCGAACCCACGCGTGCAGAGCACAATGGATTAGCAGTCCATCGCCTTAACCACTCGGCCACCTCGTCTGATAGTTTTGCAGATGTGTAAATGAAAGATATTAAAACTAGCACCGTACTTTGTGGATCCAAAAAATAGCAATGCTATTCATTGCCCCCTTAAAGCACATTTTAAGCAAAGCATGGGTTTGCATTTTTGCACAAAAGAAAGAGTTCTATATGTGAGTGATTCTTGGTTTGTGCAAAATGTATAGAATTGAGAGAGAGAGAGAGAATATTGTTCTCAGATTGAGCCTCCTAACAGCTGTATGTACCCCACAAGGCTAAAGTCTCGCCTACAGATAATATGAAAATCTACCCATGGATGCCGGATGATGATATAATCAAGAGCTGCAATTTTCTAACTACATATGTACTATATGTTTTTTGTTGCTTGACTCAGATCTAATTATTTACACAAAGCACTGCAGTAACATTTGTGATCTTCTGGATAAGTCATAATTACATGTTAGCTTGGGAAGGATAGACCTGGACAGGATATAAAAGATCCAATAGTAACTGTTAATACCATTGTTTTCAATAAAGACGGTTGGAAACAGGCTGAGATATAAAACAACATTAAGAGCACTTAATATCATCTGAAGACTAGCTTGTTTCCTGAGAAAAGTCTACAAAGAATTTTTAGAAATTGGAGGCCATAGCTTGACAACAAGAAACAACTTAATCCTGCATTTATACATTATATATATATATATATAAAAACAATAAGAAAATAAGAAGAAACACAAATAAAGAACTTAAAATTAATCATTATGAAAAAGAGACCAAAATGAAAATAAGTATTTTCTCTTTTTATTGCTATTTAAAAAGCACAAACTACAAACGTCTTATGAACAATGAAACCATATAGTAAAAAAATAAAATTGTCATTAATATTTAAATTACAACTTGTGTTGTCTATAATTGTAAACTATATTATATTGGGAATGCTTACTGTGTCCTTTTAACTGTTGCTAAGGGTTCAATCTATCCTGTTATGCTGTCGGGGTAGGTCCGTCACTGCAATGCGGCCTCCAAAATATTTTAATGACCTCACATTAGCCAATTTGCATGCCATCACATAATAGATAGGATTCCTAACTTTCTGATGCCCTGTTAGGGAGCCTTACAAACTGAATATTGGCCAAAAGACTAAATAAGTACAGCCCCTTATCAAAATCAAGCCTGATGATCATTTTGCTTCATTTGAAGTTTTTATTATAGCCTTTGAGAAAGCTGTAAAAGCATATATGGCCATTATTTGAGGTATACATTACCCATATTTCTACTAATTGTTCATTACAAATTACAGGATCTAACTGTTTTATATTGTGATGTGGTTTAATAAAGGATGATTTTAACAGTTCTTAGTAGGTACTGACCAATTTATAATTTTGATTGAAGACAAATTTGCGATCACAAGTTTAATAAGTGTTAAATACTAATCACATAAAAACTACTGGACCACAGAAGATTATGAAAAACATATGACAAGATGGGATTCGAACCCACGAGTGCAGAGCACAATGGATTAGCAGTCCATCGCCTTAACCACTCGGCCACCTCGTCTAATAGTTTGCAGATGTGTAAATGAAAGATATTAAAACTAGCACCGTACTCTGTGGATCCAAAAAATAGCAATTTTATTCATTGCTCCCTTAAAGCACATTTTAAGCAAAGCATGGGTTTGGATTTTTGCACAAATCAAGAGTTCTATATGTGAGTGATTCTTGGTTTGTGCAAAATGTATAGAACTGAGAGAGAGAGAGAGAGAGAGAGAGAGAGAGAGAGAGAGAGAGAATATTGTTCTCAGATTGAGCCTCCTAACAGCTGTATGTACCCCACAAGGCTAGAGTCTCGCCTACAGATAATATGAAAATCTACCCATGGATGCCTGATGATGATATAATCAAGAGCTGGAATTTTCTAACTACATATGTACTATATGTTTTTGTTGCTTGACTCAGATCTAATTATTTACACAAAGCACTGCAGTAACATTTGTGATCTTCTGGATGAGTCATAATTACATGTTAGCTTGGGAAGGCTAGACTTGGACAGGATATAATAGATCCAATAGTAACTGTTAATACCATTGTTTTCAATAAAGAAGGCTGGAAACAGGCTGAGATATAAAACAACATTAAGAGCACTTAATATCATCTGAAGACTAGCCTGTTTCCTGAGAAAAGTCTACAAAGAATTTTTAGAAATTGGAGGACATAGCTTGACAACAAGAAACAAGTGGAGTGAAACTAGCATCATGGAGATTGAATGTTGGACTCTCTATTGCCTCTTGTTTATATTCAATGTTCATGTGCAAATAGTAACCTTTCAAGCTAACTCATTCGGATGCGGACATAAATATTTTGAACAGATCTACATAAAGTCCTTTTGAATTTCTTAGGTGCCTTTTCCAACTTAGCAGAATTAATTGGGAAATATTTTGCATAAATACCATAAGCTCATTTGGACAGAAATATAGATTAAACTTGTGTCAACTTCCGCTATTCATTGGCCTGCTTTAATTTTCATACGTCTTCTCCTAAAAGAGAAATGAAGAGAAGTTAGGTGAGTAGAGGGGGAGAAAGGGGAGGAAAGTAGGATAAAGGTAGAAAAGCCAAAGAGGGGAAAAGAAAGATAGCACTTTGATTAAATAGTTGAAATAAAACTAATTTTCTATAAACAATCGAGTAATGTAATAAGTATACACAAGGAGAATATTCACTTTTTGGACGTTATGAATACCCTACATTTACAGGGTTAAAATCTCATAATATAAATTAATATAATAGTGTTTCACGGCATATAAAAATTGAAGCTGTTTAGTAATTATTTTAATGTTTTCTGCCTTACAGATTAAATATGAAACATAAAGATCAAAGTTCAGCTAAGGGGAAAAATAAAGAAAAGGAGAAACAAATAACCTCTGAAGGGGCTTCAAATTTCTTCTCACCCTGAGAGAATGAAAAGAGAAAAAGTTTTAAAATCTCAATCCCAATTAGATTTGTCTCTGGACGCCTCCATGGCTAAACTAGAAGTTAGTGGGATGGAGAAAATTAATGTTGAAGAGGGGGAAATTCAAGATGAAGAACTTGATACCCTAATGAAAAAACTATTATTTAAATTCCAAATACAACTGAAAAGTGATTTCTCAGGACTAAATTCCTCCTACAAAAGGCATTGTTTCCGGAAAGAAGATGCAGATATTATCTTCATCCAAGAAACCAACTGTCAAATAGAATTGTTTAAGTCTAGGATTAACTCAAGTTAAAAGAATAAATCAAGAGGAGTATCCATCTTGTGAATAAAAGAAATGTAATAGCAAATGATTATGTTGAAACTGACACTGAGGGTTGATACATTATATGGACCGGACTAATAAACAATTCCTTTTACACTATCATTAACCTATAAGCATTAAATGCAGATCAAAACTGCTTTCTTAATAAAATGCTAAAGCTTATATTTAGAATCAAAAAAGTTTTTTTAGTACTATGCGGGGATTCGAATATGTATCTAGACTCACAACTTGACAGAAAATCTAATTGTAAACCACTCCCAGATCATGACACTAAGAAGAGAGCTAGGAAATGTAATGATACCATAGTAAAATATAACTTATTTGATGCCCAGAGAGTCCTTCATCCAGGTGAATTAGATTACACTTTATTTTCTGGTTGGCATAAATCCTATTCTAGGATAGATTATTTGCTAGTGGATCAAACTGTTTTGGATAAAACTGTCAAGTCTTAAATCGGATCAATTTCATGCTTAGATCAGGGTTATATGAAACTGTACCTAAATAGATTTCCTAAAAATAGGTAATGTAGAAATAAAAGAATAGATGCTAAAGACAAATTAGAAATAGAAAAATAAATCAGTGATTTTTTCAAACTTAATGAAAACTCAATAATTTCCCAAACAACTCTTTGGAATACTCAGAAAGCCTATATGAGAGGCCTACTAAAATCTTGTGACATTCAATAGGCCAAAGAGAGAGGCACTCCTCTGAAAAAACTACATATAGAACTTAATAGGCTTCAAAGAATAAACAAAATGTCTCCTGATTCAGGGTTATCTTCTGAGATTTCTCAAATTGATGACCAAATAAAAAAAATACTTCAATTACAAGTCGATAAAAAGATTTGGCTTCTACTGCAAAAATATTACAAGCAGGTAGATTGTTAGTAAACCAAATTAAAAATAAAAACAGTAGTAAGAGGATTCAAAAAATGCTGGACTCAAAAGGAAATCTAAAATATAATCCTAAAGAAATAGGTGCAGAATATTATAAATCAATATACAATTTGGAAGTCAAGTCTGAAGAGGCAAGTTTGTCTGGCTTGATAAGAAGGTCAAAATATATACTTCTTAAAAAATAATGCTAACACTATGAGGGATTCACTGTATCAATGTAAGTTTTTGAATAGGCTCTTCTATAGTGTGATAGGCTCTGTAGTGTAGGCCTCACATCTTTAAGTATAAACCTGGAGGGGAGACTTATAAATAACATATATATATATATATATATATATATATATATATATATATATATGTGTGTGTGTCTCTTCACATTCCCCACAGTATAATATTCCATCAATAACTGAATTATTTCTTACCCCTCCAGTAGTTCTGCCACTTTTGCTTCTATACATGCTTACACTTTGCCTTTCAGCAGGAATTATGCATGGAGTGCCCCACTTCCAATCTATACAGTTCCTGGGGCTGTTTGGAGCACCGGCACTCTGGCTCAGTTTTTCTTAATCCACTTCCCTTGACTGCTCTGACAGCGTCATATCCAGAGGTTGTCTTTGGGAAATAGACATATGAGTGCTGCCAGCATTGCTGCAGAGGTTGAAGGGGTGGGGGGTCAGCCTGTCAGTGCTCAGACAATCCTCTTAGAGACTAGGCCATCTTTATGTAGAGCAACAATTCATTTTTTCAGATCCTCAGAGAGTTATTTGCCAGGAGGTGCCATGTTGAAGTTCCAGTGACTAGCATAAGAGAGTGTGAGAGCGATAACACCAAATTGAATACACCTGCTCCCCATTCACACCTGAGACCTTGTAACATTAACGAGTCAAATGACACCAGGGAGGGAAAATTGCTAATTGGGCCCAATTTGGATATTTCCACTGCGGGTGTACTCACTTTTGTTGCCAACGGTCTTGACATTGAGTTATTTTGAGGGGACAGCACATTTACACTGTTATCCAGGCTGTACACTTACTACTTTACATTGTAGCAGAGTGTCATTTCTTCAGTGTTGTCACATGAAAAGATATAATAAAATATTTACAAAAAATGTGAGGGGTGTACTCAATTTTGTGAGAAACTGTATATATATTTACCGTATTTTTCGCCGTATAAGACGCACTTTTTCTTCCCCAAAACTGGGGGAGGAAAGTTGGTGCGTCTTATACGGCGAATATACCTTTTCAAACTGCCTCTGTCCTCTTGATCTCACCCCAGCGCTTCCTACCAGCATCGCGTCGGCCGGTGCGTCCTAGTGACGTCACACACGCAACGCTGCAGTACACGAGGAGTGCTGGTAGGAAGCGCTGGGGTGAGATCAAGATGGCAGAGATCCGAAGGAAGGTGAGGATCAGGAGGGTCAGGGAGGATCAGGAGGGTCAGGGAGGGTCAGGGAGGGTCAAGGGCTCCCAAATGCTCCCAAATGCTGCAGTATATGTATGTGTGCATGTATGTGTGTGCATGTATGTGTGTGTGTATGTGTGCATGTATGTGTGTGTATGTATGTGTATGTATATTTATGTGTGTATGTATATATATATATATATATATATATATATACATACACACATAAATATACATACACATATATATATATATATATATATATATATATATATATATGTATATTTATGTGTGTATGTATATGTATGTATGTATGTGTATCTATATATATATATATATATATATATTTGTGTGTAATGTAGGTGTGTATCTGTGTGTAAAGTGTATTTGTGTTTGATTCCGATTTTTTCTTTTCTTGTTTTCCTCCTCTAAAAACTGGGTGCGTCTTATCTGCCGGTGCGTCTTATAGGGCGAAAAATACGGTATATATGTGTTTCTGATCACCATACACATAGATCTCTAAACATCAATTTTAACATCTCCGGTGCATGATTAACTCCCATGAGTATTTGCTGTATTATGTTACCTCAAAAAAAACATATAGGCCCCAGCGAGAATTGAACTCGCGACCCCTGGTTTACAAGACCAGTGCTCTCACCACTGAGCTATGGAGCCACCTGTACAAACCATATATGATGCAACTTTGCTCTATCTGGGACTTGTTCTTATGTTTATTGTGAAATAATAAAAAGAAGCATAAATACAGAACTTAAAATTAATCATTTATGATGATGCTATATTCAGCTTTAAAATAAAACAGACTAAAGGATCAAAATATGGTATAATATAAAATTAGAAGTGAAAACAATTATTTTCCCTTTCTAATGCTGTTTAAAAAGCACCAACTACAAACTTCTTATGAACAATGTAACAATATAGTAAGACAATTAAATGTTAATTAATATTTAAATGACAACTTCTTTTTGGCTCTCATTACAAACTATGCCAAATTTAGAATGTTTATTGTGTCCTTTTTACAGTTGCCAAGGGTTTTGTGTTTTGACATCAATTTCTGCCCTTGTGGGAGCTTCAGTAGAGCTTTAATATGTACAAGGTCTTGCACATACATACCTTAAATGCACCAGTCCTCTTTTTCAGGGTTTTCAATGGTTAATGGGCCTAGTCCTTTCCACTTATGAGGTTGCCAAGCCTAACGCTCACAATGGGGTACAATTAACAAAATGTCACCTAGTCTTATATAGATTTATTTAAATCTGAACATTAGGGTGAAACTATTTAATAAAAGGGATGCTAGATACATAATCATATATGTAAACATATATATATATATATATATATATATATATATATAACATTTTATATATATTTGTGTGTTATTGATCATATGTATTATATTGCCTAAAAAAGAAATCTACAGGCCCCAGTGAGAATTGAACTCGCAACACCTGGATAACAAGACCAGTACTATAACCATTGAGCTATGGAGCCACCTCTCATGGAAGAGAAATGCAATGAATAGGGGAAACACAATAAAGCAAAATTAAACTTAATCCTGCATTTATATATTATATATATATATATATATATATATATATATATATATATATATATATATATATATATATATATATATATAACAACAATAAGAAAATAAGAAGAAACACAAGTAAATAACTTAAAATTAATCATTATGAAAAAGAGACCAAAATGAAAATAAGTATTTTCTCTTTTTATTGCTATTTAAAAAGCACAAACTACAAACGTCTTATGAGCAATGAAACCATATAGTAAAAAAATAAAATTGTCATTAATATTTAAATACAACTTGTGTTGTCTATAATTGTAAACTATATTATATTGGGAATGCTTACTGTGTCCTTTTAACTGTTGCTAAGGGTTCAATCTATCCTGTTATGCCGTCGGGACAGGTCCGCCACTGCAGTGCGGCCTCCAAAATACTTTAATGACCTCACATTAGCCAATTTGCATGCCATTACATAATAGATAGGATTCCTAACTTTTTGATGCCCTGTTAGGGAGCCTTACAAACTGAATATTGGCCAAAAGACTAAATAAGTACAGCCCCTTATCAAAATCAAGCCTGATGATCATTTTGCTGCATTTGAAGTTTTTATTATAGCCTTTGAGAAAGCTGTTAAAGCATATATGGCCATTATTTGAGGTATAAATTACCCATATTTCTTCTAATTGTTCATTACAAATTACAGGATCTAACTGTTTTATATTGTGATGTCGTTTAATAAAGAATGATTTTAACAGTTCTTAGTAGGTACTGACCAATTTATAATTTTGATTGAAGACAAATTTGCTATCACAAGTTTAATAAGTGTTAAATACTAATCATATAAAAACCACTGGACCACAGAAGATTATGAAAAACAAATGACAAGGATGGGATTTGAACCCACGCGTGCAGAGCACAATGGATTAGCAGTCCATCGCCTTAATCACTCGGCCACCTCGTCTGATAGTTTTGCAGATGTGTAAATGAAAGATATTAAAACTAGCACCGTACTCTGTGGATCCAAAAAAGAGCAATTCTATTCATTGCTCCCTTAAAGCACATTTTAAGCAAAGCATGGGTTTGGATTTTTGCACAAACCAAGAGTTCTATGTGTGAGTGATTCTTGGTTTGTGCAAAATGTATAGAATTGAGAGAGAGAGAGAGAGAATATTGTTCTCAGATTGAGCCTCCTAACAGCTGTATGTACCCCACAAGGCTAGAGTCTCGCCTACAGATAATATGAAAATCTACCCATGGATGCCTGATGATGATATAATCAAGAGCTGGAATTTTCTAACTACATATTTCCTTTATGTTTTTTGTTGCTTGACTCAGATCTAATTATTTACACAAAGCACTGCAGTAACATTTGTGATCTTCTGGATGAGTCATAATTACATGTTAGATTGGGAAGGCTAGACTTGGACAGGATATAATAGATCCAATAGTAACTGTTAATACCTTTGTTTTCAATAAAGAAGGTTGGAAACAGGCTGAGATATAAAACATTATTAAGAGCACTTAATATCATCTGAAGACTAGCCTGTTTCCTGAGAAAAGTCTACAAAGAATTTTTAGAAATTGGAGGCCATAGCTTGACAACAAGAAACAAGTGGAGTGAAACTAGCATCATGGAGATTGAATATTGGACTCTCTATTTCCTCTTGTTTATATAAATGGTCTTCAATGTTCATGTGCAAATAGTAACCTTTCAAGCTAACTCATTCGGATGCGGACATAAATATTTTGAACAGATCTACTTAAAGTCCTTTTGAATTTCTCAGCTGCCTTTTCCAACTTAGCAGAATTAATTGGGAAATATTTTGCTTAAATACCATAAGTTCATTTGGACAGAAATATAGATTATACTTGTGTCAATTTCTGCTATTCATTGGCCTGCTTTAATTTTCATACGTCTTCTCCTAAAAGAGAAATGAAAAGAAGTTAGGTGAGTAGAGGGGGAGAAAGGGGAGGAAAGTAGGATAAAGGTAGAAAAGCCAAAGAGGGGAAAAGAAAGATAGCACTTTGATTAAATAGTTGAAATTTTTTTTTTTTTCTATAAACAATTGAGTAATGTAATAAGTATACACAACGAGAATATTCACTTTTTGGACGGTATGAATACCCTACATTTACAGGGTTAAAATCTCATAATATAAATTAATATAATAGTGTTTCACGGCATATAAAAATTTAAGCTGTTTAGTAATTATTTAAATGTTTTCTGCCTTACAGATTAAATATGAAACATAAAGATCAAAGTTCAGCTAAGGGGAAAAATAAAGAAAAGGAGAAACAAATAACCTCTGAAGGGGCTTCAAATTTCTTCTCACCCTGAGAGAATGAAAAGAGGAAAAGTTTTTATATCTCAATCCCAATTAGATTTGTCTATGGACGCCTCCATGGCTAAACTAGAAGTTAGTGGGATGGAGAAAATTAATGTTGAAGAGGGGGAAATTCAAGATGAAGAACTTGATACCCTAATGAAAAAACTATTATTTAAATTCCAAATACAACTGAAAAGTGATTTCTCAGGACTAAATTCCTCCTACAAAAGGCATTGTTTCCGGAAAGAAGATGCAGATATTATCTTCATCCAAGAAACCAACTGTCAAATAGAATTGTTTAACTCTAGGATTAACTCAAGTTAAAAGAATAAATCAAGAGGAGTATCCATCTTGTGAATAAAAGAAATGTAATAGCAAATGATTATGTTGAAACTGACACTGAGGGTTGATACATTATATGGACCGGACTAATAAACAATTCATTTTACACTATCATTACCTATAAGCATTAAATGCAGATCAAAACTGCTTTCTTAATAAAATGCTAAAGCTTATATTTAGAATCAAAAAAGTTTTTTTAGTACTATGCGGGGATTCGAATATGTATCTAGACTCACAACTTGACAGAAAATCTAATTGTAAACCACTCCCAGATCATGACACTAAGAAGAGAGCTAGGAAATGTAATGATACCATTGTAAAATATAACTTATTTGATGCCCAGAGAGTCCTTCATCCAGGTGAATTAGATTACACTTTATTTTCTGGTTGGCATAAATCCTATTCTAGGATAGATTATTTGCTAGTGGATCAAACTGTTTTGGATAAAACTGTCAAGTCTTAAATCGGATCAATTTCATGCTTAGATCAGGGTTATATGAAACTGTACCTGAATAGATTTCCTAAAAATAGTAAATGTAGAAATAAAAGAATAGATGCTAAAGACAAATTAGAAATAGAAAAATAAATCAGTGATTTTTTCAAACTTAATGAAAACTCAATAATTTCCCAAACAACTCTTTGGAATACTCAGAAAGCCTATATGAGAGGCCTACTAAAATCTTGTGACATTCAAAAAGCCAAAGAGAGAGGCACTCCTCTGAAAAAACTACATATAGAACTTAATAGGCTTCAAAGAATAAACAAAATGTCTCCTGATTCAGGGTTATCTTCTGAGATTTCTCAAATTGATGACCAAATAAAAAAAATACTTCAATTACAAGTCGATAAAAAGATTTGGCTTCTACTGCAAAAATATTACAAGCAGGTAGATTGTTAGTAAACCAAATTAAAAATAAAAACAGTAGTAAGAGGATTCAGAAAATGCTGGACTCAAAAGGAAATCTAAAATATAATCCTAAAGAAATAGGTGCAGAATATTATAAATCAATATACAATTTGGAAGTCAAGTCTGAAGAGGCAAGTTTGTCTGGCTTGATAAGAAGGTCAAAATATATACTTCTTAAAAAATAATGCTAACATTATGAGGGATTCACTGTATCAATGTAAGTTTTTGAATAGGCTCTTCTATAGTGTGATAGGCTCTGTAGTGTAGGCCTCACATCCTATTAAGTATAAACGTGGAGGGGAGACTTATAAATAACATATCACATATATAGTTGTGAGCGTACGGGTCGTTGCTCACGTTAGCGGGCTCGCGCAGCGAGCCCGCAAGAACTGCGTCCCTTACGAAGCGAGGGACGCAGTTACCCGCAAATGCGGGTCTTCGCATTTGCGGAGGTGGAGGCTCAACGTCGGCTGTGTTAACACACACATACACACACACGACTTTTTAACAAAATAAACCCAACCTCCCAGCCAACAAAAACCCAACAACGTCCCCGCAAATGCGGATCCTCGCGAAGCGAGGGTCCGCATTTGCGGTGGTGGGAGCATCCCAACATCGGCTGTGTTAACACACACATACACACACACACAACTTTTGAACAAAAAAAACCTCAAAGTCGCCTCACACCCGCTTACACCCAGACACACACAAGCAAGACTTAACAAAAAAACATTAAAAAAGGCCCATCACACGCTCTTAACACACATACGCACGACTTAGAAACAAAGACACTGCGTCATACACGTAAAAGCTAACCGCGTCTATCGCAAAAAAATACGACAGCATCGCAACAACATACGGCCGCATCGGAAAAAAAAACGGCCGCGAAAGACCCATTCCATCCGCCGCGCATCAAAACATCACAAACACAAGAAATAAACACAACGAACACATAAAAAGCTTACTTACAGCAAGGGGGGGGCATCAGGCACCTCCAAAAGTTCATTTACACGTCCATTTAAGTTAAAAAATTGAGTTTAAACGGCCGAAAAACGGCTAAGCGAGAGAAAAAATGGCCGCCGAACAAAACTAAAACGAGGCTTCAGACGTAACTACACTGCAGTAACCCGCAAGAATGAAACACATACTATGCGGAACGTACCACAGTCACAGTTAAACACCATTTTGAACACTACTACGCACAAAATGGCGGCTGGAACGCAAATTGTAAGCTGGAACGCAAATAGCGCATGCTTATTGCGTGCTAACGTTCTGAGGCACTTGAAAGTTTCAAAAAATACTGCCCACTTTCCAGAATTTGCTACAAGGTTATAAATACTGCCTAATTTCAAGAAACTTCTACATTTCTACTCAGGTGATGAACAGAGTGACTTCAGAGTTAACTGCTGCTCTTACTTGAGAAGAGAATTGTTTCCTAATTTACTACTTTACACTGTGCAAATTACAACTGAGAGGTAAGCTATAAGACAGCACAAAAATAAAAAATGAACTATGAAAATGTGATTTCTGTATAGTCACATGTGGCACGCACATTTATGTCTATCATGTATAGTCACATGTCACACACACATGTATGTGTGTAGGCCCACAAAAAAAATAAGGTTCATTTAACAAAAAAAAAAAAAAAAAGTATCAAAAAACCTATTTATCTATAGTGACATGTCACACGTACATATATGTGTATCATGTATAGTGACATGTGACACGCACATTTATGGGTATAATTAAACAACTACATTTAAATGACATTAGAAAAATATAAATTTGGAATATTAAAATATGAGTCATGTATACTGATATGTGACACGCACATATATGTGTATCATCTATAGTCACATGTCACACACACACATTTATGTGTGTTTGCCAAAACAAAAAATAAGGTTCATTTAACAATTAAAATATGATTCATGTATAGTGATATGTCACACGCACAAAAAAAAATTAAATTCAACTCTGAAAATGTGCTTCATGTATGTGACATATGTGTGAAGCCACTGCAAAAAAAAAAAATGTGAATTGAAAATAATTACAGAAGTATATTTAAATGACATTAATTTCTTGAAATTCAATATATCACCTAAAGCTGAATCTTTCTACTTCTTTTAATATTCAAACAGACTGTGCATCAACAGCGTCACTCAACAATTTGCACCGTGCATTGTGAAGCACAATCCCTTTTATATAACACCAACAAAGAAGAACAGGTAAGATAGAACAAGTCATTACATGCTGAAAAGGCCATGCTTTGCTACATTACAAATAAGAAATATACAATTAACCATTTCACTTTCTTTTTCAAACAGACATTACAAGAAGACCGGCGGATTAAGATTGGCAGGAGGGGACCCTCTGTCATTCGACACTTCAATCAAGGTAAAGTATTAAGTATAAAAAAGAAACGAACCATGAGCCTCATTCAATTGCGAGTTGGCCAATTGAATAGGGCTCTATATAAGCACATAACATATTTTTTAGACAGAACTTTTTAGTTACTGAACTTCTTTACACAATCAAGGTCTTCAATAAATAAAAACTTCTGTCAAAAAATATGTAATGTGCTTATATAGAGCCCTATTCAATTGCCAAAATTGCAATTCAATGAGGACCTCTATATGTTTAATGGCCGAGGGCCTCATTCAAATGTGATTTGCCCATTTGCATAGGACTCTATATAAGCACAGAGCATACTTTTTTACAGATGTTTTTAGTTAGTGAAGACCTTGCTTTTGGATACAAGTTCACTAACTAAAAACGTATGTAAAAAAATATGCTCTGTGCTCATATTGAGGCCTATTCCATTGCCAAAAACGAAATTGAATGAGGCCCTCACAATATAACAAATGCAGCAACCAAAGGCCCTCATTCAATTGATATTTTGGACAATTTAATAGAGATCTAAATAAGCACATTTAGAGCCCTATTGAATTGGCCAAACTGCAATTGAATGAGGGCCAAAGTATGCAACATATGGTACACACAAAGTGGTACACACAAAACAGGATTGTAACAAACACATAGCAAACTAAATTAATATTCTTTTTCAATGTTTAACAACCTATAACCATTAGAAAAAACACTACATAAGTATAACAAAAGTGGTGCCCATCAATCAGGATTGTACAAAAACTCACACAAACACATAGCAAACTACATTTATATTCTTATTTAATGTTTAACAACCTATAAGCATTAGAAAAAAGCCTAAATAAGCATAACAAAAGTGGTGCGCACCAAAGAGGATTGTATGAAAACTCACACAAACACATAGCAAACTAAATTTATATTCTTCTTTAATGTTTAACAACCTATAAGCCTTAGAAAAAAGCCTAAATAACTATACCGAAAGTGGTGCACACCAAACAGGATTGTACGAAAACGAAACACATACCAAACTACATTTATATTCTTATTTAATGTTTAACAACCTATAAGCCTTAGAAAAAAGCCTAAATAAGCATACCAAAAGTGGGGCGCACCAAAAGGATTGTACAAAAACACAGAAATAATGACATTTTTTAGTTAATACAAATACATTCAAATAAAATAACATTTTCATTTTTATTTTATAACAGATACTGCTTCAAGAACATCGGACCAGAAGTTTCAACTGAGGACCAGACCAGCGGACGAGGACTTTCAACAGAGAACTACACCATCGGACGAGGACTTTCAACAGAGGACCAGACCATTGGACGAGGACTTTCAACAGAGGACTACACCATCGGACGAGGACTTTCAACACAGGACCAGACCATTGGACGAAGGCTTTCAACACAGGACCAACAAAGATTCTGCTTGAAATCAAACTTCAACCAAGGTACAGTATAACAAGTAAAAAAATAGAAAAATAAATAAATATTCTTCTTTAATGTTTAACAACCTATAAGCCTTAGAAAAAAGCCTAAATAAGCATACCAAAAGTGGTGCGCACCAAACAGGATTGTACGAAAACTCACACAAACACATAGCAAACTACATTTATATTCGTATTTAATGTTTAACAACCTATAAGCATTACAAAAAAGCCTAAATAAGCATAACTAAATTGGTGCGCACCAAACAGGATTGTACGCAAACTCACACAAACACATAGCAAACTAAATTAATATTCTTCTTTAATGTTTAACAACCTATAAGCCTTAGAAAAAAGCATAAATAAGCATACCAAAAGTGGTGCGCACCAAAACAGGATTGTACAAAAACTCACACAAACACATAGCAAACTAAATTAATATTCTTTTTCAATGTTTAACAACCTATAAGACGTACAAAAAAGCCTACATAAGCATACCAAAAGTGGTGCGCATCAAACAGGATTGTACAAAAAATCACACAAACACATAGCAAACTACATTTAGATTCTTACTTAATGTTTACCAACCTATAAGCATTAGAAAAAAGCATAAATAAGCATAAACTAAATTGGTGCGCACCAAACAGGATTGTAGGAAAACTCACACAAACACATAGCAAACTAAATTAATATTCTTCTTTAATGTTTAACAACCTATAAGCCTTAGAAAAAAGCCTAAATAAGTATACCAAAATTGGCGCGCACCAAACAGAATTGTACGAAAACTCACACAAACAGATACCAAACTACATTTATATTCTTATTTAATGTTTAACAACATATACGCCTTAGAAAAAAGCCTAAATAAGCATACCAAAAGTGGGGCGCACCAAACGGGATTGTAGAAAAACTCAGAAATAATGTAATTTTTTCGTTAATACAAAGACATTCAAATAAATTAACATTTTCATTTTTATTTTATAACAGATACTGTGTCAAGAACATCGGACCAGGAGTTTCAACTGAGGACCAGACCAGCGGACGAGGACTTTCAACAGAGGACTACACCATCGGACGAGGACTTTCCACAGAGGACCAGACCATTGGACGAGGACTTTCAACAGAGGGCTACACCATCGGACGAGGACTTCCAACACAGGACCAGACCATCGGTCGAATGCTTTCAACACAGGACCAACAAAGATTCTGCTTGAAATCAAACTTCAACCAAGGTACAGTATAACAAGTAAAAAAAGAGAAAAATAAATAAATATCTTAGCTTTGCATCGATGTCAACAGAAAATAAAATTTAAAATAAACCACCAGTAACTATAACTGTTAAAAAAATATAACTAACACATTTTTCATCTATCTCTTATTTGTCTTTTAGGGCGAATCATCTTTTTTTTTTTTTTTTTAACCATCAGTTTTTATTAGGCAATGGTACATCGCATTATGCAAATTAAACATTTATATACAATAGATACAAAGCACGTAGATACAGTTTCCTGATTCCTTTAATAGCTGTTGTCTAAGCCTTGTATCCAATTCTTTTCCAGGAGTTATCAGTTCCCTCTCCGGAGAGCTTTCTACCATTGCCCCCTTTTTTTTTTTTACTATTCTTTATGTAACAAAAGTAAAACACAAAACATGAAATTATGTGCAGTTCCTTCATCTTTCAACCAGCAGTTCTTTTCATCATCCGCCCTCTCCAGCGCCAACCTTTTTTTTTCCCCCATCTATAGGTTTGTATCTTAATTAGGATTCTATTGAGATACTGTCCGGCTCCATTAGCCAGGGAGCCCATATATCTGTAAATTTTGGAATCGAGTCCTCTAGAAGGTGTGTTATTCGTTCGTTAATTAAAATAAAGTTGATTTTGTTTTTTACTGCCCGAAGATTCAAGTCCGGGGACTTCCACTGTCGAGCAATATGGCTTTTTGTAGCCAGCATCATGAATTGTAATAGCCTAACTAGCCAATTGGTTACTGGGGGTCCTAGTGATGCTATAGTGGAGCTGACAAAGTGTCGAATTCTACAATAAGAATAGTGTTCTATTAAAGGAATATTATATTTCTTCTTTATGTGTTCAAAAGTAATTATTGTCCCTTCTTGGTACCATGCCCCAAACCTCAGCAGACCCCTGGAATTCCACCAGTGATTAGTTGTGGGGGATAATTGTATTGTCAAGAGGGGGTTGGGGATTATCGGGGAGATACTGGCTTATTTAGGTGCTATATTATGGCGCCGGATCGCCCATATCCATAATCCCATTGAATGTTTAGTTATTGGGTTCTTTATTTTCCCCATCATATTATTGAGATTGGATGACCATATCATGGTGTCCCATGTGTAAGGGGACATTTGTAGGTTTTCTATAAAAACCCACAAGGGCTGGTGCTGGGAGGAATGCGCTAGGGGGATAAACGAAAGCTGCGCTGCTTTATAGTACTGTTTAAAGTTGGGGCAGGAAAGACCTCCTTTAGTTTTTGAAATGTACATGGTAGTTCTAGAGATCCTTGCGGATTTGTGATTCCAGATAAATTTAAAAACGTGGTTTTGGAACCTCTCAAGGTCTTTGTAGATTATTGGGATTGGAAGTGTGCGGAATAAGTATAAAAGTCGTGGAAGGATATTCATTTTGACTGCGTGTATTCTGCCTAGCCAGGAAATTTTACCTTTTGACCATCTCTGCAGGTCTAATATTAATTCTCGGTATAGGGCGGTATAATTAGTTTTATATAGATCCGTTATTTTTTTCGTAATGGATACTCCTAAATATTTAATATGTGAACTGGGCCATGAGAAGTCAAAGTTTTGTTTAAGAAATTGAATCTCTGTTTGTGTGAGAGCTATACCTAACGCTTCCGATTTTGTTACATTAATTGTAAGTCCCGATATGTTTCCAAAGATGTTGAGAGTGTGTAATAGCTCTGGAATAGAGGTAGACGGACTCGTGAGTGAGCCTAGAAAATCATCTGCAAAGAGACTGCATTTAAAATGGTGATGGCCTATCTGGATCCCTTTAATTTTCGGGTTAGCTCTTATAGATTGCGCTAATGGCACTATTGCCAATGCAAAGAGTAAGGGTGAGAGAGGGCATCCCTGTCTTGTTCCCCGTTGTACCTCAATTTGCGCTATAGAGTCACCTGGTAGTTTTAATCTTGCCTTGGGAGATCTATAGTATGTCTCAATTAGATCCATAAATTTTCCACCAAACCCAAATTTCAGAAGTACCGCTTTGAGATAAGACCATTCTACAGTGTCGAAAGCTTTTTCTATGTCTAAGGCCACTAAGCAGGTTGGGATGTTATTTTGGGATGCTCTTGAAATTAGGTTTAATGTGCGTCTGATATTATCCCCTGTTTGTCTATAAGGGATGAATCCCGCCTAGTCCTTATGTATAAGTGTGGGGAGAAATTGGGAGATTCTATTGGCCATTAATTTTGCTAAGATTTTTATATCTCCGTTTAGGAGCGAAATTGGGCGATAATTCTTAACTTCTAGAGAGTCCCGACCTTCTTTGGGGAAGAATATCAAGTCTGCTTGGTTCAGTTCCTGTGGCATTTGATGACCTTCTAAGATTTGGTTAAAAAGATTTGTGAGGTGTGGGGCTAGAATGTCTATATATTTCTTATAGTATGTATTTGTAAATCCATCCGGGCCCGGGGCCTTCCCACTGTTCAGGCAAGTGATAGTCTTTCTAACTTCAAGTTCCCCCACCTTAGCATTCAGTAGTTCTGCATCTTCTTGGGATAGAGTAGGAAGGTCACATCTTTGTTGTTCTTGCTGCTGGTGATGTTGCCCAGATGAGTAAATCTTCTGGAAGTATTCCAGAAAAGATTTCTGAATAAGATTAGGACTGGTCGCAACTTCCCCAGCAAAAGTTCTAATCCTGTATATTTTTGATTGTGAAATTTTATTTTTAAGTTTGTTTGCTAGTAAGCTATCGGGCTTGTTAGCCTTCGTATAGTATCTGTGACCTGTCCATCTCATCGCTTTTTCAGTGCGGTTTGATAACAGTAGATCTAGCTCCAATCTAATTTTCTCTATTTTATTTCGTAATTTTTTAGAGGGGTTTTGTTGATTCAATCTCTCCAGATCTCCCAATTCTTTACCCAGGTTCTGTTCCCTGAGTTTAGATTGTCTCTTAAGTCCACTGGCGATTTTTATTTTTATCTTTCATATTTTAATTTTTTTATTGTTTTTAGAAACAGACAACCAAAATAAAATACATACAGTAAAACAATACTTACATCTAAATCATACACAATCACCCACCTTCAAACCCCCCACCCACCCCGTGGCAATATTCTCATTATTTATAGAAGGAGGCAATACCCGAAACCTATTATATAATTAAAGTAACTTCGCTAAAGGCAACAAATACAACAACAACAAAAAATATATATTAACAGAAAGGCCCGGCAAACAGTTCTTCGTCCCATCTTGCCCATTTCTTAACCACTGATAATCTTAACTTGGAATCAAAACTTAAATATTCCATTTCATACTGTTTATTCCTTTCCATAGTACTACAAATCTCATTCCATTTAGGCAATTCCCCACTTCTCCATCTCCGTACAATCCACCATTTAATTGCCATGAGAACCTGCACCACTATCCCAATTGTTTCACTAGACCATTCCCTTGGAAAGATATGTAATAGAAAAGCTTCTGGGTTTAAGGTAACTTCCTTACATCCCATACCCACCAACTTGGTGACACACCTTTCCCAAAGCCCTTTGATCTTAACACATTTCCACCACATGTGGCTTTGGGTGCCTATTTCCGAGCACCCTCTCCAACACAGCTCACTATATTTGCTTTGATCTATTTTAGACAGAAGCTCTGGAACTATGTACCATTTTTGTGTAATTTTAAAGTGGATTTCTCTGTAAGTTGTACAAATCAAGTTATCTTTTGTTAGCTGATACGCTTTTCCCCAGTCCTCCAAATTTTTCTTAATTCTAAAATCAGTTTCCCAGCTTTCCATGGCTACAGATTTTCCAGAACTTCTGTACTCGTCTAAAATTTTTAAGCATTTCGACACTGAACTCTTATTACTTGTTCTTAATGACAGGAATTTTTCGAGAGGTGTCAAATCCCTGACTGATCTTACATCAAAACCTTCTTTTGTTAATATCTTCTTAAGGGTCAGAAATTGCAGCCACATTGATATTGGGACCTCTTTCACTCTCCTCAGTTCCTCAAATTTAATAAAGCCCTCATTTCTGATTAAATCCTTAATTTTGTCAATACCCCATTTCCCCCACTCTACCTTATCTATTTCGGGGTGTATATCATAAATTACTTCCAGTGGTGTTAATGGAGATGGAAAAGGGAGCAACTTCAATTTTGAGTTCATTTTGAGCCAACTAGCCCAACATTGTTTCCCTATTCTGAACTCCATCTGAGTCTTAAAGTTGGACGATTTCTTATACCATAGAGCTTGCTGCAGAACTATTTGGGGCTTAATGCTTCTTCTAACTGGACAAACTTGGGTCCTTCCACTCCTTCTGTCCATCTCAGAAAGTGGTACAATTTTATAGCCTCTGCATACTTCCAGAGGTTGATTGCCCCTAATCCACCTTCTATATACTTTTTATTTACTTGGTCTTTACTGACTCTAACCCTATTTCCTTTATATATAAAATGATCTACCACTTTCTGAAATTTAGTAATACTTCCTCTGGATATAAATAGAGGGATTGCTCTTAAAACATAAGTAAGTTTTGGTAAAATGAACATCTTAACACATACGATTCTGCCTGACCAGATTAGGTTTAGCCTCTCCCATGACTTGAGTAGTTTGCACACTGAAACAAAAGTTATTTCCAAGTTATTCTTTAACATAAAAGCAACACACGGAGTCAACTCTATTCCCAAATGTTCTATTTTATTCTGCTCCCATCTAAATGGGAATTTCTCTCGTAACAAGGTTTTAGTTTCTAAGTTCACATTTAGCCAGATAACCTCTGATTTGGAAGAATTAATTTTATAATATGATAGGCAACCAAAGGTTTTTAATTCCTTCATGAGATACACCAATAATTTTAGTGGCTCTGATAAGACTACAACTGCATCGTCTGCGAATAGAGTGATCATCGATTCTATAGCTCCACCTGTGATTCCTCTTATCCTATCATTCTTCCTTATCATTTGAGCCAGCACTTCTATACACAAATTGAAGGTCATTGGGGATAGCGGGCATCCTTGTCTCGTCCCATTGCTAATCTCAAACGATTCCGACTGAAAGTCTGTACCTTTTATGAAGGCTGAAGGGTTAGAGTATAGCGCCATAATCGCACTTGACCCGAATTTGCCCAATCCAATTTCTTCTAAAGTACACATGATAAACTCCCAGTTGAGCCTATCGAAGGCTTTTTCCGCATCTAACCCTACTGCCACCAACGGGATTTTATTATCTTTAGCATGTGCCAATATATCCATAAGCTTTCGCAGATTATCTGTCCCTTGTCGGCCTTTAACCAAACCTGTTTGATCTGACTCAATTAACTGGTCTAAAAGAGGATTTAATCTTTGTGCTAGTATCTTTGAATGTATTTTGATATCGATGTTAAGTAAAGAGACTGGCGATTTTTATAAAAGAGCCTCTTATGAAGGCTTTGTGGGACACCCATGTCCATCCCATGTTTGAATCTGGGGTAGCGTTAGTTGAGAAGTATAGGTCTAAATCATCGGCTATTTGCTTCTCTACTAATGGGTTGGATAGGATGCTCTCATTAAGTCTCCAGCTGTAGGGTGGTTTACTTTTTAGGCCCATTTCTATAGAGGTACTGACCTGTGCGTGGTCAGACCACGGGCACGGATGGATCTCTGCCTTGTCTACATTGTCTGATAGTGATGAGTCTATAAGAATGGTGTCTTTACGGGAATATGTGTCATGAACTGGCGAATAGAAGGTGTACCCCCTCTCACCCTTATGTAGCAATCTCCACGCGTCCAGTAGATGTAAATCATTAAGTAGTGCGTTAATTTGTTTCAACTTGTTGGAGTATTTGTTACACCCCTCCTTACTTGATCTATCTAAGTTTGGGTCCAGAACTAAATTAAGATCTCCCCCCAGCACAATCCTCCCAACATCCGCCGATCTGAGATATCTTAGAAGGTTTAGAAATGATTTATGTGGGGAGGTTGTTTGTGCATAAAATGAAATTAGGGATATCTTTGTACCCCATAATGTGCCTGTTAACACGATAAAGTCGCCCCCCGGGTCTATCTTCCGGTGCTCGATTATAAATGGGAAATGTTTATGTAATAGGATAGCCACTCCCCCTTTCTTAGTGGGTTGGGTAGAGGCGACAAAGATCGGGTATGAATGGTGCAGATATTTAGGGAGTTTGTTGTGTGCAAAATGCGTTTCTTGTAGGAAAATCACATCCGGGCGTAGGGGCTTATAGGATAGAAAGGCTTTGCGCCTCTTAAACTGTGAATTAAATCCCCGGACATTGTGTGAGATAAAAACAAAAGTAGATTCCGTCATGTTATCTCTATGGATATGAGTGGGATAAGTTGCACGTATCTCCTCCTCCCCATTCTCCCCCATGTACCTGAATTTTGATGGTTTATTGGCATGGCACCTGGAGAAGGCGGAGGAATTGTTTCGAAGAGCCTGTTTAATGGAACTGCAAAAATGGGAAAGAACAAACATAACATGGTTAACCAAAAAGTGATAACATGTAAATGTTTTCCTCGGCTTATTACTTAAGGCACCTATGTGCCAGGGGAGGGAAATGGATATGCCCATTTCCCTAACTATCCCCTCAGCTGAGGAAGAAATAACTGGTAGACTAATTATCAGTGCAATTTGAAAGTCTACCATCCTCTGCTCCCCCCCTGAGACTATAACCGTTGACCCGACCCCCAAAATGACCCCTTATCTAGGAGTTTATGTCGTAACCTTTTATCCATTAAAGTATACAGTTCTTAGTTGTCTTGCTTCTGTCCCCCATCTTGTGAATTTTATGATATAACCCACGCATGACTTTCTATTGGGTTACCTAAAAGTTCCGGGTCTACCATTGAAGAGAGTATAAAGGTTTAGCTATATACTAGTGTTTCATCTAATCTGGTTCATGTCTCTCAATCAAATATTTCAGTTCTTGTGCATTTAGTCCCAGAGAAATTCTCATTAGTTGAGAGAGATATGATCCTAATATCCCTTGTAGCCCTTAAGTCCAATGTCCCTGTGTCATTTGGTGGGTATCTGTAATAGTCTCTCCAAGAGTCTTTTAAACATTCCTTGATTCCTTGATGCCTTGGTATTACCCCAAATATATGTCGATTGTTGTATTTAAGTTTTTTCTGTCGATTCTGGAGACGAGGTGGTGGGTCCTAAATTTGGGACCATTTGCTTACTTTGCCGTTTATTCCTCTGTATTTCCGTCCATTGTCTTGCCGGTCTAGGAGGTAAATTTGTATCTTGGCGGGTATCCAGAGTATTTTCTCTGGGTAAAAGATTGAGCTCTGACAGAATTGTGTTGCATTCAGATAGATTATGTACTGTGTGCTTCGTAGACCCCACTTGGAACGATAGGAGAAGGGGAACCCCCACCTGTATTTGATGCCCTCTTGGGCCAGAATCAGCAAGGCCGGTTTTAGCTGCTTTCTTTTAAAAAGTGTTGAGGGAGCTAGGTCTGCATATATCTGAATGTGGGTTCCATCCGGGCCTGTAATGGACTTTGTTTTTCGTGATGCTGCCAATAACAAGTCTCTAGTACCCTGGCGAAGAAATCTCGCTATAACATCTTTTGGTTGCTCTGTTGAGTTTGGGCCCCCCAAGGCCCTGTGCGCTCTCTGAATTTCCCAGGAGTCTTGTGGATGGTCCGGTAGCAGGTTATTGACAATTGCATTCAAGTATAGTTTTAGATCTCCAATTGCTTTAGGTATTCCTCTGAATCTGATGTTATTGCGTCTGGACCTATTTTCTATGTCTTCTAGCTTATTTTCTAGCGCCTCTATGTGCGCACTATTTTGGGTTACATCCTGGCGGTCTTTTTGTTGGGTATCCACAATTTGATCTGTAATTGTTTCCAGTACGTGGGTCCTTTGCCCAAGGTCCTGCAGATCTTGTCTGATTTCCTTCACTGCCTTATCAAAATGTGATCCAAGTAGGTTGTTAAAGTCTGTCAGTGAAATATCTGACAATTTCAGAGGTTGTTTTGTGTGCGACGTTTCCTCCTCCATGTCTGAGCCTTCTGATGAGCCCATAGTGGATGCATGTGGGGAGTTATTAGTTTGCTGCTGAGTTTTAAAATGATCTTGAATGCTCTTTGATGGTAAAATTCTCTTTGATTTGCCCATTTTTAAATCCTGGCCTGCAGTTTAGCCTAGGATTCTTTTAGAAGTATAATTTGGGGGTTTGCAATCTCACCTAGTATAGTTCAGCAGTAGTCAGTATTTTCTCTACAGGTGGGGTATTCCCTTCAGCCCAGGCTAATCAGATCACAGCACCCAGGGGGTCCATCAGTTAGGCCACAACACTTGTCTGAGAGTTACAGATTAGCAAAGTTCATTTTTGTAGTATCCGGGGGGTCCGACGGCCAAGCCTACAGACTCATCTGGGGGTTACAGACTAGAATAGTTAATTTTTTAGGGGTATCTTGCCCTCTCTGAATTGTAGTATCTGGCATCTGGCCTGCCAGGTAAGTTCGTAGGCATGTAAGTCTGTTTAGTTCCTCTTTTGTATTTACTGATATATGCTAAAAAATTCCATATTACATGAAGAGGGTTCTCTGATAAGTTGAATTGTGTAGCAAGGTCTGTATATTTATCATTTTATATTTTCAGTATAATAGTTGGGTGCATCATTATGAGACTGTAAATATGCCTCTCCTAGCCTGTATTTGTATCCGTTCCCCTCCTATGGTGGGGGGGGGTTAGTGCAGCTGTGTCCCAAAATGTATGCTGTTGACTGGCTGCTAGAGAGGGTATATCAGTGCCTTAGAAGATCAGAAGGTGGTGCAGAGCTTTCAGTAGCAGTAACAGAAATCTCATTGGTGTACAAGGACATACCCTCCAGAGAAAGCATTTTTCTAAAATCTTTGCCTATTATCAAGTTTAATTTTTAAAAACACCATATAGAAAATAAATAGCCAGAGTAGTCCTTTAAGTCCAGGGCAAATCATCTTTAACAGTAAATACAAATTTCAATGTAGCCTGAATTTTTTTTTAGCATAGTCCAAAAAAGTCTCAAAACACAGACTCTATTCAATTTGTCATTCTAAAATTCCAGTCATAGACCCTCATTTAATTGCCATTTGACAAATTGAATAGGGCTTTAAATAAGGACATAACATATTTTTTAAAATACCTTTTTAGTTATTGAAACACTTGCTTTTGGATACATGTTTACTAAATAAAAACTTATTTAAATAATTCTGTGATGGCCTTATTTAGACCTCTATTAAATTGACCGCATTGAAATTGATTAAATATAAAATGTAAACACACTGTTGATAACAATTTTTCATGAAAACAAACTTAACATCTCAAAATAAACTAATAATACATTATTTTATTTTTACAGATTAACATGGCTGATAACGAGAGTAAACAAGAAAAGGAAAGTTGCCAAGCTAGAGAACGACGACAGAGAGCAGACAGCCAGCAGACACCGGAGAAGAAGGAAATTCGACGAGAAAAAGAACGCAAAAGAATTGAAAGCAAAAGACTGTCACCTGCAGAAATTAAAGATATGTAAAAAAAAGCAACAAAGCAAATAAAGCATTTACAACCTGTTGCTCAAACATCAGATGACATTTTACCAGAAAAAATACAACAGATACATACAAATACAACATTATGGACAACAATCCCTACAGTAAAGCTTATAAAAATTTGGCAGAAGTAGAAAATGAACAACTACTTCATGCACAAAGACATCAATTACCAATGCCGAAGGTTAATATGGTGCTTAAAAGAGACAGACATACTGATAAACGTCGTTATAACTTGCCAACATCAAATGAGGTTGCAATGGTGTTTCAGAATGATGAAGGAGAACCACCATTTCATAGAGACATTCGAATATATCCCAGAAATGAGGAGCAACCGTTCATTAATATGAGTATCTTAAGTCCAAATTTAGATCCAATGACATATCCCATCTTTTTCCCACACAGAGAGGCAGGTTGGCAACCAAAATTAACTCTTCCCAGTTACCCAAATGCTAAAGCCAGAATCCGAAATAATGTTTCTATGCAGGAATTTAAAGTAGCTCAAATTGCCATTCGCAATGTATTTAATCCAATTTTATGTGGTGGAAAACTAACACAACAATGGATTATTGATTCTTATTTGCAAGTTGAGGCAAATAATTTAAACTTTATCAAGTATCAACAAGATAAACTCTGTGTAGAACAATATTCTGGATTAATGGACTATGTTGCTGACGTGGCTACAAGCAGAGACATGACAGCTGGCAAAGCCATCATTTTACCATCTTCCTTTCAAGGATCTCCTCGAAATATGAGAGAAAGATACAATGATGCTATGGCTATTGTCAGTAAATTTGGCAAACCCGATTTATTTCTGACATTTACATGTAATCCACAATGGCCAGAAATTACACAAAATCTACATCTTGGACAAACTGC
Source organism: Discoglossus pictus (assembly GCA_027410445.1). NCBI lineage: Eukaryota > Metazoa > Chordata > Amphibia > Anura > Alytidae > Discoglossus > Discoglossus pictus. Next base: position 35,699,234 of record CM050175.1, read on the forward strand.
TTCAGATCGACCAGATTTAGTAGCCAGAGTTTTTAAGATTAAATTAAATGAATTAATACGTGACTTCACTATAAATCAGTTATTTGGCAAATGTCTTGCTTATGTATATACTATTACATTTAAAAAAAGAGGCCTTCCACATGCACATCTTCTAATAATACTTCAAGAAAAAGATAAATTAGCTACTTCGGACAAAGTGGATGCAGTCATTGTTGCTGAACTACCAGATCCAGAACTATATGGTAGACTATATGAGATTGTTACTCATCGCATGATTCATGGACCCTGTGGTGACCTTAATCCACAATCACCATGTATGGAAAATAATAAATGTTCAAAAGAATTTCCAAAAGATTATAGAGACAAAACCTATGCCAATTGTGATGGATATCCACTTTATAAAAGAAGAGAAGGAGATAGTGCCATTATTCGTGGAAAAAAAGTGGACAATAGATATGTAGTACCCTACAATCCACATTTACTCATGAAGTACAACGCCCACATCAACGTAGAAGCCTGCACTTCCATCAAATCCATTAAATATGTCTACAAATATATTTACAAAGGTTACGATGCAGCTACTGTAGTCGTCAAAAGTGCAGACAACCCTGAAAGTAGTGAGTTAGTACATGATGAACTTGCATCTCATGTAGATGCTTGCTATGTCAGTGCGCCAGAAGCTATGTGGCGGCTTTTAAAATTTGAAATGCATGATAGATCACATGCAGTATATAGGTTAGCAGTACATTTGCCACAACGACATTTAGTCTATTTCCATGCTGGAAATAAAATGAATGCATTGGCCCAAAGTGAAGATTATCACACTACACTAACTGCATGGTTTGAATTAAATGCCACTGATTCTGAAGCAACTGAATACTTATATATTGAAATTCCATATCACTATGTTTTTGTGAATGGATTATGGAGACCAAGAAAAAGCAGAGGCAATAAAATAATTCCAAGAATTTACACAGTCAGTCCAAGAGATTTTGAACATTTTTGCTTACGGATATTACTTTTAAATGTTCCTGGAGCACAAAGTTTTGAACACTTAGGAACTGTTAATGACATTGTATATGAATCCTTCCATTTAGCTGCAAGACATAGAAACTTACTATCTGATGATACAGAATGGGAAAGATGTTTAGAAGAAGCAGCACAATGTCAAATGCAACGACAGATGAGAGAACAATTTGCTTTTATTTGTATCTTCTCAAATGCTCCAAATGCATTAGCTTTGTGGGAGACTTTTAAAAGTAATATGGCTGAAGACTTTATGCGACGATACAATAAACCCATTGCACACTTAAAAGCGTTAATGGAAATCCAAGAAGTCTTTTTAACTCATGGATTAAGTTGTGCAAGTTTTAATTTGCCTGATCCAGGTCTTATAGATGACATAAACTTTGAAGACTATGACATTCAACTACAAGCAGAAAGAACAGAAGAAAGACTTGCAACTTTAAATACATTACAATTGCAAGCATTTATTGCCATTAAAAATGTAATAGATGATGACATGGTGACAGAGCGTTATTTCTATCTTGATGGACCTGGCGGATCAGGAAAAACCTATCTGTATAATTTATTAATGAGTTCAGTAAGAGCACAAGGTCAAATAGCAATGGCGTTTGCCACTACTGGAATTGCTGCACTTTTGTTAGAAGGTGGAAGAACTGTTCATAGTGGATTTAAACTGCCAGTGCCTATTTTAGAAACTTCTGTGTCAGGAGGAGGCAGGCCAGTTCTGAGTTTGCAAACAACAACAGATTTGCCAGATTGAGTAAACTGTTGGCGATGTCCATTCAGGAATGGCAATGCCAGATAGAGCTGTTCCCTCTAACAGCCGGTCGAACAGCTCTACTGGAGAAGAGGGAGGGCAGAATAGGCAGAACAGACAGGTTCTGGTTGTAGGGGACTCTTTTATTAGGAAGGTAGACAGGGTGATTTGTCACCCAGATCCCAGCAATCGAACAGTTTGCTGTCTCCCGGGTGCTCGGGTTCGTCATGTTGTGGATCGGGTAGACAAATTATTGGGAGGGGCTGGAAATGAACCGGCGGTCTTGGTACATATTGGTACCAATGACAAAGTTAGTGGAAGATGGAGTGTCCTAAAGAATGATTTTAGAGAACTAGGTAATAAGCTGAAGACAAGGACCTCCAAGGTAGTATTTTCTGAGATACTACCAGTGCCACGTGCTAGCCCAGGGAGGCAGAAGGAGATTAGGGAGGTTAATGCGTGGCTAAAGATGTGGTGCACTAAGGAGGGGTTTGGCTTTTTAGAGCACTGGGCTGACTTCTCACTTCGGTACAATCTCTACAGTAGAGATGGATTGCACCTTAATGATGAGGGAGCTTTTGTACTAGGGGATAGGATGGTAGAAAGGCTGGAGGAGTTTTTAAACTAGTAGGTGGGGGGGAGGGACTAGATATAAGTAATGGGGTAGAAAGTGTAGAGGGTATAAGGGATGAATTAACAACTCATGGGGTAGGAGATGGGGGGAGGGGTAGTATAGTCAATATGGAGGTAGTACTAAGTAATTCAAGTTCAGTGGCAGGCACTTCAGAACTACAGACTCATAACATAAGGTGTATGCTTGCTAATGCCAGAAGCTTGCCAGGAAAAATGGGAGAGTTAGAATTATTAGCAATTAATGAAAAATGGGATTTAATAGGCATTACCGAAACGTGGTGGGATGAATCTCATGACTGGACTGTTATTCTGGATGGTTATAACCTATTTAGGAAAGATAGAGGCAATGGTAAACGAGGAGGAGGGATTTGTCTGTATGTTAAGCCTGAATTTAAGGCTATAGTCAGAGAAGATATTTATGGTGGACCTAGTGATAAAGTTGAATGTTTGTGGGTAGAGTTAAATAGCGGAGCAGCAAATTCCAAAAGAATATTAGTAGGAGTATGCTATAAACCCCCAAATATAATTGAAAGTGAGGAAATACAATTATTGTTACAGATTGGAAATGCAGCTAAGCACGGGCAAGTTCTAATAATGGGAGATTTTAATTACCCTGAAATAAACTGGATAAATGAGACCAGCAGTTTCGCTAAGGGGAGCAGGTTATTGAGTACACTCAGGGATCATTATCTGGCCCAGGTTATACAGGAGCCTACTAGAAATGAAGCTATCTTAGATTTACTCATTACAAATAATATTGATATTGTATCAAATGTTGAAATAGGGCAACCTTTGGGAAACAGTGATCACAACACAGTCTCATTTGAGATTGAATTAAAAAAACAACATTTTAAGGGGCCAACAAAAACTCTTAATTTTAAAAGGGCAGATTTTAACGGTCTAAGGGCAGCAATACAAAGTATAGACTGGGACAGAGAACTGATAGGTAAAAACACTGAACATAAATGGACAACATTTAAATCCTTACTAAATATACATACACATCGGCATATACCGTGTGGGAATAAAAGTAAAAGGAGTAAATCACAACCCATGTGGCTTAACAATGATTTAAAGATCAAGATACGGAGTAAAAAACAGGCATTTAAATTATACAAACAAGAGGGGACAGAGACTGCTTTACGGGAATACAAGGAAATCAACAAGGCTTGCAAAAGCGCGATTAGACTGGCTAAAATAGAAAATGAAAAATTAATTGCAAAAGAGAGTAAGACTAACCCTAAAATATTTTTTAAGTATATTAATGGGAAGAAGGCGAGGAAGGAAGCTATAGGAACATTACAATGTGAAACAGGCCATCTGAAAATGAGTGACCAGGAAAAGGCAGATGAGCTAAATAGGTTCTTTTCCTCGGTATACACAAGGGACGTACCAGTGGTTGGGACACTGCGACATAATGGGGCTACACTACCTTTGCCAAATAATTTGTTAACAAAGGAAGTAATCCAAAAGAGGTTGGAAAAATAAATGTTAATAAAGCCCCGGGTCCTGATGGAATACATCCAAGGGTACTGAGGGAACTGGGCTCTGTAATAGCCAAACCATTATATTTAATTTTTCAAGATTCACTCAGAACAGGGTCTCTACCAGATGACTGGAGAAAAGCTAATGTGATACCTATATTTAAAAAGGGAGCAAGAGCAAATCCGGGGAATTATAGACCAGTGAGCCTCACTTCTGTAGTGGGGAAGCTTTTAGAAGGGTTAATAAGGGATAATATACAAGAATATGTCTATTTGAACAGGATTATAAGTAGGAGTCAACATGGGTTTATGAGGGATAGGTCATGTCAAACAAATCTAATTAGTTTCTATGAGGAGGTTAGTAGGAACCTGGATCAAGGCAACTCAGTGAATGTAGTCTTTTTGGATTTTGCAAAGGCTTTTGATACAGTGCCACATGGGAGACTATTGGGCAAACTAAGGGATACAGGAATTGCAGTAAATATCTGCTCATGGATTGAGAGCTGGCTAAAAGACAGGAAGCAAAGGGTTGTTGTAAATGGAACATACTCCGATTGGACTAATGTGGTAAGTGGGGTTCCTCAGGGTTCAGTATTAGGTCCTCTCCTTTTTAACATATTTATTAATGACTTAGAGGTAGGATTGGAGTGTGGGGTCTCCATTTTCGCTGATGACACAAAGTTGTGCAAGGTAATTAAATCAGATAATGATGTGCTTTCCCTCCAAGGGGATTTACATAAAATTGAGGAATGGGCATCTAAATGGCAGATGAGATTTAATACGAATAAATGTAAGGTTATGCATCTGGGAAGGAAAAATAGCCATGCAATTTATAATCTTAATGGAGCAAATCTAGGTGTATCAGATATTGAAAGGGATTTGGGAGTGCTTGTGGACAACCACCTAGGTAACAGTGCTCAAAGCCAAGCAGCAGCTGCAAAGGCAAATAAAATATTAGCATGTATTAAGAAAGGTATAGAAGCCAGGGAAGCAAATATAATTCTGCCACTATACAAATCTTTAGTACGCCCTCATTTGGAATATGGAGTACAATTTTGGGCACCACTTCATAAAAAGGACATTTTAGAGCTGGAAAAGGTACAGAGAAGGGCAACCAAACTAATAAGGGGAATGGAGGGGCTAAGTTATGAAGAAAGACTAACAAAATTAAACTTATTTTCTCTAGAAAAAAGGCGTTTAAGAGGAGATATGATTACCTTATATAAATACATCCAGGGTCAGTATAAAGATTTGTCGGGGGAGCTTTTTGTGCCAAGAGGTTTTCAACTGACAAGAGGACATCCCTTGAGGTTAGAAGTAAAAAGATTCCACCTCAAAGAAAGAAAAGGGTTCTTCACAGTAAGGGTGGTTAATCTGTGGAATTCTCTACCAGAGGAGGTGGTGACAGCGGATTCGATAGATAACTTTAAAAGGGGACTAGATTTATTTCTAATTAAAAAGGGTATTCAGGGTTATCATGGATAATTAGAGAGACAGTAATGATCCAAATTTTTAACATTTCCCCTTTAGACATTTGGCTAAGTCTCGCTTGTTTTATTTTATTTTATTTATTTTTTTATTTGCCTTCCTCTGGACTAATTAATAATAATACAAAAAAAAAAACATTAAATAATTGATTAATAATTAATTAACAACTAATGAATTAATAGTTAATCCACATATTGCAGATCAAAGGAGATCTTAAAAGGTTGAACTTGATGGACTGAAAGTCTTTTTTCAACCTTAAATACTATGTAACTATGTAACTATGTAAGATATTCGCATGACATCATTACAAGCAAAGAAATTGAACAAATGTAAATTAATTATAATAGATGAGGCCACAATGATGTCATGCTATGCCCTCCAATGTATTGACCGTTTGCTTCGTGAAGTCATGGATAATACTTTTCCATTTGGTGGAAAGGTAATGTTGTTAGGTGGCGATTTCAGACAAACATTACCTGTCGTTGTACATGGAAATCGAACTGACATTATTGAAACATGTATAAAGTCAAGCACACTATGGAAACATTTTACCCATCTTCAACTGAAACAAAATATGAGATCAGAAGGCCAAACTGATTTCAATGATTGGCTTATTAAAATTGGAGAAGGCAGAACAGAAAAAATACCACATTTACCTGACGACACTGTAGAGATCCCACCTCATATGATTTGTCAACAAGATATTATATCGGCTATATTTGAAGGGAGTATAAATAACCAGGAATATTCCGAGCTTGCCAACCAAGTCATACTAACGTGTAAAAATAAGGATGCATTAATACTCAATAATGAAATCTTTAAAAAAATGAATGCACCACAAAGAAATTATCACAGTGCTGATTCTGTACTTGCTGATGACAATGAAAGTCAGTCCAACTTTTCGACTGAATTCATAAACTCACTAACTCCTTCTGGAATGCCACCACATATTTTGCAGCTAAAGAAAGGTGCAATTATTATGTTACTGCGAAATATGAACCCCAAAAAAGGTCTATGCAATGGGACAAGATTAATTGTTCAACAATTAAAGGACCATTTTATAGATGCTGAAATTTTAACTGGGACCCATAAAGGAGAGAGAGTTTTCATACCAAGAATAAATTTAGCACCAAGTGAAAGTAGTCTCCCTTTTATACTTCAAAGAAGACAATTTCCTATTATTATGGCATTTGCCATGACCATCAATAAATCACAAGGTCAAACATTCAAATCTGTGTGTATTTTCCTGGAAGAAACAGTATTTGCACATGGTCAATTGTACGTTGCGTTGTCACGGTGCAAAAATCCACATGCTATTAAACTTTACATTGAAAAGAATGAAAGTCAAGGTGATTTATTAGAAGATGGACGTATTTTTACTAAAAACATTGTCTACTATGAAGTACTATAACTTTGCAGTAAAGAAACAAAACACAAGCAAAACACATTTAAAAACATTCAAAAATAATAAACAAGAAACAATTTCAGTCATAATTTATGGAACGACTCTTTATGGATGATTCGACTCACAAAACACTTGCCTTGCAACTATATATATGTGGTAATTATGTTAAAATGTTAATTAACTATGTTACTGTTTGTAATGTTACAAGTTGGAAAACAAGATTTTAACTTTCTTTACTTCAACATATTACAAAGTTCATGTTAACAGCTCCACCACGTTTTAAGACACAATGTAAATATTGTATGTTATGTTAATATTACTACCTGTATTAAGGTTTATCGACAGTTCATGTGGTCATGAAGTAATTTATTTCATTGAGTACATTTTACAGAGAGTTTTTACTGTTTGCCTTCCTTTGCATTCAATGTATATTGAAGTTAACAATTATTCGGATACAAATTGCATGCTAAAAAACCATTGCCTTAAGTTTTAAATATTGAGTACTTTGAATTTAAACTGTTTTTACATTCAAATGTTAATACTTTCAATACAAAATTATGTTACAATCTTTATTCACTATGTTACTGTTTATACTGTTTCAATTTGTACAAATCTTTTTTACTGTTGAAAATGTACATATATAAGAAACTTGAACTTTAAAAATATATTATGTTATAAAATTCATGTTACAATTGAGTACCTTTCAAGCTGGGTATTTACTGTTTGTTTTCATCGGGATTAAATGTAAAATATTAAAGTTAATAATTCTTCTGATACAAATTGCATGTTAAAAAACATTACCTCAAGTTTACAATACTGATTAGTTTTAAGTTAAACTGTTTTTACATTCAAATGTTATTAATTTTTATACCAAATTATGTTACAAAATGTGTTCACTATCTTATTGTTTATAATGTTCAAAGTTATATAAATGTTTTGTCAAGTTCCAAAGTTACACAAATAATAAAGTTAAACTTTCACAAAATACAATTTAAAGTTTATTACTTACATATATTACAAAGTTATATTTGCTTTTATTGGGATTTCATGGATATTGAAATTAACAATTCTTCACATACAAATTGCATCTTAACAAACCATTGCCTAAAGTTTACAAAAATGATTAATTTCATTTTCAACTGTTCTTACATTAAAAGGTTAATACTTTTAATAGAAAATGTTTGAACACTTATTGTTCACTAAGAGAACATTTTACTAAACTAAACTTGTTTTAATATCACAATACTTACAACTGTCACATACATATATTTATAACTAAACAACTTTTACAAACATACACATCTCATTGCCGTCATTTTTTGACGGGCAAGTCGCTAGTATATATATATATGTGTGTGTGTCTCTTCACTTTCCCCACAGTATAATATTTCATCAATAACTGAATTATTTCTTACCCCTCCAGTAGTTCCGCCACTTTTGCTTCTATACATGCTTACACTTTGCCTTTCAGCAGGAATTATGCATAGAGTGCCCCACTTCCAATTTATACAGTTCCTGGGGCTGTTCGGAGCACCGGCACTCTGGCTCTGTTTTTCTTAATCCACTTCCCTTGACCTCTCTAACAGCGTCATATCCAGAGGTTGTCTTTGGGAAATAGACATATGAGTGCTGCCAGCATTGCTGCAGAGGTTGAAGGGGTGGGGGGTCAGCCTGTCAGTGCTCAAACAATCCTCTTAGAGACTAGGCCATCTTTATGTAGAGCAACAATTCTTTCTTTCAGATCCTCAGAGAGTTATTTGCCAGGAGGTGCCATGTTGAGTTCCAGTGACCAGCATAAGAGAGTGTGAGAGCGATAACACCAAATTGAATACACCTGCTCCCCATTCACACCTGAGACCTTGTAACACTAACGAGTCAAATGACACCAGGGAGGGAAAATTGCTAATTGGGCCCAATTTGGATATTTCCACTTCGTGGTGTACTCACTTTTGTTGCCAACGGTCTTGACATTGAGTTATTTTGAGGGGACAGCACAATTACACTGTTATACAGGCTGTACACTTACTACTTTACATTGTAGCAGAGTGTCATTTCTTCAGTGTTGTCACATGAAAAGATATAATAAAATATTTACAAAAAATGTGAGGGGTGTACTCAATTTTGTGAGAAACTGTATATATATTTATATATGTGTTTCTGATCACCGAACACATAGATCTCTAAACATCAATTTTAACATCTCCGGTGCATGATTAACTCCCCTGAGTATTTGCTGTATTATGTTACCTAAAAAAAACATATAGGCCCCAGCGAGAATTGAACTCGCGACCCCTGGTTTACAAGACCAGTGCTCTAACCACTGAGCTATGGAGCCACATGTACAAACCATATATGATGCAACCTTGCTCTATCTGGGATTTGTTATTATGTTTATTGTCAAATAATAAAAAGAAGCACAAATACAGAACTTAAAATGAATCATTTATGATGATGCTATATTCAGCTTTAAAATAAAACAGACTAAAGGATCAAAATATGGTATAATATAAAATTAGAAGTGAAAACAAGTATTTTCCCTTTCTAATGCTGTTTAAAAAGCACCAACTACAAACTTCTTATGAACAATGTAACAATATAGTAAGACAATTAAATGTTAATTAATATTTAAATGACAACTTCTTTTTGGCTCTAATTACAAACTATGCCATATTTAGAATTTTTATTGTGTCCTTTTTACAGTTGCCAAGGGTTTTGTGTTTTGACATCAATTTCTGCCCTTGTGGGAGCTTCAGTAGAGATTTAATATGTACAAGGTCTTTCACATACATACCTTAAATGCACCAGTCCTCTTTTTCAGGGTTTTCAATGGTTAATGGGCCAAGTCCTTTCCACTTATGAGGTTGCCAAGCCTACCGCTCACAATGGGGTACAATTTACAAAATGTCACCTAGTCTTATATAGATTTATTTAAATCTGAACATTAGGGTGAAACTATTATATAAAAGGGATGCTAGATACATAATCATATATGTATACATATATATACATATATATATATATATATATATATATATAATGTTATATATATTTGTGTGAGTGTTATTGATCATATGTATTATATTGCCTAAAAAAGAAATCTACAGGCCCCAGTGCGAATTGAACTCCCAACACCTGGTTTACAAAACCAGTACTATAACCATTGAGCTGTGGAGCCACCTCTCATGGAAGAGAAATGCAATGAATAGGGCAAACACAATAAAGCAAAATTAAACTTAATCCTGCATTTATATATTATATATATATATATATATATATATATATATATATATATATATATATATATATATATATATATATATATAACAACAAAAAGAAAATAAGAAGAAACACAAATAAAGAACTTAAAATTAATCATTATGAAGAAGAAACCAAAATGAAAATAAGTATTTTCTCTTTTTATTGCTATTTAAAAAGCACAAACTACAAACGTCTTATGAACAATGAAACCATATAGTAAAAAAATAAAATTGTCATTAATATTTAAATTACAACTTGTGTTGTCTATAATTGTAAACTATATTATATTGGGAATGCTTCCTTTTAACTGTTGCTAAGGGTTCAATCTATCCTGTTATGCCGTCGGGACAGGTTCGCCACTGCAGTGTGGCCTCCAAAATATTTTAATGACCTCACATTAGCCAATTTGCATGTCATTACATAATAGATAGGATTCCTAACTTTCTGATGCCCTGTTAGGGAGCCTTAAAACTGAATATTGGCCAAAAGATAAGTACAGCCCCTTATCAAAATCAAGCCTGATGATCATTTTGCTGCATTTGAAGTTTTTATTATAGCCTTTGAGAAAGCTGTAAAAGCATATATGGCCATTATTTGAGGTATAAATTACCCATATTTCTACTAATTGTTCATTACAAATTACAGGATCTAACTGATTTATATTGTGATGTTGTTTAATAAAGAATGTTTTTAACAGTTCTTAGTAGGTACTGACCAATTTATAATTTTGATTGAAGACAAATTTGCTATCACAAGTTTAATAAGTGTTAAATACTAATCATATAAAAACCACTGGACCACAAAAGATTATAAAAAACATACGACAAGGATGGGATTCGAACCCACGCATGCAGAGCACAATGGATTAGCAGCCCATCGCCTTAACCACTCGGCCACTTCGACTGATAGTTTTCAGATGTGTAAATGAAAGATATTAAAACTAGCACCGTACTCTGTGGATCCAAAAAATAGCAATTCTATTCATTGCTCCCTTAAAGCACATTTTAAGCAAAGCATGGGTTTGGATTTTTTCACAAACCAAGAGTTCTATATGTGAGTGATTCTTGGTTTGTGCAAAATGTATAGAATTGAGAGAGAGAGAGAGAGAATATTGTTCTCAGATTAAGCCTCCTAACAGCTGTATGTACCCCACAAGGCTAGAGTCTCGCCTACAGATAATATGAAAATCTACCCATGGATGCCTGATGATGATATAATCAAGAGCTGGAATTTTCTAACTACATATGTACTATATGCTTTTTGTTGCTTGACTCAGATCTAATTATTTACACAAAGCACTGCAGTAACATTTGTGATCTTCTGGATGAGTCATAATTACATGTTAGCTTGGGAAGGCTAGACTTGGACAGGATATAATAGATCCAATAGTAACTGTTAATACCATTGTTTTCAATAAAGACGGTTGGAAACAGGCTGAGATATAAAACAACATTAAAAGCACTTAATATCATCTGAAGACTAGCCTGTTTTCTGAGAAAAGTCTACAAAGAATTTTTAGAAATTGGAGGCATAGCTTGACAACAAGAAACAACTTAATCCTGCATTTATATATTATATATATATATATATATATATATATATATATATAAAACAACAATAAGAAAATAAGAAGAAAAACAAATAAAGAACTTAAAATTAATCATTATGAAAAAGAGACCAAAATGAAAATAAGTATTTTCTCTTTTTATTGCTATTTAAAAAGCACAAACTACAAACGTCTTATGAAACCATATAGTAAAAAAATAAAATTGTCATTAATATTTAAATTACAACTTGTGTTGTCTATAATTGAAAACTATATTATATTGGGAATGCTTACTATGTCCTTTTAACTGTTGCTAAGGGTTCAATCTATCCTGTTATGCCGTCGGGACAGGTCCGCCACTGCAGTGTGGCCTCCAAAATATTTTAATGACCTCACATTAGCCAATTTGCATGCCATTACATAATAGATAGGATTCCTAACTTTCTGATGCCCTGTTAGGGAGCCTTACAAACTGAATATTGGCCAAAAGACTAAATAAGTACAGCCCCTTATCAAAATCAAGCCTGATGATCATTATGCTGCATTTGAAGTTTTTATTATAGCCTTTAAGAAAGCTGTAAAAGCATATATGGCCATTATTTGAGGTATAAATTACCCATATTTCTACTAATTGTTCATTACAAATTACAGGATCTAACTGTTTTATATTGTGATGTGGTTTAATAAAGGATGATTTTAACAGTTCTTAGTAGGTACTGACCAATTTATAATTTTGATTGAAGACAAATTTGCTATCACAAGTTTAATAAGTGTTAAATACTAATCATATAAAAACCACTGGACCACAAAAGATTATGAAAAACATACGACGAGGATGGGATTCGAACCCACGCGTGCAGAGCACAATGGATTAGCAGTCAATCGCCTTAACCACTCGGCCACCTCGTCTGAAAGTTTTGCAGATGTGTAAATGAAAGATATTAAAACTAGCACCGTACTCTGTGGATCCAAAAAATAGCAATTCTATTCATTGCTCCCTTAAAGCACATTTTAAGCAAAGCATGGGTTTGGATTTTTGCACAAACCAAGAGTTCTATATGTGAGTGATTCTTGGTTTGTGCAAAATGTATAGAATTGAGAGAGAGAGAGAGAGAGAATATTGTTCTCAGATTGAGCCTCCTCACAGCTGTATGTACCCCACAAGGCTAGAGTCTCGCCTACAGATAATATGAAAATCTACCCATGGATGCCTGATGATGATATAATCAAGAGCTGGAATTTTCTAACTACATATGTACTATATGTTTTTTGTTGCTTGACTCAGATCTAATTATTTACACAAAGCACTGCAGTAACATTTGTGATCTTCTGGATGAGTCATAATTACATGTTAGCTGGGGAAGGCTAGACTTGGACAGGATATAATAGATCCAATAGTAACTGTTAATACCATTGTTTTCAATAAAGACGGTTGGAAACAGGCTGAGATATAAAACAACATTAAGAGCACTTAATATCATCTGAAGACTAGCCTGTTTCCTGAGAAAAGTCTACAAAGAATTTTTAGAAATTGGAGGCATAGCTTGACAACAAGAAACAACTTAATCCTGCATTTATATATTATATATATATATATATATATATATATATATATATATATATATATATATATATATATATAACAACAAAAAGAAAATAAGAAGAAACACAAATAAAGAACTTAAAATTAATCATTATGAAAAAGAGACCAAAATGAAAATAAGTATTTTCTCTTTTTATTGCTATTTAAAAAGCACAAACTACAAACGTCTTATGAACAATGAAACCATATAGTAAAAAAATAAAATTGTCATTAATATTTAAATTACAACTTGTGTTGTCTATAATTGTAAACTATATTATATTGGGAATGCTTACTGTGTCCTTTTAACTTTTGCTAAGGGTTCAATCTATCCTGTTATGCCGTCGGGACAGGTCCGCCACTGCAGTGTGGCCTCCAAAATATTTTAATGACCTAACATTAGCCAATTTGCATGCCATTACATAATAGATAGGATTCCTAACTTTCTGATGCCCTGTTAGGGAGCCTTACAAACTGAATATTGGCCAAAAGACTAAATAAGTACAGCCCCTTATCAAAATCAAGCCTGATGATCATTTTGCTGTATTTGAAGTTTTTATTATAGCCTTTAAGAAAGCTGTAAAAGCATATATGGCCATTATTTGAGGTATAAATTACCCATATTTCTACTAATTGTTCATTACAAATTACAGGATCTAACTGTTTTATATTGTGATGTGGTTTAATAAAGGATGATTTTAACAGTTCTTAGTAGGTACTGACCAATTTATAATTTTGATTGAAGACAAATTTGCTATCACAAGTTTAATAAGTGTTAAATACTAATCATATAAAAACCACTGGACCACAAAAGATTATAAAAAACATACGACGAGGATGGGATTCGAACCCACGCGTGCAGAGCACAATGGATTAGCAGTCCATCGCCTTAACCACTCGGCCACCTCGTCTGAAAGTTTTCAGATGTGTAAATGAAAGATATTAAAACTAGCACCGTACTCTGTGGATCCAAAAAATAGCAATTCTATTCATTGCTCCCTTAAAGCACATTTTAAGCAAAGCATGGGTTTGGATTTTTGCACAAACCAAGAGTTCTATATGTGAGTGATTCTTGGTTTGTGCAAAATGTATAGAATTGAGAGAGAGAGAGAATATTGTTCTCAGATTAAGCCTCCTAACAGCTGTATGTACCCCACAAGGCTAGAGTCTCGCCTACAGATAATATGAAAATCTACCCATGGATGCCTGATGATGATATAATCAAGAGCTGGAATTTTCTAACTACATATGTACTATATGTTTTTTGTTGCTTGACTCAGATCTAATTATTTACACAAAGCACTGCAGTAACATTTGTGATCTTCTGGATGAGTCATAATTACATGTTAGCTTGGGAAGGCTAGACTTGGACAGGATATAATAGATCCAATAGTAACTGTTAATACCATTGTTTTCAATAAAGACGGTTGGAAACAGGCTGAGATATAAAACAACATTAAGAGCACTTAATATCATCTGAAGACTAGCCTGTTTCCTGAGAAAAGTCTACAAAGAATTTTTAGAAATTGGAGGCATAGCTTGACAACAAGAAACAACTTAATCCTGCATTTATATATTATATATATATATATATATATATATATATATATATATATAACAACAAAAAGAAAATAAGAAGAAACACAAATAAAGAACTTAAAATTAATCATTATGAAAAAGAGACCAAAATGAAAATAAGTATTTTCTCTTTTTATTGCTATTTAAAAAGCACAAACTACAAACGTCTTATGAACAATGAAACCATATAGTAAAAAAATAAAATTGTCATTAATATTTAAATTACAACTTGTGTTGTCTATAATTGAAAACTATATTATATTGGGAATGCTTACTATGTCCTTTTAACTGTTGCTAAGGGTTCAATCTATCCTGTTATGCCGTCAGGACAGGTCCGCCACTGCAGTGTGGCCTCCAAAATATTTTAATGACCTCACATTAGCCAATTTGCATGCCGTTACATAATAGATAGGATTCCTAACTTTCTGATGCCCTGTTAGGGAGCCTTACAAACTGAATATTGGCCAAAAGACTAAATAAGTACAGCCCCTTATCAAAATCAAGCCTGATGATCATTATGCTGCATTTGAAGTTTTTATTATAGCCTTTGAGAAAGCTGTAAAAGCATATATGGCCATTATTTGAGGCATAAATTACCCATATTTCTACTAATTGTTCATTACAAATTACAGGATCTAACTGTTTTATATTGTGATGTGGTTTAATAAAGGATGATTTTAACAGTTCTTAGTAGGTACTGACCAATTTATAATTTTGATTGAAGACAAATTTGCTATCACAAGTTTAATAAGTGTTAAATACTATTAATTTAAAAACCACTGGACCACAGAAGATTATGAAAAACATACGACGAGGATGGGATTCGAACCCACGCGTGCAGAGCACAATGGATTAGCAGTCCATCGCCTTAACCACTCGGCCACCTCGTCTGATAGTTTTGCAGATGTGTAAATGAAAGATATTAAAACTAGCACCGTACTCTGTGGATCCAAAAAATAGCAATTCTATTCATTGCTCCCTTAAAGCACATTTTAAGCAAAGCATGGGTTTGGATTTTTGCACAAACCAAGAGTTCTATATGTGAGTGATTCTTGGTTTGTGCAAAATGTATAGAATTGAGAGAGAGAGAGAGAGAGAATATTGTTCTCAGATTGAGCCTCCTAACAGCTGTATGTACCCCACAAGGCTAGAGTCTCGCCTACAGATAATATGAAAATCTACCCATGGATGCCTGATGATGATATAATCAAGAGCTGGAATTTTCTAACTACATATGTACTATATGTTTTTTGTTGCTTGACTCAGATCTAATTATTTACACAAAGCACTGCAGTAACATTTGTGATCTTCTGGATGAGTCATAATTACATGTTAGCTTGGGAAGGCTAGACTTGGACAGGATATAATAGATCCAATAGTAACTGTTAATACCATTGTTTTCAATAAAGACGGTTGGAAACAGGCTGAGATATAAAACAACATTAAGAGCACTTAATATCATCTGAAGACTAGTCTGTTTCCTGAGAAAAGTCTACAAAGAATTTTTAGAAATTGGAGGCATAGCTTGACAACAAGAAACAACTTAATCCTGCATTTATATATATTATATATATATATATATATATATATATATATATATATAACAACAAAAAGAAAATAAGAAGAAACACAAATAAAGAACTTAAAATTAATCATTATGAAAAAGAGACCAAAATGAAAATAAGTATTTTCTCTTTTTATTGCTATTTAAAAAGCACAAACTACAAACGTCTTATGAACAATGAAACCATATAGTAAAAAAATAAAATTGTCATTAATATTTAAATTACAACTTGTGTTGTCTATAATTGTAAACTATATTATATTGGGAATGCTTACTGTGTCCTTTTAACTTTTGCTAAGGGTTCAATCTATCCTGTTATGCCGTCGGGACAGGTCCGCCACTGCAGTGTGGCCTCCAAAATATTTTAATGACCTAACATTAGCCAATTTGCATGCCATTACATAATAGATAGGATTCCTAACTTTCTGATGCCCTGTTAGGGAGCCTTACAAACTGAATATTGGCCAAAAGACTAAATAAGTACAGCCCCTTATCAAAATCAAGCCTGATGATCATTTTGCTGTATTTGAAGTTTTTATTATAGCCTTTAAGAAAGCTGTAAAAGCATATATGGCCATTATTTGAGGTATAAATTACCCATATTTCTACTAATTGTTCATTACAAATTACAGGATCTAACTGTTTTATATTGTGATGTGGTTTAATAAAGGATGATTTTAACAGTTCTTAGTAGGTACAGATCAATTTATAATTTTGATTGAAGACAAATTTGCTATCACAAGTTTAATAAGTGTTAAATACTAATCATATAAAAACCACTGGACCACAAAAGATTATAAAAAACATACGACGAGGATGGGATTCGAACCCACGCGTGCAGAGCACAATGGATTAGCAGTCCATCGCCTTAATCACTCGGCCACCTCGTCTGAAAGTTTTCAGATGTGTAAATGAAAGATATTAAAACTAGCACCGTACTCTGTGGATCCAAAAAATAGCAATTCTATTCATTGCTCCCTTAAAGCACATTTTAAGCAAAGCATGGGTTTGGATTTTTGCACAAACCAAGAGTTCTATATGTGAGTGATTCTTGGTTTGTGCAAAATGTATAGAATTGAGAGAGAGAGAGAATATTGTTCTCAGATTAAGCCTCCTAACAGCTGTATGTACCCCACAAGGCTAGAGTCTCGCCTACAGATAATATGAAAATCTACCCATGGATGCCTGATGATGATATAATCAAGAGCTGGAATTTTCTAACTACATATGTACTATATGTTTTTTGTTGCTTGACTCAGATCTAATTATTTACACAAAGCACTGCAGTAACATTTGTGATCTTCTGGATGAGTCATAATTACATGTTAGCTTGGGAAGGCTAGACTTGGACAGGATATAATAGATCCAATAGTAACTGTTAATACCATTGTTTTCAATAAAGACGGTTGGAAACAGGCTGAGATATAAAACAACATTAAGAGCACTTAATATCATCTGAAGACTAGTCTGTTTCCTGAGAAAAGTCTACAAAGAATTTTTAGAAATTGGAGGCATAGCTTGACAACAAGAAACAACTTAATCCTGCATTTATATATTATATATATATATATACTAGCGACTTGCCCGTCAAAAAATGACGGCAATGTTATGTATATGTTTGTCAAGTTGTTTAGTTATTAACATATATTTTTGACACTTGTAAGTATTTTAATATGAACGTGTATTTTTGTAAAATGTTGATGTAATGGTTTTTTAAATGTAATTAGTATCTGAAGAATTGTTAACTTGAATATACATTGAATGAATAGGAAAGCCAAAAGTAAAAAGCCTTTTTTAAACGTTGCAAATTTTAACATGAAGTTTAAAATATATGTAAGCAATAACCATCAAAGTATATATTTTTAAACTTGAACTTTATTTTTTATGTAAGTTTAGAAGTTGACAAAACATTGGTATAATTTTGAACATTATAAACAGGAACATAGTGAATACATTTTGTAAAGTAATTTTTTATTAAAAGTATTAACATTTGAATGTAAAAACAATTGACATTTAAATTAATCAGTATTAAAATTCAATTTCTATCACAATAATTGTTAACTTGAATATACATTGAATGTAGAGGAAGGCATACAGTCAAACTCTTCTTAAAACGTATGTAATTAAACTAATTTATTACTGAGCACATAAATTGGCGATAAACATTAATGTAGGTAGTAATCTTAAGATAACAGACAATATTTACATTGTGACTTAAAAGGTGCTTGACCTCTTAACATCCACTTTGTAATATGTTGAATGAAATAACTTCAAAATATATTTTTTAAACTTGTAACATTAGAAACATTAACATAGTGACTTAACATTTTAACATAATTTTTACTAACAATGCAAGGCAAGTATTTTGTGAGGCGAATCATTCATAAACATGACTTCCATTAATTATGACTGAATTAAACAACCAATTGTTATGTATTTTGCAATGCTTTTAAAAAATCTTGGCACCTTTAATTAGTATCCTTCAAAGTTATAGTACTTCATAGTAGACAATGTTTTTAGTAAAAATACGTCCATCTTCTAATAAATCACCTTGACTTTCATTGTTTTCAATGTAAACTTTAATTGCCTGTGGATTTTTGCACCTTGACAACGCAACGTACAATTGACCATGTGCAAAAACTGGTTCTTCCAAGAAAATACCCACAGATTTGAAAGTTTGACCTTGTGATTTATTAATGGTCATGGCAAATGCCATAATAATGGGAAATTGTCTTCTTTGAAGTATAAAAGGGAGACTACTTTCACTTGGTGCTAAATCTATTCTTGGTATGAAAACTCTCTCTCCTCTATGGGTCCCAGTTAAAATTTCAGCATCTATAAAATGGTCCTTTAATTGTTGAACAATTAATCTTGTGCCATTGCATAGGCCTTTTTTGGGATTCATATTTCGCAGTAACATGATAATTGCACCTTTCTTTAGCTGCAAAATATGTGGTGGCATTCCAGAAGGAGTTAAAGAGTTTATGAATTCAGTGGAAAAGTTAGCCTGACTTTCATTGTCATCAGCAAGTACAGAATCAGCACTGTGATAATTTCTTTGTGGTGCATAAATTTTTTTTAAGATTTTATTATTGAGGATTAATGCATCTTTATTTTTACACGTCAGTATGACTTGGTTGGCAAGCTCGGAATATTCTTCGTTATTTATGCTCCCTTCAAATATAGCCGATATAATATCTTGTTGACAAATCATATGAGGTGGGATCTCTACAGTGTCGTCAGGTAAATTTAGTATTTTTTCTGTTCTGCCTTCTCCAATTTTAATAAGCCAATCATTGAAATCAGTTTGGCCTTCTGATCTCATATTTTGTTGCAGTTGAAGATGGGTAAAATGTTTCCATACTGTACTTGACTTTATACATGTTTCGATAATGTCAGTTCGATTTCCATGTACAACAACAGGTAATGTTTGTCTAAAATCGCCACCCAACAACATTACCTTTCCACCAAATGGAAAAATATTATCCATGACTTCACGAAGCAAACGGTCAATACATTGGAGGGCATAGCATGACATCATTGTGGCCTCATCTATTATAATTAATTTACATTTCTTCAATTTCTTTGCTTGTAAGGATGTCATGCGAATATCTGACACAGAATTTTCTAAAATAGGCACTGGCAGTTTAAATCCACTATGAACAGTTCTTCCACCTTCTAATAAAAGTGCAGCAATTCCAGTAGTGGCAAACGCCATTGCTATTTTTCCTTGTGCTCGTACTGAACTCATTAATAAATTGTACAAATATGTTTTTCCTGATCCGCCAGGTCCATCAAGATAGAAATAACGCTCTGTCACCATGTCATCATCTATAGCATTTTTAATGGCATGAAATGCTTGCAATTGTAGTGTATTTAAAGTTGCAAGTCTTTCTTCTGTTCTTTCTGCTTGTAGTTGAATGTCATAGTCTTCAAAGTTAATGTCATCTATAAGACCTGGATCAGGCAAATTAAAACTTGCACAACTTAATCCATGAGTTAAAAAGACTTCTTGGATTTCCATTAACGCTTTTAAGTGTGCAATGGGTTCATTGTATCGTCGCATAAAGTCTTCAGCCATATTACTTTTAAAAGTCTCCCACAAAGCTAATGCATTTGGAGCATTTGAGAAGATACAAATAAAAGCAAATTGTTCTCTCATCTGTCGTGGCATTTGACATTGTGCTGCTTCTTCTAAGCATCTTTCCCACTCTGTATCATCAGCGAGTAAGTTTCTATGTCTTGCAGCTAAATGGAAGGATTCATATACAATGTCATTAACAGTTCTTAAGTGTTCAAAACTTTGTGCTCCAGGAACATTTAAAAGTAATATCCGTAAGCAAAAACGTTCAACATCTCTTGGACTGACTGTGTAAATTCTTGGAATAATTTTATTGCCTCTGGTTTTTCTTGGTCTCCATAATCCATTCACAAAAACATAGTGATATGGAATTTCAATATATAAGTATTGTGTTGCTTCAGCATCAGTGGAATTTAATGCAAACCATGCAGTTAGTGTAGTGTGACGATCTTCACTTTGGGCCAATGCATTCATTTCATTTCCAGCATGGAAATAGACTAAATGTCGTTGTGGCAAATGTACTGCTAACCTATATACTGCATGTGATCTATCATGCATTTCAAATTTTAAAAGCCGCCACATAGCTTCTGGCGCACTGACATAGCGAGCATCTACATGAGATGCAAGTTCATCATGTACTAACTCACTACTTTCAGGGTTGTCTGCACTTTTGACGACTACAGTAGCTGCATCGTAACCTTTGTAAATATATTTGTAGACATATTTAATGGATTTGATGGAAGTGCAGGCTTCTACGTTGATGTGGGCGTTGTACTTCATGAGTAAATGTGGATTGTAGGGTACTACATATCTATTGTCCACTTTTTTCCCACGAATAATGGCACTATCTCCTTCTCTTCTTTTATAAAGTGGATATCCATCACAATTGGCATAGGTTTTGTCTCTATAATCTTTGGGAAATTCTTTGGAACATTTATTATTTTCCATACATGGTGATTGTGGATTAAGGTCACCACAGGGTCCATGAATCATGCGATGAGTAACAATCTCATATAGTCTACCATATAGTTCTGGATCTGGTAGTTCAGCAACAATAACTGCATCCACTTTGTCTGAAGTATCTAATTTATCTTTTTCTTGAAGTATTATTAGAAGATGTGCATGTGGAAGGCCTCTTTTTTGAAATTCAATGGTATATACATAAGCAAGACATTTGCCAAATAACTGATTTATAGTGAAGTCACGTATTAATTCATTTAATTTAATCTTAAAAACTCTGGCTACTAAATCTGGTCGATCTGAAGCAGTTTGTCCAAGAAGTAGATTTAGTGTAATTTCTGGCCATTGTGGATTACATGTAAATGTCACAAATAAATCGGGTTTGCCAAATTTTGTCACAATAGCCATAGCATCATTGTATCTTTCTCTCATATTCCGAGGAGATCCTTGAAAGGAAGATGGTAAAATGATGGCTTTGCCAGCTGTCATGTCTCTGCTTGTAGCCACGTCAGCAACATAGTCCATGAGTCCAGAATATTGTTCTACACGGAGTTTATCTTGTTGATATTTGATAAAGTTTAAATTATTTGCCTCAACTTGCAAATATGAATCAATAATCCATTGTTGTGTTAGTTTCCCACCACATAAAATTGGATTAAATACATTGCGAATGGCAATTTGAGCTACTTTAAATTCAAGCATAGAAACATTATTTCGGATTCTGGCTTTAGCATTTGGGTAACTGGGAAGAGTTAATTTTGGTTGCCAACCTGCTTCTCCGTGTGGGAAAAAGATGGGATATGTCATTGGATCTAAATTTGGACTTAAGATACTCATATTAATAAACGGTTGGTCCTCATTTCTAGGATATATTCGTATGTCTCTTTGAAATGGTGGTTCTCCTTCATCATTGTGAAACACCATTGCAACCTCATTTGTTGTTGGCAAGTTATAACGACGTTTATCAGTATGTCTGTCTCTTTTAAGCACCATATTAACCTTCGGCATTGGTAATTGATGTGTTTGTGAATGAAGTAGTTGTTCATTTTCTACTTCTGCCAATTTTTTATAAGCTTTACTGTAGGGATTGTTGTCCATAATGTTATTTAGCTCTATGAAAACAGTGGGTAAGCATTTTTTATTTTCTTCCATCTGCATACGTTGGTCAACAGCTTCCATTGCATCTAGGACATATAGTTGAGCGAATTTTCTTTTATTTCCTTCCTCTGGATGTAAATGGGAAGTGCGATGATAAATTTGTCCTTGGACTTTAAAACAGTAAGGACCATGTCCTGGTACATTAGCAGCTAATGTTGCCCCCATGGATGCAAAGGATATGGCACTATTGTAGGATCTTATGTTTGTCTTAAAATTTTTGTAGTTTGGAAAAGTAGGTTCAGTCATAATATTTTGTAAATAAATTGGAAATTCTTTCCTTTCTGGAAGTTTGAACTTGCCTTTTTGACAACAACTAATAAATTGTCCATCTCTGGGTCTCTCCTGTTTAAAATAATAAGCCTCACAAAACTGACATTGAGTAGTCATGTCCCCACAACTATGAACCTCTACTGCTAAAGACTTGAGTAGAGGACAATTTGCAAAGCATATAGGATTTTGCCTTTCATATTCATCAGGTGAAATGTCATATAATGTTTCAACAACAGGTTCTAAATGTTTTGTTTTTTTCGTTGCTTTTCTTGGTATATGTTGTATTGTTTGAGGTAAAATGTCATCTAATGTTTCATGAAACGGTTCTAAATGCTTCGTTTTCTTTGTTGCTTTTTTTGGTATCTCTTGTCTTTTTTCTGGCAAAATGTCATCTGATGTTTGAGCAACAGGTTGTAAATGCTTTATTTTCTTTGTAGTTTTTTTTGACATATCTTTAATTTCTGCAAGTGACAGTCTTTTGCTTGCAATTCTTTTGCGTTCTTTTTCTCGTCGAATTTCCTTCTTCTCCGGTGTCTGCTGGCTGTCTGCTCTCTGTCGTCGTTCTCTAGCTTGGCGTCTTTTCTTTTCTTGTTTACTCTCATTATCAGCCATGTTAATCTGTAAAAATAAAATAATGTACCATTAGTTTATTTTGAGATGTTAAGTTGTTTTTCATGACATATAGTTATCAATAGTGTGTTAACATTTTATAGTTAATCAATTTCAATGCGTTCAATTGAATAAAAGTCTAAATAAGGGCATGAGATAATTATTTAAAGACATTTTTATTTATTAAACATGTATCCAAAAGCAAGTGTTTCAGTAACTAAAAAGGTATTTTAAAAAAGATGTTATGTCCTTATTTACAGCACTATTCAATTTGTCAAATGGCAATTAAATTAGGGTTTAGGACTGGAATGTTACAATGACAAATTATATAGATTCTGTGTTTTTAGACTTTTTTGGACTATGCCAATTTATTTTTTAAGTTTACATTGAAGTTTGTATTTATTGTTAAAGATTATTGGCCCTAAAAGACAAATAAGAGATAGATGATAGATATTACTTTTTATACTGTACCTTGGTTGAAGTTTGATTTCAAGCAAAATTCTTTGTTGGTCCTGTGTATATCAGTGTATGTGTGGCCCTCCCACGAGAAAATAACATAATGCGTAATAAGTGGTCATACTGTGATTGTCGCACTGAATTTATATATCACAGCTTTATTGTACATATTCATGATCATGCAGATATAGCACACGGATTAAGGCAATTGTCTTTGATGTGGAAGGGTGTGAGTTTGAATCTTAGTTTATCATTTTTTTTATTTTTTTATTGACACCTAAAAATGTCTTAAAATGTAATATAACAAAAAAAAAAGCCTATGGGATTTCAAATCACAAAACTCTTATCAAAAGTATGTTTTAACCACTGTAGCACTTGTCTAAATGACCAGTAATTGGTAGAAAGAGCAACTATTATTATTACAAATGCAACAAATGTACTCAGAGCTGATACTAATTAGTGCCACCGTATGGTGCTGTGTATTTATATTCAGTAATGAGTAGCTTCATTACTGTCTTATGAAAAGTTTGGTATCTGTCCTATAAAGCGGGGAAAAAGCACCAGTACAGAAAATGAGTAAACCTAGCAATAATGTGGAGCTTTTCATTTGTACCGGATAAGATAACGGGCGACTTTTTTTATATTATGTTCTAAAAATATTTAATTATCAATACTTTTCAATTTGTTTTTTAAAAAACATACTGGAAATACAGAAGCACAACCTACCCATATATCTCCCTCGATCTTGCGGATGAGAGTCATGTGTCTGTTTCCATGAGTGATGTCTGTGTATACAGGGACATTGTGCATCCGAGAACGTCTGACGGTGTAAGGTAGATCAGGGGGTGCGCCTAAGGAGAAAAAAAAAGCTAAATTAAGAAATGTATCACCCATAGCAGAACATCATTATGTGCAGGGTCATGCGGATCCACTCGATTTTCATGGTAGAGATACTAGAGTGGGTTTTCACTTCCTTCACAGAGGGCCACAGCATACAGCTCCTGTTATTCCAAGGTGGTTTCCCATCCAAGTACTGACCAGGCCCAGTCCTACATGGCTTCAGGGTGGTGTGACCTCGCTGACTGGAATCAAACCCAGGTCGCAACGGTTAAACCCCTGAATCCCAAACATTAGACCACCGGGTAACCTCCTACAGCTTGCCAGGGGGCTATTATTGCAATGTGTACAACATCACAAGCTGGCTGCTATCTGCAATTTTAATTAATGCAAAAGTAGAGGTTGAGACTTACACGCAAGCAAAGATCCTGAGCAGGCAGATAACATTTTGAGGATCAAGGGAACACATTTGTATATTTATAAAGGCCCCAACAAAATGTAACATACATGGCTTGTGCATATATAATGATTATAAGAAGAAGAATTTGCTACATTATAACATTTGGTGAGAAAAAAAGAGCTCTGTTCTTGCACCCAGTATTTCATAATAGAAATTATGTTTATTTACTTCTGAGGCAGAAGACACAGTTTTCTTATACCGTAGTAGACACACACATTTACCGATTAAGGAGCCATGGCTCCCGGGATTTGTAAAGCTATAGTTACATAGTAATTGAGGTTGAAAAAAAGACCATCAAGTTCAACATTTTAAGATCTCCTCTGATCTGCAATATGTTTACATTTATGTACTATATATGTGTGTCGTTCAGTCGAGTCTGACTCTGTGACTTTATGGACCGCAACACACCATGCTGATCCACTTGGTATACCTGGCAGAGATGCTGGAGTGGGTTGCCAGTTCTCCACTGGGCCACAGCACCTGGTATTCCTAGGTGGTCTCTCATCCGAATACTGACCAGGCCCAACCCTACATGGCTTCTGGGTGGTGTGACCTCTTTGTTCCCTGATTGGAATCGAACCCAAGTTATAGTGGTGAAAGAATTGAGTCCTAACCACTGGACCACCAGGGAACCCATGTACTATATGTACATAATATGTTCTATCATAATACACTTGCATGTTAACTTCCAGCTCAAATCCGAGTGACTCTACACCCGTTCGATAAGTGGAAAACAGTTGGCCTAGATCTTGAATAGGAAATGTGGTCCTGGAGTGTCAGGCTAGGATTTCCCTGCTGTGCTCACGGTTGCATAGCAGGAAAATGATGAAATCCTGGTTCCAACTTATCACTACAGTCTAGAGCTATGTGACAGGTGGGACAATGAGAGCTCCGAGGACTGTCCCACTAATCCCAGTGAAGGGAGATGGATAAGAGTGATCACCAACTATAGTGGTTTAAGATGGCTGTTCCCCAAATGGCTGTCAGGCAGGAGGGAGCACCGAGCTGTCCCAATAATCACATGATCATTTAGAAATGGGTTCCAGATGGTAAATGAAATGAGACCGTATACCATACTCATCAGTGAGCAATGAGACCTATGAGTATACCCACTACTTACCAAGAGTGACTCCAAACAGCCACCAGTGGAAGGACAACATGACGGTCTCTCACCACAGGGACTATCAGGAATTAGAGGATCACTTCAAATTTTTCTAGTACATGGAAACTGTCAATACTTCCTTTCCAATGCATATGGGGTGGGTACCTTGCAATTTTACTTGTAATTGCATTCGAATGAGCATGTGCAAGGGGGGGTGTCATGCTAAAACTTATCTGAATCAACCAATGAGTTAATAAACCTCCCTCTTTCCACTCCTAAGTAGATAATATAAAACTAGCATTATACATCCCCTGTCTCCAAGCTAGCATGAAGTGTGGAAATCTGAAATCTCATAAAATATGTTCTTTCTAACAATGCTTTTGTGTACATCGTATACATAAATGATGATATTGTTCATTTGTCACATTGTTTCCAAATTTGAAGTTTTCCCAAACTACAGTGGTATTTTAAGAGCCATTATCACTGTTATCTGATCTAGATCTACATCATTAAAGCCGTCAGAGAACTAGTAGTCGTTACATAACAGAGACACACAATGCTATGTGGTACCTTTCGGTGGGATCCAACCTGATGGAGAGATTGTTTCGTGCCTTGGGGGCTGTGGCACCTTTGTAGGGGGTATCAGCCGTTCCACAAAGCGAAATTCATCCTGGGATTCAACAATACCTGGGTACTGGGACACCACACCAGCAGGGGACCCGCTGCATGAGCGCTGAAAAAGGAAGAAAGGTCTGATTAAAATCTCATTATGGCACAAAACTCTATGGCTATCAAACAATTTGTATTATAGCCTATTTTCCATCATCTTATAGATCATTATTATAATAGGAATGTGGCAAACAAAGCAATACATTCTACATAGTGAATGATAAAAATATACTGGTCCAGTCTTCTTAGGTCTTCTCTACTTCATATTTTTATTAAAAAGGGCAAATTCCGCCTAAGATTAGAGGATCACTAAGTGTCATATGGATACTATGTAAATACAGTACCTAAAATAGCCAATTTTAAAAAAGCCACCGCATTTGAGGAAGAAAAAGATGTGTCGAAACGTATGTCAGGCTGGCTCATTTTTAACATGTAGAACCCTTGTTTTTGCATATTATACAAGAGTACTTGTGAGGCTTCCAAATAGTGCATCGGGAAATCGTCTCCTTATGGTACAGCCTAGAAGTTGATATACTGGAAGTGCTAAGTAGGGTCCATTTTGGTTTTTATTACACAGTGGCCTCATTATTCACATTCATTACTGGGGTATGGAGCTAAAATCCCACTATATCCTTTAGGAAAAGTATTTCTTCAATCTATTGCAGGGCTTTTACCCATATTTGGGGCATTTCTTAAAGAGCCTTCCAGAAAGGAGGACCCACCGAGGTCATAGGCCTAACCTTCCATGCTGTCCTTGTATATTAGTTTGTACAATTTTGTAATGATGTGAACTCACTTTTTATAGACTATGACCCTCATTCAATTGCGATTTGGCCAATTGAATAGGGCTCTAAATAAGCACATAACATATTTTTTTACAGAAGTTTTTAGTTTGTGAAAACCTTGCTTTTGGATAGATGTTTACTAACTAAAAACTTCTTTAAAAAATATATGTTATGTGCTTATTTAGCCCCTTATTCAATTGGTCAAATTGCAATTGAATGAGGTCCTGTGTGTATTGATCTAATAAAGTTGAGTATTTTAGGTACTCTTTTTATTGTATTGAAGTTCAATTTTATAATTAGGTGTTAAGCATCTTAGGCTTCGTTTCAAACTAGCTTTGTTTGAAATAATTATAGCTTTTAATATTTACATTGTGTTATTCATTGTTGCTTTAATAAACGACAGACACTTGGGGCCTCATTCAATTGAGATTTGGCCAATTGAATAGTGCTCTAAATAAGCACATAGCATATTTTTTTTAAATAAGTTTTTAGTTAGTGAAAACCTTGCTTTTGGATATATGTTCACTAACTTAAAACTTCTTTAAAAAAAAATATGTTATGTGCTTATTTAGAGCCCTATTCAATTGGCCAAATCGCAATTGAATGAGGGCCTTGGTCTTTGTTTCTCTACGCCTGCGAGGAAATTTGGATTTCGATAAGGTTTGTAATCACGTTGGTTAAAAATTTCCTTTCCAAGTAGCACACAGCAGTAAAATGCCATAGAATATTTCTCCCCTCAAGCTACAGGCAGATGGAATCCCCCATGCCACATTCTTCTAAATATAGGATTTTCTATAAAAAATACTTGATGGTTGCTATATTGCACACCAGATGATGCTGTTAGTTTGATACATACAGGCATGTAAGGTTTTACCAGTGTACAGAGGTGCTTTATGTTTCTTTTTTTATTAAAAATCGATCATAGAGAAGATTTATCAAATGAAAGTTATGGAACAAGCCTACTTTATCAGTTTTTTGTTTTGGGTCGCTCAGTCGTGCTTGACTCTCCGTGACCTCATGGACCGCAACACACCTTGCTGATCGACTTGGTTTTCATGGCAGAGATACTGGAGTGGGTTGCCAGTTCATTCTCCAATGGGCCACACCATAGGACCCAATAAAGTATTTAACCATTTCCTTCACTGCAGGTTGTCCTTGTTTTTCAATGCTGATAAAAGCCGACGTGATATAAACGAACAAGAATATAGACTAATTACTTCTAATTACACCCTGTGCTTTTATAAGCATCGAAAAACAAGGACAACCTGCAGTGAAGGAAATGGTTAAATACTTTCTTGGTTCAGAGATAATTTAGATATTTTATAACAAACTGATCAATTAAAACTAAATGTTACTTTGAGTTAACACACCCCCAAATCAATCAATATTCTTGCTGCTTAAAGGGCTACTTAATTCAGCACAATTTGGACCACATCACAGATCTCCTAAAACAAATTGAAAAAAATTCTGAAATATGTTCATTTTTCACTAAGAAATCAAAAAAATGAAATCCGTGTTTACACGTGTCACTGATTGTCCACTGCCAGACCCGCAGCTACAGCACTGCATAGTGAAAAACCCTTAACACATCTATCTGTGTAGAGCATGGCATGGTGGGATCACCTAAATAGGTTATATTTGTTGTATATATTTTGCCCATTATATATTTTTTTTCTCAAAAGAGCATACTACAAATGACAGGCCTATCCTGTTGTAGTTACGACACCAGTGTGCCGCTGCAGTTTGGCGACCAACGCCGCTAGATGGCGCTGTTGACATGTTAGAGAAGTTCTAACCTTAGAATGGTTGAGTAACCCTTAAACCAGGGGTGTCCAAACTCGGTCCTGGAGGGCCGCAACCAGGCCTGGATTTGAATATATCCTTTCTGTGCACAGGTGAGTCAATCAGGATGACTGAAGAAGTGATTGACTCACCTGTGCATGGCAGGGTTATCATTAAATCCAGGCATGTGAGTGGCCCTCCAGGACCGAGTTTGGACACCCCTGCCTTAAACTAACACTCACCCTAACAGTCTACCTAAGCCTTGAGATGACACTGGAATATCGGCAGCACCATCTAACGGTTGGTCACCACACTGCAGCGGCAAACAGGTGCCGTAACCATAACAGGATAGGACCCAAATGACTCTTCAATACTTCAAAATGTTGCATCCCTCTATTCAACAAGAAACTGACTGTACATGTTGATTAGAAAGAAAAAAAAAAGATATATATAGCCATTAATAAATGAATAATTATATATCCACTTCTGGATCACTACCTCGTCTTGGTGAAGGGGCTTGTGTACCTCACTGAAACTGAACTATACCATGTAGGGTCACCCAAGATGGGCAGGTCATGGCAGAGAAGGAACTGGCAACCCATTCCAGTATCTCTTTGCCATGAAAATCCTATGAATTACCACAACACGGGTGATGCAGTCCATAGGGTCAATGAGAATCGGACACAACTGAAAGACTGAGCCCACACACACTTTATATATATATATATATATATATATATATATATATATATATATACACACAGCGTGTGTATACTTATTCATTTCAAAAACATTTTTCCCATAACTATTTTTTAGCATAGTACAAATAACTCTTTCAAATGTTTTGCAAACAGTTATTCCTACATGTATATTGGTTCTTCCATAATCCCTATCCTAATATGACAACACCAGTCCTCACACCACTCTGTTTCTCTATACCTTGTACAAATATTTCCCAAATATTCATAGTTTATATCTACACGTCTTTTCCCTTACATATTATACCTATATAACTTCCAGTTCTCCCTGGCACTCACCTGCAGCCTGAGCCCAGCTCTCAGTACACTAAATGATGCCCTTCTCAACATGGGAGCAGCCATCTTTCTTGTCACTTAGACTTCCTTTACTATAGGTGTACAAAGATGGCGAACAAGTGCTTCCCTGGGCAGGGATGCCCTTTAGTCTCTGAGTCTGGGTGTTCCAAGATGGCCGCGGGTTTATCACGTAATAATCTTTCACATGTGCGCGATTTCAATGTGAGCATGCGCACTGGAGTGTTCGGTGTACTGTCATAGCTCAAGCTGCCTGCATACCAGACTTGAGTACCAACATGGCCGCACTCACTAATGCGCCTGTGCAGCCTCTGCGTCATGACTCAGAGCCGCGTGCGCGCTCACTTTTAGTATAAAGGTGCGTGCGCGTGCTCGTTCCCCCCTCTTTCCTTTCCTCCATTTTGTGAGACGCGGATCGGCCGGTGAGAGATTGTGGGAGTGAGAACTGTATATGGGGAGGGTTGTGGGGCTTAGAGTGGGACCGGGGCATAATGTAGTGTCTGATGCAGGCAGTGCTATAATATAGAGCGTGAATATCCTGTCAGTAACCCAATAAAGTGATAAAAAGTGCCCGGGTACAGGAGCCATGCTCTGGACTGTGTGTGCTGCCCATAGACTAGAACTGGGGCAGGTCACAGGGCGTCTCTAGGGATTTCAGGCCAAATTTACTGACTGTAATAATATCACAGTCTTAGCAACCCAATGTACAACTTATTACCTCAAATCCACTGACCTGATAATGTGCCACTTTACTGTGCAATTCATCTGTCATCACCCAAGATAGGGAGGAGGTGCTGACACTTTATTATAACATTGTTATGCTATATTCAGATTCTCATCTGTGCCAACATCTAACTAATCATATATTATCTGTAATAAAAGGTTGTGTATTTCCAGTACTGATAAGAGAATAATCCTGGAGGCTATTAAGGTATCCTTATACCTGGACTTGGTAGATACATGGAGCCCTAATATATATACACTCTCTTAACTGAAGTTTGGGTGGCTCTGTTTTTTGTACACTTTTTAAATATGTGATTCCACCTGTAATAAAGCTCAGACTGCTGCAAAAAAGTTTACATTTTAATTGTCAGCCGGTATGTTTTGCGATAGGGAGCGGTGACTGACTGCGGGGTGTACGGTTTTGTATAAAACATATACAGGGGGTCCCTGGGTTATGGACCAGATACGTTCCTGGGAATGTTTAGGTCGGTTTTGTTTTTGTATGCAACTAGATTACCTGAGATACTATAATGGATCATATGTGACAATACAGTGGAATATAATAATACCCTTCAACTGTAAAATAAGTTACAGAAACTGTTGTGCTCTTAATTCAAACCCAACATAAGAACAAACTTATACAAAAAGCCATTAAGTATGGGTCCTCTGTAACCCGCAGACCTCCTGACTTCTAGATCCGAGTACAACAGAGTATATGCAAACGTTGAAATAAAACCTGTGGCACTGATGTATTTGTATTCTGTTATAATACCACAAAATGGAAAATATATATTGAGTAATATTCCCCAGGGTCTCGGTAATGGCCTCCTCACCGATTTTAAAGTTGGATTCATAAAATAAAGTTTGATTTTAAGCCCCTTGTGTCTGGAGCCCAACTAATTTTGTTTTCAGAGGTGTTATGTTTACTGTAAACATTTATTCAGGGTTGCGGAACACTGTAATTCTTAAATTAAGAATCTAACTTATATTGTTTAATGAGTTCATGCTCATGCAATTTATAAATTAATACAAATAAATAAATGCAATACATTTCTTATGATGTTATATGATATAATATGGCGCAACGCATTAGGATATCGTAGCACAGACTTGTCAGACATCCATGAACAATGTGTTTGTTCATCTGGTTTACTTATTATCCATTTTTTTCTTCTCTCTTATGCAGCAAAACAGGAACCATGCAGCTTTTTGTGAGAGCTCAGAGTTTGCACACTCTTGAAGTGTCTGGTCAGGAGACTGTCTCCCAGATCAAGGTAAGCAGCATAACTGCAAGGGCTGGCACTGTAATGTTTGGGACAGAATAAAGACGCAGGCAAATGTAAGACAGACCCAATGAACATGAAAGATCTATGACTTTAATATAAGGACAATAACTTGCATTTATCGTGGGACATGTAGTGGTAATAACATCAAGCTTGTCTAAGTGATCTCCATTACTGATAGGACTATTGTAGGAAGTAGCCTGTCCTTTTTTTTTTTTTTTTTCTGTTTTTTGAACCACTAGTAGCACATGATTTGAAGCTATATATACTTCAAGGGACATGGAACACAACTTATATATTTTTTATTTTTCTGAACATATTTAAGAACACGTTTTAAACATTACAATAGGTTTTTGCGTAACAATATTAAAACCTGTTTAAACAATTGCAGAGAGCATACATTATACAGGTAGGGCATGATTATCCATCGTGCACAGTTTAAGGAGCATGCTGTATTGATTTTTTTTCTGGACCAGCGGTGGTCTTGGAAATCATTTTATTAAAGTTAAAGCCACTGATCCCTTACTGCCTTTCTTAACCCTGTGTGCTCTTGTAGCAACCATCCAGGCACTGAATGACAGCGGATCCCGGATAATCCGTACCCAACCTGTATATCTCATTGGCTGGCAGAGGTCAATCCCCAGGCACAATTACATTTCTGCATAAGTGTTTTGTTCTTTCAGACCTTTATTGTGGGGAAAAGACAAAGCACGATTACTCATCAAATACCCCCTCTAATGCAGCAAAGAAGAAAAAAATATCTCCAAGTCCCATTAAGCTTACAGGCTCAATTAAATTACTTATTCCTGTTTACAGACATGTGCTAAACGTGATTGTTATTAAAACCCGATTTGTTGGATGTTTTGGAATAAGTCTAGTAAAATAAGAGGTGTTCCCTACTGTAAGAAATTAACTGAATTACACTACCCTTTGCTAGAAGTATTTACCCTGGATGTTACCTGCAGAGATAGTTAATTCCATACTTGCATGTTACTGTTTCTTATATTTACGTATAACATTATTTTTTTCCTAAAACTATGATGCACATAAATAT
Source organism: Discoglossus pictus (assembly GCA_027410445.1). Taxonomy (NCBI): domain Eukaryota; kingdom Metazoa; phylum Chordata; class Amphibia; order Anura; family Alytidae; genus Discoglossus; species Discoglossus pictus. The sequence goes on from CM050175.1 coordinate 35,732,836, forward strand.
TAACATGCAGTGCAAGATCATTTATTTCTCTGACCTAAATCCTAATATTTTTTCCTCCTCAGGCGCACATCTCCTCTCTTGAGGGTATTCCCTGTGATGAGCAGATTATCCTCTTAGCCGGCTCCCCCCTCTCCGATGAAGCCACCCTGTCCCAGAGTGGAGTATGTGATCTCAGCACCCTGGATGTGACTGCACGCCTTTTGGGAGGTCTGTACATGTTTGCAACCAGCAAATAAATGCATTGCGCAGTGCCATACTGTGACCCACTAAATGTGTATTTCCCTCCACAGGTAAAGTCCACGGATCTCTAGCTCGTGCCGGAAAAGTGCGCGGCCAGACCCCTAAGGTATGTTTCACTTGGTCAAATCCACCACTCATCTGGCAGGGACACCGCTGGACCTGAATGTGATCTTTTGTTCCAGCTGCTAGTAAAATGGGCTGCATTTAATTACATTTTCAGTCTTCTAAGAATATGTAACACTTCACCTCTTGAAATTAGCAAGTGTCCCACATTACCCCCAATTTTATAGATTTGTATATGGTGATATCTATATCGATATATATATATATATATATATATATATATATATATATCTATAACGTTTTTTACAAACTTTAATTAGCTTGTTGAGTTTGTCAAGCCTTAACCTGTTTTTTTTTAATGCTTACTTTTAGAAGCATTGGAAATATGGAATTGGAGTGTTCAGTCTGTAAATACAATTTGGCAGCACACAAAGAACTAGACTTTCACTTAAGCTTTACAGATTAGTCCGTTCTATATGACCCTGTGCAGCTCACTATGATATCTGCAGTATATGATAATAAAACGTATTTAATACTCTTGCTCAAGCTATTCATTTTAAAACTGTGAAAGCTGACATTACATTAGTTACAATTTTAACATACCTGGAACTGTAGATTAGTCTCCAATAAACACATGCAGTTAAAGGATCACAGACAAACTTTCTATCATACATTTACAAGAATACATCTTCATTTCTGCCATATTTTCTTGCATAAAATTAAGAAAATGATCAACAAAACAATGTTTGATCTGCTTTGATCTTACAAGACATTTCCAAGGAATTGTAAACAGTCTCACGGAGAGCTTGTTGGGTTTTCATATTTGATCTACATACAGTTAATGGAATTTATTTGCACTATTGGCCACTTTGATACATACTTTTTTGTAATGTTTAAAGTATGATCCTCTAAATGCATGAGAACGTTTTGAACTGCTGTGCAGCTTTAAATAATTAAGTAGCAATAATTAAACCTAGAGTGGATGTCCTCAATATGACTGCTGAGATAAGCTTTTTCTGATCTATTAGGTTTAATTGTGTATCAAGCAAGGGAAACTTAACATGGACACATGGAGATGACTATTTTACTTGTGTCTTCATCACAGGTGGCCAAGCAAGAGAAGAAGAAGAAGAAGACCGGCAGAGCAAAGAGACGCATGCAATACAACAGGCGTTTCGTGAATGTTGTACCCACCTTCGGCAAGAAGAAGGGACCCAACGCAAACTCATAATGTGGCCAAGCAATTGTTAATAAACAGATGTAAAGCTTAACCTGTTTCATGGCCTCTTATTGGGTGATAGTGTGGACTATGCACAGATTTATATACACTGATATTTAAAGGCCACTATTGTCCACCGATTACAACATATCCTCCTGAGTTTCAAAAATGTTTGCCGACTAATGAAGCCTCCATTTCTGTTACTGAAAGCTGATAGATGCCATGTGTCCTTTGTGTAGATCAACTTGAGAAATTTAAAGTTGATCAGAAACCAAAATGATATATCCCACAGTGGCATAACTGCAGATAAAATTTAAGTTTAGGGTCCTTTAAATATATATATTTTTTTTAATATATAAAAAAATAAAATCATGAAAAATCCTTTTTAAGAGAATTGGCATTAAAATAGAATATAAGCAGATGTTTGATCCACCTTTTTATCTTATTAGTGAATTTAAAGTGTAAACAAGCAGTCATGGCAACATTGTTAAAGGGATATCTAAGTTCGCTGGATTATGAATGCATCTGATGGAGAATCAGTAGTGTGGAAAAAATACCAAAATATACATTTAGACACCTTGAAGTCTGCTGAATTTCTTGCATTTGCAAACAGTTGCAGCCTTATTAAATTGAGATTTGGCCAATTGAATAGGGCTCTATATAAGCACAGAGCATATTTATTTACAGAAGTTTTTAGTTAGTGAAGACCTTGCTTTTGGATAAAAGTTCACAAACTAAAAACTTCTGTAAAAAAAAAAAAATATGCTGTGCGCTTTAAATATAGCCCTATTCAATTGGCTAAATCGCAATTTAATAAGGCTGTTGGAATTTAAAGTTGACACCCCCAGCCAATCTCTTCTAAAACTAGCAGTCCTATTCAGTTTGACCAATCACCTTACTTTTCATAATTTCCTTCCTGTGCATACAGAGTACGTGTTAATCAATAGTAATTTCTGACAGTTGGAAATCAAGGTTAACACCCTCCAAACCCAGGCTAATTTAAAATGTTTTGTTTTGGCCAATTCGGTTAGCTGAAACTCTTGAATTAACTCTGCTTTCCTGTTAGTGGTGCAAAGCAGCCTGGGAAATGTAGTGTATCACTGATATGTGACAGGAAGCTACAAGAAGATTGGCTGAGCAGGTAAATAACGGGTTAATATTGCTTCCCGGATGTTGCATGCTGATTGGGGGGGATCAGATGCCTGTTTAGACACCCCCTGGAGGTGTCAACATAATCATTAGAGGGATTTTTAGATATTAATAAAAAATAAAATCTGATCAGATGTGCTGCTTACATACTAGCTGCTTTTTGCCTACAGAGTGCAGAAATGTATTCATCCAGCTTACCGATTAACTTCCTGACCGACTTATTCGTCCGGCGGCGATAACAGCAGTGAGTCGGGAACAAATTCCCAACCTGCTGGCTACACTAAGAAAGATATGTCTTTGTTTTCTCATCTGATCACAACCAATTATTAGGCCTACAGCCACCGGGTTGTTAGTCCCACCATCCATAAGGCTCACTGATCTTCTGTTTCCTGTAGCATGTCTCACTATATTCATTGATACTGCTTTACATAATCCTACAAAGCATTGAAAATAGTGGCAAAAGCTTTTTTTAATCTTTTAAAACAAAGGCGTATTTCAGTTTTATAAACTTCTATATCGTTCCTTCAAATGCCTTTCTACAGGAAGGGTATCTCCGGGTGGTTCTAAGACCACAAATGGAAATATTACATTGTTGCAATTTAAATAATGTAAATTTATAATCTCTCCATAAAACAGTTTTACTATGAATATACATAATTCTGCATACAAAAACAAAACGTTCTGTGGCATGGGAAAGACTCTTAACTTCTAAGATGTCCTGGGGGACACATTGCATTTTTTGTTATTTAGTTGTTTACCTGTGACTGACTCTGACCCTATGGACCATCGCATGCCAGGCACAATTGACTCTGGTTGTGCTTATCCATAAGGTTTTCTAGGCAAATATACTGGAATGGGCTGCCAGTTCCTTCTCCAGTAAACTGTGACTTGCCCATCTTGGGTGACCCTACATGGTATAGCTCACAGCTTCATTGAGGTAAACAAGACCCTTCACATGTAGTGTTCCAGTGGAACACCATTGTACATATGAAGATTTGCATTTTGATACCCACCATCTCCCATAATTACCAACCCTGAGGGACCAGACACAGAGACCAGGATTGCAATTACCCAAACCTTCTCAAACGTCTCAGGGACCCCCAGACAGGTCATGATTTAGGTGTCATTAAGAAGACAGGTGATGACATTTTTCAGCAGGCTGTGGAGCCTCTAATTTGCTCCGATGCCAATGCAGTTTTATCATAAGGACATGTTATTAGGGACAAGCTTAGTTGCATGATAGGAAAATAAGGTGACATTATGCATGTTAGATAATGACTGGCCATCACCCAAATGTTAACATTGAGACCCTGCACTGATGAACAGAAAACTATACAAATAGTATTTAGGTTGGTGTCTATATAAAATGTGAACCTGAACACAAATTCTTTGTTCTGATACAGAAATTATTATTTAATTATAGGATCGAAGCATTTTTATTATACAAATGTGAGCAAACCCGCGCTGTTATGCTGCTGTATGATCCTATAAACACGTGCTTCTGGGCTTCCTGGTTCCGGAAAGGGCCGAATAAGTAACGTTAACCCTGATTGGCTGACGGAGTAAGCCGAGTAACTTTTAATGCTGAAAGGCTGATGACTTTTAGTTAATAAGCCCGCCCTCGTTCACTTATTTGCTAGAATGTTACAGCTTCGCCTTTTGATTGGCTAGATCAAGATATTTTCGCCATGTCGTAGGTGGTTTCCAAAGTAACGTGGCCTACATCGAAAACCTGAATCCCCGGACTCGCGGAGATGGAGAAAGCCGAATCTGAGATACTGTTACCGGCACGAAGTGCGTCTCCTACTCCCGTGTTAGAGCCGTCCAGGGAATTAGGCGGGCAGGTCCCGGGGGTGTGCTCACTGTGTCTTTCCGAGCCCGCGAGATACACCTGTCCGCGGTGCAACGCTCCATACTGCAGCCTGGGCTGTTACAGAGGACCCAGGCATGAGACCTGCTCTGAGAGCTTCTACAGGGAGGCTGTGATGGAGGTGCTGCGAGAGGAGCAGGCCGGGCCCCGGGGGAGGAGGGAGGTAGAGGAGATGCTGCTGAAAATGAAGAAAGAAGAGGAGGCCATGGAGGAGCCTGGGGCTGGATTGGATGGAACTCCTGAGGTGGAAGGAGAGGTGGCCGGTCTGTGGAACAGCTTGACTCCCCAGGAAAAGAAAGACTTCCATAGACTGCTGCAGAGTGGGAATATTGGGGCCTTGGTGCCAGAGTGGAAGCCATGGTGGGACACCCAGGAGACATCATCAAGTCATAATCACAAAATATCTGCGCTTCCTGCTGTAATCAGTGAGTTCAGCTGTCCAGAGGAACCAAAAAACATTAATGAGAAACTAAGAACCGTTCCAGACACAACTCAAGAAGAGCAACCTGGAGATAACAAGGGAATAACCTTAAGGATAACAGAAGTCTTGGGTTATGAAGAAGAATGTCCAGCAAAGCATCAGAAAGGACCAGAGACAGATGGCCAGAATAAAAGATTACCCCTAGTAAAGAATGATTTAACATACTCACAAGAAGAACTAGACAAACAAAGCAAAAAAAAACTATCTGGGTTAAGGCACCTCAAAGAAGATCATGAAATGTATAATCCTAATATAACAGAGCGTCCAAGTTTAAATATTGACAAAATATCAAATGGGCAGGACGGACAAGAAACCGAGAAACTGAAAACCACCATGTCACCTCCTGTTACCAGAGAAAAAGACGAGAAGAAATCTGCAGTAACAATCCTTCGACAAACCGTGGACAAGAAACATGACCATAAGGCAGCCCACCTTGGGCAAGGCAAAGATGGTGTCTCCAAGGACACCAAAATATCATGGTCTGATACAAGAGCACGTGCAGATGCAATGACACAACCCATATTGTCAAAAGTGCCGCCTCCTTTCAAATCTATTCCATCTCTGCACTCTCTCAGCCGTAACCCATCTCCCCTGGTCAAGTACAGTTTGGTTAATGCCATTTATGGCTATGCCTTTTCTCTACAAAGACATAATGGTGATCTGAGTGAAGATGATTCTACTATTGACTTTACTGGAATGGTGTTAATTGTCTCTGGTGCCCTCAACTCCGCAGCCGTCTACAACTCCACTGCACATGCTCTACAGAGTGCTGTGCGTCTTGCCTCTGACCCACAACATGGAGGTGATGATGTGGGAGCATGCAAGGCCATTGAGGCTACATCCTCCATTTTAATGGGAGATGGGAGCAGTCAGTATACATTGGCAGCACTTGCCCACCTGTCTCGTGTACTGGGGCGAACACGTAAACTGGCAGCTGAGGGTGAAGTGGGGAGAAAGGCAGCTTTCAATGCCAAGAAGAAGTGCCTGTTCCTGGCTGCATGGGTGAACGAGAATGGCAACATGCTGGCAGTATTGTCTAAAGAGGCTCGAATGGAACACATACAACATCTGAGTTATATAAAGGGTATTAATGAGATAGCCAAGGGATTGCAAAAGTCATGGGGTGGAAAGAGACCCCCGGAGAAAAAGAAACTGATAGAAGAAGTTGATGTGGCTCAGATCTGAATGTTGTTTAATGACACAGAGACATTGTGTTGTAGATATTTATATAGATACATATAACAAATATGAATTAAAATAATGTTCTATTTTTTTAAGTAAATAATTTTCTAGTGAATGTTTCCAGACCTATTTTCTTTTGTCTGAAATAAATGTCATTACCTCTTTACTGTCCTATGATACAAACATTTGAAGGGTTTCCTTGTTCTGTAAACATTCAAGTTTAAATTTGGTTGGAAGAGAAAATGTAATCTTTGTACAAGTTGTTGTCCTTTGTTGGAAAGAGCACGAGTGACACGAAATTGAGCTAAAAATGGTCGATTCCACTCACAAAAATTGGTGGAGTAACTGGTAAATTAGGCCAGTTTCATAAATGTTACTTAGATATTGATAATTCTCTATTACGTTAAACATTTAATTTGACCTAAAGTGTCCTAAAAGTTATAAAACATTGCTGGAATTGCTATTTAGCAATAGTTTCAGGAACCACCTCTGACAGATTCTGATTTGGAAGTATTAATTGCAGTCAGTCTATCAAGAGTAGGAGTCTGCAACCTTTATCTGTAGAGCTAAATGTGACTGTAAGACTTTTTATATGGCCTTTTAGTCATTTTTCAGATCTGATGATGTGGCAGAGCTACTGCTGGTGCAGCAGGTGCAAACCCCCGGGACCCACAACAGGACAGCAGCACTTTGGTATCCCGTAAAGGGGGTCTTTTATATATTGAGGAAGTGGGCATTTAATTATTTTTTTTTTAAAGGTTTTTGAATGCTTACATCTGTTTTTGTTGACTCCCAATAGCCACGTATCTTGTAGAGAGAATATCCAATGGGAGGTGCCATATTATTTTACACTTTGGTCTTCCATTCACTAGATCCACCAGTAGGGCACAGCAGTAACACATGGAGCCTGTACAAAATCAGCTTTACCAGGACAAACCAAATACATATGTGACGTCAAATCTGTGTCAGTTTGCTTCATTACTTATGTCTCTCCAACTGTTCTTTGAGGCCCAAAATATTTTTAATTGTATCATTCTATATGTGACACTACATTTTTATTAATATTTACATTGATTTGAATAACTTATATTTTAACTGTGGATACGTTCCTCCGTACTATATATGTAACTGAAGACATCAGTGGTATATTTGGCTCTCCTCATTCCTCTTTGTTCCATTAGACAGGGAATAAAGTCTCATGGACTAGCGCTGGTCGTAGAGCTGGCTGTTTAAACCCAAAGCAATAGCTTCTTGGAGAAATACATTTTACATTTTTCAGCATTCTTAAAGTTTTAATTGATGCTATTTTTAATAGTATTCGTAATACATAAAGCATCACAATATTCTGTAGAGCTAAGTCTACAGGATACACTGAATACATAAGATAAATATAACAAAAGTTACATACTGGTACAGAAGGTGTTGGGGTCCCTGGTGGTCCAGTGGAAAAGATTTGGTGCCTTTACTAAGAGGTCTCACCACCCTGAAGTCAAGCAAGGTTGGGCCTGGTCAGTATTTGGATGGGAGACCACCTAAAAATACCAGGAGAAGGAACTTGTAACCCACTCCAGTACTTCTGCCATGGAAACCAAATGGATCAGCATGACCATGGACATAAAGATGTGCCTGGTGTGTTACGGTCCATGAGGTCACTGAGAGTCGGAAACGACTGAACAATGCAAAAAAAAAAACGATGCCTCTTATTGAAAGCCAATATGAGATGCACTATATACGGCAAAACTATCACATACACCATGCATTACATCACATAAATACACACACATTCGTTATTAATGAATTCACATACGCCATCTGAAAAACCTGCCGATTTCAATACTGAACACTAGTGTTATATTACATTCGCTCCTTGGTACATCTGGGCCTAAGATTACACAAGAAGAAGTGGACACACACACACTGGAACTATAATGGTATAATGTTTATTTCTGGACCTAAGACCAGTTACAGGACTCAAGGGCATTCAAATTCACATTTTTATTTAAAAATATATTCAATATCCTCGCACAAGTCTGTCAACTAAACAGGTTTTAAAAAAAAAGACAAATTAGGATTTAAAATTGCATCAAAACATAATGAGGCACACTAGTACATATGCGTGTATATATTCACGTAAAAAGCATGTCAGCCACTTAATATATTACCATGTACCAAATTCTTGTTGTAAACCTAGATATGTTAGTAAATAGAGTACAATGCAGGTTACCTATACAGCCATTTTGTATAAAATGTCCTGAGATTGTCTGGACACCTCCAGTAGCTATTTTGTGATTGCTCAGCCCACTTCCACTAGTGATATTTGCCATGTTTTAGGCAAAAAAAAAAAACACTCCCTCAGGTACAAATTCTAAAGGTGAAGGGGCCAGGTCAACACAGCTGATACATGCCTGTTTACACAAAATGGCTGCTGGATACAGAGAAGAGCTGAGGTAAAGACAACCACAGGACAAAGTAAAATATATATAGAGTTCATTATTCATTTATTTCATCCTGAAACATGAATTTGGGACATGATATAGACAATATTGAAATGGCAGATGTAAAAGCACCCTTTATGCCATCATAATAACCATTTTGGAGAACTATGAATGCATTAAATAATATATTAAGCCAAGTTACAAAAAATGGCAGCTTGTAGAGCGTTGCAGAGTATCTCACATCACTGCACCGTGTGGAAGGAACAAGATACTGGCAGAAAACTATAACCACCATTAAAGGACCACTGTGGCCCAATGATTTTCTGTATGGTCTTTTGAATAACTAAATAATGGGCAAAAAGAAAAATAAATTGAGCCTTCACATCTTTGTTTTATATCAATTATTTTTTGTCAGCAAATTCTGTCCGTTACTTTCACCACCACAACACAAACAAGCGTTATATAAATATAAATATTTTCTCAAAAATGCTTTTTTAATGTTCCTGTTTGTGTTATTTTGCTACAGAATTCGGAAGATGCCACCTATTATTACCGCATTGCTTTTACCCAGCAATCAATTCTGTTGAATCGACTAGTACAATCTTACAAAATAAAAAATAATCGTTAGATGATAAAATGTAGATCAAATCAGTCTGATCTTTCCTGTTATACAAATGATAGCAGTGTGTTTCCTGATGCTATCGCACTGGGATATATAGATGAAGTGACTGCACTGGGAGAGGTCAGTAGATATATGGGAATATCCTGTAGGGCACCCTCCTACAGTATTCCTGCCAGGCCAGGCCGTACTTCTTCATACACTGATGTTCATCTCTTGCCTCGCGATGAATCAGGAGAGCAGTGAAATAGATAACATAGTAGTATGGCAGGATGTGAGAGAGACCTATGGAGGGAAGAGAAGTTGGACACATTGACTGCATTGTCAGTTTTAGATGCCACATTTTCATTGGGCAGATAGAAACTTCATAAGCATTCAAAGTCTCCTCCGACCTTAGTAAATTAATTATTAGAAACCAAAAAGGTAGATTCCACACCAGCATAATTGCATATGCAGGGTAATTTTAGTGGCTATATTATTTTTAAATGGGAAGGAGAAGAGCAAAAACAAAAGGAACAATAATGTAATACGATATGGTAGCTATTATCAGAAAGTAAAATACTGTTTACAAAATAAAAACTATGAAACAAAAAAATAAGGGCTCTTATGTGTTTCACACAGATAGTACTTCTTCAGATCTTTCCAGATAAAAATTTTTAGGAGCCCCCCTTTTTGACCCATTGTATGTTTATCTATTAAGTGATATTTGTCCTTGCTTATAATAAATTCCATATTTTATACTAAGCTATTGGTTCTTTAGATATTTGCTTTCCTTCCTGCCCATCCAGTGTTTAATACAATTGGTTTGTACCGGAGTATTGACGTATTCACCTTGGGACTGTTGTAATTATACGCATTTTGACAAGAAATCCTGGTGGGTGCTTTTGGACAGGATTTTGTTCCAGCTTCTATTTCTAGATTGATCCATTTCACATATAGCACTTTATTGTTTTTTTCAGACTGTAACTTTTTTTAGTTTCATTTACCATTATTATTACAAATTTAGGACAACAGTAGCCCTTTAATGGATGCCAAGACCATTCCTCTGTAAAACTACTTTAAATACCATAATGATAAAGGGGCAAAAATATTCACTTTTGGAAAGCTGTTAAAAATAAATACAGTCTTTACATTGTAACAATAGTATTCATTGTTACTGTACTGGAACTGACATTTGTTTTTATTTTTCCTGTCAGGAAAGACCATGGATGCAGATAAGATCTCTATTTAGTTCTACTGAAAGGCTGACACATTGATGTTGTACTTAATAGTGAAATCAGATGAAAGTGCTACACTCTGTATGATCATCCTCACCCCCAGGCACAAATATTGGCCCCTACTCAATTGCAACAGTTACAGAGTGACTGTTCAATTGACTAGGGGCCATAGTCTGGTAAAAATAAAGATTTTCACTAAAGATAGTTTTATGCTCATATGTTAGTTTGCTACATATATTTCACAAATGTATTTTTTCCCAAACTACAGTGGATTTTTACATTTAATAGTGAATTGTCCAGGCTTGCTGGAAATAGACGTTCTCTAAATATGTTTTCACTTGTTTTGCATCAATTACACATTATATCAAACACCCTCTTCCTGTTGTCATGTTTTTAGGGGCTGAAGAATCCCTTTAAGGGTGCATGTTAAAGAGGCAAACTTAATTAGTTAACTGGTCGATTCCATTTATGATCAGTAGTGCTGGGATAGCAGTGACCTATAACTTACCACAAGGTAGGGACCAGGCTAGAGCCATCGTTAGGTCCCCAAGGTAGTTAGGGTGACGAACTAGACCCCACCAGCCAGAGACCAGAAGACGTTTTCCTGTTGCAGTTGGGATAGTTTCAAGACCTAAGGTTTAGCCACAAAAATAAAATAAAAAAACACACTGAGATAGACATTCAAAATGCTTCAGAAACCTCCTTTTATAACTTGTGGTGTTCCAAACAACTTCTCCATTTAACTGCTCTATATAAACATCTAACTAGATTTGCTCAACTTCTTATATCCTAAAAATTCCATATTACACCTCCTATAATAAATCATATTGTTCTGTATTTTCTCTATGTACCTATAACTCCTCCTACTGCTCTACATAACAACCCGTCCCTATATGTCATATAGCTCCAATTAACTGTTTAATATAATTCTTCTTACTGCTTCATACAACTTCTTGTTGCTCTATATAACTACTCCCAATACCTCCTTAATATTGTTCCTTATAACCTCTCTATGTAACTCATGCTATTTTAATATACTATAATTTATAATATATATAATATACTATATAATATAATATACTATAATTTTATATAATATATTTATGTTACTCCATTTAAAATCACTTTAAACTCCTCCATATAAATCTCCCTCTATAAATTATCTAGTAAACTGTACCTTAAAACCTTTACAATTTGGGGTCTGCACCAAACTAATCCCCAAAAACTCTCTTACCAGCCACTTTAGGGTCTGATGGATTTCTTCGGAAGGCATTTTTTTGTGAGTTGGAGCCACGGAAAATAATATAACCCACGGCTAAAAAAAAGAAGATAAAAGGGATTTACTGAAATTAACAAATTGTACTTACTGTATTATTTGCACTGAAATCAAGTAAAACATTTTATGTTATGGTAAATTTAAACATTACACATCATGCAAAATAAAAATAAATAAAATAGGACTGATCAACATATAAAAGGGATAATTTAAACAACATTTTAATTCATTAAAACATTACATCCAGAATTAGATTTCTCTATTTATTGATATATTAAAGAAAGGCATTTTGAAAAAATAAAAAAAATAAAGCAAACACAAATATTGTGTATTCACTACAACATCAAAAAAAATTAAAAAAAATAAAATAAAGAATACAACCAAAGATTGATTGAAAATATTGCTCTAGATAAAGTGTAAGCGGGTAATGATGACCAGTTGTCCAGCAAATGTATGGAAATAAGAATGGTCACTAAATCAATATTTTCCAAACTAGTTTTATCATAAAACTCTTGGCTGGTGTAGTCAATTATTTATTTATTCTTTTTAACTAAATTAACCAAGGTCTGAATATATTCCTAAAAATGACATCAAGTTCTGGAATTCATATATTATTATGGATTGCACAAATATTTTAATACAATGGTCTTCAGTAGGGCATAACATGGACATTTACATTCAGAAGGAAACTTAGGAAAAGGTCACTATGTAACTAAAAGTTTATTTAAGTGTTTGGAAGCTTAAGGTGGGATATATGATAAATGTAATAATGCCATGGATGCCCAGAGATCCTAATTTGGGCCCAGGTAAATCTATTGACTATGCCTACTTGATGGGCTTTGAAAGTCTGACACAACCCCAGAATTCCAAAATGTCTTCTGTGAAACCACAAATTTCCTCAAAGGTAATACAATATCACTTTTCACAATGAAAACTGACCTCCCTAGATCATAAAAGACACCTTGGACCTTATATCTCACACAAAACTCACAATTCCTCCCCAGGACTTTTAAGGAATTACAAAGCCCTCTGGGCAATATTTTATGGAACACCTACAAACACAAAATGGAACCCAAGGGTTCACTGCACTTCTCATAGAATGCTCACTACGCTTCCATCTTCCTATTATTTTGTTATACATTTTGGGTGATTTTGGATAGGGGGTGACATGAAAACCCACTTAGCCTTGATATGTTATTCTGAAGAGGTGACTATGCCCATATGGTTAATAAACAGTAGACAAATCTAAGTATTGCATTAAACAGAGGTATCATGGATCTGATGCATGTTGATTAAATTCATGTCAATTGTATTATAATACAAACTGTGAGCTAATTTAGAATATGTTTCATAAATTGGGCATTAGATTAAATAAAAGTCTCACATTCAAAGTTAAAGGCACATGGACTATATTTGTCTATTGTGTGTCAGATTTAGGCAATCAATCTAGAAGAGCGAATAAATGAATTCTCCATAGAGCTCCATAACTTAGCTGATACCACCCTAATTGGTATTTCCCTCAATATTATAAAAAAGTGAAAGCTAAACTCATGAAAGACTCTAGAGTTTGAACCACCAAGAACATTCAGATCATACCATTGAGAAGGACGATACCGATTGCGGCTCCGGTTCCCAGTTCCTGAGGGTGACTGACTAGGAAGTATCCTTGCAAGGAGTAGGTGAAAGGGACCCAGCATAAATCACCAAATGCCAACATAAAACCAAAGCCATCGTGGACAATGTCCATAGTGGTGAGGATTGCTTCCTGTAGAAGGACAATGAGAAGATGAATTAGATAGAGGAAGAGAATTGGCAGGAGAAAGAGGAGATGGGTTAGAAGAGGCAAGAAGATTGGAGATGTAGTAAAGGAATAATCCAAAATAACAAAAGTAAAAAAGAAAAAATGAAAGTAGAAGAATGAAGTAAGGATATTCAAAAAAAAATTAAAACAAAAGAGAAGAAAATGTGGAAAATAATAAGTACCGTATATACTATAAGCCGACCCGAGTATAAGCCGAGAAACCTATTTTACCTCAACCTCCCTCCTCATTATCAACCTCCATCCTCAAACCCCTTCCTCATCCTCAACCCCCCTCCTCGTCCTCAACCCCCATCCTCGTCCTCAACCTCCCTCCTCGTCCTCAACCTCCCTCCTCGTCCTCAACCTCCCTCCTCGTCCTCAACCTCCCTCCTCGTCCTCAACCTCCCTCCTCGTCCTCAACCTCCCTCCTCGTCCTCAACCTCCCTCCTCGTCCTCAACCTCCCTCCTCGTCCTCAACCTCCCTCCTCGTCCTCAACCTCCCTCCTCGTCCTCAACCTCCCTCCTCGTCCTCAACCTCCCTCCTCGTCCTCAACCTCCCTCCTCGTCCTCAACCTCCCTCCTCATCCTCAACCTCCCTCCTCATCCTCAACCTCCCTCCCGGTATATGCTAATGACGTCACTAGCATTGGCTGGGTCAAGACGCCGGAAGGAGCGGAGGCCGGAGCAGAAACTGAAGATGGAGGTAAGTGAGGGGAAAGGGAGAGGGGGAGGTATTTAGAGGGGTAAAGCGAGGAGGGGGGGTTTAGAATGAGGAGGGGGGGTTTGAAGTTGAGGAGGGGGAGGGAAAGAGACATGGGGGGTTAGAGAGACACGGGGGGCAGAGAGACACAGGGGGCAGAGAGACACGGGGGGGGGGGGGGGGGTAGAGAGACTTGAGTATAAGCAGAGGGGGCCCTTTTTAGCCTTAAAAAAAGGGCTGAAAAACTCTGCTTATACTCGAGTACATACGGTATATTCAAAAGATGGATGAACAAAAATGAAAGAAAAGGAGACACAGACAGTCAAGCATTTTGTTACCTCATGCCACAGAGCATCAACCACGTATAGAGCCTGGAATCCACAGACCAAAATCATAGAGAGGGATGGGGAGCCACGGAGTTCCACTTCCTTCATCAGGAAGCACAGGTTCACCAAACACTATGAAGAATAGGTCAAGAACACATTAGGGTCATACAAGGTTGTGTGGGGAAATGGGATACCAAATGCACGTAAAGGTTGGGGAAGAAAACAATGATTGACTTGCAAAAGAAATGAGGCTAATGGAAAAAAGAGAGGAAAAGAGGCCAAGGACACAGGAGGGGGAGCAAGCCATGAGGATTTCGAGGAGGGGAATCTGGCCATGGACAGGCCGGGGAGGGGAAGCAGACCATGGACAGACCGGGGAGGGGAAGCAAGTCATGAGCAGGTCAAGGAGGCAATGGACAGGCCAAGAAAAAAAAAGAGGCCAGGGAGGGGAAGCCATGGTCAGGTTAGGACATTAAGAATCAGACTAAACCTAGGCTGGGTAAAGCACGTAATGGTGAGGTCACGGAGGGGGAAGTAGGACGCAGACAGATCAGGACAGGAAGGAAAGCTCAAGTGCATGCTGTGGACTGAAGAACAAGTCACGGACACAAAAAGCTGAGCCAAGGTGAAACAATTAAAAGCACACCAAGTAGGATAAAAAAAAAAAAAAACAATATACATACATGCAAAGTGCACGTCGGATACATTAATTACTTATTAAATGCACTAAAAAATACACTACAGAAATCTTAGGCTTCAATTTATTGATTCTCTTAATTTTATACATAGTCGTCTTGTTTATTTTACACTCATGGATTTTATTTGTTATTAGTTCTGAAGACTGGAGTAGTCGTGAATGTTCAGTTAAAAAATAGGAGTATTGCAATATACAGTAATATCTTTTTTTATTGGGAAAACATTTTATTTAAAAAGACAAGCTTTCAATAGATGCAAATCAATTAAAAGCAATACTAATGCCATATCTAATAAATTTACAGCATTAATAAACTATTTGCCAGTGACACACAATATGTAAAGAACATCTTAATGGGTATATTATGAATACGATAAAACATATGAACATGCCAAAAACATGACAAGAAGTTGAACAACATGTTAAATGAGCCTCACCCAACCAATGAGACCAGGACGCAGCTCACAGAAATACTTCAAGTCAAAAGAGCCAATCCGAGGATTCAACTCATGTCCAATGAAGAAATCATAAATTGGGTTACCTGACAGAGAAAGATATATATGTAATAAAACATTAAATGTAGGAAAAAAATAGCAAGAGACAGATATTGAGACAGAAAGTAACACAAAGAATTAGATAATAAAATGTAAGAAAGATTGAAAGGATGTGACATACAAAATACAAAGACAGAGATCTTAAGAAATGGAAGCCACACAGAATGGATGCCATATTGTGGTACCTGAATTCCCGCCTGGTGCCAGAGCAGACTCTGGAGCTAACAAGGACTTGATGTAAAGGAAAACGCTGAGAGCCAATGCCAGGAACCCGGCGCCCACTGCCAGCTGTAGGAAGTGGTCATACACATAGGAAAAGGGGAATCCGAGGAACAACGCAAACCCCGTTAACAGGGAAGTAACCAACATGGCATGAAAGGCTGCAGAGAGATAAATGGGTACTGCATGAGCTGGGCATACATGATATTGTATAGCAATTTAGGAGGAGGAACAATGCACTGCTGGGTATATAGGTCATGGTATAGCAAGGTATGAAAGCAGCCTGGCAGTACTACTCCATGAACTGTAACAGACTTGCAGAGAATTAGTTCACATGAGATTCTATGTCTTACCATTAATTCTATATTTCAGACGGGTGTTATCTCTCAAAGTGATTCCCTCAGTTACCTGCATATACAAAATGTAAACAGATATGGAAGTGAGGACATCATATTTAAGAACAAGCAAAATAGTTTAAAGATGCATATTGTGCATAAACAAGTATTGTAAGAAAGGGGTGAGAGAGTAATTGTCATGGTACACAAAAAGGTGAAATGTATTATGGTGTCACAGAGAAGTATAATCGAGAAGTACATTTTGGGTTAGTAGAGAAGAGATGAGAAGTGTACTTTGGTTTAAACATGGCATAGATGAAAAAGAAGCAGGATGTAGTATTAGTAGAGTAGTTGTAAAAATGGGGATGACGCAGATTGTAGTAGTATTAGCGAGGGGATGAGGCAAGGTGTAGTATTAGTAGAGTCGTTGTAGAAATGGGGATGAAGCAGAGTGTAGTATTAGTAGAGTAGTTGTATAAATGGGGATGAAGCAGACTGTAGTAGTATTAAGAGAGGGGATGAGGCAAGGTGTAGTATTAGTAGAGTAGTTGTATAAATGGGGATGAAGCAGAGTGTAGTAGTATTAGAGAGGGGGTGAAGCAGGGTGTAGTATTAGTAGAGTAGTTGTAGAAATGGGGATGAAGCAGAGTGTAGTAGTATTAAGAGAGGGGATGAGGCAAGGTGTAGTATTAGTAGAGTAGTTGTATAAATGGGGATGAAGCAGAGTGTAGTATTAGTAGAGTAGTTGTATAAATGGGGATGAAGCAGACTGTAGTAGTATTAAGAGAGGGGATGAGGCAAGGTGTAGTATTAGTAGAGTAGTTGTAGAAATGGGGATGAAGCAGAGTGTAGTAGTATTGGAGAGGGGGTGAAGCAGGGTGTAGTATTAGTAGAGTAGTTGTAGAAATGGGGATGAAGCAGAGTGTAGTAGTATTAGAGAGGGGATGAAGAAAGGTGAAGTATTAGTAGAGTAGTTGTAGAAATGGGGATGAAGCAGAGTGTAGTAGTATTAGAGAGGGGGTGAAGCAGGGTGTAGTATTAGTAGAGTAGTTGTAGAAATGGGGATGAAGCAGAGTGTAGTAGTATTAGAGAGGGGATGAAGAAAGGTGAAGTATTAGTAGAGTAGTTGTAGAAATGGGGATGAAGCAGAGGGTAGTGGTTTTAGAGAGGGATTGAAGCAGGGTGCAGTATTAGTAGAGTAGTTGTAGAAATGGGGATGAAGCAGAGTGTAGTAGTATTGGCGAGGGAAAGAAGCAGGGTGCAGTATTAGTAGAGTAGTTGTAGAAATGGGGATGAAGCAGAGTGTAGTAGTATTGGCGAGGGAATGAAGCAGGGTGCAGTATTAGTAGAGTAGTTGTAGAAATGGGGATGAAGCAGAGTGTAGTAGTATTAGCGAGGGAATGATGCAGGGTGCAGTATTAGTAGAGTAGTTGTAGAAATGGGGATGAAGCAAAGTGTAGTAGTATTAGAGAGGGGATGAAGCAGGGTGTAGTATTAGTAGAGTAGTTGTAGAAATGGGGATTAAGCAGAGTGTAGTAGTATTAGAGAGGGGATGAAGCAGGGTGTAGTATTAGTAGAGTAGTTGCAGAAATGAGGATAAGTTGTAGAGAGGGGATGAAGCAGGGTGCAGTATTAGTATAGTAGACGTAAAGATGGAATGTAGCAGGGTGTAACTTTAGTAGTGTAGTTGTAGAGAGGAAATGAAGCAAGGTGTAGTACTAGCAGAGAAGTAGTAGACATGAAATAAAGCATAATTCCCTCTCTACAACTAGTGTATTGTAGTAGTTGAGAGGGGATGAAGAAGGGTTTACTATTAAAAGAGTAGTAGTCAAGAGGGGGTTAGGCAGGGTATAGATTGTGTAGTGTTTTGTAGCAGAGAAAAAGAATAAACAGTGTGTTGTGGTAGTAGAAAAAGGACAAAGTAGGGTGGAGTACTGTTATAGTTGTAGAGTGGGTATGGTGTATACATATAGCATGAGTACCTTCCCCATAGGCAGGATGTACAGCACAGCCTGCAGTGACATCCAGCACAAGAGCAGGGTGACAGCAGATGGGTCCCACAAAGACTCCAGTGGGGGCAGTGGGCCTGGCAAACTCAACACGCTGGCACCTTCAGTTTTACATGTTAGCAGGAGATACAGGACAGTGCCGGGCATGACAAACAGCATGAGGATGGCTCCTAGAGACAGAAACCAGATATTAGAACATCCACTCATAGCCGTGCAGGGAAAATCTTGATATACAGTAGGAGGAAAAAGTATTTGATCCCCTGCTGTTTTTGATTGTTTGTCCACTGACAAAGAAATTACCAGTCTATCATTTTAATGGTAGGTGTATTTTAACAGTGAGAGACAGAATAACAAAAAAAACGCATGTCAAAAAAGTTATACATTGATTTACAGGTCAGTGAGGGAAAAAAGTATTTGAACCCCTATCAATCAGCAAGATTTCTGGCTCCCAGGTGTCTTTTATACAGGTAACGAGCTGAGATTAGGAGCATTCTCTCAATCATTCAGATTCCAACCTCTCCACCATGGCCAAGACCAAAGAGCTGTCCAAGGATGTCAGGAACAAGATTGAAGACCTACACGAGGCTGGAATGGGCTACAAGACCATTGCCAAGCAGCTTGGTGAGAAGGTGACAACAGTTTGTGCGATTATTTGCAAATGGAAGAAACACAAAATAACTGTTAGTCTCCCTCTGTGTGATGCTCCATGCAAGATCTCACCTTGTGGAGTTTCAATGATCATGAGAGGAATCAGCCCAGAACTGCATGGGAGGATCTTGTTAATTATCTCGAGGCAGCTTGGACCATAGTGACCAAGAAAACAATTGGTAACACACTACGCCGTGAAGGACTGAAATCCTGCAGCGCCTGAAAGGTCCCCCTACTTAAGAAAGCACAGGTACAGGCCCGTCTGAAGTTTGCCAATGAATATCCGAATGATTCAGAGGAGAACTGGGTGAAAGTGATGTGGTCAGATGAGACCAAAATTAAGCTCTTTGGCATCAACTCAACGTGTTTGACAGTGGGATGGTGTTCTTGGGGTCATAGGCAGCATTCCTCCTCCTCCAAACATGGAGGTAGAAACATTATGCTTTGGGGGTGTTTTTATGCTAAGGGGACAGGACAACTGCACTGCATCAAAAAGACGATGGACGGGGCCATGTACCGTCAAATCTTGGGTGAGAACCTCCTTCTCTCAGCCAAAGCATTGAAAATGGGTCATGGATGGGTATTCCAGCATGACAATGACCCAAAACACACAGCCAAGGCAACAAAGGAGTGGCTCAAGAAGAAGCACAATAAGTTCTAGTCTTCAGACCTTAATCCCATAGAAAATCTGTGGAGGGAGCTGAAGGTTTGTGTTGCCAAACATCAGCCTCAAAACCTTAATGACTTGGAGAAGATCTACAAAGAGGAGTGGGACAAAATCCCTCCTGAGATGTATGCAAACCTGGTGGAGAACTACAAGAAACGTCTGACCTCTGTGATTGCCAACAAGAGTTTTGCCACCAAGTGCTAAGTCGAAGGGGGTCAAATACTTATTTCCCTCATTGACCTGCAAATCAATTTATAACTTTTTTGACATGCATTTTTCTGGATTTTTTTTTTGTAATTCTGTCTCTCACTGTTAAAATACACCAAGCATTAAAATTATAGACTGATAATTTTTTTGTCAGTGGACAAACGTTCAAAATCAGCAGGGGATCAAATAATTTTTCCCCCCACTGTAAGACCATCTCCTTACAATAGAGTCTTACCCAAAGATCCTCCAAACTCCAGCTCCTTCGTCCGTGGGGTTTTAACTTTGTCCGCCATCTTTGTACCCCCCACTGGATAATATCTCTACAAAAAAAGAACCTTAAAGGGTCACTTAATTCAGCACAATTTGGAGCACATCACTGTAACAATCTCCTAAAAGCATGATATACTTTTTGAATTTCTGAAATACATGCATTTTCACTGAGAATTCAATAAAGTAATGTCTGTGTTTACATGTGTCACTAACTAACATGTGCCCACTCCCAGACCCACAGCTTCTGCTCCATGTAGTGAGCAAAATAATAAAAAAGTTAACGCTTAACAAATTAATCTGTGCTGATTATGTAATCCTGGAATCGCCTAAACATGTCAGTTGTGGGTTAACGTTTTAGTGTATTCCTGTGTTCAGGGGAAAACTGCTATCAATCAGTGTCCTCATCTCACGCCTTGGCTACTGTTATTACTCATGAATTAGCCAGTAGGCAGGAGAGACTGTGTTTGTAAACACACTTAAAATTTTACATTTATAGCTGTTAATAGTGTAATTAAAAAAAAACAGATCATTTTAACATACAATCTTGTGCTCTTTCACACCAGGAAGAGCACTTGAAGAACTATACATGAAATTAAGTAAAATATACAACAATACAGTGTATAAAATCTTACCCTTCATGTGGATCCACAATATAAGCAATAATTGCACATACAAGCTAAATATGTACAGTAAGTGGCTATTTATTTTTGCTAAACACCTTTTGCCCAGTATCAATTTTAATTACGGTGTGTGTGACTCGGAAAGCCAATTGTTCGCCCCATGGTGTTATGATGCTTCTTATACAGAACTACTTTTAAAGATGGGATGGGGCAGTGGATCATTGGATCATGATTCCAAGTAGGCACCTGCCTATATATTCAGGTGGTCCATGGGTTATAGGTGACCTGACTTACAAATCACCCCTACAGTACAGGGGTATTATTATTATTACGCTGTATTATTATAAGCATATATGAGCCATTGTAGAATTATTATTATTCATCCCCAGGAATCTGACTTACATTTAAATCCAACTTAAGAATTTTCGCAGACTTGATAAAGAGAGGTCAAACCTATTGTAAACTCGTCAATATAAATAAGGTGTTTGTCCCATACAAAAGCTATTATAATGTACTGCAATACTCATTATTAATCTCTCTATATATGGATTAATAATTACTATATAGTATTGTTATTTTTGTTTTTCATCAGGAATCTGACTTGCGTACAAATCCAACTTAAGAACGTTCTCAGCCTTGATAAAGAATGGCCAAACCTCTTGAAAACTCATCAATATAAATAAGGTGTTTGTCCCATACAAAAGGTACCATAATATACTGCAATACTCTTTATTAATCTCTCTATACATATGGATTAATAATTACAATAACTGTTTTTCTCGGAATTCTGAGCTATACTATATATATATATATATATATATATATATATATATATATATATATATATATATTCCCAGTTTGTACTGACATAAACATAATCTTAATATCACAGACAGAAATGAACTTTGCCCCATATACTGTGTCCCTGGCTTTGCAGACCTTTAACCTTTGTGCCGCCATTTGATAAATAGTGTATGTGTGTATATATACCATTGTATATTATATTTAGGTCTAGAGATTCAGTTTCAACCAAAATCTAAAGTTCCGCACCTCTTAAATACAATATGAATACGCTACAGAAATGATAGGATTCAATTATCACCTTCAATTGATCGCTTCTCTCATTATTATACATATGGAGCAGTCTTGTATATTGTACTCTCATGTATTAATGTCCAATAATACAGATTAAAGTATCCTTTAGACTGTAAGTCTGTGAGTTTTCAATCTTGTGTCGGTGCTTTAGGGAAATTAGTGTGTATATTTGATTTTAAGCTCCATTATTTTGCAAACATTAAGAGTTAAAGTGGTTTTTGCCGTGTACTTAACTCCGTATAGCAATGTGGAATATGTTGGTGCGTTACAAATAAAGGATGATAATAATAATAATAATAATATTGTAATATACAGTGATATCTTTTTATTGGACAGGCATTTTATTTAAGGTGCCAAGATTTGAAGAAACACAACTCATAAGAAGCAATACTGATTAGATATTGCAAAGTATGCGGTAAGACTAGGGAAGGTTACAGAAATAATAATAATAACTAGTTATATATTGACAGATGATAAAACAAAGGGATGTAAATACACAAAATCAGACAGAAGGGTCAGAATTGTATTTTTATATGTGTATACATAAATGTAACCATGAACAGATACATTAATAGTATGTTATTAGTCAAAGACTGGTGGGAATGTGAGTGGTAAATGCTTATATGTGATACAAATTGTATATAGACAGACATAACTATGTACACACAAATAACAATTATACAATGTGTTTGGATATTCCACAGCTTTGTATATAAATCAACACATCATATACAGCCTGCAGATAACAATATATATATATATATATGTAAATATATATATATATATATATATATAAACAATAGCAGTATAAGCATACACCCACTCCCTATATAACATGTGTATATTTATGTATATGCACACACCATAATATTACAGTTCTATACATTTATTTTACATATAAAGTGCAGATTTACTCAGTGTATAAGCACATACCTGCTGGATCTTTCTTGATCTCTCCAGTCAGTGCTCTGTCCCTTTAAATCATAACATCTCACCCTTTCACTCTTCCTACAATGTCACTACCAGTAAGAACCAATCAAGCGCAGCACTGATGTTGTTTCTTCCAATCAGTGTGTAGGGCAGGACTAGCCCAGCCAATCAGCAGTTACTATGTCTCTGACCACGCTGAGTAGCTGTACACGATTGGCTGTAAGAGTAACCATGGGAACTTATAGACCTGCCCACACTGGAGGTTTAAATAACTTCACGTGAATAAAGGAGCAGCCCATGCAGTGTAGTGACAGCAGATGGAGGGAGTGTAATGTGAGATACTGGGCATTGTGTGTTGTAAGGACAATAATACATTATTTTATCAATATCCATTTAGCTCTGTGCATTTTGACATTAATTTGACACAAAAAGGTCCAGTTTATTACAGAAAATGAGAAATACACACAAATAAAAGTAATTATAATTAGTTGTAATTAATCATTGTAAGTGGAAGTGACCTAAAACTGGTATAAGTGGTACATTTATTTTATGTATAAATTAACTAGAGGAGCTAACAACTTAATCAGCAGCAATTAACAGTGGGGGTGATAAATAAGAAAAGTATTTTTTTTTGGTTGTTCAGTCATTTCCGCCTCTCTGTGACCTCATGGACTATAACACACCAGGATATCTTTATGTACATTGTTATGCTGATCCACTTGGTATTCATGGCAGAGATACTGGAGTGGGTTGCCAGTTCATTCTTCATTGGGCTACAGCTCCTGGTTTTCCTAATTGGTCTCCCATCCAAGTACTGTCCAGGCCCAACCCTGCTTGGCTTCAGGATGACATGATTCTTTGGTTCCCTGATTGGAATCAAACCCAGGTCACAGCATTGAAAGCACCGAATTCTAACTACTGGACCACCAGGGAACCTTACCCAGTATTAAAATCCATAATAGTGACAGAGATCTTTACCAATGACACAATTACATTTTAATTTATCTGGCAATACTACTATTTCCTGTTAAAAAAAAATATAGCCATTGCAACCTTACTTAGCATCTTATGTGATTTTACCCCGATATTTACTAAGAAATTTCTCAGACAAGAGAGAGAATGTTTTATTACCATATTTCCCCATAATTTATAAAAAAATTCCAATTTTAATTCCATAGTGTTATCATTAGTGGACCTTTCCTGGTATCTACCCGTCATGTATATTTACTGTTCTCTATCCTGGCTAGGGTTAGGTTAATGGTGGGCAGATAAAAGGAAAGATACCTATTAGGTTTCTATTCACCTATTTGTTGACCCCACAAGGGATCGGTGCACATTACCACCCCCCCCCCCCTTACACTTAAGCTTATATCCATCACCTCTTTGGCATGGTCGGAGTGCTAGGGGTCCAAACTAACTCCTGTGGCAGAATGGAGGGTTTGTTGTAATAACTGCTGTGTCCTTCAAGACCCCACTATCACGGTATATGTGATCCAACCATATTTGTCAAGTTTTGTCCTAATATGATAACATTTTGTCCCTGTATGGAGGTCTGTTTTCCCACGCCCCCGAAGGGGTGAAGTATGGCGCACCACAAGCCGAGTATTGGTATTGTGTTCCATTCAATGTCCAATGGTTTTAGTCAATGCTCTAATATCTAGAAGCCTCGTCAGGAAAAGCTTGTTCTTGGAATTTGACACGTTCAAGGAGCTCCAGATAGACTTGATGGTCCAGTAGCACCTTACTACAGGTAGCAGAGAAGGCCAACCTGAAAAAAGAAATCTCTCGCTGTCTTCAATTTGTCAAAGTGATCTTGAAATAGAGGGTTTTGGATATAAGGAGGCAGATCTAGTGGAGACGAGGCTGAGGAGTCTGTCCCTAATAGAAGAAGACAACAGTAAAAGACTATTTTGATGTTGTAGAGGGTCTAACGTGTATGACCCAAAATATATTCAATGAAGAATTTTGATGAGTATTTCTTTGACCTCTCAGCTAGTCCAGCCTCCTGCGCCAGGGAGCTTCCGCCATGTTTCCTGCTTTGGGCTACATTGTCCATGGAAGGTGAATACAGTAGAGTGCAGGTTTATGTGTTGTTCCCTTTATGTCTGTTTCTGTTTTCTTGTCTTGTGTTGGGAACAATTACCTACAATATATTACCAGCTCACTCCAGTTTATGCCTTGGTGTCAGTCAGTGAATCCAGTAGGACCTCTGAAGGCTAATCCAAGCATTGCTATATCAGGAGCCAGCCTAGGGGTTTTGTAGGGGTCCTACTCCTCTGCTTCATACATGGGGACCCTATTCTGGGACAATTCCAATTTTGATTTTAAGAGTTATAGTTGGTAGCTTTAGTAGAAGAGCTTCATGTGCTGCCATAAAAAGGGCTTCCCAGCACTAAAAACCTTTTTAATTTACCCAAAGCAACATGGTAAAATCACTAAAGGAATTTATTGACAGTAAGGTGTAGATAATGAGGATAAGTATTTAAGAGTAATAACGTTTAATTTGGTATTGTTTGTTAGATTCAGAGAGATATAAGAGAGGGGCATGCTCTCTTACTTCAGAGAACAGGCTGTGGGGCCACATAGAGTGTGCTGAGGGCCACATAAGGCCCCTGGGCCTGGTGTCATCAACCTCTGGTTTATATTCAAGGGCCCCTCACTCCCTTGGCACCCACATCTGTGTGAACGGAAAAGCCCCTTATGCCAACTAGTTTATTCCATTCTTTTTTATTTTATAAATGCGGCTGCCCATGACAAGATGGCGGGCCAGATGGAGATGTCATCAAAAGTCACCAGCAGTTATTTTTCAAGGATGTGTAGGTTGCCATCTTTGTGTTCAACCTTTATGGCAGTTGATAGAGACCTTTTTTGTTTGTTTTTTTGAGCTGTTCAGTTCTTTCCAACTCTCCGTGACCTTATGAACCGCAACACACCATGCTGATCCACTTGGTATTCATGGCATAGATACTGGAGTGGATTGCCAATACCTTCTCCAGTCAGCCACAGCATACAGCTCCTGGTATTCCTAGGTAGTCTCTCATCCAAGTACTGACCAGGCCCAACCCTGGGCATGGCTTCAGGGTGGTGTGACCTCTTTCTATCATGCATTTAAAAGAACATGTTTTAAACATTACATGTATTTTTATCATGCAATATGAGTAAACATGTGTCAATTTGCTTGAAATCTGAAAGGAACATATGGTTAATATCAACATATAACATGTCATTGGCAGAAGCTGGAGCCTCGTACCACCAGACACCCCTTCAAGTAAATCACATATGCATTTCTGCTATACCCCAAATCCACCACTAGATGTCATCAATGAATAGTGTACGCCAATTATGGTAGAAATGAAGGCTTTACTATAAATAAGGAGATTTGCAACAATCTAAAGCAGTGTTAGAAAATCGTCCTTGGATATTGTTACCTTAAGCAGAAAATATTATGCAAGATCCTGATACCTGTTTCTATCTCTTGATTAGCTCTCACATAAACTCAGATTTTTTTTAAATTATGACAAATATCCTTATTCTTGGAAAGTTTTGCCCAGGGACAATCAATCATATGTATAGTTGTGGGTCTGTGGGGCTGTCAGGAACGCTTACAATGTTGATCATGCACTTGCGGCCCATACGGCCGCAACCACGTGCCTCGCAAAGCGAGGCGAGCCTTTGACGCAGGACTTAGACTGCGCCGTTTGTGGCCCACGCGGGACTTAGGACTTAAATATGCCTCAAATTCACTCACATACAGCACAGGGGGAGAGCTAGGGAGCCTGTGAGTGAGGTTGCAAGTTAATTTGACCTGAAAAAAAGCAACACAAGGAAAACTAGCCCGAAGGACGTAAAATCGAGCCCTAAGCAGTAACACTTAACGAAAGCCAGTTACTCTTCATCCAAGCCACTAACATTTAAGACAAGGTAGAAACACTTAAACCAAGGCGCTAACACAACAAAACACACTAACACACATTGTGTGGCAAACAGCATTGCCAGCCTTAAAATGTAACTCCCGAGTATCTTATAAGGGTGGTCTGTGGACTTTCCTCTACCCAGCTTTCCTTTTCTGCACTTGCTCCTCTTAGCTGCTCCTACATGGAGCATGAATTTCACTGCCTCACATGTATAATCTCACATCTGTGTCTCTCCCTAGAAGACTGCGTGACTGACCTCATTGTCATGCCCACACATTTGTAGTAGTACACCTGTAGTTGATATAATTTATGTTAAAACAATACTACACCTCCAAGCATGCAATGTAATAAAGAAAGGAGGTGTGTAGATTGACATCATGATTCAACCAATCAGCATTGTTACTGTCACCCTACATACTTAGTACTTCTTGATTAAGAACTTGGCAATCCTAAGAAGCTTCTAGCAGGGGTTTAACACATTTTTAATGCTTTAAAATGGTGCCCTTAAATGCAAGCATCCCTAGGCAGGTGTTTGCTCTTCCCATTGGTAACTCGAGCTCGGTCCTAATTTATAGGTAAAGATATCATTTCTTAATAAGTACATGCACTAAACATTTGATCATAGAAAGAATAATGGATCCCTACTAGAGTTTCATTTAATATATCACATTTATTTAGAGAACAAAAGAGCAACTATATAGCTAGTTTGACCCACTGTTTTAATAAATGCAAATAACCAATTTATAGATAACCCAATCCATACCACAATTATATTATAATGAACCAAGCAAATTGAAATGCATATACATTGAATGAGGCTCATTGTAAATTGGTACATAGTATGTCCTGAAAGTGTTAATCACATATAGTGCATACTTTGTACAATGATTATTTGTTATTATTGATTTGATCTCAGAACCCTAGCCCGCACACTGATACAACAATACTCTGAAAAGTCATTGGACAAGGTCGGCTGGTGGGGGACCCGCACTGGAGGTCAGCCGTAAGCATCATATACAGAATTTATACCTGAGACAGTGACAAGAGATAATAATGTTAACTTCCCCCACCCCTCACCGAATGTTTGTAGTTTATCTTTTAGTTTCTTGAAAAATAAAATCTAAAATGGAAAACCTAGGCGAAGGTTCCTCGTAAAACACCTTCGACAATATGAGGTAAATTACGAAAGAATTGGTTATACTGAGTTATATTTTCTAATATGTTAAAGCACCTTCAATGGAAATAGGTTTATATTATAGAAGTTCACCGATTCTTGAGATTGTTTTCTATGTAGAACTATAAGAAATTGTTATCATGGCACCTGTACTTAATAAAACGGATTGGAAAAAAATAGACCCATTTGTTATGTGGACTCATTTTTGGCGAGAGCTCTGTGTACTCTTTGCTTTAAGTTGGCTAATCCAATATTGAATGTGTTTAAAGCAATAGATAGTATTTCTTTGTTTTGGAAAGGATCAATTCATACGACAATCTCTTGCTGGCTTGGTAAATAGATGCCACAGTTATAATAAAACAATTTATGATTTATGATCAGATAATTGTTACCAAAAAGTACTTGTTTATTGATAACTTGACACTGGTGACACGTTGTAACAATATAGCCTGTGTGGTTTGTTCTCATAGACTTCCATTTGCTTAAAGGTATATGAAAGTGAGCTGGGTTATTAGTGCATCTGATAGAGGAGAATCTATTGTGTCTGAAAAAAAAATGTTTGCATGAAAAAAATTCAAAGTAAACAGTTAAACTGTTAGCCTGAAGTTTGCTGAATTTCTTGCATTTGCAAACTGTTTTCTCTCAATGTTGACAATTCCCAGGGATAATTAGCATAATTTATACATTGTATCATTTTGGCCTGGGGATTGTGCAGGCATGCTCAGTTATCACCTGAAGTGTGCCCTACTGTGAGAAGTCACATGATGTCAGACACTTTCCTTTCCTTTAGCCCATCAGCAGCTTTTATATCAGGTACATTTTTTAACAAAGTATCCAATATGCGCAGTGCCATTGCTGGGGGTGTCTACATCACCCCCAGCACATTTTTTTCATTCAAACATTTTTTGCTAGGTGGGTTATGATGCTTTCTACAGGATGCATTCATAACCCACATCACTTTCATATACCTTTATTTAATATTGTAATATTGAAGTTCATAACTTGACACTTAGGATACTGTTGATATTTCGTAACAATCCATCCTGTGTGGTTAGTGGTCACAGGTCTCCACTTGCTCAATAAATGATGAAACTCATAACTGAAGGTTATTCCTTATGATATAAGCACTGGATAGTATAATTAGAAAATACCTAACCAAATTTTACAATAACAATATAAGCTTCAGACAGACAAGAGATTCATTTAAGATCATGTTTTGTAGCTAATTGTTACAAATATTCGTTCTAAAAGCTGCAGAAAGTTGGAACTAGAGCTAAGTGCTGTAGATCAAGCTTGGTAGGCAACTGGCACCTGTTGATAATTACATTAAGCATGGAAGTTTGAGACTATAAATGACTCTTTTCACATATAAGTACTGAGTAAGTGTAGTTGGTGAAAACACTGAAACTTGGAACTTTGTAACGGACCCGCTGGCACTCCGACCGCGTACCTCCGCCAATCGATGCTCCTAGTGCTTGCCGAGGACTTCAAGCACTCCAACCGACACCATCAGCACTGCAGACTTATCACATTCCCCCAAGCATGAGCTAAGGCTTCAAGAAAGGGTCAAGCAGGTCTGTTTTAATGAGAAGCCAAAGCAACAGCACTCACACAGCCAGAGCAACTCCTCCTCAGAGAGAAAAAAAACTGACAGTTAAAAACAGACAGTGTTTGAAAATATGACAGTTATTAAGGGTTCTTAAACTGGTGTTCTAGGAGGGAGGGGAATAAAAGAGTCAAACTAAGTCCATAAAACAGGGTTTTTCTTCACACTCTGCACCCGAAGTGCATAGCAAAACTGCAGATCCTTTGTCAGAGCATTTAAAAGGGCCAGACCCAGTCTAATAAAATCCACTATGCTCAAATAAAATACAGTTCAAATACAGGCAATAATCAATGCAAAAGTCTCTTGTGGCTGCTTCTGCCACAATGCTCCCCCAGAACCAAGCCGGCATACACAGTCTGATCCCAACGGATCTGCTTGGGGATGTCCGGAGGAGTGCTCACAGATCATTTCTCGAGTTCTGTCTGTCTGGACAACCCATCGGCGTTACCATTTTGTTTCCCTGGGCGATACTGGATGGTGAAATCAAATGGTTGTAGTGCCAAGCTCCATCTCAGTAGTCTAGCGTTGTCCCCTGACACCTGGTTTAGCCACACCAACGGGTTGTGATCTGTGAGCAAGGCAAATTGTTGTCCATATAAGTAGGGCTGTAGTTTCTTGAGGGCCCACACCACCGCCAGGCATTCCTTTTCGATGGCGGCATAGCCTACTTCCCTGGGTCGTAGTTTCCGACTTAAGTAAGCGACTGGATGCTCGCCGCCATCGGCTCCAACTTGGCTCAGCACTGCTCCCAATCCAAACATAGAAGCATCTGTATGAACGAGAAAGCGTTTAGTTGGACCGGGAGCGGCCAGTACAGGAGCATGAATTAGGGCAGTTTTCAGTTCTTGGAATGCCTTCTCACACTCTGGGCTCCAGGTCACTACTTTGGTTAAGTTATTTTTGGTGAGGTCAGTAAGGGGCTTGGCTAGGGCACTATAATTAGGTACAAATTTACGGTAATACCCGGCGGTCCCTAGAAAAGCTAAAACCTGAGGGGTTGGCCACTTAGCTACGTCCTCTATCTTAGCGGGTTCTGGCTTTTGCTGCCCACCCTGTGGCCTAAGTACTGCACTTCGGCCATCCCTACGTGGTACTTACTGGGTTTTAACGTGAGACCTGCCTCCCTGATGCGGTCAAGGATGTCTCCTATATGGGTCAAGTGCTCGTCCCAGGAGTTGCTAAATATTGCTATGTCATCTAAATAGGCGCAAGCATATTCCTGGGATCCGTCCAGTAACCGGTCCACCATCCGCTGAAACGTAGCCGGCGCATTCTTCATCCCGAATGGCATCACCTTGAATTGGTATAGCCCAAACGGGGTGACGAATGCGGCTAGTGGGATCTGCCAGTACCCTTTGCACAAGTCTATTGTGGTGAGGTACTGGCCCCTGGCCATTTTATCTTTGAGCTCATCGATTCTGGGCATGGGATAGGCATCTGAAAGTGTTTTATCATTAAGTTTCCGGTAGTCGATGCAGAAGCGGGTGGTTCCGTCCCGCTTCGGTACCAGCACAACCGGAGAGGCCCATGGGCTATCTGAGTGTTCTATCACTCCTAGTTGTAACATTTCGTCAATCTCCTTCCGCATATGATCTTTTACGGATTCGGGTATGCGGTAGGGGGTTTGTCGAAGAGGGTGTTGCCCTGGGGTTTCTACCCTGTGGGTAGCCAGCGGGGTATACCCGGGCTGGTTAGAGAATGTATCCCCTTTTTCCCGGATCAGCTCTTGTATTTGAGCTCGCTCTCTAGTGCTCAGCCTGTCTCCTAGCTGTACTTTCCCTTATTCTGTGTTGGCCCCCCTTTGGGCTAATAGGTCTGGTAGGGGTAGATTATCCGGGTCCTCGGCGGCCGAGGCACATATGGCAGTTACTTCTTCGATCCGCTCGTGATAGGGTTTCAGCATGTTAACGTGGAGCATGCGTCTACCGCCTGCTCCTGTACATGGGGCAATTATATAGGTGGTGTCACATACCTGTTCCACCACCTTATAAGGGCCTTGCCAGGAGGCCTGCAGTTTGTCATTTTGGACTGGCTTCAAGATTAACACCTTTTGTCCTATTTGAAAACTACGGTCTCTGGCTCCCCTATCGTACCATCTGCGCTGTCGTTGCCGGGCCGCCTGGAGATTAGACCGTACCGTCTGGATTAGGGTCTCCAAGCCTTCCCTGAACTCTAGTACATATGGGACGATAGGGGTACCGTTACTGGTGACCGTTCCCTCCCAGTGTTCCCTAATGAGGTCTAAGGGACCCTGCACTCTCCTTCCGAATAGTAATTTGAATGGCGAGAATCCCGTGGACTCCTGGGGTACCTCTCGGTACGCAAGAGCAGATGGGGAAGAAACCTTTCCCAGTCCTTCTGGGTATCCATGAAGGTACGGAACATTTGCTTTAAGGTTCCGTTGAACCGTTCACAGAGCCCATTGGACTGGGGGTGATACGCTGAGTTTACAATAGGTTTCACCCCACATGTTCTCCATAACCGATGAGTGACTTCGGCTGTGAATTGGATACCCCGATCTGAGATAATCTCTTTGGGAAACCCCATTCTGGAGAATATCCGGATTAGGGCATCTACTATAGTCTCTGCATGGATATTAGTTAGGGCTACGGCCTCTGGGTACCGGGTGGTATAGTCTACTACTTCTTCCCTGACGGGCTGGGTTTTGCTAGGGGTCCAATTATATCTACTGCCACTTTGCTGAAGGGCTCATCTATTATGGGTAGGGAGTGCATTTTTGCCTTGTACCGGTCCCCTCTCTTCCCTACTCTCTGGCATGTGTCACAAGTTTGGCAATACTGCCGAATATCTTTGGAGATCCCTGGCCAAAAGAAGTTTTGGGTCAAACGATGCTTCGTCCTACTGACGCCTAGATGTCCTGATAAAGGGATGTCATGGGCAATACGTAGTAATTCTTGCCTGTACTTTCGGGGCACGACTAATTGTGTGAGGGTCATGGGTACAGATCCTGCTACTACCTTCTCAGCATATCTATACAATAATCCTTTCTCCCAAGCGTATCTTTCCCCCTCCAACCCTGCCTGATTCTGTGTATGCCTATCCCGGTATACCTGCAGGGACGGGTTGGTGACTACTTCAGTACCAAATTCTAAGGGGGGAGCCCAGGGGACGAAAGGTGGGTCAGTACTATTACTTACCGGAGCCTCAGAGTGTTCAGAAGATGCGGTGGTGCGGGCCTGCTGCCGTGTTACCACGGGTAGCGCTTCCTGCGCGGGGTGCTGAGAAACAAAAGCGGAGGTCAGCTCCCCCAAGTCGTTACCCAGGATGACATCAGCTGGTAAGTCCTGCATGAGGCCCACTTCCACATTCCCCGACCCCGCTCCCCAATCCAAACTGCCACATATTCTCCAGTGAGCTGGTGCTTGGGGACTAGGTGATTGTAAACCAGGGTTATGGTGGCCCCAGAATCGCGCAGACCCTGAAGGCGTTTTCCCTCTACATGTACCCCTTGGCGGTGTCCCTGTCGGTTGTCTGCAGCTGCTTGTACTGGGTTAACCACGTGGAGGGTGCCCAAAGATTCTTCATTAGACCGGGTCCCGAAGAAAGGTTGTCGAGGCTCACTCTGGTAGCAGTGTCCTGCTGCTCGGTTTGCAGGGGAATTAGTTGGAGTATTCCACGTGGAGCGGTTTCTGTTTCTGGGACAGTCTCTCTGCATGTGGCCCTGCTGGTTACACGTGTGGCACCTGATGAAAGATCGGGCATTGTTGTACCGTGGAGGGGTTTGGTAGTTCCCACCACCCGGACTCAGTGCTGGGGTGGGGTTAATGGTGGGAGGTGGGTTAGCAGCTCCCAAGATGGACCGTGCCTGTTCCCGCTGTGCCCTCCTGGCATCTTGGTACTCGTCTGCCCACCTGGCGACGTCAGTTAAGATGCGCGGTTTCCGATCCCTCAGCCAGTTTTGTAAATCCGGGGTTAACCCCTTGAAGAATTGCTCCAGTAGCAGTAATTGTAGCATGTCCTCCACTGTGGTTGCTTGTGCGGCTTGCACCCAATATTTGCCCACCCTAGTTAAGCGGTGTGCCCACTCCATGTGAGTATCTTTCTCCGTCCTTCGGCTTTCTCGCAACGCTGCTGGTATGCCTCCGGGGTAATTGCATACCTGTCCAGGATCGCCTGCTTTACTTTCTGGTAGTCTCTGCTATCCTCGTCTGGCATGGTGCGGTAGGCTTCTGATGCCCGGCCCGCTAGCTTACTCACCAACAGGGGTACCTGGTCGGCGGCGTTGATCTCATGTAATTGGCATAACCTCTCAAAGTCATGCAAGTAGCCATCGATGTCTTCGGTCTCCACATAGTTTTTAAAAGCATGGTACGGAATTTTAGGCTTCCCCGGTATTATGTGTGGTGTGATTAGGGACACCTCTCTGGACCTCCGGTCTGCCCGCTGCTTTTCCATTATGTATTCGTGGACATTTGCCATAATCCTTTCCAAGGTTTCTGTGGGAGGCCTACCTGGGAAAAAGGCCAGTCTGCTTTGGAGTTCTCTTCCAAACTCATTCTGTGTGCTGTCCATAAGAGGTGCTGCAGCAGCTGCCCGGTCTCCCTCCATGAGTTCAGCAATAAGTGTAGCTTTGGTTTTATTGCTGGCAATAATTCCCCTTGCTTCCAATAGCTCTTTTAGCGTGGCCCGTTTCAAGTTGGTATAGTCTGTCCCCATTCACTATCCATTCGGATATATTCACATACCCTTTCCTTTCGGTTCCATACGAAATAGCAAATTTCCCAAATGGCTGTAACTGCCGAACAACGGTCTGCTGTGAGGTTTGAATCCCGTCGCTGCCACCAATTGTAACGGACCCGCTGGCACTCCAACCGAGTACCTCCGCCGATCGATGCTCCTAGTGCTTGCCGAGGACTTCAATCACTCCAACCGACACCATCAGCACTGCAGACTTATCACATTCCCCCAAGCATGAGCCAAGGCTTCAAGAAAGGGTCAAGCAGATCTGTTTTAATGAGCACCCAAAGCAACAGCACTCACACAGCCAGAGCAACTCCTCCTCAGAGAGAAACAAAAACTGACAGTGTTTGAAAATATGACAGTTATTAAGGGTTCTTAAACTGGTGTTCTTGGAGGCAGGGGAATAAAACAGTCAAACTAAGTCCATAAAACAGGATTTTTCTTCACACTCTGCATCTGAAGTGCATAGCAAAACTGCAGATCTTTTGTCAGAGCATTTAAAAGGGCCAGACCCAGTCTAATAAAATCCACTATGCTCAAATAACATACAGTTCAAATACAGGCAATAATCAATGCAAAAGTCTCTTGTGGCTGCTTCTGCCACATATACATTCCCATGAGATAAAGAGTAGAGTGTAATTACCGTATTGGCCCGAATATAAGCCACACTTTTTTGGGAGCGGCTTATTTTTGTGACCATAAAAAATGATTGCCGATTTGCGGGCATTCGTCCCTTTTTTTCCGTATTTTACAGTGCAGTATTGATTTTTAATTTGCATTTACGTTGCTAAAATTAACCCACTGGCGGGTCCTATTTGGAACCCGTAGGATTTTCTTTTACATTTGCCATTTACGGGTGCAAGTGTTTGCAATTGAATAGCAATTTGCAATTTTAGCAATTGTAACTTTTTGCGAGCTATGATTTTTGGCCTGTAACACGCAAAATACCATAGATACTGATTAAAAAGCCTGTTTCTCTCCAATTTTAAGGGTGCGGCTTATATTCGGATACATTTAACTCCCCGTTATCCGTCACCCACGGGGACTGCCTATTGCAGGATAAGTGTAATTGCCGTTTGCTTGAGAGTCACTGTTTTATGAAGCCTAATTAATCCTAAACCCCTAAACCCTTAAACTATCTATTAAACATCTACTGCTATCTAATCTAAGTAATTTAAAGCAAAAAAAAAAATGTGGATGCCGGTTGTGCCGGATAATGGCGATTAAAAGTTTTTGTCAATCAGGGAATGGAGGTAGGTGCCGGTTGCTTGAGAGTCCCAGTTGGTTGTGTGCCGGATAATCAGTATTATCTTTTTTTATTTTTTCTGCTTGAATTTCACAAGTGCAACTTATATGCGAGTGCGACTTATATTCGGGCCAATACGTGAATACACCAGAGACTCTGCATTATGATCAATAAATCAATCATAACACAGAATCCTTGTACAAAGCTTTGAGTATGCACTATATCGGATTGAAACTTTCAGGACATACTATGTACCAATTCACAATATGTGGTTTATAGTTTGGAGTACACTTTAAGCCATTAATAATTTAGAAATACTAAAAAATTATTTTACATCTATAATTTGGTAATCATAATCATCTCTTCTAATGAGTCCTCCTTTTACATAAGGGTTAATTCTTCTTGGAGAAATGACTGTATTCCACCAGGCTGCCTGAGGGTATTGAACATTTTATGTTTTTTACGTACATTATTATTTAATAAAGACTCCTTTTTTAATGATAGATAATAAAGTTTAATGTTTCAACCCATAAACTGTGTATATCCATTTTGATTTGCTTCATTTATTATAATATAATCTTGGTGTGGATTGGTTTATCTATACATTGGTTATTTGCATTTAACACAGTGGGTCAAACTTGGTTTATAGTTATTCTTTTTTTCTCTAAACAAAATTTGAAAGATATCATTTGTGACATTATTGGGTCCTGTGTTGTTGCCCCTTTAAAAGGCAAAATTCAATTGGATATTGATCTTTATTATTTTTATTTAGAACAATGCCGTTAGTTAAAAATGACCAGATCTCTGAAGACAAGAATTGAGTTACAAAATAGCTGGAAGGCTCAAAACCATAGAAAGTTTTTCTGAGGTTCTTTCTACAACTGATAATTTACACCAGAATCTCGGCCAGAGGATTAGGGTTTCATTAGGGTAAGATCCTCTATCAGCCACATTGAATTCAAAGCTCGTATGTGCAACGTGAGACCCACAATGGCTGCAAGATGGAAGTTTTGCGGATTTACGGTGCTATTAAATTAGCACCTGTAGAGGCAAACCCGTAAACCATTCTTCGCTCATTGGATGTGCGGCCGTGAACATGATCAATTAGTCAAACTCATAGTTACGGGTTTAGATGGAGCCAATGGAAACAGAGATCGTTAGAATTACGTCACTGAAAAAAGGTCCAATTACGAATTACGATCAGACCCACAAGTGAAGTGAGTTGTCCCCCCCCCCACCACTATCTACTATTTGTAATGAATAATTTCAGCGTGAGGATTAGGAGGGATATAAGCCTATGAGATAAGAGATATCCCTGTGTTGGATCCCAAGGCCATTCTCCTGTTTCTTTTGGTTTCTGTTTTTGAGCCTTCCTGGACAGAAGTCGTCTTTAGGATATATAGCTCTTTTGTAACTCAATTCTTGTCTTTAGAGACCAGGTTACCCTGGTGGTCCAGTGGTTAGGATTTGTGCTTTCACCACTGCAACCTTGGTTCGATTCCAAGTTAGGGAAACAAGAGGTCACACCACCCTGAAGCCATACAGTGTTGGGTCTGGTCAGTAATTTGATGGGAGACCACCTAGGAATACCAGGTGCTGTGGCCCACTGGAGAAGGAACTGGCAACCCACTCCAGTATCTCTGCCATGAATACCAAGTGGATCAGCATGACCATGGACATAAAGATGTTTCGGTGTATTACGGAGACTGAACGATGCAAACATTTTTTATTTTACTCACAGCATTGTTCTAAATAAGAATAATAACGATCAATATCCAATTATTTTTTTTTACCATATTATCATATTAGTGTTACCCATTTGCATATATATACAGTCAGGTCCATAAATATTGGGACACAATTCTAATCTTTTTGGCTCTATACACCACCACAATGGATTTAAAATTAAACGAACAAGATGTGCTTTAACTGCAGACTTTCAGCTTTAATTTGAGGGTATTTACATCCAAATCAGGTGAACGGTGTAGGAATTACAACAGTTTGTATATGTGCCTCCCACTTTTTAAGGGACCAAAAGTAATGGGACAGATTAACAGTCATAAATAAAATTTTCACTTTGTAATACTTTGTTGCAAATCCTTTGCAGTCAATTACAGCCTGAAGTCTAGAACGCATAGACATCACCAGGTGCTGGGTTTCATCCCTGGTGATGCTCTGCCAAACCTCTATTGCAACTGTCTTCAGTTCCTGGTTGTTCTTGGTGCATTTTACCTTCAGTTTTGTCTTCAGCAAGTGAAATGCATGCTCAATCGGATTAAGATCAGGTGATTGACTTGGCCATTGCATAACATTCCACTACTTTCCCTTAAAAAAACTCTTTGGTTGCTTTTGCAGTATGCTTCGGGTCATTATCCATCTGCACTGTGAAGCGCCGTCCAGTGAGTTCTAAAGCATTTGGCTGAATATGAGCAGATAATATTGCCCGAAACACTTCAGAATTCATCCTGCTGCTTTTGTCAGCAGTCACATCATCAATAAATACAAGAGAACCAGTTCCATTGACAGCCATACATGCCCACGCCATGACACTACCACCACCATGCTTCACTGATGAGGTGGTATGCTTTGGATCATGAGCAGTTCCTTTCCGTCTCCATACTCTTCTCTTCCCATCACTCTGGTACAAGTTGATCTTAGTCTCATCTGTCCATAGGACGTTGTTCCAGAACTGTGAAGGCTTTTTTAGATGTTGTTTGGCAAACTCTAATCTGGCCTTCCTGTTTTTGAGGCTCACCAATGGTTTACATCTTGTGGTGAACCCTCTGTATTCACTCTGGTGAAGTCTTCTCTTGATTGTTGACTTTGACACTCATACACCTACCTCCTGGAGAGTGTTCTTGATCTGGCCAACTGTTGTGAAGAGTGTTTTCTTCAACAGGGAAAGAATTATTCGGTCATCCACCACAGTTGTTTTCAGTGGTCTTCCGGGTCTTTTGGTGTTGCTGAGCTCACCGGTGCGTTCTTTCTTTTTAAGAATGTTCCAAACAGTTGATTTGGCCACACCTAATGTTTTTGCTATCTCTCTGATGGGTTTGTTTTGTTTTTTCAGCCTAATGATGGCTTGCTTCACTGATAGTGACAGCTCTTTGGATCTCATATTGTGGGTTGACAGCAACAGATTCTAAATGCAAATAGCACACTTGAAATTAACTCTGAACCTTTTATCTGCTCCTTGTAAATGGGATAATGAGGGAATAACCCACATCTGGTCATGGAACAACCGAGCAGCCAATTGTCCCATTACTTTTAGTCCCTTAAAAAGTGGGAGGCACATATACAAACTGTTGTAATTCCTACACCGTTCACCTGATTTGGATGTAAATACCCTCAAATTAAAGCTGAAAGTCTGCAGTTAAAGCACATCTTGTTCGTTTCATTTCAAATCCATTGTGGTGGTGTATAGTGCCAAAAAGGTTAGCATTGTGTCCTTGCCCCAATATTTATGGACCTGACTGTAATTTTGGCTAAGATTGCCAGTTACCCTTTATAGGACACATAAACTTTTTATTAATGGCAGTGAAAGACTTGAGGCTGGCATAGAAAGCTGAAAACCCTGTAATTGTATGCATTTCCAAAATAAGTATACAGTAAGTTTGTCTTTTGTGAGATCTGAATATTTTATTTCCTTATATCTCCTTTTCAGTTTTATTTAATTATCAATTCATCTTTTCATTTATTTATGTCATTTGGGTGGGTGCTTTCTCAAGACGTACTATGGCCTAGACTTGCTTTATAAAGTGACATTACTATATCTCTTTGTGTGTTGACAATAGCTTTACATATACACCATGTATAATAGGTGCAGTTTAACCCAGGAGGGACCCCCAAACGTGTCATTGTTATAAACTTTGCAGGATTATTAAAGGCATATTTAAGTTTCTTGGATTATGACTGCATCTGATAAAGGAGTATGAAAAAAAAATGTTGCATGAAAAAATACCTAAATAAACATTATTATATTTACTCTAAAATTTGCTAAATCTCTTGAATTTGCTAGCAGTTGATTTTCAGAGTTAACACCCCTGGAAATCCCTGCTAAAATTAGCATGAAGTTGATCATTTGTTTTGGGCAAACACACGCAGCTAATACAGATCTCTGCATTAAGCTGCTGCTGGCTTGAAAGTTAGTAATGGGTTAAAATCCTTCCCAAATGCAGTGTTTCTATTGGTGGGTACACTGTGCCTATGTAAGCAGCTCTGGGGGTGTGGAAAACAAGTTTTATTTTTAAATTAAATAAATCTTTATGTGTATAGAATGACTCCATGTAATTTGTGTTTCTGATAAGCAGTGTGTGTTAGATTAGGAAAAGGGAAAAACAGGGAAACTCATATATACCTTTAAGCACTATTTTTTTCACTTTTTATAGTCTGGCACTCACAAAAGTATTTGTCTTTATGAAATGATACAACACAATTAGTAACTAGAAAATAAAGCAATTAAAGACTTTATTGACAAATTAATGTAATGACAGAAATAATTGTTTTCCCTGAAGCACCAATATATTACATAAAGAATGCCAAAAACAATATACGGTAAGCATTAAGTAACGCTGTGTCAATAGCATGCTGACGCAAGTGGTCAAATGGATTATGACACTGATTGCACAATGTTTTTGTTAACCACGTATGCTTTAAGTACTACATACAGCCAGGCCCGTCGCCATTGGATATTTCCTATAACCATAATAAGGGACTAAAATTCAGCTTTAGGAGACTCCGCTTGCAGCCAAGCCCACAGGCGACTTCTAGTAATGAAATGTACGGTATACAGATCATAATGTGGAAATCATCACTGGGTGCCCCTCACAATTAAATGGCCACTGTAGTGCTCATACAGTAGGGTTTCATTTTTTTAGTTATCGATTAGCAATAAAATAAATATTTGATGAAAAAAATCAATATAGCTTTTAAAGTTACATTTAAAATTAGCATTGCTGCCGCCAACAAATGTGCTTCTCTAAACCCTCCTGTTAGGTGTCCGGGAGGTGAAAGAGCAGGGGCGCAGGAACTGGGGGGAATGAGGGGGACAAATCTCCCCCAGATTAACAGCCTTATTAAATTGCGATTTGGCCAATTAAAAATTGCTCTATATAAGCCCAGAGCATATTTGTTTTTAAAGAAGTTTTTAGTTAGTGGACTTCTATCCAAAAGCAAATTCTTCACTAACTAAAAACTTCTGTAAAAAAAATATGCTCTGTGCTTATATAGAGCCCTTTTCAGTTGGCTGAATTGCAATTTAATAAGGCTGTATATGAATAGGGGACACAAATAATAGCAAAATTAAACTTAATCATGCATTACCAGTGCTATGGAGCAGTATGTCTTTCCCATGAAAGCTTTGACCCATATTTTTTTCTTTATATATATATATATATATATATATATATATATACATACACATACACTGACACTGTGTCAATATATATAATACCTTATATATTATATATAATAAGTTGTCAAGTTGTGTTTTATATATATATATATATATATATATATATATATATACATTTTTATTATATTGGGGGGCAAAAACATTGAGATTTTTAACAAGGAAATTTTAAAAAAGTTTTTGACGTGCAGCAATGCCCACCTTCCCCTAGCAGGGCCCCAGAATGTCTGCTCAGGAGGCCGTTCATATTTTTTTCTGGTGAAGTTTTGCCTAGAAAAGTCAATGTAGGGAAGGAGGCAAGTAAAAAATGTTATGAAGATAACAGATAAAGACCCCTATCAGGACAGTACCACTTTTCAGATCCTCTCCCACCCAACTGGACATCTGAGCTTCATGTGTAAGTTTTAAAAGCAACATTTAATCTATTTCCTTCACATACTGATAATATTGCTAATCAGTTATTAAATAAACAAATTAAATCCTATTGTGTGAACATTACAGCAGTCCTTTAAGATAAAGGGATAAGTAGAAATAAAACAACTGTGTAAAACTGCATAAACATATTATTGTTATTGTTCATCTAGATTGCAGACTCCTTTTAATTTGGTTGTAATCAACATATATGATCTGAAGTAAGTCCAAAAGAAAGTGACCAGTAATGGAATTCTCAAATGGTCCAGTCTATCAGTGACTTTATTCTAAAAAAATGTAAACATGAGACTGTTTGTTTATCTATTTCCATATTTCTTTTCTATGACTGTACCAGAGTAATAATGATCAAAACTATACTTCTATACACAATTCCTTAAATAGCTATTCTGCTGTATCTCTGAGAATGGTGGGGTGGGCTGTATACACAATAAATCCCTACTTCCGACTTGTATATTTATATTTTTGGCTACCAGCAAGGTCCAAAATTCCTTCAGGCGACAATCACAAATAAATGTCACATCTGTCAAATCAATTTTCTCCAGGGCGCTCAGAGGTTTCAGGAAAGATGAAATTGTCACAAGACTGTTACTCCCCAAATGAAGACTCTTCAGAGATGTTAAGCTGAGAGACATCACACTTGGTAGGTGTCTAAGATTATTCTGCGACAAATCAAGTGTGTGTAGACTTGATAAACTTTGAAACAATTCTTCAGGAAGGGAAGTCAGTTGGTTTCTGGTTAAGTTGAGAGACTCAAGTTGTTCCATATTCTTAAAAATGTCTCCACACTGCCCAGAATTCCATATCCCTCCAAGACTATTGTCGGAAAGGTCCAATTGTATCAGACCACTCTTGGTGGTCATTTTACCAGTAGTACAACTGGAGAGATGGTTTCTACCTAGAAATAAGTGCTTGAGGGACTGCAGTTCCAAGATATTCCACAGGGATCTAAGGTCTGTTAATCGATTGTCTGAAAGATCTAGATATATAGCATTGGGTGCGAAGGAAGAGAGGCCATAAGTGTTTGAGATACGATTCTGTCCTAGCAGAACAACAGTTACTCTGGGGAGTGTGACTTGTGGTATTTGAGTCAGTGCATTGTCTCGCAAAATCAGAGATTCCAAAGAAACAAGACCATCAAGTCCTCTATATTGGATGGCCCCAATGTTGTTGGAGCTGAGGTCAAGAGCTTTAAGGGAGGTAGTCTCCAGGCCCTTAAAAGTGGTGCTGAAAAGTTCCCCTATAAGATTCCCAGAAAGGTTAAGGCTGACCAATTCATTAAGGCCTGAGAATGCTCCAGGTTGGATGTCTATGATTTTATTGGAGGATAGATCAAGGGTCAATAGCTGCGGAAACATAGAGAAGACCCGGGGGACCAGCTTGGAGACAAAGCCATTGGACAGATTGAAAACTTGTATGCCACTTGAGTTGAGACCTGAAAATGTGTGCTCGTCAGGGTCTCTAAGATTGTTAAAGCCAAAACCGCTTCCCAGGGCAGCTGCATGAGCCATCTTGATATGCTCAACTTGAGACCCAGAGATGATTTTGAAAAAGTTTTTTGCATTCTCGATATTCCAAGACCCTGAAGAGATATCTAAGGTCCCCAATGTGATGTTTTCAAAAGGATTGGTGCAGGAAGTCATAGGAGAGTACCGGAGAAGATTAGATGAAAGGTCGAGGAGCTCCAGCCTCCTTCCACGCATGTACTGGAGGTCATCACCACACAGAATGTTGATACTGTTGAGCTTCAGGATGATAGAGGAGAGTGATTTTAATTGCAAGAAGGTGGGATCAAGCCTGAGCCTTCGGATTTTGTTGTAGGACAGGTCCAACTTTCGAAGAGAGGTGAGTCCCTTAAATAGATCAGATTCCAGGACAGACTCTGTTAGGCCATTGCCATCCAGAAGCAGTACTTCTAGGCGAGTCAACCCATCAAAGGCTCTAGGGTCTAGCTGGATTTTCCAGCTGCCTCCTAAGTCAAGGGTTGTCAAGTTGGGCAAATGTTTAAATGCAGATGGCCCAACTGAGAAGACACCTGAGGGAGCCTGAGCTCCTAGCGAGAGAAACTGCAGCAGGGGAAGTTCTGGGAATGAATCTTGGGAAACAGAGGAGATACGGTTGAAGGGAAGGAGGAGGGCCTGGGTTTCAAGTGGGATATGAGAAGGAACAGAGAGCAGCTTCTGGATTTGGCAGGAATAAACAAGTCCGGATTTCAACTGGTAGGAGCTGCAGCTGGAGGAGTCATTGTCTATAGGAAAGGAGGAAAGGAAGGAGAGGTGGAGAAGGAGGAGGAGGGAATACGGGAGAATCATGGTACCTGAAACGAGAGAAAAAAGTGCTGTGTGTTAGGAATTGTTATATAAATATAGTATTATAGGAAGACTATGGAAGAAATTAGCAAAGTTTAGAAAAACACAGAAATAGTTACAGCAAAATGTGGGCAATGTGAGAGGTGGAAATGACATTGAGAGAAAAGAAAGAAAGTGTTCAATATATGAGAAGGCTGACAAATAGCTGTATGTCTCGGTGAGGGTATGGACTTGAATGTCCAATGTAATGTGTGAGAGAAGGGTGTTTACATTTCTGATGGAAGTAGCCTGCTTCTGGGCCTGCAATGTGGAAGGGGAGTGGTCTCTCCCCGTCCCCTCCATCAGCTCATAGATAAAAACACACCATCATAATCCAGCTCTCTGGAAGTCATGTAACAACTACAGTGGTCTTTATAATTATTAAAACAATCAATATCCCATATTTAACTTAACTTAACTTCACTAGCTTTTCCACCTCCAACCAAGCTGCTTGTCTCTACCCCCTTAAAGGGCGGTTCTAAATTACTTTTGGTTAGATAGATACACTGGAGATTGGTGGCAGCAATCACCTTATCAGCTCTGGCTAAGAGGCAGTCACAACTTCCTATGTAAACTCTCACTTCCTTACTATTCCTTATTTGCTCCTCCCCATGTTTCTGCCTCTCCCATTCCATTTAGATTGTAAGTAGCGAGTTTCTAATCTTGTAGGGTGCTTTGGAAAAAAACACTTTTTACAAGACTCAAAGCTCAAAACAGGGCCATCCATTTTCTGCAGTTGTCAATATTGTACATTGTATACTACCTTGTTCTTATCCCCTGTACAGCTCTACGGAATATGTTGGCGCATTACAAATAAAAGTTAAAAATAATAATATGAAATAATAATAGTAATGAAGACCTCTGCCTAAGAGGCAGTCAATGAAGTCTAAATTCAGTCTGGCCTCTGTCTATTCAGAGTGCTCCTAATGTCCTTTA
Source organism: Discoglossus pictus (assembly GCA_027410445.1). Classification (NCBI taxonomy): domain Eukaryota; kingdom Metazoa; phylum Chordata; class Amphibia; order Anura; family Alytidae; genus Discoglossus; species Discoglossus pictus. The sequence continues at coordinate 35,777,426 of CM050175.1, forward strand.
GACCACCCTCCTAGCTAGAGCTGCTCCCATTCCATTGCTGGCCTTAAAGGCTATGGAGAAGTTTCTTGCTTGGAAGATAAGAAAGTTATATTTGAAACTTAAAGGGCCACTGTAATTTAGGAAACACTACATATTACACTTAACAAAAATATAAAAACAAAATAAAAGCATTTTTAAAAGAAAATCTTAATTTGGATACTCTTGGACCTTTACCACTCCATTACCGACATAAAGGGATGGGTGATTCTACTGTATGTTGCACTTCTATTTTAATGCAAAAGTATGGGAAATATTTACATATATACAGAAAGTTTATTAATATTAGGACAGTGGCAAATTAAAACCATTTAAAAAGGAAAGCACATTAAAAACAAAATTCAGAGATGTGCTCCCTTTGTTGTTCCTGTTGTAGCAATTCCAATAGGTCCTTTTCAGATCCTTTCTTATTGCATATGGATCTTATCACCTTTTAGTACATAAGGACATTCTTCTTTTTTAAATGGATTTAATTCTCAGCTGTCCTAATATTAATAAACTTTCTGTATATATGTAAATATTTCCCATACTTTTGCATTAAAATTCAAGTGTTAAGCACTAAGGGACTGGATTTCCCATACATGTCTACTTGCACTTCTATTGTACCTATTGTATCCTATTTATACCTAAAAACCTTGACTTAAAAGGACTCTGTCACCACAAAATCATGTTGTTTTTAGGTCATTCTTTAGTTATTTGTTTCTATATGAAATCAACTTCATATTGGGTTTACAGTCCCTTTAATTAAGTTTCACAATGGCTTTATGTCTATCCCATACATGCATAAAGGGCTAATGTAGTCCACAACATTCAGTCAATTATTTAAAACACTATATTTTATATATTGCAAAAGCATTTTTTCCTATGGAAAATAAATTATATTAATTGAGCAAAAATAACACCAAAACAACAGGCAGGCGGATAGAAAAATAATTTGATTAATATATCTCTATCTTACCAGTAACGTAAGAAGATGTGTAAACAAGGACTCTGATTTACATTTCAATCAATAGGAACCAAAGTACAGTTTATTGTAGATTAGACATCCATATGGCTCACAGTTCATATCTGGACAGAGGAAGACCAAACAATCCCACACCATGGGCCTCATTCAATTGCGATTTGGCCAATTGAATAGGGCTCTAAATAAGCACATAGCATATTTTTTTAAATAAGTTTTTAGTTAGTGAACATCTATCCAAAAGCAAGATTTTCACTAACTAAAAACTTCTTTAAAAATATATGCTATGTGCTTCTTTAGAGCCCTATTCGATTGGCCAAATCGCAATTGAATGAGGCCCCATGTATGTACACCACATATACAACATGTATGTACACCATATACTAGATATGAAGCTGATAGTAGCTAGGAAGTGTCATTCCTTCTCTAAATGCTATTAAAAAATGTTTAATGTGACACCCACAATAAGTCTTCTGCCAGCTGTCATCGTACATAAATATTTGTTGGATAAATCAGTTCAGAACAATCTCACCCAACCGGTCCTACAGGAATTATTCTATATTGGATCAATTGCGCATTATATGTTATATTAATTTATATTATACTATAAATAGATTAATATATTTGGGTGCAGAAGATTATTTTCTAATTTCTAGCAGATAACAATGTGCTACTTACAGACTCCTCTTGGCTCTGTATCAAAAAGTCTTAAGATCATGCTCTGTCTTGCTGATGTCTCTCTGGCAGTCACCGTCCTCTCTCTCTCTCTCTCTCTCTCTCTGGATGTCTCGCTCTTGCACTACTTTTCTATGCTGTCGCTTCTGTATTTAAGTCCCTGTCAAATCCAACCTCTTAATGTGGAAACCCGGCCCTGACGTCAGAAACACACATCAATGTGTAGAAACAAAGACTGGGAAATTTGTAGGGAAATCCCCCAGCCACCACTTCAGAGGCTGGCATCCTGAACCTCTTAAATCACACCCTGTCCTAATACATAGATAATACAACCAGCGGCAAAGCTAGTGCATAGGGGGCCCCGGTACAAAAAGAACATTTATTTTTGCACTTCCCAACCCCCCTCCAACATCAACGCAGTATATATATAAAATATATATAAAATATATACGGTAAATATGTGGGTCTGTGTCTTTATATCTTGAATATACAAAAAATATATAGATAAAGCTCTAACCAGGGTCCACTAAGGGTATATCAAAAAATGGGTTCCAATCTTTATATAATTGCTATTTAATATGGTCCAGACAACCCAAAGTAGTCCCACTAGTAGATGTAAATAAAAATAAAATAAAAAACGACATTGAAACTATTGGGCCAACCCAAAAGAGACCAAAACAAGAATGGCAAGCAGGTACTAATTATTAAAACTATATTTTATTAACAAACAGATTTAAAAAAAATCACAAAAAATTAAAATCAAAAACAGTCCCACTTCTGATGACAATATGATGTAGCACAAGTAATTATGAATAGATCAATCACATATATATCTGAATAAACATGTCCATAGTTACCATACAATCTATAACATTAGCACCAGTCTCAAGATATAACCAGGCATAAAAACATTGATTATAATAATTACCACTCACATGATATGTACAACAAAAATGATATAATATATCTCAAATTACTTTATATAAAAATAATAAATATAATACTTAACAAAGTGACAAGTAGTGATAATACAGTGACACAAAGATTATGCAGGAAGGCACAATAAAGTGACTAGTGCAACAAAAGCTTATCAGAATATATTAATTGATAAATAAGTCAATTTCATATAAAAATACATATCAATATGTGCATACTAAGCATGTAGACTATAACAGTAGCACCAATAAAGTGCTTATTACTTAAATACCCTACAAGGACTGCTATGCATGTATATATATATATATATATATCAACTAAAATAGTTGTCAAACTGCGAGTTGTCATCACGCAAATCGAGGTACGCAGTGGGGGGTGGAGATGAGCGCCACAGGCGCTCAATGCAAGATACGCAGGACTTAGCTGCAATGAGCGCAGAAGGCGCTCATTGCAGAGGTGTAGATGAGCAACCAGGCGTTCATCGCAAGGCCTGCGGGACTTAGCTGCAATGAGTGTCGAAGGCGAACCTGAAGCCAGTAAGACTTAGCCGTACCACGCAAGCAATGGCACTCATAGCGAGACACGCAAAAATTCAGCAGAGACACAGAGGAGGGGGAGGGTGGAAAGAGACGCAGGGCTGAGAGACGGAGGAAAAGAGACGGAGGGGGAGAGGGGGAAACAAACACAGGTGTCAGAGAGTGGGAAGAGGCTTGCAATGAGCATCCAAGGCGTTCATCGCAAGGCTGGCGATGAGCGCCAAAGGCGTCCATCGTGAGGTTCGTAAAGTAGACGGGGGGAGAGGGTTGCAATGAGCGCCAAAGGAGGGGCAACAGCTGACCAGCGGGGGGCCCACAGTGGTTCCACGGGGGCCACAGGGGATCTGCGTGGGCCGCAGTAGGGGGCCCGCAGCCACAGGAAGGCCGCGGGGGCTACAAGGGGGTTGCGGGGGGCCACCAGAAGGCCACGGGGGCTACATGGGCCACGGAGGTCCATGGGGGGCCCCTCAGAGGTCAGGGGCCTCAGTGCATGCACCGGCGTTAGCTCCGCCTCTGAATACAACACATACTGCTCCCTATGGCTTTTACTGCACAAAATTATAATAAAATAAAATGACACAAAGATTATGCAGGAAGGCACAATAAAGTGACTAGGGGGCTGATGGAGGCTGCAGAGGTCTGTGAGGGACTACAAGAGGGCCTGCAGGTGGCACCGGGGTCCCTGGGGCCTGTGGGGGGCCACAGTGAGTAATAAGGGGCTGTAGGGGACCATGGGGAGGTTCCGCGTGGGCCAAAATGGGCCGTAGAGGTCACAGGGACTGCAGGGGGCCCATGGGGCCTGTGTGGGCCATATTGTGCTATAAGGGGCCGCAGGGTCTACAGGGAACCCGCAGGGGCCACTGGGGACCTGTGGGGCCCACAAAAGTTCCACGGGGCCACATTGGTACCACAAAGGCCACAGGGGATCTGCAGGGGACACTGAAGGGCCACGCGGGCCACTGAGAGTCAGCAGCCACAGAAAAGGCAGCGGGGGCCACACGGTTGTTGCGGGGGGCCACCAGAGATTCGCGGGAGGTCCCCGGGGCATCTCAGAGGTCAGGGGCCTTGGTGCATTGCAGAGCCTGCACCGGCGGTAGCTCCGCCTCTGAATAAAACACATACTGCTCCCTATGGCTTTTACTGCATGAAAATGCAAGTAATTAAAATAACATCCAGTTGATAACATATTTGTTATTGCATATAGCCTTAGATTCTTTGGAACATATTTGGAACATCTGCTGTGTCACTTTAAATCTGAGGACATTTTGTCACAATGAATGTATACATTTATATTATATGTCTTGCAAGGTTGGAGGGAAGGGTTGGGGATCCTTAGAATCTAACAAAACTTCTTTTGGGGGTTCCTCAATTAAATCCAGGTTAATCCATGCCTAGTCACCTTGTGCAGGCGACTACCCCAAAAAGAATGCCTCACAATGCTTATCAATAATTAAAAGCAATGATCATTCATTAGGATAACATTTCAACCTATTTTTGTGGGTATATCATACATGCAGACTAACAGATCAAAGTGGAAAACGTCAATCTTATTTTACTGTTGGAAAATGCATTCTATTTCAATAACGTTCAATAGATAAATGAGTTGTTATCACCTATAGGTTTAAATTATCCCAGATTTGGAACCTCTCGTGCGTCACTTTTATTTCAAACTCAAAATAAATTCTTCACTCTCTCATAATAAAAACCCCTGTGCTATTATCTAGTGTCCAGCCTGACGTTCCGGGACATTCCCAGGACACATTTTAGTCAGGAAGAAAGGTCATGAGTACCTATCACCTCCTCCTAATAAACAGATATAAGGGGGTGGGGGGTGGGCACAAAGATCACATCCTCTTAATATATAGACATCAGGACACTTACCCCCAACCTTCCTCTAATATACAGACATCAGGCCCCTTACCCCCAACCTCCATCTAATATATAGACATCAGGACCCTTACCCCCAACCTCCATCTAATATATAGACACCAGGAAACTTACCCCCAACCTTCTTCATCTAATATACAGACATCGGGATACTTACCTCTAACCTTCATCTAATATATAGACATCAGGACCCTTACCGTTAACCTTCAGCTAATATACAGACATCAGGACCCTAACCCCCAACCTTTATCTAATATATAGACATCAGGATACTTCCCCCTAACATTCATATATAGACATCAGGACTCATACCCCTAACCTTCATCTAATATATATATATATGAGGACGCTTACCCCTAACCTTCATCTAATATATATCAGGACCCTTACCTCTAACCTTCATCTAAGAAAAAGACATCAGGACACTTACCCCTAACCTTCATCTAAGATATCGACATCATGACGCTTACCCATAACCTTCATCTAATAGATATCAGGACACTTACCCATAATCTTTATCTAATATATAGACATCATGGCACTTAACCCTAACTTTCATCTAATATACAGACATCAGGACCCTTACCCCCAACCTTCATCTAATATATAGACATCGGGTTACTTAGCCCCAACCTTCATCTAATATACAGACATCGGCACACTTACCCCCAACATTTATCTAATATACAGACATCGGGATTCTTACACCTAACATTCATCTAATATATAGACATCAGGACCCTTACCCCCAACCTCCATCTAATATATAGTTATCAGGACACTTACCCCCAACCTTCATCTAATATAAAAATATCGGGATACTTAGCTCTCACCTTCCTCTAATATACAGACATCAGGACCCTTACCCCTAACCTTCATCTAATATACAGACATCATGACCCTTACCCCTAACCTTCATCTAATATATAGTTATCAGGACACTTACCCCCAACCTTCATCTAATATAAAAATATCGGGATACTTAGCTCTCACCTTCATCTAATATACAGACATCAGGACCCTTACCCCTAACCTTCATCTAATATACAGACATCATGACCCTTACCCCTAACCTTCATCTAATATATAGACATCAGGACACTTACCCCTAACCTTCATCTAATAAGTAAAATCAGGAGCCTTACCTCTAACCTTCAACTAATAAACAGACATCAGGACCCTTACCCCTAACCTTCATCTAATAAACAGACATCATGACCCTTACCCCTAACCTTCATCTAATATATAGACATCAGGACACTTACCCCTAACCTTCATCTAATATATAAAATCAGGACCCTTACCTCTACCCTTCAACTAACATACAGACATCAGGACCCTTAATCCTCAACCTTCATCTAATATATAGACATCGGGATAGTTACCCCTAACATTCATCTAATATATAGAAACAGGACACTTACCCCCAACCTTCATTTAATATATAGGCATGGGGATACTTACCACTAACCTTCATCTAATATACAGACATCAGGACCCTTACCCCCAACCTTCATCAAATATACAGACATCAGGACCCTTACCCCCAACCTTCATCAAATATACAGACATCAGGACCCTTACCCCCAACCTTCATCTAATATATAGACATCAGGATATTTACCCCTAACATTCATCTAATATATAGACATCAGGACCCTTATCCCCAACCTTCATCTTATATAAAGACATCAGGATACTTACCTCTAACATTCATCTAATATACAGACAACAGGACCCTTACCCCCAACCTTCATCTAATATGTAGACATCAGGAGACTTACCCCTAACCTTCATCTAATATATAAAATCAGGACCCTTACCTCTAACCTTCAACTAATATACAGACATCAGGACCCTTACCCCTAACCTTCATCTAACATATCAAGGTACTTACCCCTAACCTTCATCTAATAAATAGACATCAAGAAACTTACTCCTTAACTTCATCTAACATATATAAGGACACTTACCCATAATCTTCATCTAATATATAAACATCGGGACACTTACAACTAACCTTCATCTAATATACAGACATCAGGACCCTTAGCCCAAACCTTTATCTAATATATAGACATCAGGATACTTACCCTTAACCTTCATCTAATATACAGACATCAGGACCCTTACCCCCAACCTTTATCTAATATATAGACATCAGGATACTTACCCTTAACCTTCATCTAATATACAGACATCAGGACCCTTACCCCCAACCTTTATCTAATATATAGACATCAGGATACTTACCCCTAACATTCATATATAGACATCAGGACACATACCCCTAACCTTCATCTAATATATATCAGGACCCTTACCTCTAACCTTCATCTAACATATAGACATCAGGACACTTACCCCTAACCTTCATCTAAGATATCGACATCATGACGCTTACCCATAACCTTCATCTAATATATATCAGGACACTTACCCATAATCTTTATCTAATATATAGACATCATGGCACTTACCCCTAACTTTCATCTAATATACAGACATCAGGACCCTTACCCCCAACATTCATCTAATATATAGACATCGGGATACTTACCCCCAACCTTCATCTAATATACAGACATCGGGACACTTCCCCCCAACATTCATCTAATATGTAGGCATTGGGATACTTATCTCTAACCTTCATCTAATATACAGACATCAGGACCCTTACCCCCAACATTCATCTAATATACAGACATCAGGACCCTTACCCCCAATCTTTATCTAATATATAGACATCAGGATTCTTACACCTAACATTCATCTAATATATAGACATCAGGACCCTTACCCCCAACCTCCATCTAATATATAGACATCAGGACCCTTACCCCCAACCTCCATCTAATATATAGACATCAGGACACTTACCCCCAACCTTCATCTAATATACAGATATCGGGATACTTAACTCTAACCTTCATCTAATATACAGACATCAGGACCCTTACCCCTAACCTTCATCTAATATACAGACATCATGACCCTTACCCCTAACCTTCATCTAATATATAGACATCAGGACACTTACCCCTAACCTTCATCTAACATATTGATATCAGGACCCTTACCCCTAACCTTCATCTAACATATAGACATCATGACGCTTACCCCCAACCTTCATCTAATATATATCAGGAGACTTACCCATAACCTTCATCTCATATATAGACATCATGGCACTTACCCCTAACCTTCATCTAATATATAAACATCAGGACCCTTACCCCTAACCTTCATCTAATAAATAGACATCAAGAAACTTACTCCTTAACTTCATCTAACATATATAAGGACACTTACCCATAATCTTCATCTAATATATAAACATCGGGACACTTACAACTAACCTTCTATCCTTCATCTAATATATAGACATCAGGACCCTTACCCTTAACCTTCATCTAATATACAGACATCAGGACCCTTACCCCCAACCTTTATCTAATATATAGACATCAGGATACTTACCCCTAACATTCATATATAGACATCAGGACACTTACCCCTAACCTTCATCTAATAAATAGACATCAGGAGACTTACTCCTAAACTTCATCTAACATATATCAGGACACTTACCAATAACCTTCATCTAATATATAAAAAACATGACACTTACCCCTAACCTTCATCTAATATATATCAGGACACTTACCCCTAACCTTCATCTAATATATAAACATCAGGACACTTACCCCTAACCTTCATCTAATAAATAGACATCAGGAGACTTACTCCTAAACTTCATCTAACATATATCAGGACACTTACCAATAGCCTTCATCTAATATATAAAAAACATGACACTTACCCCTAACCTTCATCTAATATATATCAGGACACTTACCCATAACCTTCATCTAATATATAGACATCATGGCATTTACCCCTAACCTTCATCTAAAATACAGACATCATGACCCTTACCCCTAACCTTCATCTAATATATAAAATCAGGACCCTTACCTCTAACCTTCAACTAATATACAGACATCAGGACCCTTACCCTCAACCTTCATCTAATATATAGACATCGGGATAGTTACCCCTAACATTCATCTAATATATAGAAACAGGACACTTACCCCCAACCTTCATCTAATATATAGGCATGGGGATACTTACCACTAACCTTCATCTAATATACAGACATCAGGACCCTTACCCCCAACCTTCATCCAATATACAGACATCAGGACCCTTACCCCCAACCTTTATCTAATATATAGACATCAGGATATTTACCCCTAACATTCATCTAATATATAGACATCAGGACCCTTATCCCCAACCTTCATCTAATATAAAGACATCAGGATACTTACCTCTAACCTTCATCTAATATACAGACATAAGGACTCTTACACCCAAACTTCATCTAATATATAGACATCGGGATACTTACCCCTAACATTCATCTAATATACAGACAACAGGAGACTTACCCCTAACCTTCATCTAATATATAAAATCAGGACCCTTACCTCTAACCTTCAACTAATATACAGACATCAGGACCCTCACCCCTAACCTTCATCTAACATATAGACATCATGACTCTTACCCCTAACCTTCATCTAATATATATCAGGACACTTACCCATAACCTTCATCTAATATATAGACATCATGGCACTTACCCCTAACCTTCATCTAATATATAAACATCAGGACACTTACCCCTAACCTTCATCTAATAAATAGACATCAAGAGACTTACTCCTAAACTTCATCTAACATATATCAGGACACTTACCCATAACCTTCATCTAATATATAAACATCGGGACACTTACCCCTAACCTTCATCTAATATATAGGCATCGGGATACTTACCCCTAACATTCATCTAATATATAGAAACAGGACACTTACCCCCAACCTTCATCTAATATATAGGCATCGGGATACTTACCACTAACCTTCATCTAATATACAGACATCATGACCCTTACCCCTAACCTTCATCTAATATATAGACATCAGGAGACTTACCCCTAACCTTCATCTAATATATAAAATCAGGACCCTTACCTCCAACTTTCAACTAATATACAGACATCAGGACCCTTACCCCTAACCTTCATCTAACATATAGACATCATGACGCTTACCCCTAACCTTCATCTAATATATATCAGGACACTTACCCATAACCTTCATCTAATATATAGACATCATGGCACTTACCCCTAACCTTCATCTAATATATAAACATCAGGACACTTACCCCTAACCTTCATCTAATAAATAGACATCAAGAGACTTACTCCTAAACTTCATCTAACATATATCAGGACACTTACCCATAACCTTCATCTAATATATAAACATCGGGACACTTACCCCTAACCTTCATCTAATATATAGGCATCGGGATACTTACCCCTAACATTCATCTAATATATAGAAACAGGACACTTACCCCCAACCTTCATCTAATATATAGGCATCGGGATACTTACCACTAACCTTCATCTAATATACAGACATCATGACCCTTACCCCTAACCTTCATCTAATATATAGACATCAGGAGACTTACCCCTAACCTTCATCTAATATATAAAATCAGGACCCTTACCTCCAACTTTCAACTAATATACAGACATCAGGACCCTTACCCCTAACCTTCATCTAACATATAGACATCATGACGCTTACCCCTAACCTTCATCTAATATATATCAGGACACTTACCCATAACCTTCATCTAATATATAGACATCATGGCACTTACCCCTAACCTTCATCTAATATATAAACATCAGGACACTTACCCCTAACCTTCATCTAATAAATAGACATCAAGAGACTTACTCCTAAACTTCATCTAACATATATCAGGACACTTACCCATAACCTTCATCTAATATATAAACATCGGGACACTTACCCCTAACCTTCATCTAATATATAGGCATCGAGATATTTACCCCTAACATTCATCTAATATACAGACAACAGGACCCTTACCCCCAACCTTCATCTAATATATAGACATCAGAAGACTTACCCCTAACCTTCATCTAATATATAAAATCAGGACCCTTACCTCTAACCTTCAACTAACATACAGACATCAGGGCAATTACACCTAACCTTCATCTAACATATAGACATCATGACGCTTACCCCTAACCTTCATCTAATATACAGACATCAGTACCCTTACCCCTAACCTTCATCTAATATACAGACATCATGACACTTACCCCTAACCTTCATCTAATATATAGACATTGCGATACTTACCCCTAACATTCATCTAATATACAGACATCAGGACCCTTACCCCCAACCTTCATCTAATATATAGACATTGGGATACTTACCCCTAACATTCATCTAATATACAGACAACAGGACGCTTACCCCCAACCTTCATCTAATATATAGACATCGGGACACTTAACACTAACATTAATCAGATATACAGACATCAGGACCCTTACCCCCAACCTTCATCTAATATATAGACATTGGGATATTTACCCCTAACGTTCATCTAATATGTATCAGGACACTTACCCATAACCTTCATCTGATATATAAACATTAGGACACTTACATCTAACCTTCAGGTAATATACAGACATCAGGACACTTACCCCTAACCTTCAGCTAATATACAGCCTTCAGGATACTTACCCACAACCTCCATCTAATTTATAGACATCAGGACACATACCCCTTACCTTCATCTAATATATAGACATCAGGACACTTACCCACAACCTTCATCTAATATATAGACATCAGGACACATATCCCTATCCTTCATCTAACATATATACATCTTGAAACTTACCCCTAAACTTCAGCTAATATACAGACATCAGGACACTTACCCCAACCTTCATCTAATATACAGACATCAGGACACTTACCCCCAACCTTCATCTAATATACAGACATAAGGACCCTTACCCCCAACCTTCCTCTAATATATAGACATCAGGAGACTTACCCCTAACCTTCATCTAATATATAAAATCAGGACCCTTACCTCTAACCTTCAACTAACATATAGACATCATGACGCTTACCCCTAACCTTCATCTAATATATGTCAGGACACTTACCCATAACCTTCATCAAATATATAGACATCATGGCACTTACCCCTAACCTTCATCTAATATATAAACATCAGGACACTTACCCCTATCCTTCATCTAATAAATAGACATCAGGAGACTTACTCCTAAACTTCATCTAACATATATCACAACACTTACCCATAACCTTCATCTAATACATAGACATCATGGCACTTACCCTTAACCTTCATCTAATATACAGACATCAGTACCCTTACCCCTAACCTTCATCTAATATACAGACATCATGACACTTACCACTAACCTTCATCTAATATATAAAATCAGGACCCTTACTTCTAACCTTCATGTAATATATAGACATCGGGATACTTACAAGTAACATTCATCTAATATATAGACATCAGGACGCTTACCCCCAACCTTCATCTAATATATAGGCCTCGGGATACTTACCTCTAACCTTCACCTAATATACAGACATCAGGACCCTTACCCCCAACCTTCATCTAATATACAGACATCAGGAGACTTACACCTAACCTTCATCTAATATAAAGACATCAGGACACTTAACCCTAACCTTCATCTAATATATAGACATTGCGATACTTACCCCTAACATTCATCTAATATACAGACAACAGGACGCTTACCCCCAACCTTCATCTAATATATAGACATCGGGACACTTAACACTAACATTAATCAGATATACAGACATCAGGACCCTTACCCCCAACCTTCATCTAATATATAGACATTGGGATATTTACCCCTAACGTTCATCTAATATGTATCAGGACACTTACCCATAACCTTCATCTGATATATAAACATTAGGACACTTACATCTAACCTTCAGGTAATATACAGACATCAGGACACTTACCCCTAACCTTCAGCTAATATACAGCCTTCAGGATACTTACCCACAACCTCCATCTAATTTATAGACATCAGGACACATACCCCTTACCTTCATCTAATATATAGACATCAGGACACTTACCCACAACCTTCATCTAATATATAGACATCAGGACACATATCCCTATCCTTCATCTAACATATATACATCTTGAAACTTACCCCTAAACTTCAGCTAATATACAGACATCAGGACACTTACCCCAACCTTCATCTAATATACAGACATCAGGACACTTACCCCCAACCTTCATCTAATATACAGACATAAGGACCCTTACCCCCAACCTTCCTCTAATATATAGACATCAGGAGACTTACCCCTAACCTTCATCTAATATATAAAATCAGGACCCTTACCTCTAACCTTCAACTAACATATAGACATCATGACGCTTACCCCTAACCTTCATCTAATATATGTCAGGACACTTACCCATAACCTTCATCAAATATATAGACATCATGGCACTTACCCCTAACCTTCATCTAATATATAAACATCAGGACACTTACCCCTATCCTTCATCTAATAAATAGACATCAGGAGACTTACTCCTAAACTTCATCTAACATATATCACAACACTTACCCATAACCTTCATCTAATACATAGACATCATGGCACTTACCCTTAACCTTCATCTAATATACAGACATCAGTACCCTTACCCCTAACCTTCATCTAATATACAGACATCATGACACTTACCACTAACCTTCATCTAATATATAAAATCAGGACCCTTACTTCTAACCTTCATGTAATATATAGACATCGGGATACTTACAAGTAACATTCATCTAATATATAGACATCAGGACGCTTACCCCCAACCTTCATCTAATATATAGGCCTCGGGATACTTACCTCTAACCTTCACCTAATATACAGACATCAGGACCCTTACCCCCAACCTTCATCTAATATACAGACATCAGGAGACTTACCCCTAACCTTCATCTAATATAAAGACATCAGGACACTTAACCCTAACCTTCATCTAATATACAGACATCAGGACCCTTACCCCTAACCTTCATCTAATATACAGACATCATCACCCTTACCCCTAACCTTCATCTTATACATAGACATCAGGACACTAACCCCTAACCTTCATCTAATATATAAAATCAGGACCCTTAACTCTAACCTTCAACTAATATACAGACATCAGGACACTTACCCTTTACCTTCATCTAACATATAGACATCATGACGCTTACCCCTAACCTTCATCTAACATATAGACATCATGATGCTTACCCCTAACCTTCATCTAATATATATCAGGACACTTCCCTCTAACCTTCATCGAATATATAGACATCATGGCACATACCCCAAACCTTCATCTAATATATAAACATCCGGACACTTACCCGTAACCTTCATCTAATAAATAGACATCATGGCACTTACCCCTAACCTTCATCTAATAAATAGACATCATGAAGCTTACCCCTAACATTCATCTAATATACAGACATCATGGCACTTACCCCTAACTTTCATCTAATATACAGACATCAGGACCCTTACCCCTAACCTTCATCTAATATACAGACATCATGACCCTTACCCCCAACCTTTATCTAATATATAGACATCGGGATACTTACCCCTAACATTCATCTAATATACAGACAACAGGATCCTCACCACCAAACTTCATCTAATATATAGACATCGGGACACTTACCACTAACATTAATCTAATATACTGTATAGACATCAGGACACTTACCCCAACCTTCATCTAATATACAGACATCAGGAACCTTACCCCTTACCTGCATCTAATATATATACATCAGGACGCTTACCCCTAACCTTCATCTAACATATAGACATCTTGACACTTACCCCTAACCTTCAGCTAATATACAGACATCAGGACACTTACCCCAACCTTCATCTAATATATAAACATCAGGACACAAACCCGTAACCTTCTTCTAATAAATAGACATCATGGCAATTACCCCTAACCTTCATCTATTACATAGACATCAGGACACTAACCCCTAACCTTCATCTAATATATAAAATCAGGACCCTTACCTCTAACCTTCAACTAATATACAGACATCAGGACACTTACCCCTAACCTTCATCTAATATATATTAGGACACTTACCCATAATCTTCGTCGAATATATAGACATCATGACCCTTATCCCCAACCGTCATCTAATATATAGACATTGGGATACTTACCTCTAACCTTCATCTAATATACAGACATCAGGACACTTAACCCTAACCTTCATCTAATAGACAGACATCAGGACACTTACCCCCAACCTTCATCTAATATATAGACATAAGGACCCTTACCCCTAACCTTCATCTAATATACAGACATCATGACCCTTACCCCTAACCTTCATCTTATACATAGTCATCAGGACACTAACCCCTAACCTTCATCTAGTATAAAAAAATCAGGACCCTTACCTCTAACCTTTAACTAATATAGAGACATCAGGACACTTACCCTTAACCTTCATCTAACATATAGACATCATGACGCTTACCCCTAACCTTCATCTAATATATATCAGGACACTTACCCATAACCTTCATCAAATATATAGATATCATGGCACTTACCCCAAACCTTCATCTAATATACAGACATCAGGACCCATACCCCCAACCTTTCTCTAATATATAGACATCGGGATACTTACCCCTAACATTCATCTAATATACAGACAACAGGACTCTTACCCCCAAACTTTATCTAATATATAGACATCGGGACACTTAACACTAACATTAATCTAATATACTGTATAGACATCAGGACACTTACCCCCAACCTTCATCTAATATATAGACATCAGGACACTTACCCCTAACCTTCATCTAATATATATACATCAGGACGTTTACCCCTAACTTTCATCTAACATATAGACAACTTGACACATACCCCTAACCTTCAGCTAATATACAGACATCAGGACACTTACCCCTTACCTTCATCTAATAGACAGACATCAGGACACTTACCCCCAACTTTCATCGAATATACAGACATAAGGACCCTTACCCCTAACCTTCATCTAATACATAGACATCAGGACACTAACCCCTAACCTTCATCTAATATATAAAATCAGGACCCTTACCTCTAACCTTCAACTAATATACAGACATCAGGACACTTACCCCTAACCTTCATCAAATATATATCAGGACACTTACCCATAATCTTCATCGAATATATAGACATCATGACCCTTATCCCCAACCTTCATCCAATATATAGACATTGGGATACTTACCTCTAACCTTCATCTAATATACAGACATCAGGACCCTTACCCCCAACCTTTATCTAATATATAGACATCGGGATACTTACCCCTAACATTCATCTAATATACAGACAACAGGACCCTTACCCCCAAACTTCATCTAATATATAGACATCGGGACACTTACCACTAACATTAATCTAATATACTGTATAAACATCAGGACACTTACCCGTAACCTTCATCTAAATAATAGACATCATGGCACTTACCCCTAACATTCATTTAATATATAAAATCAGGACCCTTACCTCTAACCTTTAACTAATATATAGACATCATGGCACTTTCCCCAAACCTTCATCTAATATATAAACATCAGGACACTTACCCGTAGCCTTCATCTAATAAATAGACATCAGGACACTTACCCTTAACCTTCATCTAACATATAGACATCATGACGCTTACCCCTAACCTTCATCTAATATATATCAGGACACATACCCATAACCTTCATCGAATATATAGACATCATGGCACTTACCCCAAACCTTCATCTAATATATAAACATCAGGACACTTACCCGTAACCTTCATCTAATAAATAGACATCATGGCACTTACCCCTAACCTTCATCTAATAAATAGACATTATGACGCTTACCCCTAACCTTCATCTAATATATATCAGGACACCTACCCATAACCTTCATCTAATATACAGACATCATGGCACTTATCCTTAACTTTCATCTAATATACAGACATCAGGACCCTTACCCCTAACCTTCATCTAATATACAGACATCATGACCCTTATCCCCAACCTTCATCTAATATATAGACATTGGGATACTTACCTCTAACCTTCATCTAATATACAAACATCAGGACCCTTACCCCCAACCTTTATCTAATATATAGACATCGGGATACTTACCCCTAACATTCGTCTAATATACAGACAACAGGAAGCTTACCCCCAACCTTCATCTAATATTCAGACATCATGACCCTTTCCCCTAACCTTCATCTTATACATAGACACCAGGACACTTACCCCTAACCTTCATCTAATATATATAATCAGGACCCTTACCTCTAACCTTCAACTAATATACAGACATCAAGACGCTTACCCCTAACCTTCATATAACATATAGACATCATGACGCTTACCCCTAACCTTTATTTAATATATATCAGGACACTTACGCATAACCTTCATCGAATATTTAGACATCATGGCACTTACCCCTAATCTTCATCTAATATATAAACATCAGGACACTTACCCCTAACCTTCATCTAATAAATAGACATCAGGAGACTTACCCCTAACCTTCATCTAACATATATCAGGACACTTACCCATAACCTTCATCTAATATATAGACATCATGTCACTTACCCCTAACCTTCATCTTATACATAGACAACAGGACACTTACCCCTAGCCTTCATCTACTATATAAAATCAATACCCTAACCTCTAACCTTAAACTAATATACAGACATAAGGACCCTTACCCCTAACCTTCATCTAACATATAGACATCATGAGGCTTACCCCTAACCTTCATCTAAAATATATCAGGACACTTACGCATAACCTTCATCGAATATATAGACATTGGGGCACTTACCCCAAAGCTTCTTCTAATATATAGACATCAGGACACTTACCCCTAACCTTCATCTAATAAAAAGACATCATGAGACTTACTCCTAACCTTTATCTAACATATATGAGGACACTTACCCATAACCTTCATCTAATATATAGACATCATGGCACTTACCCCTAACCTTCATGTAATAAATAGACATCATGACGCATACCCCTAGCCTTCATCTAATATATATCAGGACACTTACCCATAACCTTCATCTAATATATAGACATCATGGCACTTACCCGTAACTTTCATCTAATATACAGACATCAGGACCCTTACCTCTAATCTTCATCTAATATACAGACATCATGACCCTTATCCCCAACCTTCATTTAATATATAGACATTGCGATACTTACCTCTAACCTTCATCTAATATACAGACATCAGGACCCTTACCCCCAACCTTCATCTAATATATAGACATCAGGATACTAACCCCCATGTTCATCTAATATACAGACATCAGGACCCTTACCCCTAACCTTCATCTAATATACAGACATCATGACCCTTTCCCCTAACCTTCATCTTATACATAGACACCAGGACACTTACCCCTAACCTTCATCTAATATATACAATCAGGACCCTTACCTCTAACCTTCATCTAATATACAGACATCATGACCCTTTCCCCTAACCTTCATCTAATAAACAGACAGAAGGAGACTTACCCCTAACCTTCATCTAATATATATCAGGACACTTACCCATAACCTTCATCTAATATATATACATCATGGCACTTACCCCTTACCTTCATCTAATATACAGACATCAGGACCCATACCCCTAACCAACATCTAATATACAGACATCATGACCCTTACCTCTAACCTTCAACTAATATACAGACATCAGGACCCTTACCCCTAACCTTCATCTAATATACAGACATCATTACCCTTACCTCTAACCTTCATCTAATATAAAATCAGGACCCTTACCTCTAACCTTCAACTAATATAGAGACATCAGGACACTTACCCTTAACCTTCATCTAACATATAGACATCATGAGGCTTACCCCTAACCTTCATCTAATATATATCAGGACACTTACCCATAACCTTCATCGAATATATAGACATCATGGCACTTACCCCAAACCTTCATCTAATATATAAACATCAGGGCACTTAACCGTAACCTTCATCTAATAAATAGACATCATGGCACTTACCCTTTACCTTCATCTAATAAATAGATATCATGACGCTTACCCCTAACCTTCATCTAATATATATCAGGACACTTACCCCTAACCTTCATCTAACATATAGACATCTTGACACCTACCCCTAACCTTCATCTAATATACAGACATCAGGACACTTATCCCTAACCTTCATCTAACATATAGACACCATGTCACTTACCCCTAACCTTCATCTAATATACAAATATCAGGACACTTACCAATAACATTCATCTAATATATACTCATCAGGGCACTTACCCCTTATCTTCAGCTAATATACCGACATCAGGACACTTATCCCGACCTTCAACTAATATATAGACATCAGGACACTTACCCCTTACCTTCATCTAAAATATAGACATCAGGACACTTACCCACAACCTACATCGAATATATAGATATCAGGACACTTACCCCTAACCTTCATTTAATATAGAGGACATCAGGACCTCCTTACACAGAGATATTAGGACATGTACTGTAACTCCCACCTTCGCCATATAAACAGAAATCAGGATACAAACCTAACCACAACCCTTAATAAATATACCAAAAAACAGGGCACATGTCTCAGCGTCTTCTAATACACAGATATCCGGACATCTATCGCTCACCTGGTCCTTATACCGAGGTACTGTATCAGGACATTTATCTCTCACTTCATCTTAATACCCAAAATATTAGGACATATGAACTTTTAGTAGCAAACAGACGTAAGAAAACATACCTCTTCCTAGGACCCAAACTTCTTACCTCCTCCTAATACCCAGACACCAGGACACAAACCTTTCACCACCCAATGCGAGCACCATTGGCGCTTATTGCAAGTCTCTCCCCCTGTCTACTTCCTCCCTTGTGTCTTATTTCCCCCCTCCTCTCCCTCCCTTGTGTCTCCTTTCCCCCTCCTCTCCTTCCCTTTTGTCTCCTTTCCCCACTTTTCTCCCTCCCTTTCCCCCTCCTCTCCCTCCCTTGTGTCTCATTTCCCCCATCTCCATCCCTTGTGTCTCATTACCCCTCTCCCTCCCTTGTGTCTCATTTCCCCCCTCTCCCTCCCTTGTGTCTCATTTCCCCCCTCCTCTCCCTCCCTTGTGTCTCATTTCCCCATCCTCTCCCTCCCTTGTGTCTCATTTCCCCCTTCTCTCTCTCCCTTTCGTCTCATTTCCCCCCTTTTCTCTCTTCCTTGTGTCTCTTTGCCCTGCTCTTCCTCTCCTGTGCCTCTCTCCCCTTTCCCTTTCCCCCTTATCCTCCTCCTCCCTTTCTTCCCTTATCCTCCTTCCCCTCCCCCTTATCCTCCTCCTCCCTTTCTCCCATTATCCTCCTTCTCATTTCTCCCATTATCCTCCTCCCTCCTTCCCATCCTCCTCCCTCCTTCCCCTCATCCTCCTCCTTCCTCCCCTATCCTCCTCCTCCCTTTCCCCCTCTCCAACTACCCCCTCCTCTCCCTCCAATTACATCCCTATCCCCTTTCCACTTTCTTACTGTGATCCCATGAGCTCCTGCTACTCTCTCCCCTGCAGCGCGTCTTCTGGCTGTGTCCGAACGGCATATGCTAATGACGTGACGCGCATGTGACGTCATGTCATAATCATATGCTTGTCGGAAACAAACGGAAGACGCGCTTCAGGGGAGAGAACAGCAGGAACCCAGGGTTCGCATCCAGGTACTGGGGTGGGTGATGCAGGCCTGGGGAGGCCAGGAGGTGGTGATGCGAGCTCTGGGGGCCTTGCGATGAGTGCCTCTTGCAAGCCCTGCACTGGCAGAAACCAGGGAGTGGGGGTGATGCGAGCCCTGGTGCTCACTGCAGACCCTGTTGGGTGTTGGTGTGTTGGTAACGTGTCTCAACTGTTTGTCTTGCTTCGTGAGGCTTGCAGTTACATCCCTCGCTTCACGGGGGACGCAAAAGCAAGACCAACATTGCAAACGTCACCAACATCGCAAGATCCACAACTATATATATGGGGGTGGTAGGTACCTTGTCCCTGGTGTCTAGAAGGAGGAAAGATATCACATTGTGCATCAGTGAGCTGTGTTCTCTTCCTCTTGCATGATCCCGTGAGACCTGGCCATCAGAGTAATTTGGGTAGCCAAAGTGACAGGAGGTAAGGGTGAGTTACTGGGAACTACTTGGGAGGGAGAATACGAGACTGCAGTGCGCTGATGCATGTTATGCATTTTTCCTCTTGCTAGACACCAGGTATAAGGCACCTACGCATATAAATATATATACAAAAATGTATGTGTGTTAATATGTATATATATATATATATATATATATATCACATATAAAGTCAATACGTAAATACGGGCCGTTGGTGACGCCGAAGGAGCTCATTGCAATCTATTTAATATACAATAAATCCTAACTATCTAAAATACAACCCCCTATCTATCTAATATACAATAAATCCTAACTACATACAGAAACCCTAATTCTAAGCTAAAATAAAATAATTAAGACCACTTACCTTTGCAGATGTCCCTTCAGATCACCAACCTAGGGGAAAAACAAACAAAAAAATTAGTGCAACCCATTTACAGAAAATAAATAAACATTATAAACATTATAAATATTCTACTCACCTTTCCAGCATGTCCCTGTCCTTCTTCTTTTCTTCTCCGGCTTGGCCCCTGTTAAAAAAAACACATTACATTAATACAACATATAGGCACAAAATAAAGTAAAATAAACATAATATACATTCAACTTACCTGCCCGCGATGTCCCCGGCCTCCTCCTCTTCTGCCCTGGCTGGGCCCTGGAACAATCCGCGCTCTAAAAAAAACCGAAAAAAATGATGAGCCTCCTAGAGCCTTTTCCAGGAGGAAATAGGCAATGACACCTTCTGGTTGGCTGAAAACTCTGTCTATCAAATTTCAGCCAATCATAAGGCATCAATGTGTGAGCCAATCAGGGTGGGATACACCCCAAAATCCCACTCTGATTGGCTAACGCACCTGTCAATCTTTATTTAAACCAATCACAAGGCTTAGATGCCTTCAGCCAATCACGATGGGATACACCCCCACGGAGTGATTGGCTGAAGGCATTTGCACCTTCTGATTGGCTGTTGTCAATGTCAATCAGTATTACAGCCAATGAGAAGGCACAGATGTCTTCAGCCAATCACCCTGTGGGGGTGTATCCAATTGTGATTGGCTGATGGCATTAAAGCATTCTGATTGGTTTAAATAAAGATTGACTGGTGCGTTAGGTGAGTAGAATATTTAGAATGTTTATAATATTTATTTATTTTATGTTAATGTGTTGCACTAATTTTTTTTTCCTAGGTTGGTGATCTGAAGGGACATCTGCAAAGGTAAGTGGTCTTAATTATTTTATTTTAGCTTAGAATGAGTGTTTCTGTATGTAGTTAGGATTTATTGTATATTAGATAAATAGGGGGATGTATTTTAGATAGTTAGGATTTATTATATATTAAAAAGATTGTATGTTAGATAGATCGGGGTTATTGTATTTTATTTTATTTCGTATGTATTGTATTGTATGTATTGTATTGTTTTGAGGTGTGTCATTTTATTTTTTTTCTGTAGTGGGGGTGTTGTAATGTGTTTTTTTATTTTCTGTAATGTTCCTTTTTTTATTTTTTGTGACAGGTTTTTTTATTTTCTGCAATGTAGATTTTTTATTTTTTGTGACTTAAGTTTTTTTATTTTCTGTAAGGTAGGTTTTGTATTTTTTGTGAGTTAGTTTTTTTTAACTTTCTGTCATTAGAGTGGTGGGGGGTTTATTAGGGGTTAGGTAGGTAGTGTAGGTAGGTAGTATAGTTAATAGATTAGTGTAGAGGGTGGTTAGTTTAGATTTAATGGTTTATTGGGGGGTATAGTGCAATGTAGTGTTTGTACTTAGTGTCATGATGGTCCTTGAGGACCGTCATGGCACTTATGTGGTTAATGTTAGGGTTGTAACAGCCCCATAAGGGTCATAATATACCCTTATGGGACTGATGGGGTTAAATAGAGGCTTATGGGGGTCTGTATTGACCCCCATGAGTTATGGGGTTAATTAAGTGCTTATGGAGGTCTGTATTGACCCCCATGAGTGACAGGGTTAATCAAGGATTTATGGGGGTCTGTATTGACCCTCATGAGTGACGGGGTTAATTAAGTGAATATGGGGGTCTGTATTGACCCCCATGAGTTATGGGGTTAATTAAGTGCTTATGAGGGTCTGTATTGACCCCCATGACTTATGGGTTTAATTTTAGTTGCTTGAGGTTAATATTTTTTAGCGCGATTCTTTTCTGGAACTTTACGGTCCTTTAAGGACCCGCGAGGCAGGAAATGAAAACATGTAAATGCAGCGGGGTCACGATCGGTGCCGATCGGGGACCCCCGCTGCAAGTGGTTAATGTGGGGGAGCTGCGGGGGTCCCTATGGACCCCTGCAGCAAGGGGTTAATGTGGGGACACTTTTGGGGTCCCGATGGGGACCCCCGCATAGAGGGGGTTAATTTTAGGTGCCGGGGGGTAGTTGGAGTACCCTTCACGGCAGGGCTTATGTGTGGGACTGCAGCAGAGGTCCCGTTTAGGACCCCGGCAGCAATTGATGAGGTGTGGGAGCCTGCGAGATCATCTAGCAGGCTGTATCTCCTCATGTACATTTTCTCCATGTTTTCGCCGTACGGCCCTGCTGCGTACCTCACACGTTGCTCGCAGCAGGGCTAATTTAATAGCATTGTAACTCTGAGAAATTGGCAGCATGTAGGATTTAAGTAGAAGCCTCTTATCTACGAGGCTGGAATTTAATAAGGCTGTTGGTGTGTTTATGCATTAAATTGGATATAAAATATTTGTATTATTTTGCACACTTCTCATTAATAAATTTGTGTTTATAGAAGACTAAAAATGCCATAATACGCTCCCCCCCCCCACCCTCCTAAAATGGGAAGTGCACATCAGAGCTTCAGGGACAGTCTGTTCTATAGTGTACACAGGATATTTGTAAAATAGGTTAGACAGGATGTTTGGAAAGGAGGTAAATGCTTTCACCACTAATATAAAGTGGGACTGTTGCAATACAGTGTTTATGTGAGACTAGCGACTTGCCCGTCAAAAATAACAGAAATAAACTTTGAATCCTGGCAATACTGTTTGTCACAGAATGCTAGGCTCTCCCCCCTCTAACTCGCGGGCCTTGCGATGAGCACCTTCGGAACTCATTGCTGGCCTCGCAATGAGCACCTTCAGCACCAAGGCCACTTCCCCACTCTCTGAGCCCTGTGTCTGTTTCCCCCCTCTCTCCCCCCACTCATATACACTCACGCAGACACTCACACTCATAGACACTCACACGCACAGACACTCACAGACACTCACAGACACACACACTCACACAGACACTCACAGACACTCTCCACTCTTTGAGCCCTGAGTCTGTTTCCCACCTCTCCCTTCCATGTTTCTGTTTCCCCCTCTCTCCCTCCCCCTCTCCCTGCCGTGTGTTTTCCCCCTTATTTCCCTCCTTTGTGTCTCTTTCCTCCGTCTCCCCCCTCCCCTGTGTCTTTCTCCTTTCTTGTGATGAACGCCTAAGTCTTACTGCCTTGAGCCTTTATCAAAACAATTACGGGTTTACGGCCACCATTTTTTTCTCGCTTAGCCGATGAGGTTGTAAGTACATTTTTGAATTAATTGGAGTCTTTTGGCAGTCTTCTGATGGCTTCAAAGTTATGGGCTTGAAAAAAATGGCTGTCAAAATGTTGCGTGCCTCGCGATGAGCTCATTGCCAGCCTTTTTCAAAGTTGTGTGGGCCTGCAATGAGCACCTTCGGCACTCACAGACACTCACACAGAGACTAACACAGACACTCAGACTCATAGACACTCACAGACACACATTCAAAGACAATCACACAGACACTCACACTCATAGACACTCACAGACACACTCATAGACACTCACAGACACTCACAGACACTCACACAGACACTCACAGACACTCACATATACTCACACAGACACTCACAGGCACTCACACTCACAGACACTCACACAGACACACACACGCTCATTGCCAGCCTTTTTCAAAGTCTTGCGGGCCTCGTGATGAGGGCTTTTGGTGCTCATCGCAACCCCCTTTCATTTCAAAGTCATGCGGTCCTGCAATGAGCCCCTTCGGCACTCACAGGCACTCACACAGACACTAACACTAATAGACACTCACAGACACACTCACAGACACTCACACAGACACTCACAGGCACTCACAGACACTCACACTCACACTGACACTCACAGACACTCACAGACACTCACACAGACACTCACAGACACTCACACAGACACTCACACTCACAAACACTCACACTCATATACACTCACGCAGACACTCAGACACTCGCACAGATACTTACACAGACACTCACACTCACAGAGACTCACAGACACTCACACAGACACTAACACGGACACTCACACTCATAGACACTCACATACACTCAACACAGCAGCCTGATGGCTTCCGAGATAATCAGAAGCAGCAGTGACGTCACGTCTGATGTCACCGCTCATTGCTGATTGGCTGGAACGCCAATCACCTTCGCACATGCGCAGGATGCAAGGGTTCATTTTTACAAAAATGAACCTCAAGCGCAGAGCTGGCTGCTGGGGGTGTCAACATTTTTTTTTTAAATTGCAAAAATAAAAATACTATTTTCATGCAAATAAATGTATCTCTACACTACAAATTTTCCTCTATCAGATGTATTAATAACACAGCACACTTGCATATGCCTTTAACACTAGTTCCTTAGAAGTTTTAAGGCTTCTTACATGAATCCCATCTAGTCATGTGTGTCTGGTTAATTATGTATATCTGGCTCTCTTGGAAGTCACCATTCCATTTAAAAAAACATTTATCTTGGTTTGTTAAAGGGTTAATAAAGCATTCTATCTGATGGAGTTTGACTCTTAGATATTATTCTCAGTTATATTTAACACATCATAATTATTTTAGCATTTAGTCTTTTATAAATAGTGTGTTATGGCCTCTCCCCGCCTGTTCTGGATGATATTTTAGATTTTAAAGGCAGTGATATCGGGATCGATTTATTTTATAATGGACCTGTTCAGTCCAGCTCCGTTCCAGCTTTTGCAATATCCCCTGCATGAGAGAATGGCCATGTTAGTTGAGAGCTGTGTTTGGAATAATAGTGAGTGCTGCATCATAGGATGAGAGTGCATTGAAATAGCTGGGTGGAAAACAAAGCGCAAAGGCACAGCTGTACATATTCAAATGGGAAAACGCTGTATCCATCAGCCCATAAATGTCAGTCTTGAGGAGGGAACTTCCCAAAATTAGCAACAAATCCAACCTCCCCCTGACCAGATGTCACTTTCTCTCTGTGATTTTCAAGAGAATGAAAGAGGCCAGGAATGTGTCTGTTCTGTAGAGTGTTTACAAAGTGTTCGTTCCAGGAGTTTGTTTATTTGACAGTATATATGTGAATAGATACAAGCCTGGAATGTGTCTGTTCTGCAGTATATATGGAACCGGCCCCATGCTGATGATATGCAGTAACCTTGAAACAACTAGACGTGGGTGGGATTCCTAGCTTGTGTATAATCCAACCTTAGCTTTGCTTAAAGCTGTGTGATACAGCAGGCATATGCTTAAGGGAAGCATGTTCCCAATGGGTATGGATTGCAAGAGCGAAGCATTTGTTGGCACATTTGCATGTCCCTGCCAAGGTTCCCAGAATGCAGTGTAATAACTGTGTTTCTTGGAATTCTGGGCATGAAACAAATTTTATAACTTGTTTTAAGCATTCAAATGTGAACACAAATGTACTATTTATTTCCTATATATAAATATATATGTATGTTACGGGCAATGTGTAGAATAATGACAACAAGGTTTCTGAATTATTAGTCCAAATCAACCATAGTTAATCATCAGGATCATTTATTTGAGCATCATTTATTAGAGCAAGGCAAAGAACTGTGGCACTTTGAATGACAGAGCTGATGGGTAGCTCTTCATGCGCACTTTTTGGAAACACATTCGTTCAATGCATAATTTTAATATGCCATATAACTTTTAATGAATAAAACAGTTAACATAAACCATTATATTTTTTGTCTGTGTTTTAGTTATTAAAACAACTCAATATATAAAGCGCGCTGACAGAAGGGGCCTTGAGCTATGAGAGGCACGCCCGAAGAGCTAGGGGCGATGAGTGCCCGCGCAGAACATAGCGATGGACCCACTGTTGACTAAGCGCCATCGAGTTATTCCATGTCGGAGGATGATTATATTCTTTGCCTTCCCTTAAATCCAACGTTAATTTAATAATGACAAAATATTCTTGAATTGGATCCATACTGTTTTCAGTATAATGTAGGTTCTGGCCTCTGGGGGTGGTTAGTGCCAGATGTTTAGACCACCATGTAATACATTTTTTCCCTTATTCACAGTCTAGCCAATTTTGTTTTGTGCTCATGGCACCTGATACTAGAAAATATTTTAGGTGTAGGGTTCTTGAATCAGTGATTCAGCTCTGTAATATATAAAACAATGCATTCAACACATTGCCCGGTCATTCTACAGAATGATCACGTTAAAAGATTCTACACATTGCCTGCATTCAACACATTGCCCGTAACATATATATATATATATATATATATATATATATATATATATATATATATAGAGAGAGAGAGAGAGAGAGAGAGAGAGAGAGAGAGAGAGAGAGAGAGAGAGAGAGAGGGAGAGATGTGCTTGTATAAAGAGAGTTCAGAAGTGTAACTGTTCTGCAGTATGTATGTTATGTATGTATATAGAGAGAAGTCAGGTGTGTGACTATGCTGCAGAATAAGTATAATTTCACATTTTCCAAAGGAGAGCTTGCAATCTAATGTAAGCCAATATAAATTATCCTCTTTACTTAATTTGCTTTCAGTAGATCAAAACAGTGACCCCTGGTGTCCAGAATGGGTAGAAGGGGCATGGCCAGCACCTGGACGAGGGTAGAAATGTGCTGGGAAAGGTATATAAGCTCAGGTGGGTCTTTCTCTCCCTAGGAATGGAAGGTCTGTTAGACCTTTTGAAGGCCCAAGCAGCCCAGCAATGGCTGGACTGGTAAGGGCTAGACTGGAGGAACAAGCAAATGTTTCCCCTCTACCCCTGAGCACCAGTGGGAGGTCTCTACCATGTGTTGCTGAACTGGTTAGTCCCAGTAAATTCATTCCTTGTGGAATTGGTAAGGGTGACATTTTATACACAGGGAATCATTTGTCCATCTTCATCTGACAGTCAAAAGCAGATCCAGATGCCAGGAGGAAATACGTTTTCCAAAAACAGATCAAGAGGCCAGGGGCAAAACAAGAGGGTTGCAAGCCCTTGTACTTTGTTGTGTTCCTATTTGCATCTGAGATCCAAGGGTCCTCTTTGAATTCACGTGGATGCCTCATATCTAGCTAAATCTTAATTTGTCAAGATCTTGAAGAAGAGCAACATATTGGAGGATGGACTATGGTTCTCATTCCTTTCACACTAAGGGTGCTAGGTTGGAGTTCCTGGAGGAGGATATCAAACAAGCCGTAGATGGGAGTCAAGATACTTCCATTCATATGTTTGCCCTGAGATCCTCTACTAATCTGTTCTGCTCTTCTACTTCAGGTGGCAGAAAATATGCATATTTGAACATTTACTTCTACTGGACCAAGAGGAGTGTCAACAGGGTCTCCAATTTGGTTTGTACAATGAGACATATGAGGTCTGCTGGCTGGCTTGCGTGGTCTATGGTGGCAGGATGTCATAAAAACTGTCCTGGATTATGTAGCTTACTTTGGCCCTGGGCGGATTGTTTTCTTTTCACAAGGGGATAATGATCTGGGCTTGTTGCCAACGAAAATCCTGATCAAGTGGATGTAAACTGACCTGTTTAAAATTGTGTAGTGTGATCTAAGATGTTGCTTTGATGCAATGGCCAGTGGCTATTGATCCTGCAAAACTCGAGAACTGCAGGAAGAAGGTCAACAGGACCTTATTTATTAAAAAGAGGGAAGGGATTGCTCTCCGTCATGCCACCTTTGAGTCCCTGGCTATCACATATATAGTTGTGAGCATACGAGCCATTGCTCACGCTTGAGAAGCGAGGGGCCGCATTTGCGGTGGTGGAGCATCCCAACGTCTCCACAAATGCGGGTCCTCGCAAAGCACTTAGGCAATGAGCACCACAGGTGCTCATTGCTGGCAAACCTCGCGTAGCAAGGCGAGCCGTTAAACCCACATCGGAACCAACCTTAACGTAACAATCACCCACACGCACTAAGAATCCGACTATAACGGCCGACCCGCGCGCAACTAAAAACAGTGAAAACACACCAAATACTCACACAAACTACATAAAAAGCTTACCCATAGCAAGGGGGGGGGGGGCACCCGGGACCTCTGAAAGTGAAGTTACACCTCCATTTAAGTCCAAATTCCCGAGTTCAGACACAGGAAAGAGAAAAAATGACCGCCGAAAAAAATGAAAACGAGGCTCAAAGACCCAGGACCGCCCAGCCACCTACAACTTACCCGAGAAGGGATCCGAGATAAGCTCGGAAACCCGCATTAACCCCAGGGGATCCAAGATAAGCTCGGAGCCCTGCATTAACCCCACATTAACCATCGCAGTGGGGGTCCCGATTGCACGCGATCGGGGACCCCCGCTGCAATCAAAATTCCTGTGTTACAGGTCCTTAAAGGACCGTAAAGGTCCTTAAAGGACCCGTTGTAAAAGAAAAAAAATATACACTCTCACCCTGTCAATCATGGGGGTCAATACAGACCCCCATAAAATCCTCATTAACCCTGTCACTCATGGGGGTCAATATAGACCCCCATAAACCCATCATTAACCCTGTCACTCATGGGGGTCAATAGAGACCCCCATAAGCCCTTCATTAACCCTGTCACTCATGGGGGTCAATACAGACCCCCATAAACCCATCATTAACCCTGTCACTCATGGGGGTCAATATAAACCCCCATAAGCCCTTCATTAAGCCTGTCACTCATGGGGGTCAATACAGACCCCCATAGGCCCTTCATTAACCCTGTCACTCATGGGGGTCAATACAGACCCCCATAAGCCTCTATTTAACCCCATCAGTCCCATAAGGGTATATTAACACCATTATGGGCTGTTACAACACTACATTAACCACATAAGTGCCATGATGGTCCTCAAGGACCATCATGACACTAAGTATAAACACTATACTGCACTATACCACCCCCAATAAAACATTAAATATCAACTAAACACCCTCTACACTAACCTATTAACACATACACTACCTACCCCCTATTAACCCCCACCACTCTAATTACAGAAAATAAAAAAAGCCTAAAGTCACACAAAAAAAAAAATCTACATTACATGAAATAAAAAACCTAACTCACAAAAAAAATAAACTACATTACAGAAAATAAAAAAACCTAAGTCACAAAAAATAAAAAAGGAACATTACAGAAAATAAAATAAAAACATTACAACCCCCCCCTCACTAGAAAAATAAAAAAATACACACCTGAAAAGGAAATACATATAATACAAATACATACAATACAAAATCATACAATACAAATACATACAATTACAATACAATACAATTACATACAATACAATACACCCCTATCTAATATACATCACACAATCTATCTAAATAAATAGCATAATCTAATATACATCCTATCTATATAATAATACATCCCCAATCTATCTAAATAAATAACACAATTTAATATACAATACATCCTATGCTATCTACATAAAACGCATACCCTAGCTAACATACAATAAATTCTATCTATATATTAACTAATCTAAGTCTAAGCTAAAATAAAATAATTAAGACCACTTACCTTTGCAGATGTCCATTGAGATCAGCCACCTACGAAAAAAAAATTTAAAAAAATTAGTGCAACACGTTTACAGTTCTAAAATAAACATTCGATACATTCTATACAATCAAAATATTCTACTCACCTTTCCGGCATGTCCCGTCCTTATTCTTTTAATCCTTCTCCGGCCTGGCACCTGTTAAAAAAAACACAACATTAATACACATACATCAAAATAAAATAAGCATAATCTACATTCTACTTACCTCCCCGCGATGTCTCTGGCCTCCTCCGGATCCTCTTCTGCCACGCCCTGTATATAAAAAAAAATATATAAATATATATACTTACATCCGCACTCCCGGACATCCCCGACGCTAATGAGGCTCCAGGAGACTTTTCCCGAAGAAAATAAGCAATAGCGCCTTCTGATTGGTTGAAAATGCTGTCTATCAAATTCACCCAATCAGGAGGCGCCAATGTGTGAGCCAATCAGCAAGGGATACACCCTAAAATCCCACTCTGATTGGATAATGCACCTGTCAATCTTTATTTAAACCAATCACAAGGCGCAGATGCCTTCAGCCAATCACAATGGAATACACCCCCACAGGGTGATTGGTTGGAGCCTCTGCGCATTTTGATTAGTTGCACTGACAATAGCCAATCACAATGGAATACACCCTCACGTACTGATTGGTGAAGGATTTGCGCATTCTCATTGGCTACTGTTAATATCAATCAATTTTACAGCCAATGGGAAGGCGCAGATGTCTTCACCAATCAGTACGTGGGGGTATATTCCATTGGGATTGGCTGATGGCAATAAAGCCTTAGGATTGGTTCAAATAAAGATTTACAGGTGCGTTATCCAATCAGCGTTGTATGTTGGGGTGTATACTTTTTTCATTGGTTCACAAATGGGGTCTTCTCATTGGCTGAATTTGATAGACAGCCTTTTCAGCCAATCAGGAGCCGCTATTGACAATTTTATTCTGGAACACTCCATAGGAAGGTCATTAGCGTCGGAAACATCCGCCAGGGCGGATGTGTGTCGCTTTTTTTATTTTTTTATTGCGCGGATGCTTCCGGAGAAGACGAGGAGGCCGGAGACATTGCTGAAAGGTAAGTATAATGTAGATTGTGTTTATTTAACTTTGGTTTATGTTTACTAATGTCATGTTTTTTTTTTACAAGAGTAGCACCGGACAAGATGCAAAGATGGACGACGGAACATGGAGGACGTGACATGCTGGGACGTGACATGCTGGAAAGGTGAGTATAATATTTAAAATATTTAGAATGTTTAGAATGTTTAGGTATTTCATGTAAACGTGTTGTATTAATTTTTTTTATCTTTTTTACCGTAGGTTGCTGATCTGAAGAAACATCTCAAAGGTAAGTGGTCTTAATTATTTTATTGTAGCTTACAATTAGGGTGGCTATATTATATATATATATATAGCATGTATTGTATATTAGATAGATAGCAAGATAGAGGGATGTATTATTAGATAGTATTGTATATTAGATAGTGGGATGTATATTACATTATATAGTGGCATGTATATTAGATAGTGGCATGTATATTAGATAGTGGCATGTATATTAGATAGGGGTGTATTGTATTTAATTGTATTTTATTTAATTGTGTTGTATTGTATTATATGTATGTATTATATGTATTTCATTTTCAGGTGTGTAATTTTTTAAAACATTTTGTAGTGAGGGGGGGTTGTAATGTATTTTGTTATTTTCTGTAATGTTCCTTTTTTTATTTTTTGTGATTTAGTTTTTTTTTTTTTGTTCTGTAATGTACATTTTTTATTTTGGGTGATTTTAGTTTTTCTTATTTTATGTAATGTAGATTTCTGCTTTTTGAGGAATTTAGTTACTTGAGGCACACAGTACACTCTTATTGTGTGACAAACAGCATTTCAACACTTTCTTTTATTAACCGCCACTTTTTGATAGGCAAGTCGTTAGTCACATATATAGTTGTGAGCGTACGAGTTGTTGCTAATGCTTGCGGGCTCGTACAGCGAGCCAAGGCCCTCGCATAGCGAGGGCTGCGGGCGAGGGCCTCAGTTGCTGGCATGCAACTGCGACCCTAGCAAAATTTACGTTCAAACGCAAACAACCACACAACAACCGCGACCACGCAAACAACACGACACACCAACTACGACCCTCGCAAACTTTACCTCGCAACGCAAACAACATACGAGACACGTTACCACACATTACGA
Organism: Discoglossus pictus; assembly: GCA_027410445.1. NCBI lineage: Eukaryota > Metazoa > Chordata > Amphibia > Anura > Alytidae > Discoglossus > Discoglossus pictus. Next base: position 35,810,730 of record CM050175.1, read on the forward strand.
CCTCGCAACAATCGGACGCAACTCGCGAACATTACAAAATTCAAAACACAATAAATACACACACCACATACATAAAAAGCTTACCTACAGCAAGAGAAAGCATCCAGGACCTCAAAAAAAACAACTTACACCTTCATTTAACTAAAAATAAAAGAGTTTCAACACAAAAAAATTCGCTAAGCGACAGAAAAAATGGCCGCCGAACAAAACGAAAACGAGGCTACAGCACTCTAAACACGCAAAACACCACAAGAAACTCGCAAAACACCACAAACGACCTACGGATATTCCGTTAAGACGCATACCACACATTACCCGCCATTTTACGCCAATGTGGAAGTACACAACTACGCTAACGGTTTGGTCTCGCGCACGCACACTATTACACTGCACACATTCAGCACGCTTACACAGCAGCTCCACACCACTAATGCTGCAGCAACATCAAAACAGATTGCAGCTCTTCAACACAATGCTTTAAAATAGGTAAAGTATATTAATTTATTAATGTATTATATATTTCAGTAGTACACACCAAACAGCATTAGCTACCTTACAATTTCATTGCCGTCATTTTTTGACGGGCAATTCTCTCGTCACATATATAGTTGTGAGCAATATGGATTGTTGCTAACGTTGCGGGCTTGTGCAGCAAGCCATCAGCAACTGCGGCCAAAGGCGCTCCTCATCCCTTTCCCCCTCTCCGATTAACCCCCCCTCCCCTCACTTACCTTCATCACGCTGTTCTCCATCGAGTTTTCTGTGTCGGGACCCGGCATATGCTAATAACGTGACGTCACATGTGCGTCACTTCATTAGCATATGCCAGGTCCGACACAGCCAGAAGACGCGATGGATAGCAGCAGGAGCCTCAGGGGTTGCATCACCCCCATTGTCTCCTCCTCCTTCCCCTCATCCTCCTCCTCCCTCCCCTCATGCTCAAAAGTACAGTTTGTAAGATTGTCATATATTTTTGTGTGTGTGTTTCTGTGTATGTTTCTTGAGTGTATATCACATATAATAGTTGTGGATATACGGCCTGTTGGTCACGCTTTGCGAGCCTCGAGAAGCGAGGCGAGCTGTTGACGTCTGCAGTACGCAGACTTAGGCTGCAATGAGCGCCAAAGGCGCTCATTGCACTGCGAGCCTCGAGAAGCGAGGCGAACAGTTGAATGAGCACCGAGGTCAGTAGGAAATAGCAGGGTGCACAAAATTACATCCCGTAGGACTTGGAAACCGAAGGACGTAGATGGACTGTGTGCCTAGGAAAATTACCACTTTAACGGCCAAAACAAGGAACTCGAAAGACCTGAAAAACAACAAATATGCCTCAAATTAACTTACACACTCACACATAGCACAGGGGGAGAGACAGTGAGCCTATGAGCGAGGTAGCAAGTTAATTTAAGGCATATTTAATGGTTTTTCAAGAAAGAGAGAAAAGAGAGAAAAAATAGCGGCCGAAAAAACATAAACACAACGAAAACGAGGCTGAAGGACGTAAAAAAAAGCTCAAACAAGTAACACTTAACGCAAGACAGTAACACTTAATCCAAGGCAGTAACTCTTAACCCAAGGTAGTGACAGTCATTGCGAAGCCCCTAAAATACACGGGAGAGGCTCACAATGAGCGCAGCTGGGCTTGCGATGAGCGCCGTCATCGTTCATCGTGGGCCCTGTAAATTACACGGGGGAAGAGGCTCGCAATGATCGCCGAAGGGGCACAGAGAGGCCATATCCTCGGATTGTGTGGCAAACAGCATTACCAGCCTTACAATTTTACTCCTGTCATTTTTGACGGGCGAGTCACTAGTATGTTTCTGATTATATGTTTGTGTTTCAGTATGTGTATGTTTCCGATTATATGTTTGTGTGTATGATTCTGATTATGTTTATGTGAATGCTTCTGATTATATGTTTGTTTGTTTGTGTTAGAGGAAGTTGCTGGGGATGCAGTGTCAGCAGTGTATGGGGGAGTACAGGGATATCAGTGGGATTTTACGTAAACCACACTATTATCCCTTACTAAGCACTCCAAACTTCCACTTTTGTCTCTTTTCAATTATTGTACATAAAATGTAGAGATTTTAGCAATACCCCAAAAAGCTTGATTCCTCTAGTTATTTGTACAATTACACTCATTTATCTTATTCAACGCTTTTCAGACTTCTATGTGTAGTCAGTGCAGTGATTGCTGCTGAGGATAAAAGTAGAGAAAATGACATAACTTTGTGTTTCAGTATGTGTATGTTTCCGATTATATGTTTGTGTGTATGATTCTGATTATATGTTTACTAGCGACCTGCCCGTCAAAAAATGACGGCAATGAGATGTGTATGTTTGGAAAGTTGTTTAGTTATTAATTTACGTATTTGACACTTGTAAGGTTTTAGTTATGAGGAAATACGTGCTATTGTGATATTAAAGATGCTTATTTTTGTAAAATGTTCTTTTGTTGAACATCAACTGTTAAAGCATTTTGTATGAAAAATATTAACATTTCAATGTAAGTACAGTTGAACTTGAAATTAATCAGTATTGTAAATTTGAGGCAATGTTTTTTTAACATACATGTTCTATCTGAAGAATTGTTAACTTAAATATACATTGAATCCAGAGGAAGGCAAACAGTAAAAACCCTCCTTGAAACGTCGCGAATTGTATCAGAGAGGTAAACAAATGAATTCCTTCCTGACCCCATTAACTGGCGATCAGATTACTCCCTGGATTAATGTTTAACATAAAAGACAACATTTACATTGTGACTCAAAACGTGGTTGAGCTGTTAACATGAACTTTGTAATATGTCTAAGTAAAGAACTTAAAGTATATTTTTTTTAAACTTGAACTTTCTTATCTGTCTAACTAAGGAACTTGAAAAAAATTTTCAAACTTGTAACATTAGAAACAGTAACATAGTTAATTAATATTTTAACCTAATTTGTGAAAATAATGCAAGGCAAGTGTTTTGCGAGTCTTATCATCCCCAAACAGTACTTCCATTAATTATGAGTGAATTGTTTATTGATTTTTCAATGGTTGACCTTTGTTTGTTCCTGTGATTTAAAACGTTGTTGACCTCTTAACATGAACTCTGTAATATCTCTAAGTAAGGAACTGGAAAGTATCTTTTTTGAAACTTGAACTTTCTTATCTGTCTAACTAAGGAACTTGAAAAACATTTTTTCAAACTTGTTACATTAGAAACAGTAACATAGTTAATTAACATTTTAACATAATTTGTGAAAATAATGCAAGGCAAGTGTTTTGTGAGGCTTATCATCCCCAAACAGTTCTTCCATTAATTATGAGTGAATTGTTTATTGATTTGTATTTTTTAATGGTTGACCTTTGTTTGTTGCTGTGATTTAAAACATGGTTGACCTCTTAACATGAACTTTGTAATATGTCTAAGTAAGGAACTGGAAAGTATCTTTTTTAAAACTTGAACTTTCTTATCTGTCTAACTAAGGAACTTGAAAAAAAAAAATTCAAAATTGTAACATTAGAAACAGTAACATAGTTAATTAACATTTTAACATAATTTGTGAAAATAATGCAAGGCAAGTGTTTTCTGAGGCTAATCATCTATAAACAGTAAGTCCATTAATAATGACTGAATTGTATTTTTGATTTGTATTTTTCAATGGTTGACCTTTGTTTGTTGCTGTGATTTAAAACGTTGTTGACCTCTTAACATGAACTTTGTAATATCTCTAAGTAAGGAACTTGAAAAACATTTTTTCAAACTTGTAACAGTAGAAACAGTAACATAGTTAATTAACATTTTAACATAATTTGTGAAAATAATGCAAGGCAAGTGTTTTGTGAGGCTTATCATCCACAAACAGTACTTGGTTGACCTGTTAACATGAACTTTGTAATATGTGTAAGTAAGGAACTGGAAAGTATATTTTTGGAAACTTGAACTTTCTTATCTGTCTAAGTAAGAACTTACATTTTTTTGTTGAAACTTGTAACATTATAAACAGTAACATAGTGAATTATGATTTTCACATAACTTTTTATTAAAAGTATTAACATTTGAACTTTAAAATAATCAGTAATGTAAACTTGAGGTAATGTTTTTTTAACATGCAAGTTGTATCTGAAAAATTGTTAACTTTAATATACATTTAATCCAGAGGAAGGCAAACAATAAAAACCCTCCTTGAAACGTAGCCAATTGTATCATAGAGGGAAAAAAAATAATTCCTTCCTGACTCCATTAACTGGCGATCAGATTACTCCATGGATTAATGTTTAACATAAAAGACAACATTTACATTGTGACTTAAAACGTGGTTGAGCTCGTAACATGAACTTTGTAACATGTCTTAGTAAGTAACTTGAAAGTATATTTTTTGAAACTTGAACTTTCTTATCTAAGTATTGTTCTGAAACTTGTAACATTAAAAAACAGTAACATAGTTAATTAACATTTTAACATAATTTGGAAAAATAATGCAAGGCAAATGTTTTGTGAGGCTAATCATTCATAAACAGTACTTCCATTAATTATGACTGAATTGTTTATTGATTTGTATTTCTGAATGGTTGACCTTTGTTTGTTGCTATAGTAATTGTTTTAAATCGCACATATAGTTTGGTCTCTGGAAAAGTGGTTCTTTAAAAAGAGAATGCAAGAACTTAAACTTGTTGCACGCTGTGTAAGCACTGTTCTGTATGTGTTTGACAATTTAATGTAGTTTAACAGGAAAATATTATTTTTGTAAATGTAATTTCTGTTGCCTAATAATGACCTTTTGATGGGAAGGGACATTTATGTGTATTTGTTTAAAAAATGTGGTGGTTATAATGTGTTTTTTTATATTTTTGCATTTGCTTTTAAATTTGTTTTGCATGGCTTTTGTTTCTTTAATGAAAAGTTAAAGTACTTCATAGTAGACAATGTTTTTAGTAAAAATATGTCCAACTTCTAATAAATCACCTTGACTTTCATTCTTTTCAATGTAAACTTTAATAGCCTGTGGATTTTTTCATCGTGATAACGCAACGTACAATTGGCCATGTGCAAATACTGGTTCTTGAAAGAAAATACCCACAGATTTGAACGTTTGGCCTTGTGATTTATTAATGGTCATGGCAAATGCCATAATGATGGGAAATTGTCTTTTTTGAAGCATAAAAGGGAGACTACTTTCACTTGGTGCTAAATCTATTCTTGGTATGAAAACTCTCTCCTTTATGGGTACCAGTTAAAATTTCAGCATCTATGAAATGGTCCTTTAATTGTTGAACAATTAATCTTGTCCCATTGCATAGGCCTTTTTTGAGGTTCATATTTTGCAGTAACATGACAATTGCACCTTTCTTTAGCTGCAAAATATGTGGTGGCATTCCAGAAGGAGTTAGTGAGTTTATGAATTCAGTGGAAAAGTTAGCCTGACTTTCATTGTCATCAGCAAATACAGAATCAGCACTGTGATAATTTCTTTGTGGTGCATTCATTTTTTTAAAGATTTCATTATTGAGGATTAATGCATCCTTATTTTTATACGTTAGTATGACTTGGTTGGCAAGCTCTGAATATTCCTGGTTATTTATGCTACCTTCAAATATAGCGGATATAATATCTTGGTGACAAATCATATGAGGTGGGATCTGCACAGTGTCGTCAGGTAAATGTGGTATTTTTTTTCTGTTCTGCCTTCTCCAATTTTAATAAGCCAATCATTGAAATCAGTTTGTCCTTCTGATCTCATGTTTTGTTGCAGTTGAAGATGGGTAAAATGTTTCCATAGTGTGCTTGACTTTATACAGGTTTCGATAATGTCAGTTCGATTTCCATGTACAACGACAGGTAATGTTTGTCTAAAATCGGCACCTAACAACATTACCTTTCCACCAAATGGAAAAGTACTATCCATAACTTCACGAAGCAAACGGTCAATACATTGAAGGGCATAGCATGACATCATTGTGGCCTCATCTATTATAATTAATTTACTTTTTTTCAATTTTTTTGCTTGTAATGATGTCATGCGAATATCTGACACAGAGGTTTCTAAAATAGGCACTGGCAGTTTAAAGCCACTATGTACAGTTCTTCCACCTTCTAACAAAAGTGCAGCAATTCCAGTAGTGGCAAACGGCAGTGCTATTTGACCTTGTGCTCGTACAGAACTCATTAATTATATAGATAAGTTTTTCCTGATCCGCCAGGTCCATCAAGATAGAAATAACGCTCTGTGACCATGTCATCATCTATTGCATTTTTAATGGCATTAAATGCTTGCAATTGTAACGTATTTAAAGTTGCAAGTCTTTCTTCTGTTCTTTCTACTTGTAGTTAAATGTCATAGTCTTCAAAGTTTATATAATCTATAAGACCTGGATCAGGCAAATTAAAACTTGCACAACTTAATCCATGAGTTAAAAATACTTCTTGGATTTCCATTAACGCTTTTAAGTGTGCAATCGGTTCATTGTATAGTCGCATAAAGTCTTCAGCCATATTACTTTTAAATGTGTCCCACAAAGCTAATGCATTTGGAGCATTTGAGAAGATACAAATAAATGCAAATTGTTCTCTCATCTGCCGTGGCATTTGACATTGTGCTGCTTCTTCTAAACATCTTTCCCATTCTGTATCATCAGCTAGTAAGTTTCTATGTCTTGCAGCTAAATGGAAGGATTCATATACTATGTCATTAAAGTTAAGTGTTCAAAACTTTGTGATCCAGGAACATTTAAAAGTAATATTCGTAAGCAAAAACGTTCAACATCTCTTGGACTGACTTTGTAAATTCTTGGGATTATTTTATTTCCTCTGCTTTTTCTAGGTCTCCATAATCCATTCACAAAAACATAGTGATATGGAATTTCAATATATAAGAATTGTGTTGCTTGTGAATCTGTGGAATTTAATTCAAACCATGCAGTTAGTGTAGTGTGACGAAGTTCACTTTGGGCAAATGCATTACTTTCATTTCCAGCATGGAAATACACTAAATGTCTTTGTGGCAAATGAACTGCTAATCTATATACTGCATGTGATCTATCATGCATTTAAAATTTTAAAAGCCGCCACATAGCTTCTGGCGCACTGACATAGCGAGCATCTACATGAGATGCACGTTCATCATGTACTAACTCACTACTTTCAGTGTTGTCTGCACTTTTGACGACTACAGTAGCTGCATCATAGCCTTTGTAAATATATTTGCACACATATTTAATGGATTTGATGGAAGTGCAGGCTTCTACATTAATGTGTGCGTTATACTTCATGAGTAAATGGGGATTGTAGGGTACTACATATCTATTGTCAACTTTTTTCCCACGAATAATGGCTCTATCTCCTTCTCTTCTTCTATAAAGTGGATAGCCATCACAATTGGCATAGGTTTTGTCTTTATAATCTTTTGGAAAATCTTTGGAACATTTATTATTTTCCATACATGGTGATTGTGGATTAAGCTCACCACAGGGTCCATGAATCATGCGATGAGTAACAATCTCATATAGTCTACCATATAGTTCTGGATCTGGTAGTTCAGCAACAATGACTGCATCCACTTTGTCAGAAGTATCTAATTTATCTTTTTCTTGAAGTATTATGAGAAGATGTGCATGTGGAAGGCCTCTTTTTTGAAATTCAATGGTATATACATAAGCAAGACATTTGCCAAATAAGTGACTTATAGTGATGTCACGTATTAATTCATTTAATTTAATCTTAAAAACTCTGGCTACTAAATCTGGTCTATCAGAAGCACTTTGGCCAAGAAGTACATTTTGTGTAATTTCTGGCCATTGGGGATTACATGTAAATGAAGGAAATAAATCAGGTTTTCCAAATTTGGTGACAATAGCCATAGCATCATTGTATCTTTCTCTCATATTTCGAGGAGATCCTTGAAAGGAAGATGGTAAAATGATGGCTTTGCCAGCTGTCATGTCTCTGCTTGTAGCCACCTCAGCAACATAGTCCATTAGTCCAGAATATTGTTCTACACGTAGTTTATCTTGTTGATATTTTATAAAGTTTAAATTATTGGCCTCAACTTGCAAATAGGAATCAATAATCCATTGTTGTGTTAGTTTCCCACCACATAAAATTGGATTAAATGTATTTTGAATGGCAATTTGAGCTACTTAAAATTCAAGCATAGAAACATTATTTCGGATTCTGGCTTTAGCATTTGGGTAACTGGGAAGTGTTAATTTTGGTTGCCAACCTGCTTCTCTGTGTGGGAAAAAATGGGATATGTCATTGGATCTAAATTTGGACTTAAGATACTCATATTAATGAATGGTTGCTCCTCATTTCTGGGATATATTCTAATATCTCTTTGAAATGGTGGTTCTCCTTCATCATTTTGAAACACCATTGCCACCTCATTTGATGTTGGCAAGTTATAATGACGTTTATAAGTATGTCTGTCTCTTTTAAGCACCATATTGACCTTTGGGATTGGTAATTGTTGTCTTTGTGCATGAAGTTGTGGTTAATTTTCTACTTCTGCCAATTTTTTATAAGCTTTAGTGTAGGGGTTATTGGCCATAATGTTATCTAGCGCTATAAAAAACACTGGGTAAGCATTTTTTATTCTCTTCCAGCTGCATACGTTGGTCAACAGCTTCCATTGTATCTAGGACATATAGTTAAGCAAATTTTCTTTGCTCTCTTTCCTCTGGATGTAAATGTGAAGTACGATGGTAAATTTGGCCTTAGACTTTAAAACAGTAAAGGCCATGTCCTGGTACATTAGCAGCTAATGTTGCTCCCATAGATGCAAAGGATATGGCACTATTGTAGGATCTTATCTTTGTCTTAACATTTTTGTAGTTTGGAAAAGTAGGTTCAGTCATAATGTTTTGTAAATAGATTGGAAATTCTTTTCTTTCTGGAAGTTTGAACTTGCCTTTATCACAGCAACTAATACATTGGCCATCTCTGGGTCTCTCCTGTTTAAAATGATAAGCCTCACAAAACTGACATTGAGTATTCATGTCCCCACAATTAGGAACCTCTACTGCTAAAGACTTGAGTAAAGGACAATTTGCAAAGCATATATTAGTTTCATTTTCAAATTCATCAGGTGAAATGTCATGTAATGTTTCAGGAACAGGTTCTAAATTCTTTGTTTTTTTGGTGGCTTTTTTTGGTATATCTTTTATTGGTTTAGGTAAAATGCCATGTGATGTTTCCGGAACAGGTTCTAAATGCTTTGTTTTTTTTGGTGGCTTTTTTTGGTATATCTTTGAATTTTTCAGGTAAAATGTCATTGGATGTTTCAGGAACAGGTTCTAAATGCTTTGTTTGGTTAGTAGCTTTTTTTGGTGTATCTTTAATTTTAGAAGGTGATAGTCTTTTGCTTGCAATTCCTTTGCGCTCTTTTTCTTGTCGAATTTCCTTCTGCTCTGGTGTCTGCTGGCTGTCCAATCTCTGTCGTCGTTCTCTAGCTTGCCGTCTTATCTTTTCTTGTTTGCTCTCGTTATTAGCCATGTTAATCTGTAAAAAAAAATAATGTATCATTAGTTTATTTTGAGATGTTAAGTTTGTTTTTAAAAAAAAATCTTATCAACAGTTTGTTTCTATGTGATTGTAGTTCATTGTAGCTGTACTTTCTTTGTATTGTTAAATAAGTGTTTTTTATTTTTGTGCTTTTACTTTCTGTCGTAGGTTGTAATTTTTGCCTTACATGCATAGCACACTCAAGGTAATTACACTATAGCTTCTTCTAGATGTAGTAGGTGTATTTTTTTGGTTTGTTAATTTATTTTTTTGTTGTACTTTTGGCTTATAGGGATAGTAGAAGGCAGAAATTAGTCTTTGTAATTTATCATACAGGGGATTGTTATAATAGTATTTTTATATTTTATTTAAAGGCTTATATGTTGGGGCTCTGAAAATGTTTCTGTTGTTGTTTTTTGGGTGTTAGTACTATTTGTTGTACTATTGTATTTTATGTGTGTGGTTAGGTTTTATGCTTAATATTGTACATTAGGACTGGTAATTTAGAATGACTAATTTTATTTAGTCTGTGTTTTGAGACTTTTGTGGACTATGCTCTTTTTTTTATTTTTTGGCTAGATTGAAGTTTGGATTTACTGTTAAACATTATTGTCCATAAAAGACAAATAAGAGGTAAATGAGAAATGTGTCAGTTATATTTTGTTAAAATGTATAGTTAGTGGTTGTTATTCTTTATTTTTTTTTCTGTTGACATGGATGCAGAGCAAACATGTTTATTTAGTTTTCTCTTTTTTTACTTGTTATACTGTACCTTGGTTGAAGTGTGATTTCAAGCAGAATCTTTGTTGGTCCTCTGTTGAAAGTCTTCGTCCGATGCTCTTCACGCAGTGTCTGTTGTAAAATAAAAAGTAAAATGTTATTTTCTTTTAATGTATTTGTACTGAATATCAAATTGTATTGTTTTGTTCTATTGTATCTGTTATGGTGAATTTTACTGCTATGCTGTCTTTTGTGCAACCTTTTAAAATACTTTAATTGTATTTGTATACAGGCTTATAGGTTCTTAAACAATAAAGAAGAATATTATTTAACTTTTCTATCTGTTTGTGTGATTTTTGGTACAATCCTGTTTTGTGTTCACCATATTTTGCATACTTTATTTGCTTAATTAGTCTTCTTTATAAGTATTAAATGATGTTGGACAGTAAAAATGAATGTTAATTGCCTTTTCTATATCATGGTAGGCTTTTTTGTTTTATCCTGTTTTGTGTTCACCACTTTTTAGTTGCTGCATTTGGCTTGTGGGTGATGGTTGGAGGTTATTTTACAGTAAAGAGGAGGAATAATTTTGTTTTATGTATGTTGCTAATGTTTTGGATGCTATCCTGTTTTGTGAACACCTGAACACCTCTTTTTTTTTTCTCTGAAACTGTCTTTCTTTGTAAGTTGTATAGGTGTTTGTGAAATTTGTTGAACTGTGTTGTTTTAGTCCTTATTAAATTTGTATTTTTTTATTTGTTGTACTTTTAATTTTTATATTGGTGGCCATTAAACATATATATTTCTTTTTTTTTTCTACTTCTTATACTATACCTTGATTGAAGTGTTGTTCTTTTCCGAATGACAGAGTGTCCCCTCCTGCCAATCTTAATCCGCCAGTCTTCTTGTAGTATCTGTTTGAAAAAGAAAGTTAAATGTTTAATTGTATATTTCTTCTTTTTGATTTAGCAAAGCATGGTCTTTTTCAGCATGTAATGTTTTTTTCTATCATACGTCTTCTTCTTTCTTTGTGTTCTTTAAAAGGGATTCTGGTTCACAGTGCACGGTGCAAATTCTTGAGTGACGCTGTTGATGCAGAGTCTGTTTGAATAGTGAAAAAAAAGGGCAAAGATTCAGCTTCAGGTTCCATATGTATTAGTGTCATTATTTGTTGCTATGAGTTGCAGTAAATTAATGTCATATGTTTCTTGTAGGGCCTATACACATAAATGTGCATGTGACATGTCACTATACATAATACAAATAAATGTGCGTGTCACATGTCACTATACATGAATCACATTTTCATAATTAAAGTTATTTATTTTTTTTGATAATAAAATGTAATATATTATATATTATATATATATATTATAGCTTACCTCTCAGTTCTAATTTGCACAATGTAAAGTAGGAAATTAGGAAAAAATTATCTTCTCAAGTAACAGCAGCAGTTAACTATCCAGTCACTCCTTCGCTTCGCCAGGGTCCGCATTTGCGGCGAACTGCGTCCCTCGCTTCGTGAGCAACGGCTCGTATGCTCACAACTATATATGTGATGTGAATGCTTCTGATTATATGTTTGTTTGTTTGTGTCAGAGGAAGTTGCTGGGGATGCAGTGTCAGCAGTGTATGGGGAGTACAGGGATATCAGTGGGATTTTACGTAAACCACACTATTATCCCTTACTAAGCACTCCAAACTTCCACTTTTGTCTCTTTTCAATTATTGTACATAAAATGTAGAGATTTTAGCAATACCCCAAAAAGCTTGATTCCTCTAGTTATTTGTACACTTACACTCATTTATCTTATCAGACTTATATGTGTAGTCAGTGCAGTAATTGCTGCTGAGGATAAAAGTAGAGAAAATTACATAACTTAACTATTTCACTGGCAGAAGGGCCAACAATGCACGGTCCCCCTGCCAGTGAAGTGGTAAAAACCCTCAGTACAAAAATACTAGAGAAGAAAAGAGGTGCAGTGTGTGGCCAAGAGTCAGTAATTGTGCAGCAGGAAGGATTAATTCTGATTGATACAACTATGTGAGTGTTGGCTTTGGACCTTTATGGAATAATAAGATTAAAGTTTATTGTACAGGGTGTGGTTGGAGCTTCTTGTGTAATATCAAAAACTCTGCCAGGGGATAAATGAGGACATTGTCTGTGCTTATCATACAGGTTTTTTTTTTTCTGAAGCCTGGCGTGATGCCTCAGTCTTGCTCTTCTCTTCAAATATGGTATAATTTAAAACTAGGGATCAATCCTGTTTTGTGTTCGCCACTGCCTACTCTTGGAACGCAGACGTGCGCCATCTAGTGGTGAAAATTAAGTAGTTTACCTGCGCCATCTATTAATCTGCTCCTGTAGTGTAAAAACGCATCCAAATGAACCCCAACCCCATAACCCTAAACGACTAACCCTCTAACCCCCAAACCTCCTAACCCCTTCACCCTCACCTCCTAACCCTCTAAACCTAACCTTATTTCCCAAAATACAGTGTGTCCAAATCAGTGGCGGATCTAATAAATGGAGGGCCCCAGTGCAAAATTATTTGGGGCCCCTTCTTGCAACTTTTCTAAACAAGTTAGGTAGCTGTAAGGATCATTACATGTAAATATATATAGATGGTCAGATCACCCCTAGATTAAATTAATTAACTGCCCTGCCACCTAATAAAGTAAGAGATGCCGTTATTCAAGGCATTTTCATATCCTGTTATGGGCTTTGCACCAGCTGCACCAACAGTAGCTCTGACAATGCTCCAAGTATTAGTTCTTTGGAGATTAGCGTGAGCAATGATTTCTTAAAAGTAACAGAGATTGCAAAGTAGGAATAGCAGTAAAGGGAGACGGTGATAGGAGATCTAGGAGGAGATGATTGGCAGGCAGTGGATGATGTGATTTAAACAAGAGACGTATAGATAGGTCGGTAGCTGATAGATAGATCTGAGTGTCAAGTGATCAATGACAATTGAAGAATTTGTTAGAGAGAATGTGTAAATAGAGAATATTAGTGAATCTATGACTATACTGTAACGTAGATGTGTGTTTCTGTCTAGACCCAGGCCTAGGGCAGCAAGTTTTCAGGGGGCAGCAGGCTGCCTGAAGGTGTAGTGCAGTACATTGAAATATATATTTTATATTCGAAATGTCTATATGCAGTGATATTTCTGTCTGTAAGTGCATTGACACTTTGTGACATACCATATATACATATAAATTCACATACTCTTATGATTTGAGATATAGAAAGGTGAAAGGAGGAGCTGCAAGTAGGGGGTGTGGGTATGCAAATAAGAATGAGTGCAACATTATACCCTAAATACAACCAAACTAAATACAACCGAGGCATGCAATGAGCGGCAAAAAAAAGATAGAGAAGGAGAGGGAGGGAGAGAGAATGAAAGAGGGGGGAGAGAGAGTGAGAAGGAGAGGGAGGAAGAGAGAGAGTGAGAAGGAGAGGGAGAGAGAGGAGAGGGAGAGAGAGGAGAGGGAGATAGAGAGAAGGAGGGGGAGGGAGAGGGAGGGAGAGAAAAGAGGGAGAGAGAGGAAGGGAAAGAGAGTGAGAAGGAGAGGGAGAGAGAGGGAGAGAGAGAGGAAGGGAAGAGAGGAAGGGAGAGAGAGTGAGTTGGAGAGGGAGAGAGATGGAGGGAGAGAAGGAGGAAGAGAGAGAGGAAGGAGAGAGAGAGAGGAAGGGAAAAAGAGAAGGAGAGAGAGAATGGAGGAGGGAGAGACAGAAGGAAAGAGAGAATGGAGGAGGGAAAGAGAGAGAGGAAGGGAGAGAGACACACACAAAAACACATATTAAGGAATCAGAAGCCACTTATAAGGCTGTTATATGAAACTAGCGACTTGCCCGTCAAAAATGACGGCAATAAATTGAAGCCTGGCAATGGTGTTTGTCACACACTGCGAGCCTTTCCCCCCCCTCTACTTTATTGGCCTCACGATGAGCGCCTTCGGCGCTAATCACGGGCCTCACAATGAGCGCCGAAGGCGCTCATTGCGAGCCTCTCTACCCCTCTACTTGACGGGAGGGGCTCATTGCGAACCTCCCCCCCCCTCTACTTTACTGGCCTTGTGATAAGCTCCTTCAGCGCTCATCTCGGGCCTTGCAATGAGTGGCTTTGGAACTCATTGTGAGCCTCTCCCGCCCTCTACTTCCTCTCCCTTCCCTCTGTCTCTTCCCCCCCTCTCCCTCCCCTGTGTCTCTTCCCCCTCTCCCTCCCCTGTGTCTCTTTCCCCCCTCTCCCTCCCCTGTGTCTCTTTCCCCCCTCTCCCTTCCTTGTTTCTCCTTCCCCCTCTCCCTCCCCTGTTTCTCTTTCCCCCCTCTCCCTCCCTTGTTTCTCCTTCCCCCTCTCCCTCCCCTGTGTCTCTTCCCCCTCTCCCACTCCTGTGTCTTTCTCCCTCCCCTGTGTCTCTTTACCCCGTCTCCCTCCCCTGTGTCTCTTCACCCCGTCTCCCTCCCCTGTGTCCCTGCCCCCCTCATCCCTCCCCTGTGTTTTTCCACACGCTTGTCTGCCCGGCTACCCGCGCACGCGACGTCTTCGCGTGTGTTCGCGCGCGCACGCTTGCCGGCTACCCGTGCACGCCTGCAGTAGGGCTGATGTGAGCCATGGTGAAACTGCGAGTTGTCGTCAGTTGCGGCCCTTCCTTTGCGAGGGCCGCAAAGCGTGACGACAACTCGCAGTTGGACAATTGTAATATGTGATAGTTTGGTGTGCAAAATATAAACATATTGATATTGTAAATGTTATTAAAGATAAATGAAATACATTTATACTTGTGAGTGTGAAAATTTGAGTGAGTGGCCACTACATATATCATTTTTTGAGTGAGCGTGACAAAAGTGAGCCATAGAATACTAGATTCAACTTATCTTAATATTCAGACTCACAACTTTACCCTGTCTATAGGGCACTCTGCCGGTTCTGGATGGCTACCTTGTCATGGTGAAGGGGCTTGTGTACTTCAATGAAGCTGTGAGTTATACCATGTAGGGTCATCCAAGATGGGCAGGTCATAGAAGAGAGGTTAGGCTGATCACTCCAGTATCTTTGCCAAGAAAATCTTATAGATAAGCACTAATAAGCACACACGATGTGCTTGGCATGCTGCAGTCCATAGGGGCGTGGAGAGTAGGACATGACTGAACAACTGATCAACAACAACAAGAGACTTCTGATTGTGTGACTATTATCTAAGCTATCACAATCTGTGTTAGATTTATGTAATATTCTCCAATGCGAAAGTGTTGAACTTTGAAGCATTTATTTACTAACCATGCATCCTTTGGAATAGAGATATAGTTCTAATAGATAATCACTTCTTCCCCACAATAATGTGTTTAATTATTCCCAGCCTATGAGATTATGTGTCTGAGTTGAGATTTTAATTACCCTCACCATGGCAAGAAAGTTAACATCACTGTAATGTCTACTATTTGGTGAGATGTTTATGGGAAGACTTAATGAGCACTTCTGGTTACTATTAAGATTAAGGGCCTCATTAAATTCCAGCCTCGTAAATAAGAGGCTTCTACTTAAGCCCTACGTACTGCAAAGTTTCTCTAACTTACAATGCTATTACATTAGCCCTGCTGCGAGCAACGTGTGAGCTACGCAGCAGGGCCGTACATATCTACACTGCGTAAATGTACATGAGGAGTGACAGCCTGCGAGATGATATCGCAGGCTCCCACTCCGTGGGTGTGTATCCCATTCTGATTGGCTGAAGGCAGTATCAACTTAGAAATGACTGACAGGTCCATCAGCCAATCAGAATGGGATATAGGGGTGTATCCCATTCTTATTGGCTCACACCTTGATGCCTTCTGATTGGCTGAAATATGATTGACAGCGGTTTCAGCTAACCAGAAGGCAACATTACCGAAAATTTACTGGAGCATGCGCTACAACCCTCGTTTGCATCGGGGAGCTCCTTCAGGGAGGAGCTCCATTAGAATTTTTTCTTTTTTTAGCAAGTCTTTTTTGGAGGAGCTCCCCAACGCAAATGAGCGTTGTAGCGCATGCTCTGGTAAATTTTAGTGCGGGTCCTGTAAGAACCTTTAAAGTCCTTTCAGGACTTGCAAGGCAGAATTTTTGCATTTTAAATGCAGTGGGAGTCCTGATTGGGACCCCCGATGCAAGGGTTAATGTAGGGACACTGCTGGGTCGATGGGTACCACCAGCATTGGAGGGGGGTTAAGGTGTTAGGTGCCCCAGGGGTACAGTACCCCTGTGGCCTTGATTGCGCATCGTTGTGCAGTGGATTGCGCATGAATTGTGCATTTGTGTGCCGCGGACTGTTAAGGACCCGCAGCGGCACATTGGCCTTTTTTTAATGCAGCTGGGGTCCCTGCAGCAAGGGGTTAATGTGGGGACCCTGCAGGGGTCCCAATCAGGACCCCTGCATTATGAGGTTAATATTGGGACCCCGCTGCAAGGGTTAATGTGGGGACCCTCCAAGGGTCTTGATGGGGACCCCGCAACATGGGGGGGTTAATGTTAGTTGCCGCGGGGGTACTTACTGTACCCCTGCGGTATGGGGGTAACAATTATTGTGCCCCGGGCTCTTTAAGGACCCGCGGCAGGGAATTTAAGCCTCCAAGCCCGTACGAGTTTCGGGCTTGGAGGTCTGTAAATGCAAATATAAATTCAATGTAGCACTGTAAAGTGCTGTAATTGACGGGGGAACATTATGGGTGACATTAGGATCAAAAGCACTACATTCTCAAACTTGCACATCACCAAAAGCCAATACTGTAATTTCTGTCCAAAGTCCCACAGGCTTGAAGAAAAAGTTATGGGCTTGGAGGTCATTCAAGCCCCTAGTCCGAAACTTACAGGACCTGCAAGGCGGAATTTATGCATTTTAAATGCAGCGGGGGTCTCATTAAGGGTCAATGTAGAGACACTGGGGGGGTCCCGATGGGGGTTAATGTTAGTTGATGCGGGGGTAGTTACTGTACCCCCACATCATGAGGGTAACCTTTAGTGTGCTGCGGGTGCTTTAAGGACCCGTAACGGGGAATTTAATATTTTAAAATGCTGCAGGGGTCCCAATAGGGACCCCTGCAGCAAAGAGGTTAATGTGGGGACCCTGAAGGGGTTTCGATCGGGACCCCTGCTTTATGGGGTAATGTGGGGACCCTGCAGTGCATGGATAGCGCATTTGTGTGCCGCGGGCCATTTAAGGACCCACGGAGGCACATTGGCATTTCTTTAATGCAGCGGGGGTGCAGATCGGGACCCCCATTGCAAGGGTTAATGTGGGGACCCTTCTGGGGTCTCGATCAGGACCCCTGCAGCAAGGAGCTTTGATTTGGGAGCAGTCGGGAGGATACGTAAGGGCTTTGCAAGCCTTTGCGACACCTCCTTGGTGCAAGTAAGCTCAAGTTGCCTTTTTTGCCAGTTACAGGCTTGACGGGGTCGATCGGGAGGGGTGATCGGGGCAATTGAATAGCGATTCGGGACCTGTGGCTTTGAAAGATCAAAGGCTTTGGGGGAAGTAACTAGCGATTTCTCAAATCTCAAGGGATTGGAAGGAATCACAGGTTGCACCACATAATGCGATCGGAGCCTGCGATTGGAAGGCAATAGAATAGCAATGTAGCTTGCGATCAACCCTTGCGACCACGTTTCTCAAAATCAGAGCAATAGAATGAGGCCTTAGGTGCTTCATATACATTTATATTTGTAAATATATTTTTGTTAATTATTATTTTTAATTAATCCCCACCAGCTTGTAAGGGCAATTAAAATCTGGCCCCAACACCAAAGAAGTTGAAGAGCAGTGACTTAGACAACTGCTTAAATCGCATTACACATACACTGACATCTTGTGGCTGCTCTTAGTGTTACTTCATAATGCCATGGATAATTACTGTGGTTCCAGTGCTTAACACCAAATAGTTATTCAACTAGTTAAAAATTAGGACGTTTATTTACTAATTTAATAAAAATCCCCAAAACGCTGTATTAACAATAATAGCTGCTTCTGTGCAATGCCATATAACTCTCCCCTATTTGAATCTGCCCCATTATCCCAGTGTTTTTGTTAAACAAAACTTTCTTAACCCTAATAGTGCGCTTTATGGTGAAATAGGGGGATACAGGATCCTTTGTCTCAAAACAGAGACCTCCTAACTCAGAGGCTATGGTGTGCCCCTCCAACTATCTGTAGACCTATAAATACACAATCATCAGGCCAACTTGGTACTAATCAAAGATGACACTCCACATTGTCCAGAAACAACTAAAATCTTTAAAAAAAAACATATGTACATTCATACTGCTAAAAACAAAGGAACAGTTTTAGCCTCATATGTTCACCTCCAAAAGGTGAGGATATTTAGAGCCTCATTAAATTGAGCAATTGTAAGTTACTGGAGCCGTAAGTTAATTTGCTATTCAATTGACGTTTTTTTGAAAGCCAAAAATGACATACATGTTACGGGCTTAAAATCCTCGCAGTTGTTAAACCCGGAACTTACAGCCTCCCAAAGCCTTTGATCTTTTACGTCCGCAAGAGTTCCGATCGCAAATCGCTATTCAATTGCTACAATTCCTCAAGCCCGCAAATGTTTTCACACCCATAAACGGCAAATGTAGAAGAAAATCCTACGAGTACTAGAGAGGACCCGCAAATGGGTTTAAGGACATATGTGAAAGCAAATAAAAAATCAATACTGCACTGTAAATGATGGGGAAAGCGATGAAAGACATTAATTAGAATTAATTGCACACCAGTCTCAAGCTTGCAAATCGGCAATAATAAATAATTTTATGTTTAATTTCGGGGTTATATTGATCTCGGAAATCAATTAATTGATACATATCAGGCCACCCACATGGACTAGAACAGTATTGACATTAATTTTTATTATTTTGTGTTTTGCGAGTCTGCATATCGAACCTCCAAATGCTAATTGATTGACATGTAACCTCCATGTTTTACTGACCTAATGATGACGATCTAATTTTCTATTGTCTGTTTCTAAATGAGTACATACATGGTTACTAATATGCAATAAAAAACCTGATGGATATATGTTATTATTCCTGTTTCTCTGTTTATCAGTTAGAGAGGGTTTAAATACCCTTACTTCCTGTAAAACTATGGAATCACAATGTGGACAAAACTAATTGAAAATTGTTTCTATTGGGATATGGAAGCACCATAAGGATAAAATGAATTGCAATGCATTCACAAGGTCCATTTAGAATTACATAAATTGTACATAACTAAAAGTCTTAGTGTTACACAGAACACACTTACACCTTATGGCTGCTCTTAGACATAACACACTTACACCTGATAGCTATACTCAGAGTTACATACAAACACACTAACTCCTTGAGAATCACTTATAATTATACAGAAATTTCACACATATAATATTTTTTTTACAATGTACTTGCAGTATACTGTATGTAGGTAGAAGTAGAAAGATCAAAGCAGGTGAGAAATATTAGAGACACTGTCACCCCAAAATTAAGCTATTTGAAACAATACTCATCTCCGTGCTAATGAGGTTTGTGAGGAAATTCTTACAGGACCCCACTGATAGGACATCCATATAACTTACATATCCTCTCCTAATGAGGGACCAGGAAACCGAAAAAAGTCCATTGAAAGCTACACTGGAAGTCTTCCTTACATTTAGATGATGACGATGATGATGTGTGGCAATATCCTTGATCAGTTGGTAATGTTATGGTGAAAGCTGAACTAGTAGAGACCAGTTTTAAAGGACTTCATCAAGCCTACCTCAATCCCTCTAAGTAATACACCTAATCTCACATTGCATTTAATGGTATTACTTCTGCACCTGCAGGGCACTTAATACATTTATACATATTTGTTTGGAGTGCGGGAGAGTCCATACACTATGGGGGAAACTTCTACAACACATGCGTGGTGTGACCAAATTTGTGCATAGCCTTCGACTGGAAGAGTAATGACCTATCAAATAAACAACTTATGCCAAAGGATGTTAAAGTTGATGATGGATATCATTAAATACTTTGATTGTAGGAACCTTGGCTACAGTCAAAATGGAGCGTACTCTTAGGGTGGAAGATCTAAAATTGATAGGTTTTTGAACACACTCTGGGCCACAACGGCTTGTACACTTATGGGACCTGTGATTTGGCTGATGGTCACTATACTCTGCAACTGGGTAACAAACCGCATGAAGAGGTATAAGATCACAGTTTTGATGGCTGACTGGGACTCCCCCATCAATATCTCCACATAATTCTAGTTGGATACTTAGGGAGTATGTGCAAATGGTATGACTTAACTAAGCCATCTACTTCCGTTTGTGTTTTCCAAACGTAATAATTTACAAAACTGTTTGTTTGTTTTATTTTTAAGCTAGATTAAAAAGGAAAAACAAAAAAAAGCTAGTATTCCTGGTCTGGCCAAACCTGTGTGGTCTATATCCCAGACTCCCATTGTGCAGATAAAATGTTGCTGTGTATTCAAAGCTCACTTGTTTTTCCCTGTTACATAGTCTTTCTCTACACAGAGTTTCAAGTCCCAGTGGATGCAGGAACGGACTTATTGGATGACACCATTCTGAACACATTTGAAAACCTTGTCGCAGACTAAACATCCTTTATTAATGATTTTAAACTACAGTTTGTTACAATTACACAGTATTGTAGTCAGTAAAATTACCCTCTACCCAGAGGTGGATGCGTCAGTTGAAGAAACCTCTTAATAAGCCACTGGATAATTAGAACTAAGGCCCTATCACATGCTGCACACCAATAGAAATACTGTTTACTTCAGTCTTTATTTTACATAACACACAGACACCAGCAATTTACTCCATATATACACTCTGCATTAGAGCAGTTTATTCAATATATACATAACATAGATTTGCAGTAACATACAGGTCCCAGGACAATGTTAGCCCCTCTCACAGATGACCTCAATGACACTCTGCTCCATAGGTGCAGGATCCAGGCAGCGGTGGGCAGCGCTACCCACCACCTCATCCAATAGGCAGTGTACAAGGTTTTCATCACTCACAAATCGCCAGAGATATAGCTGCAGGTAGTGACAATCAACCTGGATCTGCTGCAGGCCAAAACGGCCAAAGGTGCGCAGGCGAACACACTCCAGGAAGGTCTTAAGGCTGATCTTAATGATACCTGTCAGGATGGACACCTAGGGGAGAAATTGAGAATGTGTGTGAGGGAAAGAGGTTGGAATGTACCTGCTCTGAATTAATTAAAGCAGGGGTCATCAACCGTTTAATACCTACCGCCCACTTGTGATGGTAACATTTCCTTACCAACCACTGGTACTGCAGTAACTCAATTTACCCAATCTCATTTCTGGTTACATACATCATATGACCCTTGCTATGTATCACCCTGTACTTACTAGATAGTGATCTGATTCTGACTGCTGTCCCTAGGTTCTCTCCCCAGCTCTCCAACCAGCCAAGGGTGGCGCTGTGGGTCTCCAGCATATGACGTAACTTGTCAGCGACACCACCTAGAAGTTACCCCGTCGCCCAACATGAAAGCTTGAATCGCTCACTAGTGGCCGGTAGTGATCTGGTTGACTACCAGTGGGTTAAAAAGGCTCTCAACTTAAGGATACTGCTCTAACCCATCAAGTAGTAGTAGGTGAAACTAAAAAAATGTTTTACTGAGTTACTGGTTCAGTGTTAGCTTTTATAGTACTTTAAGTTTTATCTGCATTTTACAGCGGTATACTGAGCTTACAAACTCTTTCCATTTCTGTCACTGACACTTAATATTCAGTTTTGTGATCCGATTGGGTAAAAAGGTCAAGGACCAATTAAAAAAACAGCAAGGCTATAGTTACATCACCTAACATGAACAGGTCTTGTATCAATGAAAGGTGGATGATATACATTTTAAACATATATCTGAAATTCTGTAAGTGAACTATTTCATAGACTAATTTCAAGAGCAACTTCGGTTTTGGTACATCTTCCCCTTTAATTAAAACAGACCAGATATAGATTTGGAGGAAGGTATGCAAGGGGAAAGGGGCATGGAAATGTGCAAGAGGCCAAGGAATCTAAAGGTTTCATTACATTGCTAAGTACAGAACCAAGTAACAGCAGACATTTGCAGATACACAGAGACACAAGTAGACAGTGTGGCATAAACACACAAGATAAGACAGCCACATGTAGACCATGTCAAACACCCAACTAAGGTAGACAGCTGCTGTTCTCACCTTGTTGAACTGGACGGTACTGAAGATGTCAATCCTCTCAGAAAACAACTTCTGAATGTTACTCAGGAGGTTGGTGTCCATGGGAGCACTAAAAGAGACACACAAGGCTTCAGGAGTGTTCGGACAAGATGTACAGAATCTGGTATCCATAAGGCAGGACGTAGAAGAGTGGCATATAGAGGTACGGACCTCTGGGGCTGTACACTGACCTTGGGGTGTAGCTTTGTGCGTATCTCCCCTGTAGACGAGAACTGCTGTACACAGAGAATGTGCGCTTACTGGAGTCGCTGCTGTGGGCTTTCCGGACACCCTCTTCATAAAGGACACCAACCTGAGGAATAGATATAGGGATTAGTGTTGTATGGGGGGGGGGGAAAGCTAGAAAGATTATATTAATGGCTTAGAGAGTCATACATGTATCACACAGGCCAAAACACCTGCTTTTCCCACAGAACTACTCGGTAAACATTATTCACACTATAGCAAGAATTCTGGGTAGTGACATGCAAATGAGGCTCAAAATGTACCATCTTTTTACCTCAGACTCACTTAACATGGCTATCTATTTATGACTATGGACCCTGCTCTTAGACATGCTTAAGAAGTTAACCATGGATTTGGGTACAGTGTCAGAAACCCACTCCCATACTGCAGATTTAACCTTATAGTGTGAGGCTGGTTCTTGCAAGTGTGAGGCTGGAGAGAAGCTCTGACCAGACACTAAATATGTTATGGTGGTAATGGATACCCATGTTAGAGGGTCTGAGATAAAAAAAAGGTTGTACACTTAGAGCTTAATTTGCATGTCACTACCAAGAATCCTAAGATATGGTGGAACTATAACATATTGCTGTGTCACAGTGATCGAGAAGCTGGGTCAGGTAGCTTTTTCATGTCACCTGTACATCGACGCCTGTGATATCCTCCACCACTCTCTTCATGACGGCTCTGACATTTCGCGGCTCGATGGTTGTCACCCAGTCTCGAGTCTCCACGCTCTTACGCAGCATCTGAGACACGACCAGGCCCTGACACTTGACGTACTGATTGAGGAGAATCTGAGCGGAGGAGCGAGCCAGGGTGCAAAGAGTGCTCACGGGAGTGACTGTGGAATGGTCCTGGAAGGGTAAGCAAAAGAAAGAAATGATAAAAGGGGCAAGGGTAGTATAGATATGGGGGGAATACATAGAGTGAGAAAATGCACTGTAATTTGGGGAAAATGAACAGCATTAGCAGCACTGCAGTTAGTTTATTTATACAGTAAGGGGAGAGGACTCATACCGAGACCTACTCCTGTTTTTAATCCTATTGTCAAATAATTATTCAGAGCATCGGTTTTCAATAGAACTGAATAGAAATATTATCTTAATCTACAGTTCCTCCCAAGTGTCTAATCCCATTAGGAACAAAAGCAAAACTAAATAGAACAATTAATAATTAAAAAAAATATTTACTTATTTTAAATACATTAAAACACATTTTGACCATTATCAAGACAAGTTCTTCACAACAGCATACTATGAGACATAACTTATTCATAGAAAGCTGCTAAGATGTTTGAGGTAACATGAATACACTTGTATAAGCCTATTACATATGAAGTGAGATTCATCCACAAGATTGCAAAGATTTACTAAGTGTCCTATAAAGTTTCTATCCATTATCTATAGATTTATACTTTGTGTTTCTCTCTATCTCTGGTAGGGTCTTTAGCCATATTTGGGGCTGCTATTATAGAGCCATCCAGGTAGAAGGACCCATTGAGGTCACAGGCCTAATCTTTTTTGCTATCCCTTTAGATATTGTTTGGTCTAAAATGTTGGTATGGGATGTTTGACCTTTTCTATTTATATTAAGGCTTATAATACTATATTATAATCCATAAAGGTTTTAATTGTGGCGTCATTTACACAATAAGACCGTATTTTAAGGTTCTCACAAACTTTTTTTACAATTGAATAAAAATGCACACACATTTGCATTGGTTATTCTTAAAAATATGCATTGTTCTTTTGATGAGAATTTTGCAGATCCTACCAGGAGTAGGGTTTCCTCTGCTTTATTGGCATGTTACTTTATTTCAAAAGCTATAGCTTCATATACGTGATCGTACCTATTTATTATAGCTAATTCTTAAAGAAGATTTTTTGGTTCTAATTATAAGATATATGAAAGTATGTTTTTTTTTTAAACTTAAAAGGCCACTGTAGTGCCCATAGAATAGGGTTTAATTATTTTATTTAATAAATAATACAAAACTAAATTGTAGCCCAAATATAAGTTTTCTGGTGCATAACAGCTTATTTTAGCTGGAAGGTATTTCTTTGTACGTTTATCTAACTGAAACTGGAATGTTAAAGTTCAAACACAAGTTTTAAAAAAATAGAAATGTTTTTTCTTTTTCATATACTGACAATTATGAACCTATACTGTATGATCACTACAGTAACTATTCACTATATTTTTCAAAACTTAATTTATTAACAATGTACTTTTAAAATGTCTACCAGGCAAAATAGGAGGAACTTAGACCCACACATCCTTTTTCTTAAAAAAATGTTGAGCGGTACACACAGCTATTAAAAGCATTGCTCAAACTGGAGTGGTTAATGCCATCTCTGTGTAAATTCAAGCACTGCTCACATTGTTTGTAGCAATGACAGAATAGGCAACATTTTAGGATTGGTACCTGGCCAAGGAACTGTTCGTCTGTCAGGGTTAGGATGTAGCTGATTGTCGATGTCTCATAGTCTAGGCAGAGGCGTGAGAGAAGCAGCAGTAGAACAGGTGGGGTGCTGGCCCCCTTCTCTCCAGGGGACTCGCAGAACTGCCGAGCCGTCTGGCACACAGACTTGATGAAGGCAACTATCAAGCCCTCACGGACACCCTGACTGCAAAATTCTCCCTGTCATGGTATAAGAGAAAGGGGGTTATTTAAAAAACAAACAAAGAAAGATAGAGAGAAAGAAAGAAAGATAGAGAGAAAGAAAGAAAGATAGAGAGAGAGAAAGAAAGAAAGATAGAGAGAGAGAGAGAAAGAAAGATAGAGAGAGAGAGAGAGAGAAAGAAAAGAAAGAAAAGAAAGAAAGATAGATAGATAAAGAAAGAAAGATAGAGAAAGAAAGAAAGATAGAAATATAGAGATAGATAGATAGATAGAAAGAAAGATAGAAAGATAGAGAGAAAGAAAGATCGAGAGAAAGATAGATAGATAGAGAAAGAAAGATAGATAAATAAATAGAGAGAAAGATAGAAAGATAGAGATAGATAAAGAAAGATAGAGAAAAAGATAGATAGAGAAAGAAAGAAAGATAGATAGAGAAAGAAAGATAGATAGAGAAAGAAAGATAGATAGAGAAAGATAGATAGATAGATAAAGAAAGAAAGAGAATAAAATGGAGGTCGTAGAGGAAGTAAGGACAAGAAAGAGTTGAAAGACAAAGAAATAAATAAAGAATAAGTTATAGGTAACGAGAGCTCCAAGTCTCACAGATTAATACAGACTGATCTTACTGTTGTGCTATGATGTTTGTGCCACCATTTTGTTTAGTTATGACTTTTGCTCACCTTGAAGTATGGTTTGTCTGAGAATGCCACATCTTTGGCAGTAAACAGATGTACAGAGGCCAACACAGACTTAATCTGGTTCAGCACAGATCCCGAAAGTCCTGCAAGCAGGTCATTCAGAGCTGGGGCTTCTTTTCCAGGCACTCGTGGTGCTGCCAGTGCCTGCCGCACGTCTGTCAAACAGCCCTGGAAAAAGTCCTTCAATGCCTGGAGGTATTGGGCCAGCCGCTCCTGTGCTGCTCTCACCACTATCTCTGTGCCACGTCTGTTGAAGCCACACCCTGGTACCAGTTTGGACGGAGCCTGTAGCCGACGATGAAACCTATCCAGTGCCCGAACTAGCAGGGAATTGTCGCCCAGGCTCTTCTCTTGTCGCAAACGCTTCTCTACCAGTTCAAAGTAGCCTTGGCTCAGATCCTCCAGGAATGCAGTCAGCTTCTGCTCAGCCATCTGTGCCGTGCTGCCATGCTCCTTGCAGAAAAGGCCCTGGTAGGAGGCTGCCAGGAGACAGGAATCACTGATGAATCCACCACAGCCGCGGTCTACAAACTCCAGGATATCGCCTGCTCCCTCCAGCTCAGAGAGGTGGGACTCAAGTCTTCCTCGCCCATGTGCCAGGAACTCATCACAGAGGAGGTGAGCAGGCTCCTCCAAGCTTAGAAGCAGCTCTACACACTCAGAGAGCTCCTGGGGTGAGGAGGAAGAATCCCTATAGCGGAAGAGAATATATAATTAGTAACTGCTAGTGGTATTGATGGTAGCACGACTTTCAGGCGCACACCAAATGCGTCCCGATGCACACAACAGCACATCTGAAAATAGCACTCCCGACATCTGCGCTCCTTATACCATGCGGTCAACCCTCTCCCCTGCACCTCGTTTCATGCCCTACCCTGCTCTCTCCTCCGTACTCCAGCCTCCTTCCTCCTCCCCTGTACCCCATGCCCTCTCTAGACTATGAGCTGTACAGAGAGTGCTGGATGCTGAGAGATGACTGACTGACAGCCCTACATAGTCACTTTACACAGAGATCACAGAGACACAATTGTATTATTTTATAATATAAAAAACTAATATATTATATAAATATAGAAAATGTACAATCATGTGTAAGTATACAGATGCAGACAGAAGGACTGGGGTTCTCTGTCTAAGAACAAACAGTAATTAGTTTGTTTTATTAGCATAATAATCTCATCCAACAGCAACCTTGAATTAAAAGACTGTAGCTCTCGGAGCAGGTGCCTATAGAGCAAATTATGGTTTGTTATTTCTCTGACCTTGTATCTAACACACACAATATACGTGTTTTCTTACCACTTTACACCCATACATGAAATATTGTTTTTTTTTAACCCAACTTAAGTTTCAAAAGCTGTCTACATACCTATGTAAGGGGGTCAATATTTAAAGGATTACTATGGTCGATTTTGTATGGTCGAAACTTCATAAAGTGCAATATGATTTTAGAAAACAAAAAAAGATAAATAAATAAACACAATCTTTAACTTGTGGGATATTCTTACTATATGCAATTATTAATTATTCTTTACTTCCTTTATATCATTAGCTGATTCTGTCTGCAGCTTGGTCAGGAGGGTGTCTCTATGTAAACTAAATAGCTTCCCACTAGCCCTGTTGGAAGCATTGGTAGATTTAGATGCCACTTTGCCACTGTGCAGAATCTTCCTCTATATTCAAAGTTTCCTCCCACCTCAAGAAGTAGATATACAGAAAACATTCTAAAAACATGTTTACAAGCTTAATTCAAAAACATATTTAAATATAGTAATGCAATGGTCCTTCAAATTGGATCTAAGAAAGGGGTGATACAATAGGAATGTTAGCATACCCAGAATTCTACTGTTTTCAAACATTATATTTTTACTTTGAAAATTGGGTTGTAATATGCTCAGCAGACAGTAGAGGTCACTGTATTAGACTACTGAATACAAAGATATTTCATGTCATGTCAGTGAAAGATAAATAATGGAGTGGTATGACAAACTGGCACCTGAATCTCTGGCGAAGGGTTTGTGCCAGGCCGGCCATAATGGCCTGGCAATCGGTCTGGATTCCATGGAACGATGGCATGTGCTGGTACTGATGGAGGACACTGCGGGCCTTGGAGTGGTAGGATACTGCCTGGGCATAGGCACCCAGCTCGATGCATTTCTTTAGGCGCGCTGGGAGCTCGAAGAGGAACTGCAACTTACGGAGGAGGGTATGAACACCTTGGGTGGAGGGAGCAGAGAAAAGAATATTAAAAATAAGGAAGAATGCAGGGGTGAATATATCCTTATACTTGTTAGTGGCAAGTACAATTCTGATATTATACTGTGGAGTATAATACATAAAATAACACAAGACTAGAAGGACATTTGAAGCATCATAATCAGCATATATACATCATTTTATTAAGAACTGCCTATAAGCTGTGTTATTACTACCTAAAATCACAGTCTGTGCTTGGGTCTGCCCTCTGCAGCTGACGAAGACACAGATTCTGTAGTACTGGATATCCAGTGTCTCATACTAACCAATCAGTGACCATCTTCCAGCAATGCACTGCTGAGACATGGTCCCTGATAGGTTAGTACACTATACTGCACATCCAGCCCTACGCTGCAGTGGGCAGAACCATACAGGAACTGTTTGTGTGATTTTAACAGCAGCGCTTATAAGCAATTCTTAATAAAATAAAAGTAAACAGATACACTTTGTCATATGTTGGTGATTTGTTCCCTTTTAACATGCCAAAAAAATGCCCACCTCTCACTTGTGCTACTCACCACTCAGCTTGGTGATGTGCTGGTGTCGCTCCTGCAGGGTGCTGCTGATACGGGCACTAAATTCAGTAATAACAGCCATGTTTGCTGCCAAACCATCCATTTCATCCTCCATCTTCTTGAAATCATATTTCATCTTACGTATAGTGTCTAAAAACGGAAGTAGGGGGTGTCAGAGATGAGCACCATCACACTGCACCTGGATCAAAAATCAATTGTTGCCCATTCACTGATAATTTTGCCCATTTTACCTGTTGCAGATATGAATTTATTATAGTTTTCATACACCAGGGTCTGCATGTCACTGTCCAGTGCTCGGATCTGTCGCACCATGTCAGTCTCCACATCCATTAGCTGTGCTAGAGAGCTCTCCTTCCTCAGCTGCATACAAGAAGAATAGTTTCATTAATTCAGATACAACCAATGCACACCCTCCACAGGCTGATAACAATTATACATACAGGGATGGACAAAATATATTATATGTAGGAGTTTGAAGAGTCAGATAGGACTCCACCAGAAGCCATGGAGGGAGAATATATTATACTTCTAGAAATGTTTAGGTTCCAGGAGGGAAAAACAGCTTGTCTGGCTCCTACAAGTTCCACTCAAGTGTGTGTGAATAAAAGGGAGGGGGAGAGAGAGAAAGGGAGAAAGAGACACACACTGTTTTCGTAGAGCCTGTATATCATTGTTTATATGGAGTATTAGAGCTATAGTGGGTAAGCCTCATATCCCTGCCACATAATGCACAGGTCTGATGTGATCATGGTGAGATACGTCACAGTGTATATATGTATTTACATGGAGTTATACAGCTACAGTGAATTACGTCACCTTGGTTAGGTAAAGCTCTGGGTTGAAGTGCACCCCATCTATATCTGTGGGCTCTAGGTGCCTCTCGCCGGCTTTCCCTTCCTCCGTGATCCCATAGTACAGTTTGAGCATGCCGTGGGCCTTCCTCCTCTTGTTGGCCTCTTCCTCCTCTGTACCAGCGGCCGCAGCCATCTTCCTGTATCCCACTAAACAGCCAACCAACAATACGCATGCGCAGAGCTTCCCAGAGCAAACGCTCATGCGCGGAGTTTGACAGCTCTGAGTCAGTGTCCTACGCATGCGCAGTGGACTCAAGTGGCGTTTCCTCGAGCTCTGTTCTAATTACAGTGACGTCAGAAGAGCTTCATTTCTACACACAAAGTTAAAGCAAAGCAGTCACTGTCCGCCAGGGTCACTGAGAGTACACGACAGTCTTACTAGTGAAAGGCAGTGTGTGTAGGGTGGTGTCACACAGGGAATACATCAGATTACTGAGTGGTGTGTTGGCATTATATAGAAGTCATGTAATGGAGGTTGTCTCACTCACTGAAAGTAACTGACACACCAGAGAACAGTCTCACTCAGGGCTGGATTTACATCTATGGTGCCACTGCAGTATATCAGTAGGATCGCGTCGTGGCGGGGAGGGGGAAAGAGATACAGGGGAGGGTGAAGAGATACAAAGGAGCAGGGGAGAGAGGGGGAAGAGACACAGGGGAGGGTGGAAGAGATACAGGGGAGGGGGAAGAGATACAAAGGAGCAGGGGAGAGAGGGGGGAGAGACACAGGGGAGGGTGGAAGAGATACAGGGGAGGGGGCAGAGACACAGGGAGGAGACACATGGGAAAGGGGGGAGAAGAGACATGGGGGAAAGATACAGGGGAGAGAGTGTGGGGGGGGATACAGGGGAGGGGGAGAGATGGGAAGGGAAGGAAAGAGACACAGCAGGGGAAGGGAAGAGACACAAGGGAGGGAGTGGGGGAAGAAAGACGGAAAGGGGGAGGGAAGAGACACAGGGAAGAGAGAGTGGTTAAAGAGACACAGGGGAGGGGGAAAGAGATACAGGGGAGGGGGAAGAGATACAAAGGAGCAGGGGAGAGAGGGGGGAAGAGACACAGGTGAGGATGGAAGAGATAAAGGGGAGGGGGCAGAGACACAGGCAGGAGACACATGGGAAAGGGGGGAGAAGAGACATGGGGGAAAGATACAGGGGAGAGAGTGTGGGGGGGAAGGAAAGAGACACAGCAGGGGGAGGGAAGAGACAAAAGGGAGGGAGTGGGGGAAGAAAGAGACGGGGAAAAGGGGGAGGGAAGAGACACAGGGAAGAGAGAGTGGTGAAAGAGATACAGGGGAAGGGGGACAACAAATATATTATCCCGTCATTTATGACAGGCGACTAGTAACTACATATAAAAACCAATGGACTAAATACCAGATACATTACACCAAGACTGAAGGATATATTAGCTGATATAAAATACAGTTTTGTGACATGGATTTGTCTTTCTTATGTACAGATTTACCGTATCACTTACTGTGACAAATGTCAAATTATATATGTTTGTTGCTCAGATATTTGATATTATTATGGGAATATATTTTATCGTTTGCTACATTTCATTTCGCGAGTGTAATGCATATCATATGTTTATTCTTAAAGGGCCACCATGGTTATTATTTTCTATCATATTTTGAATAACAAAACTTGATAATGCACAAAAAATGTTTTTAGAAAGTAAAATAAATAAACACACCCTTTGCCTCTTTACTTTTATATAGAATTATTTGCTACTACAGACTTCCATCTTGTTTACTTCTTATAATTTGTAATTTTATGAGTATTCCATTAGACCTAATAAGAGTTCTAGCAGTTGCATGTGCCAAATTCCCAGAAACTAAGAGCCCTGAGTAAATCAGGTGCTCTAAGTTAGGGCACTGCCGTAAAATTCTAATGTAAATATTTTGCTCCTCCAGATTAGATCACTCAGCCCACAACCGTAAATCCTGCTCTGTAGCTGTAACAGATTTTTGTGTAGGGAGCAGCCAAACCAAGCTTTACAGATGAGACAGGGACCTAGGAGCCAATAAGAAATGTGAATGTTATGAACATTATAATGAGTGGGAAGTGCCGCAACAAGTGCCGTAACTGCAGCTGCAAGGAATTGTTTTTTTATTTATATATATATATGTTGATATTAAAAAGATATGACAATTGTATTTATAGCCTCAATAAAGATTTTTTTTGTGTTAAAGTTTGTTGCATTTATAGTCAATACATTAGAGTTCTTTTCCTAGGCAAAATGTTTTTGTGATGTGTATTGACCCATTTAGTACTAGGCTGTGTTACCGTAGGCGCTCATCCCTACGACCCACGGGACTGCAGATCAACAGAGATCTCAATTACACAATTCACAATGCGAGACCCGTAGCACTTTGAAAACATCCAGTGGAAAAATGACGGCCCGTAACACTTTGCAAAAAGGAAAGCAGAACTTAGAAAAAAAAAATACGACCCGCGGCACTTATAAAAAAATAAAAAATACAAGGTCCAAAAAAGTCCAAAGATAACGGTCCAAAAGGTCCAAAAAAAAAAAAACATAAAAAAAAACATCACACACAGCACGGGGGGACAGCCAGGACGTCTGGGAGTGAGGTTGCACAACAATTTAAACACAATTTGCCAAGTTTTGGCACCCGGAAATCGCCTAAGCGCCCAAAATATGGCGGACGAAAAAAACGAAAACGAGGCTAGATGACCTCTAACCACGCAAAACACCGCCAGGCACATAACACTTTTACACAGGAACGTACGAAGGTATAAAATACACTATTGGGAAACATGGAAAATGCTCCACTCGCTTAACACATAGACAATCACAGCCATTTTACAACACTAACTTGCAACTAACAAACATTACCATTCTAAAATGCCGCTTTACACAGCTAAACAAATGCTTTTCACTCACGCACGCAGCCTATTTACACTGCACACTTGCCACATTGCTGACACTTACACCTCAGGTCACCAACAGTCCAAATGTACATTGTATGCTGCAGGAAAAACAACAGCGATTGTTAGCTCTTCAGGATATGGATTCCTGGATATATTAATTACAAATAGGTAAAGTTTATTCATATATTATTTCAATAATGATTTAATTATTATAAAAAAATATCTTTATATAAAAAAAAAAACAGGGGAGAGGCTTGCAATGAGTGCCAAAGGTGCTCATTGCAAGACACGCGATGAGCGCCGAAGGCCCTCAGCCCGGGGCTCACAATAAGCGCCAAGGGTGCTCAGAGGAGCAAGAGTACATTAAGGGGAGAGGCACGCAATGATTGCCGAAGGCGCTTAGCGCAGGGCTTGCAATGAGCGCTGAAGGTGCTCAGACGACCAAAAGTATACCAGGGGATAGGCTCGCACTGAGTGCCGAAGGTACTCAGAAGACCAAAAGCTTACATTGTGTGGCAAACAGCATTACCTGCCTTACAATTTTATGACCGTCATTTTTTGACGGGCAATTTGCTAGTTGCATATAAAAGTAATACATATTCTAATGATATATTGCCTTTCTTAAGGTGTAATTCTTCAAAAGTGGCTATTTCTTTTTTTTAAACTCTTGTACAGCACTTTTAGAGTTAGACAGGTCCATCGGTAGCTACAACGAAAAAGAGGTCCATACTTCGCTCCACATTTTATAACTGTGCTATCTACAGAGATTGATTTAGGTTCTGATTCGCTCTCAGAGACAAACCTTATTATCGGGGTCACTGAACCTAATTATTTTCATTTATTTTAAATGTTTGACCACAGTGGACCTTTAAGAGTTTGGATACTGTACGTATCTATTTGGCCACAATATTACTTTTTATTTTTTAATGAGATATATTACACTTACAATATTAATACAGATAATAAACTATATACACAAAGAAAACACCTATAGTCCCTATATTTACTAATTATTCATCATATATATGGACAATTAAAAATGAACCTTTATTCTTATCATTAATACATTTATTTTTACAACGACAGGGCTCCTGTAGAAGCAGGATGCGAAACGTGCGTAGAGCCATCATCATGTGCGTTGCGTCTCTGTGACGCCACGTGCTATACAATACTGCACGGAGACGGACATGAGTCCGGACGCTCCGAAGGCTATATTCTTTGAAAGGGAGCACTAGAGAGTTATAGATACAAGTCCGGAATGTCCATATAACTACAGGTAGTCCTCTTAGCCTTATCAAGAACTTCGTTATGCCCATATAAACTGCTGGTGGCCCTGCCAGCTTTCCTTAGATTAAACAAGTGCAGGCATAGAGTAACAATAGAAGGACTCTATAAAAAGATAAGACTAGTGGAAAACCTTAGAATGTGTATGAATAAGACACACACAATGTGTGCTGTATGGAGGGAAAAGCTAGAACTGTCTATTGGAAACCTGTTTACTCAGAATACTTATATACTGCTGGCAGTCTCCCAAGATAGGGAAATTAGACATGCCCTCTTCTATCCTTCTCTCTCCTC
The DNA here is from genome assembly GCA_027410445.1 of Discoglossus pictus. NCBI lineage: Eukaryota > Metazoa > Chordata > Amphibia > Anura > Alytidae > Discoglossus > Discoglossus pictus. Next base: position 35,844,871 of record CM050175.1, read on the forward strand.
TCTGCGAGCCTCGCAATGAGCTTTCAGCACCCATTGAAGGCCTCCAGTCACAAATGACAACATAATATTAAACTTTACTCTCCCCTGTGTTTCTTTCCCCACTCCCTCCCATGTGTCTCTTCACCCCTCCCCTGTGTCTCTTCCCTTCTTCTCCCTCCCCTGTGTCTCCTTCCCCACTCCATCCCCTGTGTCTCTCCCCCTTCCCGTGTCTCTTCCCCCCTCTCCCTCCCCTGTGTCTCTTTCCCCACTCCCTCCCCTGTGTCTCTTCCCTTCATCTCCCTCCCCTGTGTCTCCTTCCCCACTCCATCCCCTGTGTCTCTCCCCCTTCCCCTGTGTCTCTTCCCCCCTCTCCCTCCCCTGTGTCTCTTTCCCCACTCCCTCCCCTGTGTCTCTTCCCTTCATCTCCCTCCCCTGTGTATCTTACCCCCTCTCCCTCCCCTATGTTTCTATACCCTCCCCTGTTTCTCCCCCCCCCTTCACCTCTGTGTCTCTTTGCTCCCCTCTCCCTCTTCCCCCGGCCGTGTCTCTTTGTCCAGCTCTGCCTCCTCTATGTCTCTTCCCCCACCCGTGTGTCTTTGTCCCACTCTCCCTCCCGTGTCTCTTACCCCCTCTCTTACCCCTGTGTCTCTTTCAACTTCCAGCTGGATACAATTTAAGCTTTCTGTAACTGTTGCAATTGTGAAGCCTGCAGATTTACAGCCTCAGGCATTGTAACTAAGCATGATTTACGATTTTGGCTTTCTGCCATGTACTTGCTTTTAATCACTCTGCAACTGTTGCAATTTGCAAGGCTGTAATTTTGCCAGCGTTACACACAAACTCGCAATTATCGCAACTATATATGTGACTAGCGACTAGCCCATCAAAAATGACGGCAATAAAATTGGAAGCCTGACAATGCTGTTTGCCACACAATGAGAGGCTCTCCCCCCCTCTCACTTGCTGGCCTTGCGATGAGAGTCTTTGGCAGGCCTCGCAATGAGCCCCCTCTACTTTACAGTCCTTGTGTGCTGGCCCCGCAATGAGCAGCTTTGCCGCTGCATGGGCTGGTCGAGCCTCTACCCACCCCTGTGTCTTTTCCACCCCGTGTCTCTTCCACCCCCCCCCACACGCTCTTCCCATGTCTCTTTCCTCCTCTCTCCATCTCCTGTGTCTCCTTTCTCCCATCTTCCACCCCTATGTATCCTTCCCCCTCTCCCTCCCATGTCTTCTTCTTCCTCCTCCCCTATGTCTCCCTTTCCCCCCTCTCCCTCCTGTGTCTCCCTTTCAACATCTCTCTCCCCTGTGTCGCCTCCTTCCTCCTCCCCTGTCTCCCCTCCCTGTCTCCTTTCTCCTCCCCGTGTCTGCTTTTTCCCTCCCTCCCTCTCCCTCCCCTGTGTCTCCTTTCGCCGTCCCTCTCGCTCCCGGCTCACATGCCACGCCACGCCTTGTGAGACTCACGGCACAATGTGCATACGCAACTTGCGAGTTATAGTTGTAGGAATTGCAAATTTGTCACAACTTTTAACATAGCGTTACCGACAAACTCACAATTACCACAACTATTATATGTGATAAAAAATAAAGGTTATTTTTTATTGGTCCATATATATGCTGAATAGCAAGTAGATATAGGGACTATAGGTGTTCTCTTTTTCTATATACTTTATTATAAGTATTGACGGCACTGAATTGATCCCTAACTTGTGGTATTAAATTATTGTGGGTAAATTGTACGCCTGTGATATACATAATATTAATAAAGTCTAACATGCAAACAATGTGCAATTCTAAAACATAATTATAGGTCACTGGTGCTATAAGATACTCTAGGATATTATGCCCGTTATGCAGCTACTGTAATTAAAATGTGTCTTACATCATGTTAATAATTTTAGCAAAGCTCAAAATGTTAGAATAATGCTTTTTGTTGATCAGTTGTGTCCGACTCTCCATGACATAATGAACCACAGCAGACCAGATACATCTGTCACTCCCCCTCTGAGCTCCATTAAGCTTATGCTCATTGCTTCAATGACATGGCAGTTCTTTCTCCAGTGGGCAACAGCATACAGCAATACTCCTAGTATTCCTCTGTAGTCTCCCATCCAAGTACTGACCAGGCCCAAGCCTGCTCTGCTGCAAGGTGTTGTGCCCTGATGGTTCCCTCACTGGAATCTAACCCAGGTCGCAGCAGTGAAGGCACCAAATCCTAACCGCTGGACCCCCAGGGAACTAATTCCCTTTTCAACTTGGTAGCAAAACTAAAATATTTAATTAATTCTAAATCATCACTCATATATGTGAAAAAAAATCGTGTTGTGCATCATGTTTATGTGCTGTAATCCCCATAGCATATAAACCAGTGCATTATTGCTAATAATCTAGTGCAATATTCACACAACAAAAACCACAATACATTATAGATAGATGGCAGTAGTAAATAATGCCCTTCTAATAAGGGTTAAATCCAGTGAAATCTTTGTAAGATTCAATTTAATAAAGAAAAAAAACATTTTAAGTGTAGATGTTTTCAAAGTGATATGTTGTAGAATAAAACTTATGGCATGCAACGGCCACCTGGAGGTGTATTATCAAGCCCTAGCTACGTTACAGAAATGTCATCAATTATTGGGAAAATGCCGTCTTCTTCTCCATCTTGATGTCCAGAAGAGGTCCTGGTGTCTGCTCCAAGTGATGTAGTTCAGGATTCCTCACAAGGAATGCAATCTGATTTCATCTTCCTTCACCCCAAAGAAGTGGAAAAATCTTAAGATTTCAACAGTCTTGCGCATCTCAAGTTAATAAGGATCCAAATGTTAACAGAAACCACTTCAGCCCATAGAGTCTCTTTAACATGGATTGTTTTGTGCAAGATCTCCTTATAAGCAGGTTAGCAGTCGCGCCATTTTTTTCCAATAATAAATGCAATGGGTTCTACATGGCAGGCGGGATTTTTACTTATTTATATAACCCAACTAGTGAATTTTCAAGAACTTTATTTTGCTAGCTTTGGGTTTTTATGATGCAATTTATTTACATCAGCTCTCTAGCAAACTTAGGGGCCCTCAAGAAACAAGTATATTTATTCTAAGATCAAGTGACACTTTAATTGCACACAGGTGGACTCCATTGAACGAAGTCTGAGACTTCTGAACACAAGTGATTGCATAAGAGCATGTTTAGGGGTTTCACAATAAAAGTTTTTTTTTATGTGTTTCAGTTGTAAATTATTTTGAAAAATATGTATATTTTATTTTGCATTTCACATGATAGACTATTCTATGTAGATCAGTGACATAAAATTCAGATTAAATCAAATTTGCTTATAGGTTATAACACTATAACATGTGGAAAAAACAAAAACGTCCTAAACTATTTCACCAAAGGAGGATCAGTTCCCATAAAACCTTGCGCATTTACCAAAACATTGTGCATTCTTGGGCAGAGCCCCCAAAAATAGAGACACATAGCTGGTCACACTCTGCTTGTTGGCAGTATGAGAGACATGTAGTGTACAGGCCTTCTTCTAGGCGTGGCTTTAGGTCTTACCTGTACAATATGGCACCTCTCAAGGGAGAGTAGGAAGAAACAGAGGCTAAAGAAGATAGGAATCTGTTACACAGCAGTCAAGTGTAAATTATATAATTACATTAATAAAACTAAGTAACCTAGTTAAATTAGACAAAACAAAAAGTTCTAAATAGTCTCTTTAATCTAGCATAAACAGATAGTACATGGCAAATCAGTCTTGAGCTTTAAGGAGATAAAATATGGTTTCTAGCAATGATGCAACAATCTTAAGAGGTTTTAAAGAGGCAACAAAAAAAGGAGTTCCTAAAATAATGTATGGTCTGCATTTGCCATCAATAAACAGTCTGTGGACACACAGGGACTCCTCGATTCCTATACTGCTATGCTTGATTGGTGTTGGAAAGATGAGCAGAAGAGAGACATGTGAAATAAGAAATACACAAGAGGAGACTAGGAGAAATCATTTGGAGGAATGGGAGAGACTGTCCAAAGACAAAAGTAAAAAAAAAAAAAAAAAAAAAAAAAAAATGAATATTCAAAAGGTTCTTTTGGCGGCCTTTAATACGGTAACTTTATCTACTTTAGTATATGTTTAGATTCCCCTTGCGAGTTTGGGTATTGAGTTTGAGTATCACTGATCAACAACCGCAAACGTAGTAGGAAATGTCCAAGAGCCAAAATGTGTGTAAGGTAAACGAAATGAGAGAGAAACCAAAAACAGATTATTTTTTAGACATATCCTATTATGGATACGAGGTCATAACTTCATATTTTTGTCCCTCGCAGTGCCCTTTTCTCTGTCTGCTGGACACTTTGTGGTGGAGATCATGACCATACCGTACACATCGCAATTTTGAATCCGTCTCTCTCCTATCCAGCACTCTGGTATGACAAATTTAAGATGTTCAATGTATAGGTTAGTCTTAATGTCATATCTTAAAATAAAAAAACAGTGATGTAAGTTAGAATATCATCCACAGATCTTGTATCTTAAAGAGGGGATTTGTAAATACCCCAAGTCATATTCGGAGATAAGTACAATAAACCAATTTGAATGCTTAAATGCTCTGGGGGCTTGCCTCTGTCAGCCAACGAGTAGCAATATACCTGTTGGAGTCATAATTGTCTGCCAGTGAGGCTTACATGCTAAAAGTATGCTATGGGCATTCCCATTTAGTTTCAAGTTGGAAAAGATTTCACTTAACTTTTTTTGTGCGAGAAAGAGTTAAAAAAATAAAATAAAAAATAAATTTAGAACATGCGGGCTGCAAACGCATGAAAAAAAAAAATATCTTCCATATCCCTTTAACTCCTTCATTAGCCAAATAGCACATCACGGTCATCCTCTTTATTGCACAACCCTCCCTTCTTGAAAAAACATTAAGTCTAAGGGCATAATTAAGAATGGAAAATATGATTAAGGTAATTATTTAAAAAAAGTTCATGTGTCTTTTGAAACTCAATATACTCTGGTAGATTGTGTATGTGAGATGGGGGCGTTTACATTTCTGGAGAGCAATATTTACAGCTATTGATGCCAGCAGCCTGCTTTGGGGGCCATGAGAGGGGAGTGGTATGATGTCAATTTCTTTTGAGTGAGACCAGATTGATAAAATACAGGATATTTCTCCCTGTGAAGGGCACAAGTGTGCTTTAAAAAAAATAAACAAACAAAGAATACTGCTCTCTGAGTAGGTTACCAGGTCTATAGTACAACCCTACTTCATGTGATGGTCTCTCAGATTGAGCGTCTCTGAATTTTTTTAGGGGCCTCCACATACAGACTCCTTGCTCACTGTGCCTTAGGGAGTGCAGCTGCACCTCACTGAAGAAACCCAAGAGAGGCTGAAATGTACTCCAGCGGTTTGCCGTTTCTATGGGTTTAGGGTAGAATTGCCTTGAGGGTGGGGCACTCTTGTTTGAGACCATACTGCTATAAAACAAGATATTTATCCCTGTAAAGGGCACAAGTGAGCTAAGAGTGTTGTTCTCCAAGTAGGTAACCAGAGCTACAAATCTACTTAGGTTTTTGTTCTCCGATTTAACGCCTCCAACTGTTTGTGCTATGATGTCAATTTATCAGATTCAGATATCTTATGTTTCCTGACCTTTCCTTGTTCTCTCCTCCCCAACTGATAATAAATACTACACATGTCCATTGAGATTGTTCCCTTTGTATATTACTTGAGCCCACTTGCTATGTTCCCCACTCTGTGTAGGGCAGTAGCAGGGATGAGGGTTATGTTGGTGTCTGCCCCCTAAAATGTTCCTCCCTAGATGGTTAACCCAGATTGCCTTAAATTAGATTTCCCCAAAATAGGCATGCTTATGCTTTGTCCATAATTACAAGAACTATAATGCCCACTTCCTCCTTAGTTGGATACATCATCTTACAAAATGCAAAAACCAGGAGACATGAAATTACCAAGAAATCAAAGTTTATAAAAGTTTAAAAAAATATTTCCCTTAGTACAGAGAAATACGAAGTGACAACATTTTGATTCACGTGTAAATAAATGCATAGGTCGGCACTAGTAATTTCAATAAGAATATTCCTAAATCAGATAACCCCTTAAGACGAAATCCCTTGTTAATTTCCAGAAATTTGCTAAGGTTGGTCATATGTAGGAGGATGCAAAAGTGGCTTTACACCAAATGTCTGAATATATGAATGATTTTTAAATATGCTGAAAAAATGTCAGGGCTCTGGGTTATTCTAATACTGAATTTACTTTTTTCCCCCCCTCGGCAGTTAATAGAAATACTCCATATCATTAAACAGCATCTTTGTTACATTATCAATGCCATCATGTAATAGTGCAACATGTACTGTGGCTATGTAAAGATGTTCATTGTCCGTATATAAATAGGGGCAGGCAACACAAGGCCGCAACGGCTTTTACCTGGACTGAACAATTATATTTTATCATATGTTGATCAATGCTTCTGGATTTTTTATATAGTTGAGCTTAAAGGACATTTTGTTTCTATATGATCTTTTGCACAACTAAACTTGGCCATGTTTTTAGAAAGAAAAAAATACATAAAACACAACCTTTACATTTCATAATAAATTATACTTTACTGTAGGAATATTTTTTCCTTCTCTCACCAGATTTTATTTTTCAGGGTCCTTGTAAATTAAGCTTTTCATTGCGTCTGTTGAAAGTATTGGCAGTTATAGCTGCCACACTCCAATATGCAAATATAAACTACCTGTGAATTCACTACAAGTGTCCACCTACATCAGGAACTCAAATGGTGTATCACACAGCAGTATAATGTAATATAAAAAAGGTAATAAATGAGGGTTTATTTCATATTCCATTCTAAAAACATGCGCCGTACTTTAAAATATAGTTCTTAAATATAGAATATTTGAAATGTGGCCAAAATGATACTTTAAGCAGCAAAATACCTATATCATTAACTGCTATAAGCCCTTGAGGACAGATGTTGCCTTAAGATGTATGTACTAGCTCAGCATCATCATAAAATACTCAATATCAATTGCAGCTCAACATAGATCCAAAATATTATTAGGTTTCTGTGAAGGGATTGCACCATATTGGTTATAATACTGTTAAAGCAAATATAAAGCACAGACATTTTCTTGGTATTGATAGCAATCATTTCACTTTACTTTTAGCAGCTTCAAAGTCCTGCAAGGCTAGTGTGTGCTTATTAGAGGACAGAGGTTTACACTCTCATACCCACTATTCAAAAAAGAAAGGTTGGAGAGAATAAGGAAGCCTGAGGTCCCATTGGTGCATAAGATAGGAATCCATGTGCATTACAAGCAAATGCAGTAACACTGTCATTTTTTGGTGACTAGGCAAATAGGATAGGCGGTGACCACTTTCTCCAAACTTGTTTAAGCTGCATCTCGAGCACAGTACAAATATAGAAGGAGTGCTATTCAACACTAGCGTGTCTTAAAAAGTCTGGTGGTTTGCGGTGATAACGTCAGGAACCATTAGAGGGATATGAATTCTGTAGCCATGAAAAGGAGTGGACTCTTGTAACTGTACCCGAGATTTTGCTGTAAAGAGAATTTTAACCCAACCGTCACTTTCATACAATAAAAAGGTGCATATGATGAAATGGGTTTACCCCGTGCACTTCCCAATCCTATATCCAACCATCTTTCTCTAATCCTCACTGATGACCGTATCACCTTCGGTTTCCATTCTATGTTTTTTTTTTATCAGTTCCTGTTTTATTAAAGCTGTGTTATAGGAATACAGTTGTATGTTTATAAAATTTAAATTTTCTTCTTTTCAACTTTAACTCCCTAAATGTGAGTTCTTTCAAGGGAGATATGCAAAAGAAAAAAGAAAGTGGAAGACTTTGTGAAGATGTAACAAAGAGAATGGATAAGACATGTTGATCTATTCAGCCCTCCTTTTGGATGGTGGTACCAGGTGAGCAGGGAGTTCTGCTGGAAGCTCATGCCCTTCCAATTTTACTTTGATTAGATGATTTGCTAGAGCAAACTCCTCGTCGTCCAGAAGCCCATCGTGGTCCACATCTGCAAGTTTCCATATTTTTCCAAGCACTGTGTTCGGAAGCTTGGATTTTACCATCTCCTTCTTAGCACTGGCACCGGTGATCTTGCCATTGACTGGAGACAAGGTGTAGAAGATCTCATCATATGTAGGTTTGTCCTTACCTACTACCCACTCCAGGTCATCAATGCCCTCACCAGCTCCTTCCCCATAGCCATGACCAAATGGCCCATTCATGGCACCCTCAAAGGCACCACCCTTCACAACTTGGTTGGTCATCTGTGACTCTTCCTGCCGTACAATAACCATCAATCGGGCAATGTCATTTGCCAGCATGTCATCTACTGTGTCCAGCAACTTGGGCTTGAGAGCCTGGAACTTAGAGAAGTCTTGGGTCATCAAAAGCTCCTGTAAAGATGGAGGGGGAAGAAGTGTTAAGATTTTCTAAGACTAGCTGAGACAAAATAGGCTATTCATACAACACAGCAAAATTATTATATGTTTGAAGCTCAGGTTTGTGCAATTTTCTCTTCTAAAACAAGCACCTAAAATGGTTTGGTACTCCCAGTCATAGTCTGTATACCAGAGCATTAAAATTGTATCAAACAGTAAGGGAGGGGAAAGGAAACTTTCACTGTCAAAGACTGGCATGTTAATCACATTCAAGAATAGACACCACGGTATTAGAGCAGCAGTTGACAAATGTATCTGAACCTTGGGAGCCACTGTATGGATTACAGATAGATATATAATAACTAAAAAGGTTGATGCTAGCAGTACAATTTTAGGAGCTGTATCTACACAAATACAAGGGACTACAATGTACTCTCAAAAACTAGCACTGTTACATGCATTTGCCTTATTCTTAAAGGGACATGGTATAGAATGTTTATCATGCATAAAAAAAAATAAAAAATAAACATTTAAAAATAGGTTTGTGTGTTTTTTTAAAGTAAAACCTGCTACAGAACCGAATAAATGTGCTTTTAACAGATAGCAAAAACTGTGATGTGTTAGCTTTCCTTTTTTCTATAAAAGTTTCCTTTCAGAATAAATGAAATATTTCTGATTTCACAGGACTAGAATATGTCCTGTCTGAAGTGCTCTAATTCAATCTTATTGCAAATTCTAACACAAAAATAATCTGTTCTGTCAACCAAAAATATGTTCTGAATGGATAACACTGAGACATGGAGCATTTAGAATGCACTGTGCATGTGCAGAAGAGACATGCTATTTAGGCATGAAACTAAGTTATGTAAATAAGAAGCGCAAGAAGTACATTGTATCAGTTAAAAAAAAAAAACTGCCACCAAATCTTATTTCAAGAGTGAATGCATGTACCTGCATTTTACGAATGTTGGGAAAGTCTCCAGGAGATATCTGATGCTCTTTTTCTATTTTCAAATAGATCTCAGCCAGGTTGTTGATCAGCTCTTTCTTTTTATTTTCCTTTCCAAATACATTTGGCATTTCTTTCTTCAGAGCACTGATGATGTATGCATGGACCTTAAATAAAGATGATAATCAATTTAGGCAAAGAGAAAATACAATATTCTAAAATTAATTCATCACAGAGGAGAACAAACCGTGGCTGACACTAGAGAACAATGAAAAAAAACTCCCATACCATTGAGACAGTATGGTCAAATTTGCTTTGTACAGTCATGATTATGTGAATGTTTGACCTGTAGATGGCATGCTTTCATGGGAAGCCAGAGGAGAAATTAGTGCCTCAACTATCACAATCTTGCTGCTCTGATTGTGAAAAATACATAAGGCCAACATTAGCTACCCATACGGTTTTATGGGAAAAAAAATAAAAAAGAATTGACAGAACGCAGGGAGGGGCTTAGTCAGAAGGCATTACAGTTAGATAAATATTTGTCAGATATATAAACACAAGTATGGGGGAAAACTGAAGTAAAAAAAAAAAAAAAAAAAAAAAAAAGGTCTACATTGTTAGACTCTTGTGTTGATAAAATGATTTAGTGCATATAGTCCTACAGCTCATTTAACCGGCACCCATGGGTATTGGTATATGCCGGATAAATGTTTCTGGATGCTTGAGAGTCAATATAGAGGCCTAGATTAGCTGCACATAGGATGCTCGGCCAAGTAGATTTGTCAGTGAGGGCTGTTCTAGCAGCAGCAGCAGCTTTCACTCCTCAGTTATACACAGGTATAGTATTCAATATTTTTTTTGGTTGCTTGAGTTCTGGATAACGGGGTCTATAATCTACATTTAGACATGTTTCCAAATACATTTTAGTGGCTAAACAAACAAGCTGGCTTACCCGCTTCTTTAGTTGGGAATGTTAAGGACTACTGATATTGAGCACCACCATTGATAGGTTTACATACAGTGTCTAGTGGGAGTGGCCACTGGATATAGATACCTTTTCAATATACATAATGGAAACCAGTACAGCACTTAAAAAGGACCACTAGACTCCTAATGAGAGGAACTACTTTTAATGATGCATTCATCATTAAATTATTATTCATTGATTTATATTCGCAAAAGATTGTTGCCAAGAAAAACACAGCAAGTCTCCAGCAAATAGAGAAAAAGTGATTTGCGCCTATAAATTCATTTTTTTTACCTTTTAGTGATCAGATGGCAAGTTATTAATATCAAATGTTAATAATTCTCAATACCTGATTAAAATAGACTCCTTCGGACATAGTCGCAGCTCAATAGTTAAAGTTTGCCTTCTTAATAAAATGTTGCCTAATAATCACGATCAGCTTTTGAAAAAGCGTATATTGTAAATATAGGAAGGTTAACAAATATAAAACACTTACCTTGGCTAATCGGGCTCTCTTGATTAAGTCATTCAGTTTGCGAAGGGCAGCATTCCTTGGTAGCGATTGGATGTCCTTAAACAAGTCCTGCTCTTCTGCTTCAAACAACTTGCGATTGTCTGGTATAAGCAACGGATGGGACCAGAATGAGCCAATGTACACACGTACTACCTCTGGCGTATTAATGATCTTGCCCAGTGACCACATCAGAGCTCCATACACCCTCATCAGCTGCTGGGTTTCAATCTGGTCTGCCTTGTTCAGCACCACACGTATCTTGTCCTCGTGATTCTTTAGGGCCTTGATTACTTCAGAAAACTCATCTGAGATGTCCAGCTTGTGGGCATCAAAAAGAAGAATTATGCGATCCACCCGCTCAGCGAACCACTCCAGGACTGCAGCAAAGTCATAGCCTGCAAAAGCAGATGGATATATTGTGTAAGACATGAAGCTATTGTACATCTTGGAAAAATGGTTTTACAGCAGCACTACTCCATATTTCCGGGCAATTAAAAACATGCCTGGAAACATTTCTGGGGTTATTGTTATTACACCTCTCAGTTCATAGAAGGAAGTACACTATGAATTAGCGTTTGATAACTGACCATTTATGCTTTTAGGCAGAAATATCCCTTTTGAAGATCATTGTTCTTCATCAGATCTTTTATCTCAGGTCATTAACACTCACTATATAGTGGAAGATTAAAAGGAAGGCCAGGCCTCCTTGGTTGGCCTCCTGGTTGAATCAAAATGTCTGTGACTAACACTTAAGCCTCCGATTATGACAACTATCTGTATAAGCTCTTGCCACTAGTCATCACATCTACAGTAAATGTTAAAATCAATGGCATTAAAAAAGGGACAGCTACTATAATTTCAAGACATATAAAATAAATTTAAAATACATTTAAAAAAAAAAGGGATCATAAGTGTGTGTTTGCATATATAAACATACATTTTATTGAATGCTTAAAAGCCGTTTTTACGCCCTGAAACCTTCCAAATAGTCCCTAAAAAGATCTGTTCCTAGAAGCTGATGCACACGGTATCTCTGCTGGTATTAGGTACTAGCCGCGTGATTTGTGATTGTAGTAGTATTACTACATGTACTAGCCAGAGAAACTATGTGCATGGGTTACAAAGGGCAGGCGGCAAGAAATAGGGGATTTCAAAACACAGGTTTGAGCTCCAGCAATCTTTATCTATACACGGATATACATTTTTTGCACTGCCCCCAACCACATCCTCTTCCTGCTTTATATTATCACATCTTTAATAAGCGCACACAAAGAAAAGTATCTAAATGCTCCTCAACATATCAAATGAGAACTTAATATCATAAAGAAGAATACTGTTGGGAATAATTAAGCATATCAGATACCTATTGAGATATTGAACAAAACCATCACCTTTAACAACATTCTGGTCAATGCATGTGACAGTTGTTTAATAGTTATGGGTTTAAAGAATGGCAACAATGGCAGTAAAATAAACACTGTTAAAAGGACCCCTTTTTTTTTTTTTTTTTTTTTTTTTTACAAACTTCAAACATATGACATGTTTCCCCGAACCAAACTAAGAAGTGTTTAAATCTAGAAAATAACACCTTTAATTTTTTTTGAAAAACAAATATTTTAGCAGCTTTGGTGCCTGAAGAATTTTGGGTTTGCATCGTCCACTTCTAGCAGGTTTAGAGCCTGAAGGCGTACGGCCTAATAATCTCCTATTCTAGAGAGGAAGGGGGTGTTTGTTAACTCATCGTTTGATACAGGCCAGCTTTTAGCATGTGACATCTCCCCTCCCCCACCCATGCATGTGAAAAGCCAGCTTACAGTTAAACAATTCTCTGTAGTTATGCACTGAACAGGAAGTATTACTGTCATGGCACTAGCAGAGTCTGCTAAAATGAAGGTTCACACTGGATAACAAATGCACATTGTTTTCTAATCTACAACAGTCCTTTAAATATGAACTGCTGACTAGTTTGTGAAGTTTTGAATGGACACCAGGCTCCTGTGCCTAGGCTCATAAGTTTGAACATTTATATTGAGTGATGTGGTGTTGCTGGACCAACTGCTTTCACTTTCATTCAATCTGACACACATCAGGTGCTAAGTGGATCTGTTTCCGCAAAGATTGCTGCCAGCCAAATCCCATACACCACAAGGCAATGTCACTTTGTGGCAAATGTAAATCTCAGTCTCAGAAAAACAGATACATTGTCACAGTAATGCCCAAGGTGAGGTTTGGCAGATTGATCATCATTTTATTTTAAAAATAACCACCCCTGTGAAATATCACTTTGGCAGGTCTTGCTATAGGGCTAATAAAGCAGTGACTCATACTTTGTTTTTATACAAAATCTTTAAGTCTAGGTTTCAAGTTAAACAGTTTGCGCCGAAAAGCGGATTAAACGGTCACTTCTATAAACCCTACCACTCGAGCATTGTCTGACACTAACCCTTTACCAAATCCCTACTCAATTCTGAGGAAGCCGGAGCTTCCATGATAACCTTGAGATAAGGCTACAAGTAAAAACAAGGGCAAGTTCATAAAAATTCAGAAATTCTACTTCCCTAGCAGAGAAAGGAAATGCCCCTTCTCCTAAAACTGCCCCTCAAGCTATCCGTCCCCTAGGGATAAGCAAGAAGCTAAAGTTCAGGAGTCAAATATCCCCATTCCTTATATGGTAAAAACAAAGCTGCTGCTATTTATACATAAAAAAAAAAAAAAAAAAGTATTTTGAAAGGGGAAAACACATGAAGGTCCATTGCATCCTAATAACAGTGATGCAACAAAAGGGGTAATTCTTAGAATAGCAGTGCATGCAATGAACTGTCCATCTCAAAAAGAAAAAATAAGAATTCCATGAAAATTCAATCACTAGGCCTAGAGAACACTTTTATACAAAAGTGCAGAGAGAGCTATTGGTTTGTTTCTCTATGGTTTTACCAACTTTTTAGACTGTGCTGTATGATTAAGCTAAAAAATACAGAACAAAGAAAAAATCCTCTTATATTTTAACTTTTTGAAGCTATAGATCCCTTGAGTATGAATACCATGCAAATATTTACATATGTGAACGGCTAACACAGGCAATAAATCCAGAAACACACCATGCCTAGCAGACAGGACCATACAATCACAGCAGATGTAAACAGATGTGAACATAAGCCCATTTTAGAAGTGATCTGCAGGCCTTTAACCACAACAAATATATTGCGGTTAGAGAACAGGTGATTTTAAAGGGCCACTGTTCAATGAGGAAAAAAAAAAAAAAGAATACATTTTGAAAAGATTGGGCCTTATTGAAATTAGAAGCAGTTACAATTCGATTAAATTGAACAAGGTAACAAGTACAGGGCAGAAGCCTCAAAACCATATATCATGCTTCCATATGCAAAATTTCGGGGCATAATCATTATCAATAAGCCCGTAAATGACAATTTAGACACAGCAAATAGTAAATGATACCGTCATCATGACGTCAGTAAAACATGGCGTTTAAACTACAATTAATTAGTGTTTACAATTCGGATTTGCCATCAAACTCGCAATCCAGAAATGTTGCAATATAAAAAACAACAAAATCAATACATTGAATATACTAGTCCATGTGAGGTCAATGATATGTATTAACCCATTGATTGCTGGGATCGATTTAACAGAAATTACACATAAAAAATAAAAAAAAGTTATTGCAGATTTGCAAGCTTCAGACTGTTGTGCAATTAATTATAATGCCTTTCATCGCTTTCCCTGTATTTTACATTTCAGTATTGTGTTTTTATTTGCTTTTACCAGCGTTACAAACAGGTGATCAACCCCCTTGCGAGTCCTCTGTAATACTTGTAGTATTTTTGGCTACATTTGCCATTTATGGGTTTGAAGGCAATTGCGGGATTGTTGTATTGTTGCAATTCGATAGCGATTTGGGATTTTAGCGATAGTAACATTTGCGGCCTTGAAAAATCAATGGCTTCGATGGGTCGGAGTTATGATTTTGAAAGTCCGTAGCAATTTTCAGCCTGTAGCTTGCAAATTGATTGCTGGAAGAGGCTTAATAGCAGTAACTATTGCGGGCTACATTACGGGCTTTAGTAACTAAAAAAAAAAAGAAAAAAAAAAGGAGAACTTACAAGACAAATATTGAAGATGGAGGGAATGATCACATCTCTTGCCTTAAAACGTTAAACAGAGATTAGTATATTTTTTCTATTGTGGCCATACCAATATTCTACCCCATCCCTAGCACACAGGGTAACTATACAATTAACCATAATAACGTAGAGGAGAAAGAGAACGAACAATTGGGATACTTAGGAGGAGAAGGGGTTTTAACAAAAAAGGACATAAAGTGGATATAGAGTTTTAGTCTAAAACATATCATCACAAAATTTTTTTTTTTTTGGTAGAGGAAGCAGAAGAGGATAATCTGCAAATGTTAGATAAAAGTAACATGTCTGCATCAGAAGCATCTCCTCCTGCCCTGTATCTCCCTTCTACATAGGAAGAGCCTGCAGGAGGTTCATTCTTTTTATGTAGATGAAATGGTCATACTCGATAGGCCTTCTGACAGCTCTATAGAGACAACAATATCTTATCATTAATTGTTACACCACATCTTCAGGCAAACAGGAGGAGATTTTTTAATCGCAAACACTTGCATTTGATACCAAAATTGCCTGGATGCCTTTACATTTGCCCTTCCTACTCTTTCAGCTTGAATTATCTTGCAAAACCCCACAACCTCTCATTAATAAGCCCACTTATGTATGTTTTTTTTGCCAAAGTATACTTTATGTCACTGTTTCTACCAGGCAATTGCAGAAAATGATCAAATCCCGTTTTCTGTAATTATGTGGTGTGACCAAACTTGCTTCTGGTCTTGTCTAAGCAACACTGCATAATCCAATCTCCTGCAACGATGAGAAAGAAATAGGATTGCTAACAGGAGAGTTCCCAAGTGAACACAACACAATAGCCAGTCGGTCTCCTGCTGATTCCAGCTTCCTGTTCAAACTGAGCACATATGGAGTCTGGAAATAAACTTTTGAAATTACTGCACTGTCCTACAGTGGTTTATATGATCTGCCCACTATTAAAATCAAGTGGAACAAAAGAGGTGCTCAATCAGAGAATTAACCAATCATAATAGGTTAGTTCTATGGGCATGAAAACCCATTCTGAGAGCAACCTCTTTTAGCCACTTGTGCCCCTTACATGAAGAAATATCCTGAAGTATATCAGTCTGGTCTCACACAAAGTGCTTCTGTCCCAAAATACCAGGCAATTCTACCCTGAACAGGTGAAACCGCAAACCCCAGTAATATGTTTCGGCCTTACTTGGGCCTTCTCAGTAGGGTATAGCTGCACTCCCTAAAGTACAGTTAGCACAAGTCCATGTCTTGAACCTCCTATCACCCTCAGGGAGACTAGGCCCCTGGTGTCATTTGTTTAAGTACAAAACTAGATAAAGGTGCTTAATCAGGTCAAGGCTGAAACTTACTACAGGGGTTTACCGTTTCTCCTGTTGACGGTAAAAATGCCTATTATTTTGGGGCTAGATCACGCTGTTGAGTGAGATCAGCCTGATAAACTACAGGATATTTCTCCCTGTGAAGGGCACAAGTGAGCTAATAGGCTGCTCTTATAGTGGGTTATCATTTCCATAGTACTAACCTATTAAGGTTAGTTCTCGCTCCGACTGAGCACCTCAATTTTTGGCGGGAGTTTTTGTTGTCACTAATAAAATTAAGCAGTTCTATCAATTACATATGTAAGCAATGCAAAATATTTAAAGTTGCAACAAGGCTATATAAATATTACCCAGATTTAGCCAAATTACAAAATCCATATAAGATAGGTAAGTGTTGGGCAAACCTCTTCACAGTGCGGACACTGTTTCCCATTCTTCATGGCACATTAACAGAACAGGATTTCAGCAGAAGTTATTACACAGCTATAATTACCCCACGTGTACACAGACAAAAGATGTATAGCATACAGATAGTGGACAGAAACATTTGTGTGTTGCCCTTCTCTAATCACCTCACCTTCTGCATTAGAATATCCCTCCTCACAACTGTAGTAATTAACATAACCACCTGTTCTCATAAACAATTCTGTATAATTGACAGGAACTGTGTTTGTGTATTTAATGTGGTATTAAAAAAAAACAGAGACATATTTAGGAGCTCACTATGATATGACAAGGAAATTAAAAGTAGCAAAAAGCCACCCAGTTATAGCACAAAAACACCAGGTGTTACACATCTCTTCTAGCACCCCATCCATAACCAAATCATACCATTTCCTCAAATGATAGAGACACACCAGAGGCATATTACAAATAAAAAACAATTTGACTCTGAAATGTGTTATTTTCCATATGTCATTCACTAGCCCCATTCATGTCTCCAAAGTAACTAAATATTTTGAGAACTTGTAATACAAGGTGGCAAATTCCTGTACATTGTAAGCATGTGCCAGGATTAAAGGGATAGTTTGGAAGAATAGCCTCACATCCCTTCCCTGAGAGAGATTCCAGCTTTGTTCAAAGATACTTCCTGACTGGTTGGACACAGGTTATAGGAGGTCTTATCTTCTCCGGCACAGTGTTTCCTGCCACCGGCACGAAGGAATTGCTGAGCGGGCAGGGAAGAGAGGAACAAATGCAGGAACAAGTGAATGATTTGGGATTAGCAAGTGGAAAACAGATTGAGGCTATTAGCTGCATGACATCACTGCACACTGAAGCCTGTGAGTGTATGAGCATACAATATTAAAGGGATGTGAAAGATTTCTGGATTTTACTAGGTATGCAATGTATTTATGGGTTTTCTGGTGGTCCAATGGTTAGGATTTGGTGCTTTCACGGCTGCGGCCTGGGATCAATTCCAGTCAAGGAACCAAGAGGTCACACCACCCTGAAGCCATGCAAGGTTGGATCAGGTCAGTACTTGGATGGGAGACCACCTAGGAATACCAGGAGCTGTATGCAGTGGCCCACTGGAGAAGTAACTGGCAACCCTCTCCAGTATCTCTACCATGAATACCAAATTTATCAGTGTGTTGCGGTCCATGTGGTCAAGGAGAGTCGGACACGACAGAGCAACGCAAACACAACATATTTATGTATTTATTTACTTGTATGTACTTTATTTTATTAAGAAGTGCTTATAAGCTCTGTTTTATAACCTAGACCTTCTTTGGTCTGTAGTACTTGGTATGCAGTGTCTTGTACTAACCAATCAGTGACCATCTCCGCAACATTGCTAGAACACTACACTGCACATTCAGACCTACACAGTCTGAGTCTGCATATGCTGCAGTGGGTAGATCCAAACAGGGGCTACGTTTAATTTTATGTAGTAAACCGACTTATAAAAAAATCTTAATAAAATAAAGCAATAGATATATAGGTATATTATATACTTAGTAAAATCCAGGATCCCTTTAAATCTAAAAATAAATATTCAGTCCTATTCATGGCCGCACAACACAATAGTACAAATATAAAACAAAGAAGGAAAAAAAAAATCTTCCACAATCAATTGTGAGTGGGCATGACTGGCCTCAAATAGTGTCATCTGGCTGAATAGTTTCAACACCACAATCAGATCTCAGTATGTATGTGACTAGTAGGACACTACAGATGCTGCAAATCAATACAAATATCAACTTGCACTTACTCAAAATATAGCTTACGTAGCTTTGTGTTTTAAACAGAATTTTATTAAATAGGCAACACATACTTCAATATCTATTTTATGTTTGCTTACAGTTTATTTTACGCTGAAAAACAGAGCCCTCC
This sequence comes from Discoglossus pictus, assembly GCA_027410445.1. Lineage (NCBI taxonomy): Eukaryota > Metazoa > Chordata > Amphibia > Anura > Alytidae > Discoglossus > Discoglossus pictus. The sequence goes on from CM050175.1 coordinate 35,863,516, forward strand.
AGTCTTTTGCAATGTGCTAAAAATGGTTTTGGTTTTGTTCTTAAACCCTGTACAGCCCTACGGATTATGTCAGCAAGTTACAAATAAAGGATAAATAATTGAGAACCTAAAAATATATATATATATATATATATATATATATATTTTTAAAGCTTACATAATTCATAAGACACTCATTACATTTACTTTGTCGATATAAGCAAGGGCAAATCCAGTGATTTTAGTTATCGTAACTTTCCTAAATATTTTCTTTATATATGAAAAGGTTTCAAAGAACACACTCCCTCCCTGACTCTTTATGACAGTCTTTCTTCTTTATTCACTTAAAAAGAATGTGTAATCTTGCACCTCAGATAAAAGCTGCCAGGAATTTGGAGGAATAAGCATGAACTTTACATTCCTGGCATATATATGCAACAAAAATGTATTACTCTGCCAACCTTTATGTCAACTGAGAGAAGGTGGGATATTAAGCTAAACAAATGGTTAGAGGAATAGGACTTGTTATATGGCTGCTCTAATCAATTCTACGTTTAGAGAGCATGGTGTAAAGATCCGCTCCACAATCATCAGCCAATAGAAATGGACAGGAACGGAGTAATTGTGAAGCACCTTTGGAGTTTCCATCATAAACAAGGGTGTTTTAGCTCAACTCCGCCAAGGGTGTCGGCCTACAATACTAGCTTGAACTCAAAGACTCTTAACTTTTACATGATTTTTTTTCTGGCAGCCTCATTCAGATTAGTTTTTAATGCCAATTAGCAAAATAATTGTTAAACAGATCAAATAAAGCAAACAGACAACTCTAAAAATGCTGTAGGAATGGATTTGCCCAATGATGAAGACTCTTATGATCTCAAACCTACAACCTATTTTACAATAAAACAGACAAGGCCAATGCTATACACAGACGCTATAGTACAAACAAAATGCACTATACTAACAAAAACAATCTACCATACAAATAGAATCCAAAAAAGGAGCTACCGCTTAGATTAACCTTTTCTATACCACACAGGGATAATGTGTCAGAAACTTGTCTAAATGATTATTATAATATACTGTGTATATTATAGCAGCAGGTCTTCTAAACATTCCCAGGAGGTCTCTCCATACACACCCAGCTGACAAGAGCAGTGCCTGGTGCAGAACAGTTATTCTTGGCATGCTGGGGGATGGGATTCCTTGCGATTCATTAGCTGCCCTCATGCCTTGGCATTATGCCTCTCAGTCCGGCCCTTCAAGCCACCCCCCAACGTGCAATGTGGTTCAAGAAACCATCCCACACATCTAGTTCTCCTTCAAGACTTGCCCACGCTTGTCTGTCTATAGGAGCTAGGGTACTGAACTGAAAACTCAGTGGGGACAAGTTAATCAGGCTCACATATCTGGATAGGCAAGAGGAACTCGGGACTGGTTAACTGCACAGACTGTTGGATGTGCTCTTTTTACCTGAAGTTTATATGTTGGCTCTTTGATAACTGGACTGAGACACAGGAAGATGTTGCAGAAGAGTCATCCAGTGACATATGGGCTAGGTCAGTCTGGCTAACTCATAACCAATTGGTTTAAAAAAATAAATAAAATAATAATCTAAAATTAGGAGTTCACAAACTGGAGGGCAGGATTTGTAACTGCTCTTGGGGCCTGACATCTTCAGCTAATGACATCTACAGACTAAAGCATGCTCTCTGCATTTCCTGTTTGTTATGGAGTTTAAACAAGTTTTACTTTATATTTTTCATACACCAGCATTACTAATGTCCAAAGCAAACTGTTGTGTTCCAAAACACTAGAACCTTCTGGAACCTTGGAAATCACTCAGAAATACAACATTGATCAAGAGATTTTCCCAGATAGATATGTGGAGAAATGATTATTCAGGTGTTGATACCTCAAATAAAATGAGCCAGTCCAGCATAATGCTAAATAGGTTTTCTGCTCTCTGTTTCAGAAGGTCACAAATGTGACCCAGGTCTATAGGTCACAGAAGGGATGGCCATTTCATAAATAATTTACTATCCTCTAAGGAAAGTAAAAGTGCTTTTGTGTAACCGAATATACCTTCCTCTGTTTTAAGTGCCGGTGCTGGTCATCTTTGCCCAGTGCTGATTGTATTCTAACACCCTACCTTTTTACTCAAACCGTGTATAAAATTGATCAGTATGGATGAGGCACATTAAATGCATATATTAGACCAAGGCTTGACAAATCCCAGGAGCCAGGACTAGTTTATATACAGTCTGATTTCTAGAAGCCCTAACTAAACCGGCTGGCTCATCATTTTCATTAAAAAAAAATGTGTAAATCCTGTTGGTGGGACACAAAATGTTTTCATTTATTTCATGCAGATAGTTGTGAATGAACTAGGGAGTGCTACTTAAAGGACTTGTGTCATATTTTATATTTCTAAGACATTTACAGTTTTTACAAAGTTTAAAAAAAAAATGTTTACTATTTTAGCCAGTTTTGATATAATAGCAGCATACATTGTATATTTGTTCCTGAAAGGATTAGAAACCTGGAATGAATGAGTTGAACCATGGATCTCAATCTGAAATGACAGTCTATGCTAAATATAACATTTTCTCTAAAAATGCCTTTATGTTTGTGGCTTACATAGCTGGTAATGTTTGTTTCTTACATACTTCACAGGCATGTGTAGTTTTTACCAAACTGCAGTGGTCTTGTAATGTAAAGCATACCTCACCAAAACCTTATCATGGTCAGTTTGAAATATACCATCAAGACACTTGGGACCAGTTGAAATTCCTCTACTTTATGTGTAATGTCAATATGTATCTGACCTCTAGTTAAACCAACCCATACTTTGTAAAGCTAAGGAGAGAGAGGGGGGTCCTGTAAAGACAATCCCTCCCCCAAATGAGCAAACACCTCATTCTTCTGGTATTTGAACTGCATCCTGGGGTGCGGCCAGCTCTCAAACCTGATATTTGGATGCAAATACTTTCCACTCAAGGCCCAAGAGCTCATAAGAAATAGAAAAAGGTTCTAGCCATTATGAATATAGCATAAACTGCAACTAATGCACAATTTATATAGGCAAATACCAAAAAAAAGAATATGGCAGGACATTTATAAGAGACTGCCTTAGATTGTATTATCAGGGTTGTAAAAAATAGAACTCAAAACAGCATTAAAAAGGAGAACAAATAATCTAAACCAGTTCTTATACCCAAGCACCATTAGTGCACTAGATTACTGTATTTGTTTTTTTTTCTTCTTTGTAACAGGTTGCAGAGGAATACAATCCAGCATTAGCTGAACTTTTACTTTCCTCCTCCCAAAAAAATGCACTAGTGAATTAAGTACCCTGCATTGTTTTTAAAGGATTTCTGACACATCACCTAGATTGACAGCACGACAAGTCAGTTTTTGGTTCTTAAATAGCCTTGACGTCCAGTCACACTTGTTTTTTTGCATTTTATGTATCCATGGTCAAAGAGTATGAGGACAGAGGGAAAGATGTGGCGGGTAGAAGCTGGATGGATTTTATAATTTACTAAACCAAATGCAACCTTATTGTTTCACTACTACAGTGGGCATTTGTAGAGATTTATATCCCATTGTAGTTATTGAAGGACATACCAACATATGTATAATATTGTGCCACCTTCCCATTAGACACCATATTCAAGGATTTTGTTCATGTGTGTATTTAGAGACCAAAGAAATGAGAGCAAACAATTATCTGTGGACTATGTGGTGTGCACACATTTCTTTTGAGATTTTAGCTCTGTTGTAGGAGGAATTGAGAGCACTTTGTGTAGTCTGTGCTGTGTAATCACTTTAACGTGCATTTTTATGGATTCCTCTTGAAGAGGCAAAGAGAAAGGCAAATAGAGAGATTATACTGAAAGGAAGGGGTTTAATAAGACCATCCATCCTATTTCATCAAGTACAAGTGGAAAGTTATTTAAAAAATGAAATGATGTATGGTTTATAAAATGTTGTAATAAACAATATAGTGGTGACCTTTACACCATACAAAGCTGAAACAAAGTCTGGTCAAGTGGCTTCCTCAGCCAGCAAAGCATTCAAAATTGAACTAAACCAGCACAGGGCATATTTACCAAAATGTATGCTACCATAAGGACAAAGAGAACCAAGCAACTCAGGAATTCGAAAATGTAATTTATGGTGTCATAAAAACAACTAAAAAAAAACATAGATGGAATTTAAAGTAGAACATTTACCCTAACAAGTTGTTTTGTTTTTAAATTGCAGTAACACACCGTTTATACATTGAACTAGTGGTTTTCTACACAGTGAATCATTCCTGTGGTTTTCAGCAGCATTATTATGCTAATGCAATACCGAATATACCAATGTGCAGCTCACTGCCCTTCATAAGTGAGGGGGTGATTCTGGCTTGTTTATGTGTTTACAGTAGTTACACTAATAAATACAAAGCTGATAATTAATATATGCAAGTCACACATTTGCAAAACAATGCAACAAAAACAATGATTAATAACTCAGCAATTAATCACTAGCCCATGTTTCATGTACTTTATGAACTTCTTTACCTCTGCTGATGCGTTGCTTCTCCCCAGAAAGAATTCCTGGTGTGTCTATGATGCTGATGCTCTCCAAGACAGGGTTCGGCAGTTGTGCGCACATAAACCTGGCAACAATGAAAAATCACACCCAGTTATTTCCAAATATTAGCTCACTTACAATGCTGGATTTGCAGATACATCCGTGGCACAATAATAATTCAAAGCTTAGTTGCCCTTTCTAAAAGACACAGAAGAAAAAAAACAATATGATTGCACTAAAATGTTATTTAATTTATATTAAATTGTATGAACAGTTATATTAAACAGAATATTACTTTCCTTTTTTTCTAATTAGGAATAGGGGTGGAAAAAAAGGAAATAAGGGGGACGAGGAAGGTGGTGGAAAAGGAGTACAATAAGCAAAAAAGTTAGATATGGTGCTGAATCATTTAAAGTAAGTTGCACTTTTGTGACATGGACAATATCCAAAGGGACCAACAATCTGCTCTGGTACAGTAAATATCAAGTGGATCTTGCTTTTGACCAGTGAATAAGGTAGGAATCCGTGGTTTCCATGCTTTTACAATTACGCATCTACAGTAGTTGCCAGGAACATTTGGGAAAGTACATTTTGGAAGAATTTTTGGCACTCCTAGATGTTTTAAAATAAAATTGGTCTTAATTTTAGTATATTCCCACCAAGTCTATATTATAGACTAAAATTTGTTCTCTGACAAATTGCTCATGGTAAGAACAGCCTGACATTTATGGAAAAACTGTTCTCAGAACGAAGATGGAGGAAATCTGGGTTTGAGGAGTCTATACCAACTTAGGAACCAGTCAAGGTAGTGAGGAGTCAGAAACTTTTTCAAGGAAAGGATACTATATACAAATATATAATATAATAATAGCCATAAATAAAAAAGTTTTATGTGTCACATGGATTGGTCAAGCCCAGGCTTAAATATAGTAATAACAATAACAGACTTATAGCCATGTCACTGGCATAGTTCATTAATTAGTTCTGACGTTTCAGACTCCAAAATTGCAACGTACATAAGGGTTTGGCTATTGAAGCAGGCCAATGCAAGGCATTATAAATCACAGAATTACTTGCTAGTTAAAGAAGACCACTTGAGAATTAACGTTGCTGTACCTTTTTTTTTACCTCCTCAAGTTTTTTTTTAAACCTATACATAATTTACAGTTTGTAAAATCTTGTGATGGAGATACTTAATGATTATTCCAGAATTACTTTACTTCCGCAATGTTGTATTCCTGGAGCAAATGAACATAAACTTGCAATTGGTTTGGGTTAAGGATGCAACGTTATACTTTTGATATAACATATACATCTATTACGTGTGTGCAGACAGATACGTGCAATATATAGTTCAGCTGGTGGTTCTCATGTTGAGCAGTTGCTTATTCCAAGAGAAATGAAATGTTGTATTCTGAGTTACACATTGCTTGTCAGCTGTCTCAGAAATGTAGACAGCTGAAACCCAGGGCTCACACTAAAAAGTTGTACTTATGGTTGCACCTGTTTCAAGTTTTAACTAGCACACACACAAAAAATGGTAGCAAAGTTATAAATTATAAATGTACAGAAATATTAAATTCTTTAGATTTAAAAATAGGCTGTAAATTACATAACAAAATCCGGAGCGGAGAGCCAGCATTGTAAATTTCAATAGGATTGTTAAGAACTAAATTGAAATTATATTAAAATATAATCTGTTTTTCTTACAGGATCAACAAAGATGATTTTGCCCCTATAACAGTTTATTATAAAGACTACTAAAGACAGACACTTGGATGACAGGAGCGATGTCTCACAGCAGTGTCATGGTTGGCCATGAACTCCAACAGTGATTCACAAATATTTCTTTAGGGCGGAATCACGAAATGAGAAATCATCTCGGGGGTTAAGGATGAAAAAGATACTGCGTCACTGCAGTCATCATGTAGGCAACCTGGCTCAGATAATGAACCAAGAACAGATACTCCAAAACTAACTTCATACTAATTAGCACCGAAAAATAATAAAAATACAAACCTTATTATATATACACACACCACTATATAAAAGTTTGTTAAAGAAAAAAGGAAAACTGCTAAATAATTATTCATAGTATATAAATACACGTATAACAAAAAAAATATATGCCGTTAAATACAATGATACAAAGGGTATAAGACCCCAAGAGACACATTTGCTCCCTCACACAATGGCTTGTTCTCAGGCATGGGGAAATAGATTGCTTGTGAAACAACCTGGGGCACTTCCAGGAAAGAAAAAAAATCCTATGACTCACTGAAATGAGAAATCCCCAAAAAAACTATTCAGCTAAAGAGAAAGCTTGGAGTTCCCCTCCCTAAATACACTGCAAGTAGTTACAGCCATGTATAGAATGGATATTTAAATATTAATATACTGCCGTTTACTTATTGGGTTTAATAACAGTTTAGCAAACAGCAAAGATCATATTTCTGTAACTTCCCTGACTATATGATTAAGTGCAACACATATTTTTATATATATATATATATATATATATATATATATATATATATATATATATATATATATATACACACACACACACGGAAGGTGTTTACATTTGGTTTATAGCTCTCAATATAACTGCTGAGTCATTCATGTAGGTTTATTAGTTTTATTACCCACTATATAGTAAATTACCTATTGAGGAAAATATTTTCCCATTCATTTTAGTATCAATAGAAACCCAATACACATGTATTTGTTGAGAAAGACATTTCCATTGTCTGCTAAATGCATACAATGTCATTGATTACATGCTGAGGAATGTGTCCCCTATGTATACACTGTTGATACTAAATCAAATGGGACCATGAGAAAGGCATTGCCATCCATACACATGTGATCTGTTGAAGGCATTGCCATTGATTTAGTGTCATGATATATTGTTGAATGCCTGTTGAGGAAGGTACCCCACTTATTTATAATTACTGTGTACTTTATATACAATGTGTGTGTAATTGCCTATAAGGAAGGTATTGCCATTGCATTTTTACCTATAGTATATTTGAGTTATTAGTAGTCACCAGTTAAGGAAGGAATGCCCATTGATTTATAAGTACTTAATGTATAAGAGGCTGAGGCAGCCAATAACATTGATGTATTAGTATCAGTACATGTCACATATAGATCTACCAGTTGAGGAAGGAATTCCCATTGATTTATAGTACGTAATGTATTAATGGCTATGGCAGACGTTTACATTGATGTATTATCACACGTGTATTTACCTGTTGAGGAAGGCATTCCCGAAGGCGCTGAGCTTCCTGAATGGCTTATTGGGGTCCACCACCAGCGCATTCCCGGGCAGCACCCCCTCCACTGGGCCATGCATGACGGCTATGAAGGAGTCAGTGGTGGGCTCGGGTCCGATCCTCATGCCGGGGAAGTCCTGCTCCATGAGGTGCCTGATGAAGGTGGTCTTGCCCGTGCTGTACTGCCCCACCAGCAGTACCATGGGCTTGTTATGGAAGTCCGCATCCTCCAGTGCCGGGGAGTGGAAGTCATGGAAGCGGTACGACTCCTCCAAGGGCAGCAGCTTGTTTGTGTACAACTTACGGAGCCCCTCGGCCACTGTGTGGAACAGCTCCGGCTCTTTCTTCCTGCGGGCGTCGTTACTCACCCAGCTGAACATGATGGCGGCGGCCGGAGACTAACGGTGCGGGCGCGTGACGCTCTAACGGACCCGGCACGAGCTGCTGCAGCTGGGGCTGCCTGTCTCGCGCCTGGCTGGGCGTGGCACTCCGGGAGCGCGCAGAACACAGCGGCTGTGCGCGCGCCCTGTCACTCAGGTAACGGGAGCTGTGGTAGCACTTTCCTCTCACTGACAGTGTATGGTGACCAAAGCTTGTTTTTTTTATCAATAAGCAACTTAATATAGATGATTTATTTTTGAATACTTGTCCAACTTTAATGGTAGAGAGGGGATTAATTAATTTCCATGTTCTTTTACGGATTGTTACTGTTGTGGTCACTTATGCCATTGATTTTTTTTAGCTGAGGAGACTGGGTATCCTCACAACTCAGAGGTACACTGGACTCTGTGTCCTTGAACGCGCCCTTAGTTGAAGAGAGGTGATGTCCTCGCGCCCCTGTATTGCTGTATGCGGTAGCGATGCAGTCGCGCTGGCCAGGGATGTCCTCGCGCCCCTTTGGTGCTGAGTGTGTGTGTGTGGTACGGATGTCCTCGCGCCCCTTTTGTGCTGTGTGTGTGGTTCGGATGGCCTCGAGCCCCTGTGCTAGAGCTGTCCTCGCGCCCCTGTATTCCAGTTTGTTCTAGAGATGTCCTCGAGCAGCTATCCAGCCGCTGGCTGACTCATACTCTTATAGCTGGAGGTGGAATCCATTTAAACACCCCCAACTCAGTTGTAGTGTAATAAGGTGACGTGTCAGAGGCATGTCCATGAGTGATGGATTCCACACCCTCCGGGGAAACGTCACATTGAGCCTTGATTTCATGAGGAGAATGTGGCTTGTATGACTGGTATGTGTGGAGTCAGACAGGGACATGCAATGATGTCAGAAATGTGACACACATGTATGAGGGTAATATGATGTATAGCATTAAAGCAAAAAATAAAAACGTACAAAAAATTATAACACACAGCACAGGGGGAGACACAGGAAGCCTGGGAGTAACGTTGCAAGCGAATTACACCCATATTTGGCGTTTTTCATCCCTCGAAAATCGCCTAAGCGAGAAAAAAAATGGTGGACGAAAAACGCAAAATTTCAGGAACAGCATGAAAATGAGGCTCAGCAACTCCAGGCTCGCAAAACGTACAAAATACATGACGCTAAAGACACTTACACCAACAACGCCAGGCACACAGGACTTTGTAAATGAAAACTAACGGCAGTCACTGCGCGCATTGCAAACATTCAGCACAAACACAGAGGAGAAAGACACAGGGGTAGATGGTGGAAAGAGACACATGGCATTCCCAAGCACTAAACTTGCAGGTTAACGAACCCTGCAATGAGCGGCCTGTACAGTAGGCGAGAGAAAAGGCTCTCAATGAGCACCAAAGGCGCTCATTGCAGGGCTCATGATGTGCACTGCGAGCGGGAGAGGCTTGAAATGAGTGCCAAAGGCGCTCAGTGTGGGGCCTGCGATGAGCGCCAAACGTGATCAGTGCAAAGCAGGAAACTTGAAGTAAATGGGGGGAGAGTCTCGCAATGAGCGCAAAAGGCTGACGGCGCTCAGCGCAGGGCTCGCAATCAGCGCTGAGGTTTGTTCAGAGGACCAAAAGCCTCACATAATGTGGCAAACAGCATTGCCAGCCTTACAATTTTAATCCTGTCATTTTTGATGGGCAAGTTCCTAGTGTATATATAAGCTATTTTACGGCCTTTGTATACAATTAGCTGTATCCCCCCCTACACCCTGGCATAAACTTATAAGATGGTAAGCCATATGGAGGAAGTTGAACAGATCATGAGGCTTTGTGAAATAGTAAGCATTATGATATAAAGGTGCGGCTTCCCACTTTCTGTGACCCATATGGACCGCAGCACACCAAGCACATCTGTCAGCCATTGCCCCTCTGAGCCCCCTCAGTGACCTCATCTAACCATCTTCAGCTATGTTCTCCCCTTCTTCTTGTGCCTTCAATCTTTCCCAGCATCAGATTATTTTCTAGGAAATCCTGTCTTCTCATGATATGGACAAACTTTTTGAACTTCAGCTTCATGATCAAATCCTCCGTTGAATTGTTTCGCTTGATTTCCTCTAGTATGGAATGATTGAATCTTCTTGCAGTCCAGGCCCAAAATGTAACACTTCAGTTTTAAAATACAAATTAGCCAAATAATGGCACTATTTAAATACATTTCATGCTAAAGCTGGTATTCGTCCTTATAAATACTTGTAATACTCAGTGCTTTGGATAGTACGTCACTTTCATTTACTTTTTATGTTCCATGCAACCCTGAAAGATAATTAAAAATCTTCTTATGTTACAGAATGAAATCCATATTTTTTTTAAAACATTGACATTAGTCTAGGGTGTACATTCCGATCTGTCGGTCAGTAGCACCAAAAAGAGATTCAAAACTTTTGTTAACGAGAAATCATTGGCATTAATTACTGATACTGAACCATAAATGAGGCACTGGTATTCTAATTGTTTGTTAATGAGAGATCATTGGCATTAATTACTGATACATCAATGAGGCACTGGGACCATTGTCTTCAGTTCAGTCGCTTGCACATTGAGCATGCCTAGTCTCTGTTGTAAAAGATAGTGGATTCAATGCTTATCAGTAACTATTGTCATTGATTTCTTACTAACAAGAGATTTGAATATGTGTTTGGAGGTGGATCAGAAAGGCTGACTTTTTCAGGAATGTAATTAGCCATCAGTTAACTCACAAGTAAAATATTTGTTAGTTTCTACCGGTCTTTTCCCTGCACAGATGAACTTGGGAAGGGTTATCCCTCTTTCTGTGTCTGCTCTCTACACCCAGCTCTTGCTGTCAGTCTTTCTGGAGGCATGCCTAATTCACATGTAAACAGAACTTAATTTATGATTTTTTTCTGTAAAACAGGCATTTATTTTAAAAATTCAAAAAGTATTTCAACATATTTTGAGGATTACATTATAGTGATGTTCTCCAAGTTATGCTAAATTAACTGGCATTTTAAGGACAGCTATTCTTTATAGCATATGTGGCATTGCTATACGTTCCTTTCTCCCTGTGTCTTTCAGTTATTTACCACACGCAGCTGATGGCCGCCAACATCAACTTGAAATATGTTAGAATGGTATTTATAAAAAATAAAACATCCTAAGAAGTAGATGGGCTCTTACAAACAGGTGGGGGTTTCAGACCTCCCAGTCACTTCCACAGCAGGATGCTGCTTCATTTTTCACCTGCTCTGCCACCCAAATTCATGTATAGATACCCTTCTTAATATAGATCAGATCCCCCTTCTTAATATAGATTCACATTCTCAATATAGTTCTAGTTCCCAAGAGTTAGTCTGAGTCACAGCCTGCTCACTTTACTTATCACTGAGACAACTGGATATTGAGCGCACGACAATGCACTTACTCTTGTAAATTAGGCCAAACTATAAATTTGAAGAAATGTAACACAATTTAATAAAAAGAAGCAGACTCCATGCTGTGCTGAAATTCTCAAGTGCAGTCATTTTTTATCCTTCTGTCTCTTCTTGAGAAGATGGTAGAATTGCATTTTAAGGGCATTCAGGGTTATCCTAGATAACTGGAGAAGGAAGAATATTGATTCAAGGAATAATCGGATTGCAAGTATCTGGGGTTGGGAAGGAATCTTTTTCCTTTATGATATACTTGGCAATGTTTCAATGGGATTTTTTTGCTTGCATTCTTCTGGATTAATTAACAATTAATCCATATATTACAAAAATCAATGGGGATCTAATAAGGATTAGCTTGATGGACTAAAAGTCTTCTTTTCAACTTTAGTACACATCTCAAATGCTTCTTTGTTATAGCCATGCTCCATTTTGTTATTACTGAGTACTTTTTACATTTGTCAACCTACCCTGTAGCCTTATCTTTCTAAACTATTTCTCACTAGCCACATACCCCTTTTTGTTACTGATTCTATGAGAAATTCATCTGACAGCTTGACAGCTAATTATAAGTATTTAATAATGAAGATCTTAATACATAAAACATATCAACAAATAGATGAAATTATTTGAAAGAGCAAATGTTAAGTTTCTAAAATACAAATGTACACATTGTCTGACTTGAGCACCTCCTGATACTTTGGAGTCTGAGGGCATTTACTTATCCACTGAACAGTGGAGCTAGGGTGGGGAAGTAGGGAGTGGCACAAATTAGCTAAATGTGAAATCATTGAAGATATTGGTATTGGAGACCTACTCCCTTCACACGCATGTTCAGAGATTGTATTTCATCATACAATGTTCATTTAAAAGGTTCCAGACATTCTTCAGAAGAAGTGGCTTTTTATATATAAATTTTGGAGGAGATGTTTTTTTTTTATTATGCCAGTTATTGTTCTTCAGTGACCTGTGTAGTCGGGCCATGCTGTCCCTGACACTTTCCACACATAGTATAAAATCTTTGTGGTTCGTCAATTCTTGAAACCCACTTCTCCTTTCTAATTCCAGAAGCTCTGTGGTCACACGATTTGCCACTTCCTTTTTATTTATTTTTTATCCCTCTTCCCAGAGACAGTGTGACCTCTTGGTGTTTTTTTTTTTTTGTTCCAACTCTCCACATAACAGTAAAACATGTAAAGTGTTTAATCTTGACCCTGGCAACTGAATTTCATAGATAGGGGTGTGGAAGTGATTTAAATGAATTGGTGCAGAGTGAAGGATGGGTTTCCATATCCCATGCACTGGAACATTTACCATTTGGTCATTTATCGCTTGTACTGCTTATCTGTAAGCTCTCACAAAGTAAATCATTCCTTACTTGTTTTACGTGGTTACCCCTGAACGCTCTGTTACCTTAGTAATTTGATTCAACTTTAAAAATAAGTAATTGGCTCAAAATATTTTTAATTCATTTTTAAATCATAGAAGTCCCCAAAAATGTAGCTTGATATAAATCTACATATCTACTAGATTCCATAGAGCAAAGTATAATAATTTTTCCAGATCTAACCTGTTATAGTTATGGCACCAGTCTGCCGCTGCAGTGCGGCGACCAACTGCTAGATGGCGCTGTCGATATTTTGCAGCGCTGCTGATATGTTAGAGAAGTTATAAGCTTAGAATGGTAGCCTAACCCTTAACCGACCTGGTGGTCTGGCCATGTCATTGCCCCCGGGTGCTAAAGCGGTACAGACTGTCTTGCAAGTGATCTGGAGCGTGGCTCGGGGTTGCCACTTTAGGTACTGACGAATAACCCAGAGCCATGCTCAGGATTACCGCTAAGGTGGTTAAACTAACCCTCACGATAACCTTAACAGTTTACCTCAGCCTTGACTCTATGATATGGCACTGGAATATCGGCAGCGACATCTAGCGGTTGGTCACTGCACTGCAGCGGTGTACTAGTGCCGTAGCCATAACAGGAAAGGACCATTTTTCCAGATTATTTGTCCATATTTTCCATATATAGTCCCTTTGATAAGCCACATTATTATTATTATTATCTGTTATTTAAAACGCGCCAACATATTCTGTAGTGCTGTACATAAGATAAGTTCCAGGCCTTGAATCCAGTGTCCATGGTGCTTTCCCCAAAGCACCCTGCAGAATTGAAACTTGCAGACTTATAACCTAAAGGTATTGTGTGTGGTAAAGGAGGGAGAGGTGATGAGTGTGTGAGGGTGGAAGGTGATACGCTTCTTTAAAGAGATGCGTTTTTAGTGAGGTTTTGAGGCAGGAGGACAATCTGGTGGAGCGAGGCAAAGAGTTCCAGAAAATAGGGGCAGCACAAGAAAAGTCCTGAAGGTGAGAGTGAGAGGAGGTGACAAGAGTTGTAGAAAGAAAAAGGTCATGAGCAGAACAAAGAGGGCAGTTGGGGGAATATTTGGAGATGAGAGCACAGATATAAGGGGGTGCGCTGTTGTTGAGGGCTTTGTAAGTTAGGGTCATGATTTTAAATTTTATTCTTGAGGCTAAGGGAAGCCAGCGGAGTGATTGACAGAGAGGTGATGCCGACACTGAACGTTGTGTACGGAAGATGAGTCTAGCAGAGGCATTCATTATGGATTGAAGTGGAGATAGTCGGGTGGTGGGTAGGCCAACAAGAAGCGAGTTGCAGTAGTCAAGTCGAGTGATGATGAGAGAGTGTATAAGGATTTTAGTTGTGTCTTGTGTAAGATAGTGGCAAATTCTGGAGATGTTATTTAGATGGAGAAGGCAAGATTTTGTCCAGTAAAACCACAAGACAACGGGCTTGGGAGGTGTGAGTGATCATGTCGTTGTTGACAGTGAGAGAGATGGGAGGAATTGACGCTGTATCCACATTCAAAGTATTTTCTTTATCAGACATTAAAAATATGAACAGTTCCTGTTTACCATCAGATTTGTTGTGCTTCTTTTAGTGACATAAAGTGACATACAATTAAATGCTAAATACAATTTAATGAACCATTTTCATGTTACATACATTGTATAATGTCCACCTGTGTGTGGTAAGGACACAGCATGAGAGCTCCCATCTGTAGTAGGCGGCTTATACATTAGCTCCCATCTCTCCTAATGGCTGAAGGACCAGGCTCCTAGTTCCTTTGTGTCATTGGGGTGAAGTCTCTTTTGCTTTTTTCTCTTGATCTTCTCAGCTTAAAGTTACAAAATGGACGCATCTGTGGCCTACAGAGTTGACAGGCAGATTGCATATTCACCGGCTGTCAAATCATAGGTCATAGACCCGTGCACTCTCCTTTTTTATGTCTTGATGCTATTCAGTAAGAAATGATCTTTTGTGGAGTATTCTCAGGGTGCTCTGAACATAACTAATTTTACAAAACAGGAATACACTACAAATGATGCTCAGCTCTGCTACTGTAAGTTGTGACATTAGAGGATGGAATTGTGACTATTTGCAGGAAATTACAAAAATTGTAAAAAATCTTTTGCCTAAAATATTTACTTATGAAACTGTGTTCCTGGATAGAAGTAGGTATGTATTCACCATAAACAGCTTTTTTAGCCACGGTGCGAGGACATATTCTCAAATCAAATTGTTACAGGAGTCCAAATGAAAGATTGTTTTACTTAGACACACTGTTATCTCAACTACAAGTTTTCTTCATTTAAAAGCGCATTAAAGTAGTATCCTGGACCAACTAATTTGCATAATAGTGCAGCACAAACAATGCTGATTTATGATATATTGAGTTTAGAAACAATGGCTAATACTAGAACTTGGATTGAGTTCCTTTAACTGCTAACAAACACGCACTAAAACTTGGATATCTGACTTATATAGTAAATAAATAGTACATTGGTGTTCACATTTGAACGTCTAAAATAAGTTAAAATACTTATTTCCTGCTCAGAATTCCAAAAAATACAGTTATTGCACTGCATTCTGGGAACCTGGGCAGGGACATGCAAATATGCCTGCAAAGGCTTCGCTCTTCAATCCAATACCATTTCAAACATGGCTCCTTTTAGGCATATGCCTGCTGTGTTACACAGCTTTAAGCAAAGCAGAGGATGGATTATGCACAAACCAGGGAACCTACCCACGGACAGCTGTTTCGAGGTTACTACCTCTCATCATCATGGGACCGGTTCCTAGCTTGACTTCAATAGCTAATACAGGGCTGAACATCAGTGTATAGTTACCAGGTGATCACAGTACTATACAATTGTAATATATTTATTTTTCATTCACAGATACACAAATTCATCATTAAAACATCTGTTTGCTGATGTGATGTCTTCTCCGTTGATGGAGTATCCTTTGAAGAATCTTAGACATACATCACAGATAACAGCATCTCCACCGGAATAATGAATGGACCTTCCACATGGAGTTGCTGTTACAAGTCATGGACATCATTGTGAACACAAAGTGAGTAGTAATGCAACAGCCACCCAATCATTGCATAGGACATTCCTAGAGAAATAAGGAAAGAATGGAATTAGACAAGGGTTTTGTAGCTTACAGGCTATATACATTAAAACTAATATATTACCAAACTACAGAAAATATGAAGAATTTACCATATGTAGGCTTGTTATATATTTCTGTAAAGCATATTTGTTATTACTATAGTATTAGTGTCAACCAATTTGCTTAGCAGTGTGTTGCATACCTTGTCACGTACTTCAAGATGTGTATAATAAGCTAGATAGCAAATTGATTTTTTTTTTCATGTTATTAATTTAAAAGAGCTAGTTGCATACTTTGCAAAACTTGCTTTTTGCATGAAAAATTATTAAGCAAGAATTATTTAAATTTCCTTGAAACTAACAGGAAATGCTTCTCTGTACAGACGATGCAGAGTATATGGGACTCATTGGCTGACAAGTACGACATACAGCTATATTCCTGCACATTGGCTGAGAGTGATAAGCCCCCAAGGGTAATTATACATCAAAAGCCTTCGGTATTGTTCATTCTCAGATTGAGCATCTCTGATTGCTTTGTTGTGTATGCAAATGACCCTTAGGGATTTTTATCACCCTAAGGGTGATAGGGGGAACCAGACGTGGACTCCTTGCTCACTGTGGCTTAGGGAGTAAAGCTGCACCGCAATGACGAAGCCCATAGAGGCCGAAACGCGTCTGGAGTTTGCTGTTTCTCCTGTTCAGGGTAGAATTGCCTGGTATTTGGGGCTGGATCTCTCTTCTGAGTGAGACCAGACTAATATACTACAGGATATCTCTCCCTGTGAAGGGCACAAGTGGCTAAAAGAGGCTGCTCTCTGAGTAAGTAACCAGACCTATATAGGACAAACCTACTTAGGTATTGTTCCTTCTCAGATTGATCACCTCTCATTTCTTTGTTGTATATACATCAAAAGCTGTTTATTCTGTTCCAGGACGTTAAATTAAAAAATAAACAATATCCTGTGAAGTATTATCAGATACCATTTTTCAGATGCAACAAGTAACAAATGTCCTTTAAAGTAAAATATTTCAGGCCATGACACTATTTTTCTGCTATAAATACTTGTTGCAAGTAAAAGCTGCAGACCAGCCTCTTTTTCTGATTATCTGAACAGTGAGACATTATGAAATAATATGCTAATAGCTTTATATATTATATATTGTGACACAAACCGACAAAAGACTGAGTTATCTCAGGTGGTGTTTATGTAAAACACTGTAACGACTGAAATGTGACTCCTGATGAACTGTTGATGCTTTGCATTAGGACTTGTGTATTCTTCGGCATCATCTGTAAATACCCTGAACAACAGCATGTTTATCCAACACACATTAGGCACTGCAGATTCTTTACAATACTATTTACTGTAAACTTCTACATAGCTTTGCTTTGAAATCATGTCTGTGTCGGTAGTGGTCATTGTGACCTTCACAGCTGCATTCCAGACAAAGCTTGTGTTAGGAGAAACAATCGGTGCTCATATTATAAATGACAAAATAAGGATCATGGACAATATATTAATCTATTTGTGAAGTCACACTATATTGG
Source organism: Discoglossus pictus (assembly GCA_027410445.1). Taxonomy (NCBI): domain Eukaryota; kingdom Metazoa; phylum Chordata; class Amphibia; order Anura; family Alytidae; genus Discoglossus; species Discoglossus pictus. Next base: position 35,881,191 of record CM050175.1, read on the forward strand.
CAACTTTGTTTTGATTGGTTTTTGGTCACACAGAAAAACTGCAAATTTCGTTTGTATCAGATTATCTTTTACTTCTAAATTTGAGCCTAATTTATTTTGGAAAAAGTGTATATAATCCTGGCAGGAAATCACTAATAACAAGGTATGTTTACCAACAAGGTGAAAATGGGTTGAATATGACCATTTTGCATAGAATACAATAGAAGTTATTGCCTTCACTTTTTAATTACACATTTATTTGACAAATAGATCTTAATGTATCTAATTTGGTTTTCTAAATATTTTGTCTGAAAAAATATATTATAGCTTCTTAAAACGTTAATATGTAAAAGTCACATCACATATATAGTTGTGAGCGTACGAGTCGTTGCTCACGCTTGCGGGCTCGCATAGCGAGCCCGCGGCCCTCGCGTAGCGAGCCGCGGCCCTCGCGAAGCGAGGGCCGCGGCTCGCACAGCGAGCCGCGGCCCTCGCGTAGCGAGCCGCGGCCCTCGCGTAGCGAGGTCACTGGGCAAGGGCCTCAGTTGCTGGCATGGAGCGCCGAAGGCGCTCCATGCCAGCAACTGAGGCCCCTCGCGAAGCGAGGGCCTCAGTTGCTGGCGAGGTCACTGGGCACGGGTCTCAGTTGCTGGCATGGAGCGCCGAAGGCGCTCCATGCCAGCAACTGAGGCCCCTCGCGAAGCGAGGGACTCAGTTGCTGGCGAGGTCACTGGGCAAGGGCCTCAGTTGCTGGCATGGAGCGCCGAAGGCGCTCCATGCCAGCAACTGACCCCCCTCGCGAAGCGAGGGACTCAGTTGCTGGCGAGGTCACTGGGCAAGGGCCTCAAACCCTCGCAAAATTCACGTCGCTACTCAAAAAACACGACACACAAATTACGACACTCGCTAAATTTTACGAGGCACGCAAACAACGTACGAAACACGTTACCACACATTACGACCTCGCAAACATCGGACGCAACACGCCGACATACAAACATTTAAAACACAATACATACACACAGCACATACATAAAAAACTTACCTACACCAAGAGGGAGCACCCAGGACCTCAAAAATGCAACTTACACCTCGATTTTACTCGAAATAAAACAGTTTAGAGACTAAAAAAAAAACGAAGCGAGAGAAAAAATGGCCGCCGAACAAAACGAAAACGAGGCTACAGCACTCTAAACTCGCAAAACACCACAAGAAACTCGCAAAACACCACAAAACACCTACGGATATTCCGATACAGACCTATACCACACATTACTCGCCATTTTACACCAATGCGGAAGTACACGACTACGCTAACGGTTTGGTCTCGCGCACGCACAGTGTTACACTGCACACATTCAGCATGCTTATACAGCAGCTCCACACCACTAATGCTGCAGCAGCATCAACACAGATTGCCAGCTCTTCATCACAATGCTTCAAAATAGGTACAATATATTCATTTACTAATTTAGCTACCTTACTATTTCATTGCCGTCATTTTCTTGTCTAACATTTTACACTTTATGGGAAATAAACTCATTTTTAAATAATGACTCAAATTTTTATATGGTACTGAATTTAGAAAAAAGTTTTAATTTTAAGCTACATATAGATTCAGTATTATGAATATTTAATAATATTGCCACTATTTTTTTTCTCTTGATTTTTCTTAGGACTAAAATCTTAGTGATTCGATTGATACCTCAGGGTGTCCTTATGTTTATCCCAGGTGTGATTAAACTGTGTCTGTCCCAACCACCTCCACTGGAAGGCCGTTCCATGTATTTATTACCCCTTCTGAAAAGGGAATAATAGAATAAATGAATGATGAATTGAACCAGCACTAACAGCATTTTGGAGAAGTGTGTCTATAATATCACAGAGTATTAAATACTACAATGCTCATTTATTTTGTACAGACAGTACATTAAAATCATCCATTTGCATTTCTGTATACTTTTTATATCATGGTGCTAACTGAATACCGATATATAATAAAACAAAGCGTTATTAATAAAATATTCTGTGGCTATTATTCTCTTTGTTGAATGCGTTATAGTTCACCTATTTAGCTTATAAATGTACTGACCACATAATTTTTCATGGGTACTTTCAGCATTTCTGGCAACCCATTCCAAACAAGGGGAAGTAATAGCAGATTTTAATCATGCAGGGAAGCTCTGTTTACTCTGCTTGTGTTTATTTTCTCTGTCACAAAGAGAGCTGCTGCCAAAAAATACACAAATTAAGTTAAGAAAACATACAAAGTTTTGGATATTGAAAGTGAAAACCAAAAATGATGGTAAGATATTTGTTTTGGTGCAATGTGAAAAAAGCAAAAGGTTCTTGTGCCAGCTATAAACACTAATTGATAGAAACCTGTATCTATGAATCATTATATAAATATTCAAGTTTGTCATTGTTTCTATATTTTAATGTGTTGTATAGTGGGATACCAGGGTGTGGCAGAACTACCTGTATTTGGTGGGTATTAATGTCACTTAACATTGACTAGTACAATTACTGGTATTAGAATAAACTTTTAGGTATTTAGAAAGTAACACTTTTATATCATTGCGTTATTATGGAGCCATTACAATCACAATAATTTGTGGTGGTGGTGGTGATAATCTATCAAAGACATCTTGCAGGTTTCTTTATACAATGAACATTTTTTTTTTTTTCAGTTCATCATCAAGGAAGGAGTGAAATAACTGGTCATGGTGTCACCTAGAAAAACAGTTCCTCATCGTGTGAATGTAGTATTTATCCAGAACAGCAGTAAGATCTACACAATTATGAAGAAGCAGGAACGCTCTAGTAGGTCTGTTAAAGTTAAATGTATTACCTTCACTTTCAGAAACACTAGTGTTCATGTGGGTATGATTTTTTTTGTGGGGGAGAGAGGGTGAATCTTTTATTTGTGAGCTCCCCAAAATAACCTTACTTGTCTGTGTTATGATATAACACTTATACCTTCACTCTCAGTAAATGTTTTACACACATCATTTTCAGAATTGCATATAAAGTTATTTTACAGTGCATATTATAAACTTATTAGTGTATACGTGTGCATTATCAATATGAAGCCCAGTATGTTCATTATTAGTGTATTCTCAGCAGAATTATGCAGTAGACAATATTAATTATCAGCATTTAGATTCTCAACATTATTATATATCTAGCGACTTGCCCATCAAAAATGACGGGGCAATAAAATTGTAAGGTAGGTAATGCCGTTTGCCACAGACATTAATTTTTGTTGTTGGTCTGAGATCCTTAGGCGCTCATTGCAAGCCTCGCACTGAGCGCCTTCTGCGCTCATCGCGTTGCTCGCAATGAGCGCCTTTGGCATGGTTGGTTGTATTTTTTTTTCTGATAGGTGCTTTTGCTGTTATTGTTTGGTCGGCACTGACCTACTTTCAGAGGTCCTGGGTGCCCCCCTTGCTGTGGTAAGCTTTTTATGTCTTTTTTGTGTGTAATTATTGTGTTTTTAATGTTTTCAGGTGCGTGTGTTTCGGCCGTTAAGGTCGTATTTTTGTGAGGTCGTAATGTATTTTTTCCCCTCTTCGCGAGGTCCCGCATTTGCGGCCTGCAATTTGCTTTGCGAGGGACGCAGTTTTGCGAGCTCGCAAGGCGTGACAATGATTCGTAGTTTGACAACTATTATATGTGATACAGCACATTCATTATCAGTGTATAGATACTATACATTAGTATCAGGCAAATATCAGTATCCTCCTTGTCATGACATCCTTACAGAGCACAATCAATATCAGTCTCCTCCTTGTCATGACATCCTTACAGAGCACAATCAATATCAGTCTCCTCCTTGTCATGACATCCTTACAGAGCACAATCAATATCAGTCTCCTCCTTGTCATGACATCCTTACAGAGCACAGGCAAATATCAGTCTCCTCCTTGTAATGACATCCTTACAGAGCACAGGCAACTCCAGTGCCAGCCTCATTCTTACACAGTACTAGAGTCACTTTAACCACACCCTGGAGGACAATACAAGTATAAAGTCCACTGATCATTTTTCTGACATTAATCATTTCTCATCTCCACGTATACTCCAAAGGTAGGTAATAGTGCTGATTGGTCCATTCATATCAAATGGACTTTCCATAATTAGGCTGCCCAATTTAACACTGTCAATTCTTAGCAATCACACCTTTCTGTCCACCATCTCGACATAGCCACAGAATATTACTTTTGTTAGATAATAATCTAAGCATGGATAATAATATTTAATTTATAAAAAGGGTTAAAAAGTAGGATAGATACGTTTTGTTCCTTTGTATGGTTGGGTTGGTCTTGTCTATTTTTTTAGTGATTAAAGTTATTCTCGTTCCGTGTTTAAGTTATTTTATTCATGATTTCCATTTTTACCTTTAACTTTCTCCCATTTTCAGCTATTACAAATTCCCTTTTTTTGTTTTGCTTTTGGGTTTTCTTGCCTTGAATTTTCTAAAAACCTTTTCTCTCTTCGTTTTTTCCCCAAAATTATCTTTCAGTAACTATCTGCTTTTTGGGAATTACAAGTGGTCTACATTGTTGAACTGAACTTCGCTGTGCCTGAAAGCTAACAGCCTTATTAAATTGTGATTCAGCCAATTGAATAGGGCTCTATATAAGCACAGAGCATATTTTTTTTACAGAAGTTTTTAGTTAGTGAAGACCTCACTTTTGGATAGAAGTTCACTAACTAAAAACTTCTGTAAAAAAAATATGCTCTGTGCTTAAATAGAGCCCTTTCCAATTGGCCAAATCACAATTTAATAAGGCTGATAATTACAAACTGAACCTTACAAAAAAAGTGTGTCTTTTTATTTAGCTTATATTCTGTAATGTGTGCCATATTTAGATGTTTTAAATCTATCAAAATACATCGTTATATGTGTTTAAATGTTGAGATTGTATGCTAGAAGATTAAATAACATTTTTTTAAATCATTTTAAGCAGTTTATAAGCAGCTTGCGTCTGGCATCTAGGCACAGTTTCCTTGAGAAATTATCATGGAAAATATTTAATGTCTGAGAGAACCAAAAAGTTTGCTCTATACTTAACTTTTTGAATGTATAACTCAAAATACTAAAATGTTATAGAATACGAATTACAGTATACATGTCATTTACACCCTGCCTTTCTATAGTTCTCATTTCCTTGACATTATATTTATTTACTATACTACTAAGCCGTCCGTAAACACAAAAGAAAACTTTAGGGGAAAAAAAATGATTAAAGGATATTGCATAATAACAAATAAACATTAATCTCTAAAGGTGTCCCAGGGCTTTATTTTAGAAAACATTTTGTATTTTGAGTTTAATATTAAAAATTTGAAATAAAAAAAACATGTAGTACTGATTAAACTTTTTGATTATCTCAGACATTACATAAATGTAAATTTCCATAATTATATAAATAGCAAATCTTCATGATAATTTTTAAAGGTAACTGAACCTAGAGCCTCTGAAAGAGATATGTAAACTGCTTTAAAGATGGTGGCATTAAATAGGCTTTGCTGCATCTATTAACATACCAACTCCGCATTTAAACACTATCAATTGAAAAAAAAAAACATTATTTGGCTCTTTAATTTTCAGGAAATATTTAGTAAATAATGTACTTTTCTTATAAATCAGCAGGAATCCTGCCTATTGGTCTAGTGATCTTTTGAGTCTAATTACAACTGTGATTACAAATCAGTGTCTCTTTTATAACACTCAAACTAAAAACCCAGAACTTTTACATATTGAACTTCTGCTTGTAGTAAAGCATTGCAAAAAAATGTTTTTATGATGTATACATTTTATGTACCCCCTGTAATGTACACTACAAGGTGTCTAGTTTCTAGAAAATGTTTAAACATTTTTCATATTGTCATTATTGACAGTATAAGATATAAAAGCATTTTATTATTATTTATTGTAGAAATAGTGAGATTAACAATCCTCTAACCTAGTAATAGACAACTTGTTTCATTAAAAGTACAGTGAGTGTGCCCAGTAAGCTCTATGAGTGGGCAGTGCCTCCCTATGGAGGAGAGATGAACTAATATTGTCCTAAACAATGAGGGGTAGAGTTATATGGGGGAGTGCTATTTGTAGAGGGAAATATATACTGTATGATGTGCATGAAGAACACTCTTTCTCACTGCATAGGACAGAGTGGGCTGTGAGGGTGGGATGTGATCCTAGATCCACCTGCTGCCCACTAATGCCTTTATTAGACTCTTTGCTTTCCACATAAAACAGCTGAGTGTAGCAACTGATACACAACAGGAACTGCCATCCTGATACTTTACTGCAGGCTTTGGCCTATGGACACTTTAAACCAATCAGAAAAATGGGAATATTGCCTTGTTTACTTACTCTAACTCATATATGTTTACATTGTATTCTCCCTATTCTGTACCAGTCTCCCCCATGTTCCCGCTAGACCTTCCCTCACCACTCCTCAGTGTCACACAATATATCTGTACACACCCAGTCACCTCGTGTTCAGGCTGCAAAGTTCAAAAGTGAACTTTTTCTCATTGCGTACTTAAGTAATCTTTAACGCACACATTCAGTACAAGAGTGGACTGCTTAAGGGGCGTCAGGTAGATTTCATATGGATGGACAAACATACACCACTTCCAGCCTACATGGGGATCTAAAACTGTTCAGGGAAGAAAGCACCTCTATTGGTAATGGAGCTCTTAGGGCAATGAAAATACATGTTGTATTATATATTTGTATATAGCTGTGAGGGACGTAAGACTAGTAGGGTGGTAGATCTTGGTACGAAAAGTACTGAACTGAATATCCTTAGCTTTAAGGTTTCTAAGACCTGCTTAGCTGCCTCCCCATGTCTGTCATTCTGTCTGTACTCCTCGGTATCCCATCTGCCTTTTCACCTCTTTGCTGTCACTGTCTCTCTATTTATCCTACATCCATTCTCCACCTTGACTCCATGTCTCCAGATACATTTTATAAACTATCTATTTTTTTTTACATTTATACATTTAGCTTTCATTTGTCTATCTGCTGCATTTTGTTTTCTTGTTTACCACTTCCTCTCTTTTCTTCTTTATTTTTATTTATTTTCCTTGTTATTTCATAGTATTTTATCCCACCTGCTTCTCATGACTGACACATTTTGTCCCTTATCTCTGCTCCCCGGCCATCATATCATACAGTTACACAATGACATGTATTTTTTAACTGCTTAAGAGAAGCCACAAGGAGATCTTGGAGTTACGCTGACATCTTCAGTAGAAACTCATATGTGGTAGACATATTTTAACTGTTGTCTGCTACAGAATGGGGATTAAAATGCATGGCTGTACCATGATAATCCTCAAAGATATTTTGCATCATCTGCATTTACTCTTTACACTTTATGATATGCGTTACTCACCACAGCTCCCACTATGCAGAGGGTCTCTAGAAGTTCACCTGGGCAGCTTGGAAGGGAAATGAGAGGTCTGAATAAGAGCCTCCTATCTTTTTGACCGCCCTGGGGAAGGAGGGGGGTTGGGGCCCAACCCAGAGACTACGGGTTAACTATTAACCCCATCTGTAAATGTTTGATAAACCCTAGAGCAGAAGTCACTAACACTGTGACAAGGCCAGTGGCTCTGGTAAAAAAAGAAAAGGGTGTGGAGGTTAAGAGGTGTGCCTGTGTGTCTGCTAAGGAGCAAAGAGCTTGGCTTCAGAGACACGTAATGTAATATAGATAAGCAAAATATAATACAGCTAAACTCAGTGTAATGCCTTAACAAACAGTGTAATACAGACATATGCAGTGTTACACAGAGTTTAATATAGACACTAACAGTGTTATATAGACAAATGAATTATGGATTTATCCTGTTTTATGTGCGCATTTCTGGAAGCGCGCCAACGACGATTGTAGGGATGCGGCCACACTCGCGTCCCCATGTAGCTGTCAAAAATAGGTAGTACACCCCAAGCCCATAACCCTCTAACCCTAACCCTCTAAACCTCGCTTCCTAACCCCTAACCTAATCCCCTAAATCTCACTTTCTAACCCCAAACCTTGAAACCTGGCCGAGTTACATGGCTATTAAATTAGAACGGCTGTGAGTTACGGGCTTGAGACGCAAACCCGTAAACCATTTTTCCCACGTTGGATGTGCGGCCTTGAATGTGATCAATTAGTCAAACCCTTAGTTATGGATTTGAATGGAGCCATTGGAAACAAAGATCATCATCATTGCATCACAGCAAAATGGAGGTTGCATTTCAAAGTTTTACGGGGTTCAATTACGATTTACGATCTGACCCACACTCCAGATGTAATACAATATTAATAAAGTCGTAAATATGATATTCTATTACATGCAAGTTCCATTATATGTATTAACACATTAATTGCCGGGATCGATATAACACGGAAATCAAACATGAAATAAAGTATTTTTGGGGGGCCGATTTGCGAGCTTGAGAATGTTGTGCTATTAATCTAAGACCTAACATCACTTTCACTGTTAATAAAAGTACAGTAGTGTATGTATATGTGCATTTAAAGTGCTACAGACTTAACCCCCTTGCCAGTCCTCTCTATCACTTGTTTGCCTTTGGGCTCCATTTGTGGATTACGGGGTTGAACGCAAGTGAAATTGTTGCAAATTAATAGCACAATTGGAATTGTAGCAGTGACAGGCCTGAGAGAAGAAAGAATTTGCGGCCACATTCCACATCCCGTAAGCTTTTTTTGCTCCAAACCCGCAGATCGGCAGCGGGTTACTTTACAGGGTCAATTTAATAGCTGTAAGTCTTACTGGCTACATTACGAGCTACAGTTTTACACATTGGGGGAATTTAATAGGGCTGATAGACAGTGTAGTACTGACACAGTACATAACAGATACAGGCAGTACAATACAGACTGTATAATTCAGTATTATACAAACCAGTTTTGTACATTCACATAGTGTAATGCACACAGTATAATACAAACAATGTGATATAGATATGCAGTGTAATACAGCCAGACACAGTATTATACAGTCCATGTATACAGAGACACACAGTGTAATACAGACAGGGTGACAGAGACTCTCTATATAGTGCAGCCAGAAACAGTATAAGTGCAATACACACATACAAGCAGTGAAAAACTACTATACAAAAACAAGCAGTGTAATACAGACACACACAGTGTAATGCAATCAGACACTGTGTAATCCAGACACAGAAAGTGGGAAATAGACAGACATGCTCTGTAACAATGATTCACACCGTTTTATACCTGGCTGACAACACAGGTCTTCCCCGTGCAGGACAGCTCATCTGGATCCACTGGTGACCCACTGGAAGAAGATTCTGCTGTGAAACAAAGAGGGTCTTGGCCCTAAAATAACACACTACAAGCAGCACATGTTCTCAAACAGCTATTATTAGGAATGTTCAGGGTACATCTATATGCAGGTAAAACAAATGAAGATGTAATAATACATTTTTTCAAAGAACAAAAAGCATCTTTGAATTCCCTGCCTAAACCAGGGTTACCAATCACAAGAAGGCTATGATGGAGGCTCATTGATTGGTGAGGAATCAATCACTAAGATGTCTGTAACCATTTTTTATTGATCCTGGTAGTGGTCTGAGTGACCAATCAGAAGAAAGAGCTGACAAGCCCAGCAAATTCAAGTAGGCCAATTCCTCACAGGGCCCTGTAGTACCCATTACACAAAGGACTCCAAGGGAACAATGAAGATAGGATTAGGGAAGTTACTTGGTGTCCATCAGATACCGGGTTGCATAGGATCATAAAAAGGGACTATAGCACTTTTTCTGTGTTTTCAAATTTCCCTCTGTAGCGTGTTGACCAGTCCTCGTAGCTCTGCGGCATTGGCTTTCTGATTTTCCCCACTGCAGCTGTTTCACCAATTGACCCAGATCTGACAATCCTGGGAATTTTAAACTAGTGAAAGAGACCCCAACTAGCAATGGGAAAATGAATATGTTTTGGTTGCTGGTTTCTTCCAAAGTCCCCACACTAGCTAGAATCACTTCCCAGACACCAGATCAAGCCTCTTTAGGTGGAAGGTACTAGCCCTGATGCACCTGGTCTCCACAAAGACATACTGAAAAAGTAATCTTTTTACATTTTTGAAACAGTTTCAGAAATAATAAACTCGTTTCCATTGAGTAATAAACATGAAATAAAATATTTAACAAGGAAAAAAAATGATACATTACTCAACAGAGATCGCATTTATTTAATTGCAATAATCAAAAAATGGATAGATAGAAAACACTTTTCTAGTAGGAGCACTCTCACCCAGGGAAATAACATGTAAAAAGTAACTTTTATTCAAACCATTAAAAATGATAGGTGAATAACGGCACTTTTATGTATACATGAAGAGGTTATTTACCCCCATGAGCCAGTGATTTCAAAGGCTGCACATGTAATGAGAGCAAGCCAGATGGCCCAAAAACACAGCTAGTAGAGAAGGTAATGAAATGGTAATATCAGTGGAAGAAGAGGTTGGAGAACTAGAGCCCGATTCAATTGAGCTTTCGCATGTTACTGGAGCCCGTAAGTGAGGTTGCAAGTTACTTTGCTATTTCACTGGCGTCTTTTTGCGGGCTCCAAATGGGTTACGAGTTACGGCCTTGAAAACTTTGCGATGGTTAAACCCGTAACTTACAGCTTCCCAATGCCTTTGAACTTTCGCAATTGCTCCAATTCCCCAAGCATGCAAATGTTTTCACACCCATAAATGGCAAATGAAGGAGAAAATCCTACGAATACTAGAGAGGACCCAAAAGGGGGTTAAACACCTATTTGTAGCACTGTAAATGCAAATAAAAAACCAGTAAGTTTTGCTTAATTGATCATGTTCCGCCCTGCACTGCTACGAACCAGTGCATGGTTTACAAAGTCGGCTTTGGGCCAGTAACTTGCTGGCTTGAGCAATTGAATAGCTCCGGAATCGTTGACAAACGTGACACCTGCAGTCATACGGCCTACATCGCACAAGTTGCGGGCTTGCAATTGAATTGGGCCCCTAGAGAGTAACATTTTACTTTAGAAGATGGTGTGTTCAATTTAATTAAAATGGATAATTAACATTTCCATTAGTTAAAATTTGTAGGATTGTGTAAACTAACTGGCAGCTGACATTATTTATTTATAAAGTACTGAAATAATCTGTAGTTTTGAGCAGAAGTAAATTTAAAAGTTGACAAGATGAAAAGCATGCATACAGTTACAGAAGAAGGTGGGGGCCTCTTCTCATGAGAGCTTACTAGCGAAAATACTTTGGTATTTATGTGGTATATTACCTGTTGTAATGGATGGCGAATGCGATAGGTTTGTAGTACATAACGTATCTAATAATGGTTTTCAATGGGAGGCGTATTACATGGATCCTGTAAGAACTCTGTAAGGTTAAGTCAAAGCCACAGGAGTCAGCATTACGGGAGTTCTTACAGGATACACGGAATGGAGGCCTTTGACATACATAAAATTGCATAAACATAGCGCCCTCAAAAAAGAAACTCGTAAAACCTACTCACTCGCACCCAGGATATTTTACCTGTAGCTCTCTAGCACTAATGTTTGCTCACAGCCTGCTCGCTGAATACTCTGAGGCTGAATTTCAGTGGTCTCCAAGCTACCCACTACATGAACACAATCCACTAGACCTAATATCATCTGATATCCCATCTATCTATACAAACCCCTTCCCATTGCAGGGAATGGGATTAAATAATAATAAAAAAGAATGCAAGGGGTTTATGACCCCTATGCATATGATCCACTACTCTGTTACCCACTACTCTCAGCCAACTGGAATCAGCAAGAATATTATGTACGGCGACGGAAAGAGACAAATAATGTTAGTCGACGCAGGATCTCCTTGGAGGAAGAGATTCCTTTTTTTTTTTTATAGCAAGTTGTATTTTTAGGTGGAGGCACATTTCCACTGGCCGAAGATGAAGACCAAGGGCTTCAATCAAGAAAGAAGAAGAAAGAAGAGGACTGATTCTTCAATCAACATAGAAGTGCCCACTTATCCAGGGCTGAAGAGTGAGGTCCACGATATTGATGATTGTTTCTGGAGGGCATCAAAAGAATAGCTAATGTAAAATTTTCTCCTTGTAGGTATAATGTTTTTATTTTATGTACTGTATTTAGTGTTAGGGACTATGAGGTCCTTATGGCCCCCCATGATGGGGTGGAGGTTAGGATATATGGTGGTCCAATATGGACCCCTGTGGTTGTAGGAAAGATACTTTATGGTATAGAAGTTAATTTTGTGTGCCATGGGGGACCAAGAGGTCCTGTGGGGTTCTTAGGGACTCTGATGGTAACAGATTATATTTAGGTGCCATAGTGTCCCTTGGGACCCCCATGTTCATACTTTAAATACCCAGGGGGGTCTTCCATGGTAACGGGTTAATATATGGTGCTATTAGGGTCCATAGGGATCCCTGTGGTTATACTTTAGATTCATAGGGGGTAGTGGGAATTAGGCAGAACCCAGGGCATATCCAGTCTCATTGAGGTAACTGATATTAAGGGGTAATCCTAAGAGATACCTAGCTCATAGAGGATAGTGGGTAATAAGCAGAGACAGGGAGTGGGAGCAAGTCTATGCAGTTTTACGTATATAGTGTAAATGTGTTCAAGAATATAACTGTTGGTTTATCAATAGGCATTTTATATCTGTTTTTGCTGAATTGGATGCAAGCATATTCTATCATATTAAATATGGAATAGGCACGTTCACCACTTGATAAATACCGCTTTGCATATAGGGTGGAGTATTTCTATCTGTAATGGGTGGTGTATTCTGTTTTGCCCTTTGATAAATCTGAGCCTGTGTGTAGATGGTGTTAGAAACAAGATAGAGTGAGTAGTGTTATGGTTCTCTGCTTAGGTTAAATGGAAAGGATGCATTTTTTGCATTTTTAGTGAACATAATCGAGCATAGTTCTAAGCTTTTTTTGAATAGATTTGTTTTTTATCGATGGTTTGACAATTGGTTGAAGTCTGAGAGAGTGAGGTAGTGTATTGCATTTTGTGAGGGCAGCATTGGAGAAGTCCTGTAGGTGGGGTGTAATATTCAATGAAGAGAGGTATAAGCTATAGACAAAGGGTGTTGGTCTGTGGAGTATTATGAGATCAGATGAGACATGTTGTCTAAGGACCACTGTATTTCAAGAAAAAAGTACTTTAGAAACAAAGAACATTAATAGCTGTGTAGACCATGAACATAAATTATTTTTAGAGAAAATCTGAGTTTTTGAAGATTCTGAGTGCAGAAACCGATTTTATGTTTGTTGCTTCCTGAGAGCTGGATCATAAGGGTTTGGTTTGTTATAAATCAGTGGAGGGAGCGTTGGAGAGGAAAGAACAGGGAGAGGTCATTAGTCTTTGTTAGATAAGTGGATACAATTTATAATTGACACCACATCCTCAATGGATGCAAAATCTGCTCTCAAGAAATGTAAACTCCCATCCCACACACACACACCTCCATTAAGGTATCATAGAGACATCCAGGATCCAGCAGAGGATTCAAACTTTTATATTTATATGTTTATATCTATATTTAAAAGGTCATCTGCATAGCTGGTAACCTCATACTCTGCCTTCAGCTTATCTTTAAGATTATATACCTTTCCATCTGGTGAGCAGTGATGAAAAGTAAGAACAATTGTATGGCTCAGACCTTTTAGTTTAAATGAAGGAAAGGAGTATTAAGAATATGGTCAGGGACATCCCGATGTTTTAATTGCCAGTACTTCAAATATATTAAGGGGTCCATTGATTGTCTGAATAACACTGAATTATGTTTTTATTAGTTGGGGTAATTTGATATGAAGTTAAATGATACACAGAAATTAATCCATATTATTAATGCATTAAAACAATTTGGTATTTGCTATTTGTCTTTGGTAATGAAAGACTATGTATTCCTTGATAATGGCAAAGCTGGAAAACACCTGGGAGTCTGGGCTCCTAAAATTTGTATCTCTAAACATTTTCCAGAGGTATAATACATCTATGAATGTGCTCATTGCTGGCTCCTAGAACATTTCTTTTTCTGTCCATCCCCTGGCTCTTGGCAGTGTCTAGATATATATTTATTTTGAGTACCACTGCGTTGGTATGTAGTGCTGTATATTCTGAAAAGTTGTGTATCTGTGTGTCCTTTACAAGAAATTCTGTGTGTGCCTGAAACCATTGGCAGTGATAGACAGTGATCTTCATCCTTGAAACTGTTGACATTCCCAACCTGTATATCTCTAACAGCCCCATTAAGTGTGAAGCCCGTAGTGGCATTGGCAAGCCCGCAGAGGCTGCAGGCTTGAAATTCAGCTGCGTTACAGAGCTATTAAATTCCACCATGCCGCAAGTTATGGGCCAGAGACGCAAGCCGTAAACCATTTTTTGCACTTTGGATGTGCGGCCGTGAACGTGATCAATTATTCAAACCCATAGTTACGGGTTAAGACAGAGCCAATGGCAAAAGAGATCGTCATCATTTCTTCACTGAAAAATGGAGGTTAGATTTCAAAGCCTTACAGGTTTCAATCACGAGTTTCGATTGGACCTGCATTCCCAAAATAATGCAATATTAATAAATCAATAATTATGATATTGTAGTCCATGCGAGTTCCATTATGTATTAACACATTGATTGCCGGGATCGAAATAACACGAAAATGTATATAATTACAGTAGTGTGTTTATATTTGCATTTACAGTGCTACGGATAGGACTTTAACCCCCTAGCGGGTCCTCTCTAGAACCCTTTGGCTTTTTGGCTCCATTTGCGGGTCACAGGCTTGAACGCCATTTAATTTGTTGCAATCTAATAGCATGATTGGAACGTTACGGGCTTGACAGAACAAAGGATTTGCGGCCGTGGAGTGCAATTTTCGACATCCCGTAGGGTTTTTTCACCCTTACCCTGCAAGTTGTTGGGAGGGGGTTGCTTTACGTAGCCAATTTAATAGCGGCAAGTCTTACGGGCTATATTACGGGCCACGGTTTTACACGTTGAGGGAATTTAATAGGGCTGCTAGCCTTTGACATGCAATCACATATTATAATTGTCGAACTACGAGACGTCGACACGCTTTGCGTGGTGCGTACGACTTAGGAGCGCTCATCGACTGTCAGCTTTGCGTAACAAGGCGAGCTGTTAACTCGCAGCACTTAGGCAATGAGCGCAGCGAGGGGAGCAGTTAAGGCACTAACATGCACAGCACCGCGCTCATCGCCAGCGAGCCTTGCACAGCGAGGCGAGCCGTTAAGGCACTAACACGCACAGCACATAGGCGATGAGCGTTGAAGGCTTTCATTGCCTGCGAAGCGAGCAGTGGAGGCAATGTAACACGCCGGACACAAACACTTAGGAAAAACTTTTTTTAAAAGAAGTTTTTAGTTACTGAAGACCTTGCTTTTGCATAGAGGTTTACTAACTAAACATTTCTGTAAAAAAAAAAATGCTATTTGCTTATATAGAGCCCTGTTTAATTGCCCGATTTGCAATTTAATAAGGTTGTTAGGCTGCAAGCTGTTGACGAACGCGCAACTTAGAAAACAAAACATTACGAGATGCGGGACTTAGAAAAAATAAAATACGAACCGCGAAAAACAAAAAACACGAAAAACTAAAAAAATACACAAACCCCCCCCCCAACAAAAACATCATACACAGCACGGGGGAACAGCCAGGACATCTGGGAGTGAGGTGGAACACAAATTTAAGTCGATTTTCAAGAGAAAAAAAATGGCGGGCCCAAAAAATTAAATGAAGCTACTCGATCCTGGACCACGCAACACACCGCCAACCGTGTACCACTTTCACACAGGAACGTAGGAGGTACAAAATACACTACTACAAAGGACGCCAAACACTCGCGAACCGCGTAGCACATACACAAACACTACTTTACACTCCGAACTTGCAAATCACAACATTACGCATCTACAGTAGCGCTTTACACAAATAAACCACCGGTTTGCCCTCGCGCACACAGCATACTTCTAATGCACAGTTGTGACGTTCATAAAACTATCTCCACAGGCCTGCAACAGTCCAACTGGACATTATATGCTGCGGGAAAATGAAAAAAGACTGTTAGCTCTTCAGCCTATTGATTCATGGATATATTAATTACAAATAGGTAAAGTATATTAATCAATTAAGTAACTACTTAATTGATTATTATTTAGAAAAATATAGACATATGTATCTGTCTTTGTGATGAGTGCAGAGGCTGCTCAGAGGAGCAAAAGTACACTAGAGGAGGGGCTCGCAATGAGCGCCGAAGGCGCTAAGCACAAGGCTCGCAATGAGCGCTGAAGGTCCTCAGAGTACAAAAAGCTTTACATTGTGTGGCAAACAGCCTTGCCATGGCTTCACATTTTATTGACCGTCATTATTTGACGGGTAAGTCTCTAGTACTATATATTCCTGAAACCCTTGGCAGTGTCAAGCCTTGTATCCATGTGCCCTTGACATACAGTACTGTGTATCACCCAAAAACATTGGTTGTGTTGCATTGTAGCCCTGTGCCCTTGACATGCAATTCTGTATATTCCTGAAATGTTTTGCAGTTCCAGATTGTGTATGTCTGTGTGACTTTGCCCTGCACCTATGTTTTATGGCAGTAACCTTTGCCTGTGGTTATCACAACTGCCATATACTTTAATTACTGTGCTAGGCAAGGAACATCATCCCACAGAGAACTTTAACCCCAAGATAACACTGACAATATGATGATATGGGGGTGGTCATGTGCTTCTATGGGTGTTAACGATTAATCTAATGAAAAGCCCACCACTTCCTTCTGGTGGAGTCTTGCACGCTTCATGCTGATACTGTACACTTAATAATAATAACATAATTCTGTCACATACACAATTGTCCCCTTGACACACACAGCTATCTGTGATCGCTCTCCTTGTGTCACTGAGATGCGTACATTATACCTGTGGCAAACACATCTATCTTGCACTCTGTTCTTGTATTTTTGTGACACACACAGCTACCTGTCATCTTCTTTAACACTATGACACACCTGCTTTAGTATTGTAATGTCATGAAAAGGAAGTGGGCTTGGGAGGGACTTTGAGTAGAGAGTTAGAGCATGGAGGGAGATGGGTTTTGAGTAGAGAGAGCATGAGCGTGGAGGGAGATGGGCATGGGCCAGAGAAGAGAATTAAGCATTGGATGATGATTTGATTGGGGTAGAGGATAGAAGAGCATGGGAGGTAAAGTAGAGACAGACATGGGACAGCGATGGGCATGGTGGGCGAGGAGCTTGGGAGTGATTGGTATAGATGGTGATAGACTTTAAACAGAGAATGATGAGTTTTGAGGGTGCTATACTTTGAACAGAGAGGGGATGAGCAAAGAGTATGATAGGGACTGGGAGAGAGTAAAAGAGTATGGAGGATGATAATCTTGGGCAGAGAGTTGATAAACAAAGAGAATAATGGGCTTGGGGTAGAGAGTTGATGTGCATGGAAGGTGAGGGTCTTGGGACAAGGAATGGGTGAGCATGGAAGGTTATAGGCTTGGGACAGAGACTTATGGGCATGCAGTTTAATAGTCGTATTATAGAAAGTGAAATACCTAGAGGGCTGTAACTCGAGTAGGACAGAGTGATAGAATTGGGACAGAAACAGATGGTCATGGGTGGTGATAAAACCAATAATATGAATATAAAATGTAATTTCATTGGGATAGAGAGGGAAACACCTGGAGGATCAAAGGCCTAGGACAAAGAGTAGGCCAACACTGAGGGTGTTGGACTTAATGGAGGAAGTAGATGACTTATGAGTGAAGGAGGTGCATAAGAGTGGAAAATAATGAACTTGGATTGTATGATTGCAATGCAGTCATACGGTGTAGAATTGGGAGGTGTTTTTTTAATAATAAAAACTTGGTGAATAGCAACAGGATCTCTATATATCCTAATGTCTCTATGCCGATGGAAATAAACTGAGTAATGCATGTCTAGATTGGAACGTCATTATTCTTTGATGTATAAAAATATCACCACATAATAAATATGGTCATATATAAGTTTATTATGTATACTATATTTATACTATATGTGTTAGTTAGTGACCAAGTAAAAACATGTATAAAAAGAGTTGGTAGACGCATTTCGCCACTCTCAGTTGTGGCTTTCTCAATTATCAAGAAGCTGAATGTCTTAGAATGAACTGGTATAAGCCCAGTCATCAAGTCAATTGAGAATTTGTGGCAAGATGTAAAAATTGTTGTTCAGCAATAGTCTTCATCCATCCAAAAAGAGCTTGAACATTTATGCCAAGAAGAATGGTCATAATTGCAGGATCCAGGTGTGCAAAGCTGGTAGAGACTCCAAAAGACTTGCAGGTATAATTGCAGCTAAAGGTGGTTTTAATTCGGGTGTTGAATACTTATGTAGCAAACAACTGTCCCATGTTTTTTCATCATAAAAAGCTAAATTGCACCTCCAAAATGTTAAATACCTTGCATAAACCAAATGGTAAAAATCCCAGATAAAATCAATCTTAATTTGAGGTTGTAACACTACAAAATGTAGAAAAGTTCAAGGCAGTGAATTTGTATTCAAGGCATTGTGTTAGATCTAGAAGAGACTCCTTTCTTCATGTAGTGAAGCAGAGGTTTGAGTGAGATGGCGAGTATATACATAATAGGTGTTGGATTCATGATCGTACATTTGAAGAAATGTGAGGCTGTATAGGGGACCATATGTTAGTTGTATAAAAGTGCCTTGTGTAGCTGCATTATTATTATCCTTTATTTATAACGCCCCAACATATTCCGCAGCGCAATACAGGGGTTAGGTACAAGTATAAACAATGCCCCACAATGAAAATAATGGAAGACCCTGTTATTGAGCTTTCAATCTGATATACACTGTGCTTTCCCTAAAGCACCTCACAAGATTAGAACTCGCAAACTTACATGACTTTTTTGTGTTGGAGATTTTTAAGTTTTATCATTAAGAGCATTAATTAAGATATGCTTTTACTAAATGTTTGTTTTTGTTAGATAAAAACAATAAATTAAACAAAAAATAGTTTTCATGCCTTATAGAAATGCCAAAGGTTGTGAAGATGAGACTGTAGAGAGGTGTTGACAAACTGGTTGAGATAAGATGCATGACTGAGGTTCAAGGTGCATGTGTGGGTAGGAGAGGAGGAAGGGGGAGGCATGGCGTGTCCTAACTCCATACTGACGGATAAGAAAGGGCAGAGGTTGATTAGATTCACAATCTTGGCATGTGTCCTCTCTTTGGTATTGTGAATGGGAGAGAGGTGTCACCCTGTGCCAGTCAAACAGTCATTAGACAGCAAGAGAAGACCAGAAGAGTCAAATAAAACAGAAAGCTAAAGAGAGAACCAAACAGATTTAAACCAAGCCCCATGACAATGAATATTGGTCTGTAATGTGAGATTTCTCAGACAACATTTCATTTCCAGAAATTTAAAGGGGAGAAAAACATATGTTTATGATATATGTAACCATGAACCAGAAAAGCACTTTTAGAGAAAATCTTAATTTTTGAACATTCTGTTTGTATATAGAACAATCCCATCTTGTCTGACTTGATCTCTTCCTTGTACCTTGGAGCCTGAGGGCAATTTTTATGTACCGAATCGTGGAGGGGTGGGATGTGCCTCCCTACAACTCACATCAATAAATGCAAACTCTGTATTGCTACAGTTGTGTCTTTCACACATGTAACCTCCATCGAAGTATCACGGATAACTCCAGAGTCCAGTAGATATATATTGTGTTAATAGAAACTGGTTTTATGTTAATTTGGGTTGGATCCTTCTCTATGTTAAGTAACTGAATGTGTGGCATATTCTATGAGACCCCTTTGCCTGCTCATAGGGCTGGGGTGAGTAGAGAAGGTTTGGAGTGGAGGGTGAGGTGAGCAATAAAATGCAGCCTTAGGTAATTGGGGCAAGTATGGGGGGGGTTAAATAGGGAGAAGTCTCCTCCCACTACCTCCAGGTCATACCTGGATATTTGTGGTTGGATCCTTCTCAATGTTAAGTAGCTGATGGTGAGGCCTATGCTACGAGACCCTTTGAGCCTTCTTAGAGGTCAATAAGTAGCAAAAAGATTGGTGAAGTGGGTGATTATAGTGTTATATTACTATTCGCTTCTTTTGTTTCAGAAGTGTAATTTGGTATATAGTGTGTATACCAATTTGATTTCCATCTGTCAGTGGGCTGGGGTGTTTATTTTGGAATGATGAAGACAGTCCTATATAGAAGGACTGTCCTGAGTAGCCATATGGGTCTAGACCTAATCTGAGTAGAAGTAATGTGATGTAGTGAATAAATGATGTGGTGGACAATGGCTGACTTGAAATGTAAAGTAGGGGGTGAGTGGCTGGTTTGATAGTTATGGACAGGGCACCAGTTGTTGAGAGTGGTGTAGTAAGTGATGTTGATGGGATTCTGACTCTTGTTGGTTTGAAGTGTGAGTGCAAAGTGGTTGGCTGATAGAGCGATGTCGTGTTTCGTGATATCTAGAGGGTTGTTCTAGTAGGTGGTAAATTCCCCTGGCCGGAGAAAGCCGGAGAATGCTAACATGACAGCTGCTGTGATTGTAAGTGATACGTTTTGACCAAATGGATTGTGGGAGTTATCTATTAGTTTCTTAAAGATGGAGCTATCGTTAGGCTGTCGTTGGGATCTGAATGGAGTGGCCCAATAAGCTAACCATCTAGAAATGACCTGTCAGTCTTGAACTGGGAAATTGAGCCCCTGCTAGATGCGTTTTGATTGTGTTTGGATGTAGGTGCAGACAGTGGCTTTACTTTGTAATGGGATACAAAGGTGGAAAATAGTATACTTGAATAATCCAAATCTCACATGAGTAATGAAAAGGGCAGAATGAACTACAATAATTATGGAAGCATTAGAGGTTAATGCTTATGTAAAACTAATCACTGATTGAGACATTGCATGAGTAAGAAAAAAGGCAGCTGACAGACATGGTACTGACAAACATGTGACAGCTACATGACAACACATGTGGTTAGGCTAGTGTGTAGACCTGTGGTTGCTCGCAGTGAAGAGCTCTGAATATGTTGGGGGAGACCTTTAAAGTTGCCAGGGAACCGGGGTCAACATGGATGAGAGAAGCCATCGGACAATGAATGAGGAAGCGGCATGCTAAGATGAGAAGGATGGGAGAGGACTGTGACGGCCAAAGGAAAGGATCCAGAACTGGCAAAAGTAGGGAAAGCAAAGGAGTCGGCAGGCGTACAGGGGCAGCAACAGAATCAGAATAAGGGGAAACGAACAGAGAGAGGAGAAACAGGAGGTCAGAGCATTGCGAGGTAGCAATGAGGGAAATGGAAAAGCGGAGAAGCTGCGAGCACACAACAGAAACAGCATCTGACAATAATCCAACATAAGTAATTGGGGAAGGTATAGGAAGGATTTAAGTCAGAAGAAGTCTCCTCCCCCACCTTCCCAGTTACACCTGGATATTTATGCTCTTAGAATAACATTTTACAAACATATTTTTTTCATCATACAGTAATCATTTAAACACATCTTAAAACTCTAAAATATATCTAATGAGCAGAGCTTTGCTAAATGATGTAGACTGTATTTAAAAAAAAAAAAAAGTGTAAAATGATTTAAAAACCTTAATTACTAGTCATATCTGAAGCCTGCCGGACAGTCAGTTGTTTTGTTTATAATGTAGCTACTTTCTGCATAATCTTTAAACCACAGCCGATGCAGCAGATATGTCTTATTTGCTGAAAGCATTCTGAAAATCGTTGCAAATATCCAAGTGGGCTGTACAGACATGCTGGATTAGTGGTTGCTGACAAATATAATTTATGTAAGTAATTTTAATTATGTTTTTCTGTCAAAGACACACTATGTCTGGTTTCTAGGCACACATTCTTATTAGTGTGGATATTTTCAAGGGCTGAACAATCCATTTAACTTACAACTGACCACTCTATCAGTGAATGAAGTATTTTCCAACTGTCTTCCATAGCCACATAATGACTACTGTAATATTATGTACTTTAATAATTCTGCCCTCAACAAAGCTGGGATTTCTAAAACTTTCACATTGTACAAACATTATAGCATCTGTTCTTTGGTATTGTCTATGAGGCCTGGTACAAGTAAGGCTGGCATTGTAATGCAGAACCTGAAGCATATGTGGCTGTGATTTAAATGTAAATCCTGTTGAAGTAACACAACAAGCATAAGCACAAGCATACACTGTTTCTATGACATATCAACACAGTTAAAGGACCTCTGTAGTGCATTTACAAGTAACGTTCATACGTTTGTTTGCTGGGCATAGGCTATTAAAAACAGTAGCAGTTTAAAAACTAAGAAATTTTATTTTTTCTTTTCAACTGTCTGTTTTCTCCTCAAGCAGAGCTGTGTATCTCCTATTACTAGTGTGTATTAGGGGCTTGACCAACGGGTGTGGAGCTTGGAAGTAGGCTGGGCTGATGTCATTGGTCTTGCCCCATGATATCATCAGCTCCACCCCTGCCTACACAGAGGTAACAGCTCTATTGTAACATGCTTGCAACTTCCCCAAAAGCTTTGCCCAGTGACAGTGAATGATTCATTGTACCCCCCCCTTCCCTTTAATGAGCATGATCAGTCTGGAGCAGAACCTAGACTAATCAGACTTTTAGTGCAGCAAACAAGAAGAGCTGACCTTTTCCCAGATAGACACAGGTAGGGGAAGAAGTGCAATTCTGTTTGAGGAGAAAACAGACAGTTTAAAAAATCAGAAAAAATATAAACTTTTATTTATTTTAAACTGCATAATGCTTTTAATAGTATATGCACAGCATAGGAACATATTAGTTTTACCTGTAAATGCACTACAGTGGTCCTTTAAAACGTATAGCTCTCTACTGTTTGCTGAAACACTAAAGTGTTAACATAGAGGGAACACACCCAGAGCTAACTCTTATCTCTGCTCTATCACACACAGGCAGAAGCAGCAAAAGGATATTGATTACCAGTTACAGACAAGTTTACTGGTTATATATACAGTGACACCTAAACAGAGTTAGGATGTGGGCTCCCCCCCCCCCCCCCCCCCAGCAAAGTGACACAGTAACTTAAATAAAAAGAGCTATAATACCTCCTTCCCACAATATGACAAACTGAAGGGATCTAGGAGTCTGCCTGTCCATTCACATGGTGACATCACCACTAGGGTGTTATGCGTCTGACCCTCCTATCTCAGGGTAATGCAGACAGAAGGAGCTATAAGTGTGTCCCTCCCACTGAAAAGTGATACAGACAGAAGGGAGGTGGGTGGTAATTGCTTACTTCTCTCTTTGTATTTGCTAATTGATAAACAGAAATACTTATTATATTTATTATTATATTATTATATTACAATGTTGCCATTTATTTCTAGAGAATTAAACACAGATAAGTAGCTCACCAGAGGTCTGCTTCAAAGTTTCTTTCAAATTTATTGATGTGTTTTTTTAGTGCTTATCTTAATATAATATATCTTTCATGCACAATTTATTTTGTAATGTACAATGCATGATTTTATATATAAATGGTAGGACATGATGGACTACTACTACTGCATCTCTTCAGGTAAATGTGCTTAAATGCAAAATCAATTATATGAAGTACAAATCAGCAAAGCATATGCAATCTTTGGCCTAGATTTATCAAAGGGCGAATGTAATATGGCATATCGATTTACCTTAATACACCCCTAGCATACAACATGGCAATTGGTGGGCTTGTATGGTATACATCAATCTCTCTTCTTATCATGTTGGTACATCTCCTTGATCAGCATTTGATTGATAGCTTCCTGGACTATCAGGTCTGTACTTAATATGTCCCTTATGAGTATCAACCCAGGAGTGCTTAATTATATTCAGGTTATCTCTATGTCAATGGAGAGCATAAACACCTTCAGCAGGGCTGCTCACATTTTTTGGTCACATTTTGGATGTTAAAGAAAATTTTGTAGACAAAATGTGTAGCTTACTGAACAAACTGGATAATATATATCTGACTATTCAATTATAAGCTATATATACTGTTAGTCCCTGTGTGCTTCACATAAATAAATCATAATCTATGGCTTTAGGCCGGTAGGATTTTACTACTGAAAGTAGTGACTATCATACACATGCCCGTTTACTGTGCCGGCTTATTTTTTTTATATACAATAATATATTTCCTACTTGATTGAACCACCTGCTCACTTGGCACAATTATCTTAGTCTTTAAAACATTCCTTGCTCTACAGAGGTACAAGCAGTGAGGTATTTAGGCCTAGATACACATACCAAGTCAGAGGTGCTCAATCTGAGAACAAGCAAACTATAATTGCTTTTCTTCTAATGGTATAATAACCTTCTCAGATAACAAACTTATTTCGCTCACTTTTAGCTCACTTGCACCTTCCACAGGGGAGAAATATCATGCAGCGTATCAGTCTGGCTTCACTCAAAAGAGTGATCCAACTCCAAAACGCTAAACAATTCTCCCAAGAATGGGAGAAATAACGATCCCAGGCCTTCTCAGTGAGGTGTAGCTTATATCATTTGGGCGCTGTAAGGATCATAAGGAGCTCCAGATGTGGACTCACTGTCACAACTTAAAATTTGGAAATGTGTGTCTGTTTGTTGTTTCTCTCATTCAGGGGAGAATCGCCTGGCATTTTGGGGATGGATCCCTCTTATGTGTTTAGCCAGACTGACATGCTACAGGAGATTTCACCTCTGTGAAAGGTACAAGAGTGTGGCTCTCTGACTAGGTTAGCATGCCTAGAGAACAAACCCAATACCAGAAACCAAAATGGTATATCCCTCAGATCGAGCACCTCTGACCTTTTATGTGCACATATTGAGGCTTAGCCTAAAAAGGCGGAGGAGGGAGATTTAAAGAGGCAGCAAAAGGTGACCAAAACATAAGATGTTATAACACTGTTTAAAATGGGTATGCAATATCAATACTTAAGGCTAGGCTCAACTGCACAGAAATGGGAAATTCAAAAATAATGCCTTCTATATAACTTGAGAAACTTGATTACCTACCCCTGAATTACAGCCAACACCAAACTAGGAACCTTTAGTTTTTTGCAGGTATTTGTGGGGTCATTTCACATAGCGTATGCATGCATACTTCTTTCTAATTGGAGGAAATTAATTTAATTTGAGTTGGTAAAAACTATAAATAATCAGAATTGTATAGTTTCCAGTGAATCTCCCCTCTACCTACTTTCATTCTTTCTTCAACCTCATTATTTCACCCTCAATTGCCTTATACTTCATTTCCCTTCATTTCTCACTTCATCATGTTTCCATGCCTCACCCTTTCTCCTTTAATTTGTTCATCCCCTGCTTTTGCTTTCTCTCACTCTGCTTTTTTCCTTTTCTCCCTCTTTTCCTCCTCTCTCTATTCTTCTTTCTAACTTTAAGTCTAATAATGAGATTATTTGTTTATTTCCATATTTTCCTTGAATGTTTTTTTTTGGCTAGTATAATATTAGATGATATTCTAATATCAGGTTTGTATTACAATTTTTGGCATAACCCGTCAAAAACAAATACAAGAAAATAACATGTCGATATTGGCATTATCGTGCACAAACCGTAGAAAAGAGATGTAGTGAAAAGTAAAATAAAAACATTGCTGTAAATGTAATTTTTCAGGTACTTGTTATGATTAATAGAATAGGAAGAACTCCTTTTACTCTCCCTACTATTAGCCTTATTCAAATCAGAGGCGCAAGTTATGGAGGTATAGGACGTAAGTCTGCGGGTCCGCTTCGGCCGCAACTTATGGCGCTATTCAATTGGCCTGTAAGTCCAGGCCCGATAGCGCACATCTCAAACCATGCTATTGAAAGTAGCATTTGCGAGCTTGAACATGATCGATGATGCAAGGCTGTAACTTCCTGTTAGAAAGCCAATGGAATGTGGGTCCCATCGAGACTTGTGGTTCAAGCCCTAAGTATTTTGAAATCCAACCTCCATTTTTCATTGAAGTCCTACGGGCTTGAATTATGAGTTACGATCTGACCCACATTCCAGATATAATGCAATACTGATAAAGCTGTAAATATGATATTCTATTACATGCGAGTTCCATTATATGTATTAACACATTGATTGCCAGGATCGATATAAAACGGAAATTAAACATGAAATCAAGTATTTTGTTGGGCCGATTTGCGAGTTTGAGAATGTTGTGCTATTACTTCTAAGACCTAACATCACTTTAACTTTTAATAAAAACACAGTATTGATTTTTTATTTGCTTTTAAAGTGCTCCGGACATGTCATTAAGCCTTTTTTGAGACCTCCTTGGTACCAGTAACTTGTGGTTCGACTCTTGCCATTCGTGGGCTTGACGGAGTGGTTACCGATGGGAAATCGGAGCAATTTGCGATTTTAGCGTTCGCAACTCTTGCGCCCGTGGAAGATCAAAGGCTTGGAGGGACATTAACATGCAATTTGAACCATTGCAATGAACAGGAGCCAGCAAAAAGACGCCAATTTAATAGCAAAATAACTTGCGGGCTACATTTGGAAAGCCAGAAACTCCCAAAAGCTCAATTGAATGAGGCTCTATATGTTTAGCTGTAATACACACAGAGACCACAGAAAGGCATTGTTTCTGCATAATAGAAATATGTACTACAAATAGTGACCACTTGGTGGTGAATATATAAAATATAACTTTAATAGGTTTTAAGGACTGCTGTGGTCAAATTTTTGTATGTTTTTAGAATAACTGAATTGAATAAACTGCAAAATGTTTTTAGGAAGTACAAAAGCTAAACACAACCTTTGTACGGTACCTTGCAAAAGTATTCACCCCCTTGGCATTTTTTGTGTTTTGTTGCCTCAACCTGGAATTAACATGGATTGTTTGAGGATTTGCATCATTTCATTTACAGAACATGCCCACAACTTTGAAGATGTTTTTTTTTTATTGTGAAGCAAAAAACAAATAGGACAAAATAACAGAAAAAGACAATGTGCATAACTATTCACCCCCTAAAGTCAATACTTTGTAGAGCCACCTTTTGCGTTCCTCCTTGCAAAACTGCTCCAGCTCCTTCAAGTTGGATGGTTAGCGCTTGTGAACAGCAATCTTTAAGTCTGACCACAGATTTTCTATTGGATTGAGGTCTGGGCTGTGACTAGGCCATTCCAACACATGTACATGTTTCCCCTTAAACCACGCAAGTGTTGCTTTAGCAGTGTGTTTGGGCTCATTGTCCTGCTGGAAGGTGAACCTCCATCCTAGCCCCAAATCACGCACAGAGTGATACAGGTTTTGCTCAAGAATATCCCTGTATTTAGCACCATCCATCTTTCCCTCAACTCTGACCAGTTTCTCAGTCCCGGATGCTGAAAAACATCCCCACAGCATGATGCTGCCACCACCATGTGGTGTTGGGGATGGTGTTCTTTGGGTGATGTGTTGGGTTTGCGCCAGACATTGCGTTTTCTTTGATGGACGAAAAGTTCAAGTTTAGTCTCATCAGACTGGAGCACCTTCCTCCATACATTTTGGGAGTCTCCCACATGCCTTTTCGCAAATTGAAAATGTGCCATTTTGTTTTTTTCTGAAAGTAATGGCTTTCTTCTGGCGACTCTGCCATAAAGCCCAACTCTATGGAGCGTACGGCTTATTGTCATCCTATGTACAGATACTCCAGTCTCTGCTGTGGAACTCTGCAGCTCCTTCAGGGTTACCTTAGGTCTCTGTGTTGCCTCTCTGATTAATGCCCTCCTTGCCCGGTCCGTGAGTTTTGGTGGGCGGCCGTCTCTTGGCAGGTTTGCTGTTGTGCCATGTGTTTTCCATTTGGTTATGAAAGATTTGATGGTGCTCCTGGGGATCATCAAAGATTTGCATATTTTTTTATAACCTAACACTGACTTGTACTTCTCAACAACATTGTCCCTTACTTGTTCCTTGGTCTTCATGGCAGTGTTTGGTCAGTGGTGCCTCTTGCTTAGGTGTTGCAGCCTCTGGGGCCTTTCAAAAAAGGTGTGTATATGTAATGACAGATTATGTGACACTTAGATTGCACACAGGTGGACATCATTTCACTAATCATGTGACTTCTGAAGGTAATTGGTTGCACCAGAGCTTTTTATGGGCTTCATAACAAAGGGGGTGAATACATACACACATGCCAATTTTCTGTTTTCTACTTCCAAAAAATAGTTTTATGTACCGTATATATTTTTTTCATTTCACTTCACCAACTAGTTTAGACAATTGCGTTCTGATCCATCACATAAAATTCAGATTAACAAAACATTGAACTTAAGGCTGTAATGTAACAAAATAGGTAAAAAGTCAAGGGGGTGAATACTTTTGCAAGACACTGTAATTTTACGCATTTTACTAACATTTTCTTTACTGCAGGCATCCTTTTTCTTTTGACATCTTATTCTATCTCTTATGTTCTGAAGAGGGTGTGTCCTTGTATACTATGGAACTTAATTAATGCTACTGAAAGCTCTGACATATATACATGGCACATTATCATTTCGTAGCAAGAAAATAAGGAGCAGAAATGTAAAAAAAAAAGCAAAATTTTATAGAAGTCATAAATACTTATTATTTTTGCAATACCAGATTAGACGTTTTGATCAATGCATCTTTGTCCAAGTGTTGTAAGGGGGGTGGGGGGACGAGAGGTTTGGAGTATTTCTTAGATAATTCGACACCTCACCAGATTTCTCCTCAGAGTCCCAGAAGCCTTGCACCAATAGACTACGCAAAGCTCTCCAAAAATGTAGATGCTCCTCTCTCACACATAACTTCCACATACTATCATGGATGCTTTCAGAGTCCAAGCATGTATCAAAATGATTTTTTTCAGATTAAAAACTATTTTTATTATATATATATATATATATATATATATATATATATATATATATTATTTTTTTTTTTTTCCCCATTGTACATTGGTCCCATTTTCTATTATGCATTTAAATGAGCAGGGATTACAAACCTTTGTCTTGTTCTTTGTCAGTCAGGTAGGACCCAGTGATATCCCCAACCGGAGACTGAGATGACAGCAAAGAGATTATCAAGTAGATGCATTTTCATTACTCTCAAAGTATCATCATTTTTATAATTAATTTGCCTGATGAAGGGCTGGGAAATGATGAAACCTGCAGACTACTCAATGCAATGGTTGGTGTGGTCAAGATGGATCAAGCCTGCTTCATGTCCTATACTGAGCCAGAAAGATTGAATTTACCAATGAAATGCCTTTCAGCCAAAGTGCTGCTAAGTGAAGTACCCCAGAGTTAAAATGTTACATTTTATACATAATGGAGTCCCAAAAGAGAACAGCTGGAGGGTGCAAGCTAAATGGAGGTAAGCTAAATCACAAGTAACAGACTGGATGTTTGCAGTATATTTATGAATGTATTATTTAACTAATCTACTGTTTTATGCTGCACTTGGCACATTCCAATTTGTGCCCCTGATCACACACCAATTACTTGGATTACAATAAAATAAAATCTGTCACTGCCCTCACTTCTTCCCCATCTATTTGCCAGGAACTGAGATTGCTGTTTGCCAGCGTAGTATCATCGGCCTATCTGATGTTGTTCAGATCTCTCACAATATTGATTCCTGCTTTGGATGCATCCAGCCCAGCCTTACTCATAATGTACTCTATGTATCACAACACAATATGGCAAGTTCTTAAAGAAATGGGAGTACCAGTCAATCTCATCTGCCTCCAAAGAAATCTGTATGTGGACCAAAAAGCCACGGTCAGAACAGAATATGGAAGAACCGAATGGCCCAACCACTTAATTAGATCTGGTGCTACACTTGCCCTTCCCCAGTAATGGGCTCATATGTTTTTGGCTGTGCTTATCCATAATGCTATCTTTCTAAAGCTACTGGAGTGGCTTGCCAGTTCTTTTTCCAGCAGACTGTGATTTTTCTGACC
Organism: Discoglossus pictus; assembly: GCA_027410445.1. Classification (NCBI taxonomy): domain Eukaryota; kingdom Metazoa; phylum Chordata; class Amphibia; order Anura; family Alytidae; genus Discoglossus; species Discoglossus pictus. The sequence continues at coordinate 35,911,188 of CM050175.1, forward strand.
TCTCTGCTATCACCTACCTATTTTGGGTGGCCCTACATGGTATAGCTCATAGCTTCATTGAAGTACACAAGCCCCTTCACCATGACAAGGTAGGGATCCAGAAGGGGATAAATATATATACACCACGGCAAAATGTAATTTAGCTTCCCAAAACAACTAATGCACATCTCTCTTCATGAACAGAAAATCAATGAATCACAATAAGTGCACTAGCTCCTGATGCAGTGTATGTCTTTGTCAAACCTTGCATTTAATGGACTCCAGTATACTTCACCCACTAAAAGAACCATGCTTATTATACTCTAGTCTACTGTTTATATTTTTGTGCTTGATGCACGTATTACGTTGAATAAATAAGGTGACACTATTCAATCTTGTTGCACTCCGTTCCCAATCTTGAACCATTCGATTCTTCCATATTCTGTTCTGACCGTGGCTTTTTGGTCCACATACAGATTTCTTTGGAGGCAGATGAGATTGTCTGGTACTCCCATTTCTTTAAGAACTTGCCATATTGTGTTGTGATCCACACATTCAAAGGCTTTAGCATAGTATATGAAGCAGAGGAAAATGTTTTTTCTGGAATTCTCTTGTTTTCTCTATTAACTAGCTGACATTGGCAGTTTGATCCCTTGTGCCTCTGCAAAACCCGGCTGGCACATCTGGTAGTTCTTGGTCCATATATTTTTGGAGTCGAGCTTGAAGAATCTTAAGCATTACCTTGCTAGCATGTGAAATGAGTGCAATTGTTCAATAATTGGAGCACTCTTTGACACTGCTTTTTTGGGGGATCAGGATGTAGACTGACCTTTTCCAGTCTACTGGTCACTCTTAAGTTTTCCAAATACACTTTCACAGCATCATCTTGTAGGATTATGAACAGTTCAGCTCTCACTTCACTCTCCAAGATTTCTGGCTCCAGCTCATTAGACAAACTATTGAGGTTATCACTGCTGTTAAGATCCTTCCTGTATGGATCATCAGTGTATTCCTGCCACCTCTTCTTTATCTGATCTGCTTTTGTTAAGTCCCTATCATTTTTGTCTTTTATCACTCCCACTTTGGCATGAAAGGTGACTTTGAGATCCCCAATGTTCTTGAAGGCATCTTTTGACCAATTTTATTATCTTCTTCGATCTCTCATTGTAGAATATCTCCTTGTCTCTTCTTGCTATCCTCTGGAATTCTGCGTTCAGTTGAACACATTTTTATTATCTTCGCTACCTTTTGCTTTTCTTGTTTTCTGGGCTACATTTAAAGCCTCATCATACAGCTAATGTGCCTTCTTAGTTTTCTTTAATTTGGGGATATTGTTTGTAGCACTTTTCTGGACAATGACACAAACTTCTGTCTAACTTTCTTAAGGCATTCTATTTACAATTTCTAGTCCCTTAAATGTATTATTTATCTCCACTACATATTCACATGGTATTTTATTTATTTCATATTTGTTTGGTGTTATTATTTTCACTCTTTTCCTCAGTTTAATTCTGAATTTTGCAATAAGAAGCTTATGATCAGAGCCTTTTGTTGACTGAATAGAGCTCCAACATCCTTGGCTACACATTATATAGTCAATCTGACTGCTATATTTTCTGTCTGGTGATGTCTATGATGATTTTGGAAGAGGGTGTATATTATGACTATATAATTATCTTGGCATAATTCTAATAAGCTCTTTTGTGCTCCAAAGCCAAACTTGCCCAATTTTTGCTTCCCTACTTTAGCAATCCATTCTCCTATGATTCGTGTTATGTTATGGAGGTGTTGAATATGCTCAGCAGCCACGGATGTAGTATAGACTTGGATAGCTCTAATGTTAAATGGCTTGACTTGAATTTTAAAGTAATTCTGTCATTTATTGGGTTGTAATAAGCACTGCTTTGACCACACTTTGATTGATTATGATGGCTACTCCATTTCTTGACTACAGTAGAAGATGTGTCCACAGCAGTGGACTTTCCATGCACACACATCCACAACAGGACATCCTCTCAACTTTGGCCCAACCACGTAATTAGAACTGATGCTACACTTGCCCTTCCCCAGTAATGGGCTCATATGTTTTTGGCTGTGCTTATCCATAATGCTATCTTTCTAAAGCTACTGGAGTGACTTGCCAGTTCTTTTTCCAGCAGACTGTGATTTTTCTGACCTCTCTGCTATCACCTGCCTATTTTGGGTGGCCCTACATGGTATAGCTCATAGCTTCATTGAAGTACACAAGCCCCTTCACCATGACAAGGTAGGGATCCAGAAGGGGATAAATATATATACACCACCGCAAAATGTAATTTAGCTTCCCAAAACAACTAATGCACATCTCTCTTCATGAACAGAAAATCAATGAACCACAATAAGTGCACTAGCTCCTGATGCAGTGTATGTCTTTGTCAAACCTTGCATTTAATGGACTCCAGTATACTTCACCCACTAAAAGAACCATGCTGATTATACTCTAGTCTGTGCTTGATGTACGTATTATGTCCGAATTTCATTCCTATGCTTGTGGTAGTGATACATCTATCTCTAACCATGCCTAAGTTACCATTACTCTTTCATATGGACTCCTTAAATTTTCATCACCTGTTTATTTTTTTTCTATAACAAATATAGCATACTTACAAAAAATAGAATATTCACTAAGATTATCATAATCACCTTAATAACAGTAGATTTAATTAATATAATAAGAGAATAAAAGATAAAACATCAAGTAGGATCAATCTGGAGGAGAACTTGTTAAAGACATATCTAAGTTTCCTGGATTGTGAATGCATCTGATAGAGGAGAATCGGTAGTGCATGAAAAAATAGTTTTGCATGAAAAAATAGCAAAATAAACATTAACAAACTCACCCAGATGTTTGCTAAATCTCTTGAGTTTGCAAGCAGTTGCTTTTGTTAGTTAACACCCAGGAAAATCCCTACAAAAATTTGCATAAAATTCATATTTTTTTGGCCAGTCACAGGCAGAGAATTGACTAAAAGAACAGTCAAAATAGAAATACCCTTATAGGATAGCCCATGAGAAAATCATTCTTAAAATTTAACTTTTATTAGTGTGTTAGATAAAAAAAATATATATTTAAAAAATAAAAATGTGCAAACACGTTGATTAATACCAATATTTATAATTGTCTGATTACCGGCCTAGGTGCCTTATTGTTAGTAACTTCCCTGGATTTATTTTTATTATCTCGTCTACAGATAATTAGATCAGTCTCTCATTATATTACTAGTTGTTATTACCTCAATGTCTACAACAATAAGTAATCTATATAGTGGAATTCTCTTAGTGTCCTTTTAAACACTTATTTAAAAATTCACTTTTTTAGCTTAAGTAACACAGTATGCCTTAACACTTTTTTGTATCTATTTTAAGTTTTCACAAATATTAAGGGACAAATTCATTTATTACTTTTTGTTACAAAAAACTTTTATATTTAAATAAACTTGCCAATAACAGAGCTGTTTATAGTGTTAGTTATAATTTCTTTATACGTGAATTAATTGCAACATAATCTTTAACTCATGTTCCTTTTCTCATAGGAACATTACTTCTTACCAAAGATGCTAGTTCACTGTCAAATATGTTCTCTTTTAATACAATGTAACAATCAATGCTGGCAGTTTGTGCAGGAAGGAATCATGAGATGTGCAGCTCCCTGTTTAAAGAAGTGGGAGGAGTCAGACACTGACCTGTAGATCTCTGCATTCAGCTGCTGCTGGCTTGAAGGTTAGTAAAGGGTTAAAATCCATATTTAAATTCAGTGTTTCTCTTGGTAGGTATCAGGTGCCTATGTAGGAACCCCTGGGGTGTGGGAAACAAGTTTTATTTTTATATAAAACTAGCTACTTGCCCGTCAAATATGATGGCAATAAAATGTGAAGCCCGGCAATGCTGTTTGCCACACAATGCGAGGCTCTCCCCCCTTCGGCACTCATTGCGAGCCTCCCCCCTCTAGTTTTACGGGCCTTGCGATAAGCCTTCCGCGCTCATCGCGAGCCCCGCAATGAGCAGCTTCGCAGCTCATTGCAGGCCTCGGCCAACCCGGAACTTTCGTGCCCTGCAATGAGCTCCCGGCGCTTATCGTGAGCACAGCAATGAGCTCTTTCAGCACTCATTGCGAGCCTCTCCCCCCTCTACGGGTCTCGCGATGAGCGCCTCATTGCAGGCACCGGCCAACCAGCAACTTTCAGGCCTCACAGTGAGCTCCTTTGGCGCTCATTGCGAGCCTCTACCCACTCTCTCACCCCTGTGTCTGTTTCCCCCCTCTCCCTCCTCTGTGTCTGTTTCCTCCTCTCTCCCTCTCGTGTCTTTTTGCCCCCTCTCCCTCAGATACAGGGGAGGGAGATAAGAGAGAGAAAAAAACAGGGGAGGGAGAGAGAGCAAAAAGACACAGGAAAGAGACACAGGGAAGGGAGATAATGGAGAAAAGAGCCAGGGCTTTCTCCCCTCTCTCACCCCTGTGTCTTTTTCTCCCCACTCCCTCCTCTTTGTCTCTTCAGCGCTCATTTTTTTTAAACATTTGGAAATAGACTGTCACAGACCCCTTTTCCAGTTCCTGTATCTTATCCAATTGAGCCACCATAAAGGACAGACTCCTTTGCTCCAGCCTCTGGACTGTATTGTAATCTGTTTTGTCCTATTGTTTGCCAGATAAAGAAAATGTACTCTATTTAAGGTCTGGACCTCAAGACATGGAGACAGCATTATGTGTATTTGGAGGTTGGCCTATTGTTCACAGGTGCCAGACAGGATGTCAGACTATTAGACCCCATGTGGAGTCAATATCCTGTGTTTGTCTGCCACTCCCTGTCATTGTTGTGTTGTATACACCCCCCTCTGTATATAACCCCTATAAATATTCTTGACTTTCCAAAAATAAATCAGTTCACTGCTGAGACATATAGAAATGGTATGTTCTCTTATTTATTGACCCCATTTTTCATGATTGCAAGCTGAGCTACCTGTAATATAGACACGTCAAGCTTTCCGATTGATTTTTTTGATATTTGTAATATTACAAGTGACTCTTTCTTAGTTTTAAAATCTGCATTTAATTGAACATTTACTTATCACTCTCAAATTACTGATGACTTGTAAATCAAAAAAATATCACATTTCTGAAATAAATTTTACGGGTACTAGAAAGCACCCCCAATTGGTTTTAAAACCATTTCTGAGAGCTGCAGCAGCACTTAAACACCCAGTACTGTATTTAATAAGCATGAGAATGCATGTAAATTCTTTATAATTAAATGCTTAAAAGTCTCATAGGTACAAATGTGTTATTTAAAAAAAATGTAATGTTTATGTATGACATAAAACAGCATATAACTGTGCATTAGAAGTAATATGTAACAATTCCACACGTGGGAATTATATCTATCTATCTATCTATCTATCTATCTATCTATCTATCTATCTATCTATCTATCTATCTATACAGGGAGTGCAGAATTATTAGGCAAATGAGTATTTTACCTATATTACCTTACTTGCCATATGCAACATACTTTCCTAGCACTCATTATCTGTGTATAACATACAATTGTATATTATACCTACTAGAGCACTTTGCACTTTATATATTTAGCACTTTATTTGCACAAATAGTCACCTTTTTTGTGACGACACCAGCCCTTTCTTTTTTGTATATGGCCAGTACACCTTAGGCAGGTTTCTCTATTTAGATATATTATTTCCACCAATTTCATAGCTCCGCCATCTCTCAGCCACCTATGTGTATATATTTTAATATGGATTTTAACTATTTATAATAAAAGTTAAGTTTTACTGTACAGTTTATTCTCTTCGATCTAAGACAAGGATTATTAGGTGTGCCCTCAAATAGGATCTTTTCTCTCTACTTGGCTTTATCAAATTTATCCTAAGGTGCACCCTAATCTATACATTTGCATTTGAGTCTTGAACTTTATACCTGAGCCACCAAACTGTACAATTTCTTGTCAAATGAGTATTTTGACCACATCATCCTCTTTATGCATGTTGTCTTACTCCAAGCTGTATAGGCTTGAAAGCCTACTACCAATTAAGCATATTAGGTGATGTGCATCTCTGTAATGAGAAGGGGTGTGGTCTAATGACATCAACACCCTATATCAGGTGTGCATAATTATTAGGCAACTTCCTTTCCTTTGGCAAAATGGGTCAAAAGAAGGACTTGACAGGCTCAGAAAAGTCAAAAATAGTGAGATATCTTGCAGAGGGATGCAGCACTCTTAAAATTGCAAAGCTTCTGAAGCGTGATCATCGAACAATCAAGCGTTTCATTCAAAATAGTCAACAGGGTCGCAAGAAGCGTATGGAAAAACCAAGGCGCAAAATAACTGCACATGAACTGAGAATAGTCAAGCGTGCAGCTGCCACGATGCCACTTGCCACCAGTTTGGCCATATTTCAGAGCTGCAATATCACTAAAGTGCCCAAAAGCACAAGGTGTGCAATACTCAGAGACATGGCCAAGGTAAGAAAGGCTGAAAGACGACCACCACTGAACAAGACACACAAGCTGAAACGTCAAGACTGGGCCAAGAAATATCTCAAGACTGATTTTTCTAAGGTTTTATGGACTGATGAAATGAGAGTGAGTCTTGATGGGCCAGATGGATGGGCCTGTGGCTGGATTGGTAAAGGGCAGAGAGCTCCAGTCCGACTCAGACGCCAGCAAGGTGGAGGTGGAGTACTGGTTTGGGCTGGTATCATCAAAGATGAGCTTGTGGGGCCTTTTTGGGTTGAGGATGGAGTCAAGCTCAACTCCCAGTCCTACTGCCAGTTCCTGGAAGACACCTTCTTCAAGCAGTGGTACAGGAAGAAGTCTGCATCCTTCAAGAAAAACATGATTTTCATGCAGGACAATGCTCCATCACGCGCGTCCAAGTACTCCACAGCGTGGCTGGCAAGAAAGGGTATAAAAGAAGAAAATCTAATGACATGGCCTCCTTGTTCACCTGATCTGAACCCCATTGAGAACCTGTGGTCCATCATCAAATGTGAGATTTACAAGGAGGGAAAACAGTACACCTCTCTGAACAGTGTCTGGGAGGCTGTGGTTGCTGCTGCACGCAATGTTGATGGTGAACAGATCAAAACACTGACAGAATCCATGGATGGCAGGCTTTTGAGTGTCCTTGCAGAGAAAGGTGGCTATATTGGTCACTGATTTGTTTTTGTTTTGTTTTTGAATGTCAGAAATGTATATTTGTGAATGTTGAGATGTTATATTGGTTTCACTGGTAAAAATAAATAATTGAAATGGGTATATATTTGTTTTTTGTTAAGTTGCCTAATAATTATGCACAGTAATAGTCACCTGCACACACAGATATCCCCCTAAAATAGCTAAAACTAAAAACAAACTAAAAACTACTTCCAAAAATATTCAGCTTTGATATTAATGAGTTTTTTGGGTTCATTGAGAACATGGTTGTTGTTCAATAATAAAATTAATCCTCAAAAATACAACTTGCCTAATAATTCTGCACTCCCTGTATATATATATATATATATATATATATATATATATATATATATATATATATATTTGAGTCATTATATATCGGAACACCAACTATTTTCAATACTGCACCTCCACATATTATGCTGCAATGTCCAGGGTAATATAGACCACAGTACGCAAGAGGTTAACACCAATCATGAAACACACATGGACTACAATAGATGCTCTGAAGCAGTGATTAGTAAATACATATTTAGTCTTGCATTCATTGAAACTGCTACTAAATACCTTTAACCCTTTAAATGTGAAAAAATAGTGTAAGGGAAACTTTCTGAAATGCCTAGAGTTTAACCACCTACTAATATATTAATTCTGCAGAATGTTCTGGAGTTAGCTTTCTTGGATTATATCCACATGTTAAAAGAAACAAATTAAGAGTATATCCTTGTAACTGGTGGGATTGCAAAAATAATTTGTTTCTTTGCAGAATATACTGTGGGCTCGCATCTTCGACAGACAACCACACTTTCATTTTTGGGGTCCTTGATTGCTGGCCAAAAGTCGGTAAAGGCAAACTTGCAAGTACACTTATGATATAAAACTGTGTGAGAAATTATTATTAAACAGAAACCATTTTAATCACTATACCCGTGTGTTTTATTTTTTTACATAGTTACACAGGCCTCATTCAATTGCGATTTGGTCAATTGAAAAGGGCTCTATATAAGCACAGAGCATATTTTTTTACAGAAGTTTTTTAGTTGGTAAACTTCTATCCAAACGCAAGGTCTTCACTAACTAAAAAAACATGTTATGTGCTTATATAGAGCCCTATTCAATTGGCCAAATCGCAATTGAATGAGGCCCATAGTATTTAAGGTTGAAAAAAGACTTTCAGTCCATCAAGTTCAACCTTTTTACATCTCCTCTGATCTGCAATATGCGGATTAACTATTAATTAATTAGTTGTAAAAAAAAATTCCCTCCTGATCCCAGACACTGACGACCGGACTTCTCCCTGGATCAATACTGCCTCTCTAATTATCCATGATAACCCTGAATTCCCTTTTTAATTAGAAATAAATCCAGCCCCTTTTAAAGTTATCTATCGAATCCGCTGTCACCACCTCCTCTGGTAGAGAATTCCACAGATTAACCACCCTTACTGTGAAGAACCCTTTTCTTTCTTTAAGGTGGAATCTTTTTACTTCTAACCTCAAGGGATTTCCTCTTGTCAGTTGAAAACCTCTTGGCACAAAAAGCTCCCTTGACAAATCTTTATACTGACCCTGGATGTACTGTATTTATATAAGGTAATCATATCTCCTCTTAGACGCCTTTTTCTAGAGAAAATAAGTTTAATTTGGTTAGTCTTTCTTCATAATTTAGCCCCTCCATTCCACTTATTAGTTTTGTTGCCCTCCTCTGTACCTTTTCCAGCTCTAAAATGTCCTTTTTATGAAGTGGTGCCCAAAATTGTACTCCATATTCCAAATGAGGGTGTACTAGAGATTTGTATAGCAGCAGAATTATATTTGCTTCCCTGGCTTCTATACCCTTCTTAATACATGCTAATATTTTATTTGCCTTTGCAGCTGCTGCTTGGCTTTGAGCACTGTTACCTAGGTGGTTGTCCAAAAGCACTCCTAAATCCCTTTCAATATCTGATACACCTAGATTTGCTCCATTAAGATTATAAATTGCATTGCAATTTTTCCTTCCCAGATGCATAACTTTACATTTATTCGTATTAAATCTCATCTGCCATTTAGATGCCCATTACTCAATTTTATGTAAATCCCTTTGGAGGGAAAGCACATCACTATCTGAGTTAATTACCTTGCACAACTTCGTGTCATCAGCGAAAATGGAGACACCACACTCCAATCCTACCTCTAAGTCATTAATAAATATGTTAGAAAGGAGAGGACCTAATACTGAACCCTGAGGAACCCCACTTACCACATTAGTTAAATTGGAGTATGTTCCATTTACAACAACCCTTTGCTTCCTGTCTTTTAGCCAGCTCTCAATCCATGAGCAGATATTTACTGCAACCTGTATCTCCTCCTGTATCTCTTAGTTTGCACAATAGTCTCCCATGTGGCACTGCATCAAAAGCCTTTGCAAAATCCAAAAATACTACATCCACTGAGTTGCCTTGATCCAGGTTCCTACTAACCTTCTCATAGAAACTAATTAGATTTGTTTGACATGACCTATCCCTCATAAATCCATGTTGACTCCTACTTATAATCCTGTTCAAATAGACATATTCTTGTTTATTATCCCTTATTAACCCTTCTAAAAGCTTCCCCACTACAGACGTGAGGCTCACTGGTCTATAATTCCCCGGATTTGCACTTGCTCCCTTTTTAAATATAGGTATCACATCAGCTTTTCTCCAGTCATCTGGTAGAGACCCTGTGTTGAGTGAATCTTGAAAAATTTAATATAATGGTTTGGCTATTACAGAACCCAGTTCCCTCAGTACCCTTGGATGTATTCCATCAGGACCCGGGGCTTTATTTACATTTATTTTTTCCAACCTCTTTTGGATTACTTCCTGTGTTAACCAATTATTTGGCAAAGGTAGTGTAGCCCCATTATGTTGCTGTATCCCAACCACTTGTACCTCCCTTGTGTATACCGAAGAAAAGAACCTATTTAGCTCATCTGCCTTTTCTTGGTCACTAATTATCAGACTTCCTGTGTCACATTGTAATGTTCCTATAGCTTCCTTCCTCGCCTTCTTCCCATTAATATACTTAAAAAATATTTTAGGGGTTGGTCTTACTCTCTTTTGCAATTAATTATTCATTTTCTATTTTAGCCAGTCTAATCGCCCTTTTGCAAGCCTTGTTGATTTCCTTGTATTCATGTAAAGCAGTCTCTGTCCCTGTTGCCTGTTTTTTACTCCATATCTTGATCTTTAAATCAATGTTAAGCCACATTGGATGGGATTTACTCCTTTTACTTTTATTCCCACACGGTATATGCCGATGTGAATGTATATTTAGTAAGGATTTAAATGTTGTCCATGTATGTTCATTATTTTTACCTGCCAGTTCTCTGTCCCATTTTGTGTCTCTCAATAGTACCAGGTAAACCCTTTGTGTGATGTGATCTTTTCTTCTGCAGTGTAATATTTCCCTAACATAAATTGGTCCTCTGAGCAGGAAGTCAAAATCTTTCCCGTTCTCCAGAAGTACGAGACCTGAAACCGTGCACAGGGGAGTCTGGGACTCCAGCAAGGAAGGACCTCCAGCCTGACATATAAGATCAGTTTGTCCCTCAGAGGCCAAGTGTGGCTGGAGAGCGGGACAGTGACGACTCTGCAGTGAGAAGGAAGGGACATTGAACACAAAGGTACGGGTTTTCACTTTTATTCAAAGGTATGAATTTTCCACCTCTTTAAGTCTGGGACTTAAGATAAACTGCAATTTACAACTGTAGTGAGGGGTTGGGAATTTTTCTAAGACCACTGAGGGTCAGCCTTGTGTAGGGGGGGTGAAAGCGTATTTTGAGACCACTGAGAGTCAATCGTAGGACGGTGTGTATTTTTTAAAACTGCTGAGGGTCAGCTGCCCCATTGGAGTCTGTTGAGAGAGACTATAAAACGTACTCTGTGCGCATAATGAATAAAGTATGGGACAAAACTGCCGTAGTTGCCTGGAGCAACAGGGAGATAGAATACAGAAAATAGAAAAGAAAAAATCCAAAGAGATTAATAAGAATTGTAGACTTATTAACGAAGATGAGAACTTGTTTAAGGAAATAGAAAATAGGATAAAAGCAATCCCTGAACTTTCCTGTAAGGTACTAAAACAATGTGGTGTGAATAATGTTTCCTCTTATTCTGAGGGTGATGACAGCTTTGTGCTCAGACCAACAAGACTTGTGACAGTCTCCGCTCCGCAGCCAGCTCTTCCTCCCACAGCTCCAGAAGAGGACTCACCCCTTGCGCCCCCGGAGGAAAGCATACCTCCTCCTCCTCCTTACGGATCACCCAAGCCACTGGAAATGTCGCAGAGGGATAGGCGACCTCCACAGAACACCTATGTCGGTAAGTGCGCCGTTTCATCTTCTTCTTTGTACCCTCTTATAGAAGTCCCTAATCCTAGGGCAGGGGAAAATGTTGGTGGGGGAGGCTGAGAAGTTCAGGGCCCCACTATGCTAGTATACAGAGCATGGATAGACGCAGATGTAAGCAGAGCAGCAGAGGAACTCCCAACCCCCAAAGATAATATTGGTACATGTAGATTGACGTTTCAAAGGTGGATACAAAGTTTTAAATTGAATGAAATATAAATTGAAAGGTGCATGAGACAGATTCTGGGACCAGACTGGGTAGTAACTGAGGGGGATTGGAATCCGCTAGACACACAAAATTCCCCACAACCCTTAGCTTTTGATTCAGATTAGCTAAGACAACGCCTATAGACTTTGTTGCAAAGAGTGGCAGACAGACTCAGGGAACATGCAGACTGGACTAAAAATTAACTAATGTATGCAGAAGGATGGTGAGGAAGTAAAACAATATCGGGGCAGACTGAGAACCTTGTTTGATAGCCATAGCGCGGTGATCCGCCCGGAGCCCTATGAAGATGCAGGCTCGTATGCACAACAGCGTCAAAATGCAATCTTAAGAGGATGCCATTCCGAAATCAGAGATTTTGTTGTAAATCATCAAATAACTTATAGGACCTGTCCCTTGAGGAATACTATAAACTATGCTAGGCACGCTGAAGAACAATGTAAGAAGGCAAGGGAGAAAAAGCAGAAAAAGGCAGAGAGCAAACCAAAATAAGTATATGTGATACAGAAGGAGGAGGAAGGCCGAAAGAGGGCAAAGAGGAGGTGCACACTACGTATGTGGAGAAACTGGTCACTGGCCCCGTGACTGTCCACAAAGAAAAGATCACAAAGGAGACCGAAGGGGATGTGGAGGCGGAGTGGAGGAAGAGGACTGACAAGGACAATGACTAGACCACCAGACTCAAGGTCGTATAAATCTATCTAATACACCTACTGTTACTGTAATAGAAAATGCTGAACCAGAAGTTGAGGAACAATTAGACATTTTAGCTTAAAACGATGTAGAAATGTTGTTAAGCATGGAAGAACAGCCTGAAATGGAATTAGAAATAAAGGGACGCTGCATTCGATTTTTGTGTGACTCAGGAGCAGGTAGATCAGTGCTAAGAAATAGAGGAGAGTGGGACTACAAACACTCAAGTTACAACATACTGGTGAGATCTGCCTGCAGCCAGACGAATAAGAAACCCCTGTTAGTCCCCCTTAAAGTAAACTGCTATGACAGCACCTCATAAAATTACTCCAAAGTGCCCAGTTAACCTCATGGGGAGAGATTTAATGTCAAAGTTGAACGTAAAAATAGTGCCCTCACCAATTTAGGAATGAGGTACTCCTGGGGATGTTTGTGCAACAAGGACTTGGGGAACCATATTTTTTCTATTCCCTGGAGCTAATAACCTCAGGTCCAGGAGAAATAGTGACTGCTTTAATGGAATGCATAGAAAAGGAGGGTAGTCTGGGTATTGTAGTACAAGACCAAACTTCCCTACACTGTACCATGCATTTTAAGTCTACCCCTGGTAGAGATAAACTATGAAAAACAATTTTTCCGACACCCAGGAGCCACCTTACCTACTTATACTGGCGTAAGAAGGGATTCTCCCACACTTTACTTGCAGCCAATGGAATATGGTGAAGCAGTGGAGATCGCCACAGCCATTTAGATGGATGGAAGTAGAGAGGATAATGTTAAGAGATAGAGATATGGAACAGGCTTGTCTCCCCTTGAAACTGAGGAGAAGAAATACTGTTAGTAAATGGAAACTCTTTCAGGTTTAAACTGCCAGGTAAAGCAATTTTCCTTTTTTTTTAAACAACCCTTTGTATTTGTATGTTTTTATTTTTTTGTGTGTTTGTGTGTTTTTATGCTATTATGTTTGTAATGAAAAACAAACAAATACAAATAATGTTAAAAAAAAGGATTCATTGCTGTAGTATGTAACTTAGGGTCCCAAGAGAGTTTACTATATCTAGGGGAACCACCCCACATGTCTCATTAACCATTCCTTCAAGAACAAAATGGGTGATGGTGGGAGGTTTTGTGGAAGAGGCTGAGCAAGGAGAAGGAATATGAAAAGACATACCTTTGTCTGATGGAATCCAGTATTCCCCCTCTACACAAATATACAGAAAAAAAATAGACTGGGTTACCCAAGCTAGAAAAGAGATACACCTCCAAGAGGCCAGGTGGGAACAGGTTTTCATGCATGAAGCAGAACTAGATGAATGGCACTAGGCTCTCCTCCTTAAACCCGAGGATGAGCAAGATCTGCAGGGGTTGCCTGAAACCATTTGGTCAAAAGGTCATGCAGATGTAGGCCTCATAAAAGATGCACTCCCTATAACTATAACTCCCAAACCCACTTACCGCCCGCACCAGAGACAGTACCCATTGAGACCAGAGGCAGAAAAAGGGATAGAACCAATTATGACAGATCTGTTAAAAAAGGCATTATAATTGTGTCCTGACTCGCCCTGTAATACTCCTCTATACCCGGTTAAAAAAGCAGCCCCCTCTACAGGTTGGAGGCTGGTACAGGATTTACAAGCCATAAATAAAGCCATCATTCCACAGGCCCCACTGTACCTGACCCCTATGTGCTGCTCAATGACCTAAGACCCGAACAGAAATATAATTGTCTTTGATAGACCTTGCAAATGCATTCTTTTCTGTTCCAATAGACCCAGAAAGTAGGTTCTGGTTCGCATTTACGTATAGATCAAAAAGGTACACGTACACTAGATTGCCACAAGGATACACTGAGAGTGCAACAATATTCTCCCAAGCAATGTCTTCTAACCTGACACAGTTAATCCCCCCAGAGGGTAGCCAGATACTCCTATATGTGGATTACATATTATTGCCCCCCCCCCCCCCAACGAGGGAAAGTTGTAGAAAAAATACACTCTCTTGTTCCAATTCCTAGCAGAATAATGTCACAAGGTAAGCAAAAATAAATTACAGCTCTTGCAGACCACAGTTAAGTACTTGGGATATAATCTCTCACAGGAGGGGAAGACCTTGGACTCCTTGAAAAAGCAAGCTATTCTCGAGGCTCCAAAACCTTTAACTAAAAGGCAAATTATGTAATTTTTGGTCATGGCTAACTTCTGTAGGAGTTGGATCTCAACTTATGCGAGATAGATAACTGCCCCATTACTGGCACTTATATACACCACTCCCCTTGCTGCCCACAACAAGATTAACTGGTCAGAAGAATCAGAACAGGTTTTTGTGCTCATAAAGCAAACCATCATCGGGTCATCAGTGCTAAGACTCCCAGACTATAGTAAACCATTTGTGCAGACTGTTGATTGTAGATGGGGGTAAATGACCTCAGTCCTATTCCAGAAACATGGCCAAAAAGACAGGCCACTAGCGTATTACTCTTCTAGGTTGGATGCAGGAGCAAGGGGCATTCTGCCATGTGTACAATCAGTAATAGCAGCGTCCATGGCTGTACTGGTGTCCGCCCCACTGGTTTTGTTCCTCCCACTGGTGCTGAAAGTGCCACACGCAGTATCAGTGATATTGTTACAAAGTAAACTGTCATATCTATCACCGTCAAGGCAACTCTCTTGTATGACCACTTTGCTCTCCCAACCACATCTCACCATAGAACACTGCACTACTCTGAACCCCTCCACATTAAATCCCCATTCCTGGAGAAGGCACAAAGCATAGTTGCATGGAGGCATTTGAGACTCTAGTATTACCTAGACTTGGTCTAAAAGATACTCTATATGACAATCCCGATATCACTATATTTGCAGACAGGTCCTGTAAAAAGAACCCAGATGGTACAAATGCATCAGGGTATGTTGTAGTGACAGAAAATGAAGTATTAAAAGCAGAGAAGCTGCCTTCACACCTCTCAGCACAGGCAGCTGAGCTAATAGCACTTACAGAAGCATGTCAAATAGCTAAAGGGAAAACTGTGAACATATACACTGACAGTTAATATGCATTTTCCACCGTCATGTGTTTGCTCAGTTGTGGAAAAATAGAGGAGTGGTTACCTCAACTGGTAAGCCAATCCAACATAAATATATAATCCTCTCCTTACTGGATGCAATAAACTTGCCTAAGCTATTAGCAATATGTAAGTGCGCAGCACACAGCACTGATCCCATTTCAAAAGGAAACAGAAAAGCAGGTGAGGAAGCAAAAAAGGTAGCGCAGAAGCCCAAAATATATGCTTCCACTGTGTGTCTTTCTCAAGACAAACACACACACATAGACCACGACATTTTTAAACAAATGCAAGAAAGCTCACCAGAATCTGAAAAAGCATAATGGTTTACACAAGGGGTTAAGCAAAAGAAAGAAGGGGTCTACATATACCCTCTGGGAAAACCTGTCCTCCCCAGCAACCTACACAGATATGCAGTGATATTGAGCCACGGGATGAACCATGTCTAAGAGGGGATTGGTAGCAATGATAGATAAAGTATTTACAGCATATGGTTTCACAAACTATTAAAATTTTTTGTATGGGATGCATTGTATGTGCAAAGCATAGTCCACAAGGAAATGTTAGACCCAAAAGAAGATGTTTTCCTATACCAGTTTACCCATTACAAGTCATTTGCTTGGACTTCATTGAACTAAACAAATGTGAAGAGAAAAAGTATTGTTTAGTGATAATACACATGTTTTTCTAGGTGGGTGGAAACAACACCATGCACACACCCAGATGCTCATACAGTAGAAAACGCCCTAATAACCCAAATAATACCTAGATTTGGGGTACCAGAATTTTTGGGGTACTAAAAGATCCATGGTGATAATGGGACACATTTTGTTAACAGTGTAATAACGCATCTGGGAAAAGCATTACACATAGAATTAAAATACCATTGCTCATACCACCTACAATCTGCAGGATTGGTAGAAAGAACAAATGGCGCCATAAAATCCAAACTATGAATGACAATGGCAGAAACATGAAAAAATTGGATATACTGTCTACCTTTGGTAATGATGAATATGCATATCATACCTACAAAAAAATAACCTAACACCTTTTTTATTTACCTGAACTAAAACCTTTTTTGAGCCAAGACGAGGGAATGAGTGAAAATTTTGCAGATTACTTGCATAAAATGCTGACCAAAGGAGAAATTACCTGTGTCAATCTTTTTCCTACTCAGGAACATCGCAAGCTGCCCACATTAATAAAACCTGGAGAGTGGATCCTCAAAATCATCAAGAGAAAAAACTGGGCAGATGCCAGGTGGGATGGTCCCTACCAGGTCCTACTAGCAACCCCTACAGCAGTAAAGGTTGCAGAAAGGATCCTGTGTATACATGTGGCCTACTGTAAAAAGGTCCCATTGTCAGCATCTTCAGGGG
The DNA here is from genome assembly GCA_027410445.1 of Discoglossus pictus. Taxonomy (NCBI): domain Eukaryota; kingdom Metazoa; phylum Chordata; class Amphibia; order Anura; family Alytidae; genus Discoglossus; species Discoglossus pictus. Next base: position 35,928,128 of record CM050175.1, read on the forward strand.
AACCTGATTGTCCAACTGAATAACCCCTCCTTTGTAACCGATAAGGCCGCTAATCTCAAACCCAGTGAAGAAATCCAGACAGATTAGAGGGGACTCAGAAAGGTAAAAAGGAACTACTGTTAGAATGCCTGCACAGAGGCCATGGCATCCCTTCAGAGAAACCGGATGGTCTGGACTGAGGGGCTCTATATTATGCCTGATCCCCATGGCCACTATCATAGGGGGACCCCTCTTAATTTATGAAAACACGCTGAGAAAGACCTACCGGGGGTACAAGTGCGAATCTACAAGGAATAGAATTGCAGAAACCTACCGGGTGTATGAGTTCAATTCTATAAAGAATGGAGATGCAGAAACGTACCAGATAAAATATCCAGGATACCACCACCTCCTATAAAAGAGCAGTGTTGTGTACTATACAAGAAATGCGGTACAAGACTTGGCTGAGCAACTAGATAAAACTAATCTGATGACATTTCAAAAGCGCATGGCCCTGGACATGCTTTTAGCAAAAGAAGTGGGTGTTTGTAAAATGTTTGGCACTGCCTGTTGCAACTTCATCCCTAATAATACAGCACCTGATGGAACAGTTACCAAAACCCTGGAGGGATCGACCGCCCTGTCAAATGAACTGGCAGAAAATTCAGGGATGGAAAACCCATTTACCAGCTCGCTTCAGTCGTGGTTCGGGAGATGGAAAGGCATAGCCCTCTCTGTGATGACTTCCATAGGTGTCATGTTTGCCATTTTGGTTACTTGTGGGTGCTGTGTGGTTCCCTTTGCAAGGGGACTGATACAGAAATAGATCAACGCAACCATCAACGAGAAAGATTACCTATATGAAACCCTGCAATTCTACACCCCACTCCTGCCTCAGGACATGGAAGAAGAGGAATACGAGAATCATGTCTAAAGACAAGGCCCATCCCCATGAAGGAGATACTTAAACCCTTTATGGAAAAGTATAGTCCTGATGAACTTTGGGCTGACCTGGAAGACGAGAGTCCCAGTTGCATCCTGAACCGATATCTATATATGTTTGCTTTGCTTAAATATGTATATGTGTTATTGAATCTCCACGTTGTAGGAACCTCACCTGTGGAGGTGAGGGCCTCCTAGGAGGACCTGACACCACCTTTCCTGTAAGTGTCTGATTCTTGTTAAATACACATATATATCTATGTTTTATAATAGTGTTTTTTTTTTATAAAAATGAGGCATGTGAGGGAAAATTTCATATATGTCCATAGTTAAACCATAGCTAAATGTATTGATCTATTGCATAGTAACTAGGGCTCATTAGTTTACATATATAGGAATGTGACACAAATGTAATTTATGTGGATGTCCCATAAACCCAACCATTGAAAACACACTGACTCGGTTAGAACGTATAACAAAGCTTTATTTCACACACAGAGCACAATCAGAAATGGTCAAGACTGTGCATTAATATCATGGGTGTGGTGTGAATGGATCCCGGGAGAGCAAGAGGCTTGTGGGAAAAAGGGGATACCTACAGGGGGTTATGTCATAGTCTAGAATAAGCATGATGCCTAGCGCCTACCAGGGTCACATGCTTCACTAGTGCATATATCAGTGCTGGCTGTCATTAACATGCCATTGTGAGACTTTGCAAGTCCACCACCATAGAGGTATTAGTCTACATTAAAGCTAACAACATTCATGTCTTAGATATCTGGCTATATGATAGCCAGTAATGCTGTAATGTTTTTTTTTCTAAGTCCTGCGTCTCGTATTTTTTTATGATAAGTCCGTAAATTTTCTGTTCTAAGTGCCGCGTTTCGTCTTTTTTTGTGTAAGTCCGTAGAGCCTCCAACTCCACCAGCGCAACTGCGGCCCTTGCTTTGCGAGTGCCGCAGTTGCGCGAGCCTGCAAGCGTTAGCAACAAACCGCACTGCTGACAACTATACAGTGGATATAAAATGTCTACACATCCCTGTTAAAATGTCAGGTTTCTGTGCTATAAAAAAATGAGACAAAGATAAATCATTTCAGAACTTTTTCCACCTTTAATGTGACCTATAAACTGTACAACTCAATTGAAAAACAAACTGAAATCTTTTAGGTGGAGGGAAGAGAAAAAATAAAATAAAAAAATAATGTGGTTGCATAAGTCTGCGCACCCCCTTATAACTGGGGATGTCGCTGTGTTCAGAATTAAGCAATCACATTCCAAATCATGTTACATTCATACAGCATACACCTGCTATCATTTAAAGTGCCTCTGATTAACCCCAAATAAAGTTCAGCTGCTCTAGTTGGTCTTTCCTGAAATTTTCTTAGTCGCATCCCACAGCAAAAGCCGTGGTCCACAGAGAGCTTCCACAGCATCAGAGGGATCTCATTGTTAAAAGGTATCAGTCAGGAGAAGGGTACAAAAGAATTTCCATGGCATTAGATATACCATGGAACACAGTGAAGACAGTCATCATCAAGTGGAGAAAATATGGCTCAACAGTGACATTACCAAGAACTGGAGCTCCCTTCAAAATGTATGAAAAGACAAGAAGAAAACTGGTCTGGGAGGCTACAAAGAGGCCTACAGCAACATTAAAGGAGCTGCAGGAATATCTGGCAAGTACTGACTGTGTGGTACATGTGACAACAATCTCCCTTATTCTTCATATGTCTGGGCTATGGGGTAGAGTGGCAAGACAAAAGCCCTTTTTTTACGAAGACAAACATCCAAGCCAGGCTACATTTTGCAAAAACACATCTGAAGTCTCCCAAAAGCATGTGGGAAAAGGTGTTATGGTCTGATGAAACCAAGGATGAACTTTTTGGCCATAATTCCAAAAGATATGTTTGGCGCAAAAACAACACTGCACATCACCAAAAGAATACCATATCCACAGTGAAGCATGGTGGTGGCAGCATCATGCTTTGGGGCTGTTTTTCTTCAGCTGGAACTGGGGCCTTAGTTAAGATAGAGGGAATTATGAACAGTTCCGATATTGGACCAAAAAAAGTCAATGTGCATAATTATTCACCTCCCTAAAGTCAATACTTTATAGAGCCACCTTTTGTGGCAATCACAGCTCCAAGTCGCTTTGGATATGTCTCTATGAGCTTGCCACATTTTACCACTGGGATTTTTGCCCATTCCTCCTTGCAAAACTGCTCCAGCTCCTTCCAGTTGGATGGTTTGCGCTTCTGAACATCAATCTTTAAGTGTGACCACAGATTTTCTATTGGATTGAGGTCTGGGCTTTGACTAGGCCATTCCAACACATATACATGTTTCCCCTTAAACCACTCAAGTGTTTGGGTTCATTGTCCTGCTGGAAGGTGAACCTCCGTCCTAGCCTCAAATCACTCACAGAGTGGTACAGGTTTTGCTCAAGAATATCACTGTATTTAGCACCATCCATCTTTCCCTCAACTCTGACCAGTTTCCTAGTCCTGGCTGCCGAAAAACTGGTGTTCTTTGGGTGATGTGATGTGTTGGCTTTGCGCCAGACATAGCGTTTTCTTTAATGGGTTTCGGGCAATAGGAGTGCTAAGTGAAACAATTAGAAACGGGATCATTTTAACATAGGGTAGATATATAAACTCTTAAAAAACAGCAAACATAACAAAAACACAAACTTAACCTTTTTTTAAATACACTTTTATAAAATAGCAAGCATTAACTAAACAGTCCATTTTAAATGGCAGATGTTGTAGCTTCAGGCTCATTCTGCATTCTGGGTATTTTGGACACAAACTCTTCCAAGGACATCTGTCTTTGCTTTTTAAGGCCATCAAGCAGATGTTGGCAGCAAGACACTGGCTCAAAAACGCTTCAAATAAAATTTTTGCTGCTGCTACTGTCTGGATCATTGGCCACAAATTCATCCAGAATGTCATGGATGGGACTCAAACTTTTGGTGAGGAACTTGGTGGAAAGTTGTTTTGGTTCCTCTGTGTCAGAGTCGCTACTTTCCTGAGCTTCCTGAATGCCCTGTTCTGCCCGTTGTTTGAGGTCCTCTTGAAGCTTGCATCAACTCCTCGGTGTCCTGGGCATTGGCAACTCTCAGCCATATTGACCAGGTCTACAATCTCTGTAATGATGAGCTGTTATGGTTCCACACCCACACACAGCTCTGGCCATATCTTCCTTCACACTCCTTTCAGACATTGCAGTGTCACTTCCTTCCAGAACAAATTGATGTTCGTTATGGCCTGCATGATGGTATACTTTTTCCAAAAATCCATCATGGATTGTTTGCTGTCTGTTTTGGCAATGAGCTGGTGGTGAAGATAAAAGGCCTTTATTTTCTCAATGACCATTGGCTGGATTAGTGATGTAGTTTTGGGTGGCAGGAAAACTACTTCTACTGGGATGCAGCAATTGACCTCAGACAAGTTGGTAGGGTGGCTTGGAGCATTATCAATCAACAAGAGCACTTTGGCCTCAATTTGTTTACACCTGCAGTAGTGTTGCACGGATGGACAGAAATGTTTGGTGAGACAGTTTTGGAAGATGTCCATGGTGATCCAAGCTTTACGGCAGGGTGGATTTTGGAATCCCCTTCATGGCTCTAGGTGTTTTTGAGTGGAACACCAGAAATGATTTGATCTTGAAATCACCACTGGTGTTCCCACCCAGAGAAAGGGTTAGACAGTCTTTTGCTGCTTTGAACCTCAGTGCTTGCTTCTACTCGTGCAATATGATGGTGCACCTTGGCATTCACTTCCTGAACAGTCCAGTTTTGTCAAGGTTGAATACCACTTCTGGAGAATAATTGCCTCTTTCTACTATTGCCTCTTTCTACTATCTCTCGCTGGAAAGGCCGTAGCAGCTCATTGTCAGAGCTTGTTGCTTTTCCGGTGATTTTATTTTATGCAAGTTGTTTCTTTTCTTGAAATGGTCAAATCAACCTTTGCTAGCTGAAAAGTTTTCAGTCATGTGTGGTGTTTGGCTTTGAATATGACCATAGATACTTCTGGCCTTCTCCATTATGATGGCATGGCTGAGTGGCATGTTGTGCTCTTGTTCCAGGTGGAAAACCGCTTCTCCATTTCCTCCAAGGCGGAGGATCTGCACCGTTTTTTCTTTTTGTAATAGGATGTAGGGCTGGTGATTGCTGAAGACTTGATCTTATCCTTATTTTTAAGGATTGTTGAGGTTGACAACTTTAAATCTGCTCCAATATCCACTTGGTGTTCTCCTTTTTCCAAGTGGTCCAGGACCTGCATCTTCACATCTAGAGAAATGCTGTGGCGCTTCAATTTGGGCTGATCTTCTTTGCGCTCACTCATTTTCTTTAATACAGTACAAAAACAATACAATTACTGTAGATTTTAATCGACACTTACAAACACATAATGAGAAACCAGGGAACATGAAAACATTTCTGTACCTGCTCCCTGAATGGTTGTTTCTGGGACATTCTGCTCGTCCTTTCTCCTGTCTGTTGCTGTGTCTCCTTAAAACTGTGGAGCAGTTCTGCGTGTTATACTGGGTCCCGTGAGAAAAAAACCAGCATTATAGTGGGGTGGCACAGTGTACAATGAGGATTGGCGGACAAAAAACAGAGCTATAACAGGGTTTAACACTAAGCTGTGAATTACAAGAAAAAGAGCTCTATAATGAATCAGCTCCATAAGGGGTAGCATTAAGCAGGGTATACCTGTACATATACAGTTTTTTGATTTATTTTAATTTTATTTTTTGTATTGATTATGGAGTGAGAAGCGAGGAGGCGTAAGCAGAGATAGGGAGGAGAGGAAGAGAGGAGAGAGGGGGGCCTGCATAGTAGAAGGGAGGGGGCACTGGGAAGTAGAAGGGAGGGAGAGAGAGGGAGAAAGTGAAGGAAAGGAGAGGTATGGAATGGTGGGAGGGCTAGAAGTAATAGTTCTGTGGGGGGGGGGGGGCGGTTGCAGAAGATGAGGGAGGGATGACCTCGTTGAGAAAGGAACACTTAGCTGGGGGTCTGAGGGATGCCTGATCTTCGAGGGGTAGATAGACTCTCTGTCTGGCCCTACTACTGGATGGATTCAAGGTAATTTCCATCACCACCACCTCTTCCCACCAGTGCTACATCCTTGCTCCCACCATCAATAGGTCCACCACCACCCCATCCGGTTCCCCAGCCCCTTCACCACTGGGCTACCACCACCTCCGCCACAGCCATGCCCAGCCTGACAAGACCACATTTAGAGGCCACCTTGTGGGAGATGCTGGTCCTGATGCAGGAGCACAAAGATGCAGCGCAGGGGCTCGAGGCTAGTTTCTCCTCCTTGGTGGGCCACAGACTTGGTGGGCCACAGCCAGAAGAAGCTCTACAGGGTGGGGAGGAGGCACAACCAGCAGATGAACATCACCCAGAAACAGACAAATGTGACTAGCGTCCATATGGTCACCGAGAATCGGAATTGAATGAGACTCACAATTTCTACATTGTAGAAACAATGTTGCAAAATCTAACATTATTGGGTTGCAACAATACATCTTATTGTAACTATACTAAAAGAACTGTCTGCAAAAATTATCTCTTCACTACAAATGTAACATTATATATACAGTACGTTTTAATACATTAAACACACTAGTGGAAAGTATAGTAATTCCATAGACATTTATACTTTCCAAGTGGTCAAATAAGATGTGATGGTAGTATAGTAAGAGATAATTAGAACTTGAATGAGAACTTGACCATGCTTTTCTGTATTTCCAAAAGCAGTAATTGCAACTCCTCACTCTCATTTATATTTGGGGGGTTTATAGCATGTTCCTACAAATATTGTTTTAGGATTTGTTCCTCCGTCTTTTATTTCTACCCACAAGGCTTCGAAATTATCACTAGTTCCACCATAAATCTTCTCTGACTATAAACTTTAAATCAGGGCGAAACATAAGTCTGGTGCTGGCTGTTTCTCCTGTTCAGGGTAGAATTTCCTGCTATTTCGGATCTGGATCACTTTAGTGAGTGGGACCAGACTGATATACTACAGGATATTTCTCCCTGTGAATGGCACAAGTGAGCTAAAAGATGTTGCTCTCTGAGTGGGTTATCATGTCCATAAAACTAACCTATTAAGATTATTTTTTTCTCTGATTGAGAACCTCAAACTTTGTTGTTTTGCTTAAATCAGGTTTGACATAAAAATATACTCTTCTCCTCCTCTTCTACCATTGTCTCTATATCTTCTAAATAGATTATAACCCTCTAAATTGACTGTCCAGTCATGCGAATCATCCCACCAAGTTTAAATAATCCCTTTTAAATCATTTTTCCAATTTAGTGTAATAATTTTATTTCTCCCATTTTCTGTGACAAGCTTCTTGCATTAACAAGCATACACTTTAGGTTGGTATGTCTCTGCAGGTATGAAGTACTTGCTACTGTATTTGAGTTACTTACCATGGCCTCCCTTTCTTTTCTCCCCCCCATGAATAGTTGACTCATCCCTTACCCTCTCTACAAGGTGTCCCCAGTTACTTCTATCTAGTCCACCTACACATTTAAAAACTCTCCAGCACAGAAGATTCCTCTTCCTTAAGGTGCAATCCATCACTACTATATAGATTGCAGCCAACACAAAGTCAACCCAGTGCTCTATAAAAAAACAACGTATTGATTTACTTATATGACCTTTATTTTATGAAGAAATATTTATAACATCTGTTTTTTCTGAGAGGTCACTGATTCGCTAGTAGGACACAATGCACAAGTAGTATTATTTGTTTAATTTTACTTAGTGAAAACAGAGCTTGTAATCTCATATAAAGTACATAAAGGTAAATACAGGTATACCCCGCTTAAAGCTACCCCGTTTAGAGCTAATTCGCTATAGAGCGCTTTTTCATGCAAGACCCCTTTTAATGCTAAACCCTGCTGTAATGCTGTTTTTGCCTGCCAGATTCCTTTTAATGCTCTGATTTTTTATAGCAATGCCTCGCTATAACACTGTTTTTGCTTGCCGGACCCCTTTTCACGCTCTGATTCACTATAACTCTGTTTTTTTCTCCAAAGAAAACAGAATCCAGGATGACCCAGAAGCTTCAACATCAATAATTTGAAGTTTATATTTCTGCTAATGTTCATTTTGTTTTAGTGTTATGTTTGCTCTTTGTTTGAAGCTCATATAAAGCCAAAAAAGGTTAAATTTGAATTGAAATTGTGTTTTTTTTTTCATGAGTTCTTCCCTATGTCAAACTGCCCCGTTTAGAGCTGTTTCGCTTAACACTCCTAATGCCTGGAACCATCTACAGCGTTAAACGAGGTATTCTTGTACATATTATCTACCAATTAAAATCCAGAAACCCTCCATGTCCCTTAAACTTTTATGACACCTTTTCTCCCAAATGCATTGTACCTGCCGCATTCCTACCAGAGACATAGCGCACTTCACAAACTACCACAATTGCTCCAACAATACAACAAGATGTTGGTAAACAGCTGGTAACCACCAGATATTGTTAGTAGAATATTTTATATTTAATTTAATTGACGTATGCCATGGGAATTTGTTGTTGTTGTTTGTTTTGCTCTATTCTATGCTTTAACTCCTATAACTCTCTGCAGTGTAATTATTGTCTATTAATATGCTTTTGTCTATTAATATGCTCAAAACAATTCTTAGAGTATATATGTATATGTAAAATAGAATGTATGTATATAACTGGTTATCTGGCTGTGTGAGCACTAGGTTAATAAATACTATCTTAATATAAATCCAAGCCCTGGTGGAGAAATATAGATATAATTATCCCCATTGCATAAGGTCTTATGTACTCAGGCCAGTGCTTTCATTCGGTCCAGTGGAAAGCTTATTAGTTTACAAGGACACACTCTCCTGAATTTTACCTCAAGTGGCATTTTCTACACGTAGACATGAAGTCGTTTTGTGAGAAGGGTGAGAAACTTATCTTCCTCATCATTGCAAATGTAAAGAGACATTTTCAAGCATTTATAAGAATGTTCCAGTTATTTAGACTTACTGTGATACATTTCTCAGATTTCTAACCAAAAGGGAAAGACACGTGCCTTCCAAGACGAGAAGCACAAGCGTACTAGCAGAGATGCCGGCAATACTACCTTTTTTGTGCATCAAGTTAACCTGGTCTGTGGTTAAAGAACCAGAGCTTCTCAAAGCTTTGACTTAAGTAAGTTTGCTTCATCAACATAGTCACAATGTGAAAAGGAGTCAGGCTATGTGATTTAGTTCAAAGAATGTTTATTTCTCTGTAATGTGGATAAATGTATTTCATTACTGAGTAAGCATACGTCTTTATAGGAGACAAAAAAGAAACACTTGTAAACATATTGAATCTTGCAAGAGGTAGTCTTTGGCCCATATTCAGTTGAGCAATTGTAATTTACTGGAGCCCGCAATGGAGCCCGTAAAATAGTTTGCTATTCAATTGGCGTCTTTTAGCGAGCTACAAACAATCTACAGGTTACAAGCCGAAAATCCATGCGGTTGTAAAAATCGTGATCAAAGCCTTTGATCTTCCAAGCCTGAAAAGATCCAATCGCTAAAATCGCAAATCACTATTCAATTGCTACAATTTCTCAAGCCCGCAAATGTTTTCACACCGTAAATGGCAAATGTAGAAGAAAATCCTACAGGTACCAGATAGGACTGGCAAGGGGTTTAAATAGCTGATCGTAGCACTGTACATGCAAATCAAAAATCAATATTGCACTTTTAAAGATGGGGGAATTAATTACACAACAGTCTCAAGCTCGCAAATCTGCAATAATAATTGATTTTTTTTATTTTTATTTTGGTGTCGTATCAATCTCGGGAATCAATGAAACAGTATGGGCATTCATTTTTATTATTTTGTACATTGCCGGATTGTGAGTCTGATCGCCTCCTCGTAGATCGGGCCTCTAAACGCTAATTGATTGATGTGTAACCTCCATGTTTTACTGACATAATGATCACGGTCTCATTTACTATTTCCTGTTTCTCGTAGTTACGGCCTTGCTTAATTGATCATGATCACTCTGTGACATGTTACTTGTGGGTGCAGTTACGATTTCGTCTTTCGGCCCGAAGGTTGCGGACTTGTTCAATTGAATCGCTCTGTAATTGTAGCAAATTTCAAGCCCGCAGACAAACTGCCCGTATAACGTCTTGAATAGGGGCCTTTGTGTTAGTTCACTATGAAGCCTTGAATCTAGTAACATGTAGAACAAGAACATTTTTACATTTATGTATGTGTGTATATATTCTATACATAGTTAAATCTATACTTCTAATTTTTTATTAATTCTGAAGCTAGGAGGGTACACAGTATTGCTAACAAGTAACTTTGTATCTGTATATAATGGGGAAAAAAAACATGGTTGTAAATCAAAACAATCTCCCATGGGCAGGCTCTTTTATTGTTTTATGCAGTGTTTTCTTTTATGCATTTGTTAATATAGATATCAGAATCTGTATTTTCACAGTTAGGGCACATAGTCAGGACACTATTGGGGCAATGTCGAATGTTGTTTGTATTTGATCCCAATGATATTAAGTACTCAGTTGGGGATAAGGGCTTTTAAGGTCACCACAGCACATTAATACAGATTTACCTTCTTTCATATAGTCAGTCTAGAGAGTGAAGAATGGGTGTCTCTTGACAAGAATGTGTCTGGTCAGCAATATTTGTGACAGACTACAAGTGGTATAGTTCATCATTTGGGAAAGCCTCATGTAAAGTGTGCTGTAATCAATCTGTTGTCAGAATACAAAAATATGTACTAAGGTGAAAATCGAGTACCCCCCAAGATTCAGACTGAAAAAAGTTCAGTTTGGTGGTGAGGTCTTAAAATTGAGGAAAGCTGATGCTATTTTCGAATTGTCCTGCTACTGTTTCAGAGCTTATCTCATTTCCATTGAGTTCATATTCCTGAAAACTACCCCAATGAGGTCTCTCTCTCTATTCACTCGACTTAAAAGCTTGGCTGAATGATATTGTCAACTCTTTGGGGGCAATGCTCATTTATCTATATTGATTTTTTTTTATATTAGACACATATGTGTCATTATATGTAACTGCATCTTAACTGACTACAACAGGTTAGACTAGTAATGGTAGTATCACAAAGAGAAGTAATGAAAGGTATCCCTTGACAAATAGTGCACACCTAATACTTGTTGGTCTTAGTAATGGTAGTAACCTGATTGGTGATTTGGGGAATGCATACGTATATAGAGAAATCCTCTATTGCTCTGTTATTTGGGACTTTCATCCTTTTAGATCAAGAATATTTTATACAGGACAATATTGATATGGCACACTAAAGTCTGCGCTGATTTGAATAATATACATTTTAGATGGAGATGTGTTTACCAATAATATATCTATAACTGTAATTACTTGTAATGGTAAGATTAAAGTGTTAGATTCTCCTCATCTCTCTTTGCTCCTGAGGACAGGTCTCTAGTATAGATCATAGAGATTAACAGCCCTATTAAATTGGGGCTACGTTGTAAAACGTAGCCCGTAGCTCGAGATTTACTTGTTACGGCTATTAAATTAGACCTGTAACGTTGAACTTTGCGCACCTAAATCCTTTGATCTTTCATGCCCAAAACCACTACTTGTTCAATTCAGCTATTAAATTGCAACGTGGTCACTTGCGAGCAAGCAGATATCACGCAAATGGAGCCCAAAGGCCAACGCGTGCTCAAGAGCAAATGCAAGGGGGGTAAAGTACAATACGTAGCACTTTTAATGCAAATAAAAACACTCTACTGTACATTTATTAAAAGGGAAAGTGATGTTAGGTCTTAGAATTAATAGCACAACATTCTCAAGCCCGAAAGTCGCCCCCCCCAAATTTTTTTTTTCATGTTTCGATTTTATGTTATATCGATCGCTGCAATTAATGTGTTACATATACTATAACTCGCATGTAATAGAATATCATATTTACTGCTTTATTAATATTGCATTATATCTGGCCTGTGGGACCGATCGTAAACTGTAATTGAAGCACGTATCTACCCTCCCCTTTTTCAGTGACGTTGCGCTAACTATTTCTTTTTCCATTGGCTCCATCTGAACACGTAACTACGTGATTGCTTAATTGTTTGCCTTCAAGCACGTAACCCTGACGGCCGAGAACTGGTTTAGGAAATATTGTCTCTTGCTCGTAGGTCGCAGCCCTTTCTAATTTAATAGCAGCGTAAGTAGGCAAAATTTGAATACTTGCTACACGTTGGACTTACGAGGCTGGAATTTAATATTGCCCGTAGTTAGTAGTGCAAAATATAATGATGTGCTATTTGTGGAGGGAGAAAATCTGCTATACTATAACAAACAATAGATTAAATTAATATGCAGCTACCTATGTAACAATACCAGTTTGACTTATACATAGGATCTGTATTAGTCTCATTAAAATGATAAATGTAGCTTTCATGATACAAGTCAAATCTGATGTTATTGTAAATTGGGGGGTGGCTACAAGATGGAGTGGAGGCTCTCAAAACAACTAGGGCCTTATTCAGTTGAGCAATTGTTGGTTACTGGAGCCTGTAATGTAACTCATAAACTAATTTGCTGCGCAATTGACGTCTCTTAGCTACCTGCAAACGATCTGCAGTTTACATGCTGAAAGACCCTGCAGTTGTCACAATTGTAACTCCGGCCCAGCTAAGCCTTTGATCTTTCAAGCCCGTAAATGTTACAATCGCAAATCGCTATTCAATTGCTGCAACTCCTCAAGCCCGCAAATGTTTTCACACCCGTAAATGGCAAATGTAGAAGAAAATCCTAGGGGTACCAGATAGGACTCACAAGGGAGTTAAGCTCCTGTCCGTATCACTGTAAAAGAAAATAAAAAATCAATACTGCACTTTAACAGACAGGGAAAGCGATGAAAGACATTAGAATTAATTGTGCAACAGTCTCAAGCTTGCAAATCTGCAATATATATATATATTTTTTAACGTTTCATTTCCTTGTTATATACTTCTCGCTAATCAAGGTGTTAATACATATCAGGACACCCACATGGACTTGAACATTTCCTTCATTCATTTTTCTTATTCTGTACATTGCTGGATTGCGAGTCCGATCGCATATCAGACTTCTAAACACTACTGTTTGTAGGCTAAGTCCTGCATGTCTCATTGCCTCCACTGCTTGACTCGCTTTGCGAGGCTCGCAGGAAAGTGCTGTGAGTTGTAGTGCCATAGTAAGAGTAGAAAAGGTTAGGATAACATCAGAAAATAGTACCTGGGGTGATTTGTGGAATACATAGGTATGTATAGAAATCCCTTTTTGCTCTGTCTCAGGGGGGTTGAAACCTTTTAGTTCAAGAACATTTTATACATGGAAATATTTATGTGGCACACTTAAATGCCTTTAGTTTTCCACTGATTTGAATAGTATACATTTTAGCTGCAGATGTGTGAAACAATAATGTATCTATAACTGAAATGACTTGTAGTGTTAAGGTTAATGTCTTAGATTCTCCTCATCTCTCTTTGTTACTAGTGACCGCCAGATAAGGTCTCAGGGATCAGCACTGGTCCTCGGACTGGCAGTTGACAACCACTGCTCTAAGAGACACGATGGAGGTCATACTGGAAACCGCTGATAACCATGTATAAACCCATTGCCGTCTGATTTCCACCAGTGATTCAATTAAATGTTAAGCTTCTAGGCCACATATAACTAGATTGTAAGCTTTGTACACCAGAAAATAAATAGTCTCATACCCTACTGAATTAAAAAAAATGTTTAATTCATATCAATGACCAATAGAGGTCACTACAGGTTTATTTTCCCCAAAGCTATTCTGAACCCTTCCCTCTTCACTTTCTAAAGCTTAGACCTTCCCTTTTTCCACTCCCCCTCTCTCTTTTCTCCCCACCTCTCTTTGATCACATGGACCATTTTTAAAAAAGCCACTAGAGAACCAGAAAGGCTGCAAGATCACGGTGGCACAGAGGTAAGCCGGGGTGCTGGGTATCTGAGTTGATTGGGGGCATATCTGGAGCTACTTTAACTAGAGGACATATTCTCTAACGTCCATATGCTATCAGTGATGTTGGCTGCTTAAAAAAAGTTTTTATAAAGAGGTGAATGCAGAGTGTTCTTGGCACATACTTGGTATTCATAACATGAGGAACTTAATAAGGAATTACAGAGTATGGCATTGCTATGAGGGCAGAGAGCTTTGCATTTCCAGGTTATGTCCAGTAACATAGAGCTTGGCACCTTTCTCAGATAATAAGGGCATGGCAAAGTTAGTTCAAGATTCTGGCACCCCCCCCAAACTTGGCACAGGGCACAAGGTCCATGGCATTAAAACTGGCATGAAGTCTAAAGGTTTCACTTGTAATACAGAATCTACCATAAAGTTTGTTATAGCACCGTCATTACAAACTGTTTAGGCTGGCACATGGAAGATGTAAACATATACATCATAAGGAATAAAGTGGGCATCTCAACATGGCGGAATACAGGGAATCACAGGATATCACAGTCTGCTCTATAATGAACTGGCGTATGGGATACAGATGATGGTATATTTAAAGCATGCATGAGAATCAGATAATGAAACCTGTATAACTATCTCATATTATGGCACACTTACATTTGTCATGTGAAACCAATTCTAACCCAAAGGAGATTGTGACAGCAGATTTGATAGATAAAAAGGGATTAGATATGTTTTTAAATAAAAAGAGCATTCATAGTTATCCTGAATAACTAAAGTAGAGTATTGATTCAGGGAGGAATCCGATTGCCAGTATCTGAGGTCAGGAAGGATTTTTTTTTCCTTATGGGACAATTAGTAATTTTTCAATGGGTTCTCTTTTTCCATTTATCTTCTTCTGGATCACCTAACAATTAAACCACATATTACACAAATCAAAGAAGATCTAAAAATGTTGAACTTGATGAACTAAAAGTCTGTTTTTTCCAACCTTAATTACAATGACGGAAAAGGTTCAGAAACTGGCACTTTTATAGGAATGCATTGAATAGCAAATTTGTGTAACACTGAACCTCACATGTCTGATACTGATACAGTCATATAAATCTGAAATAAAATGTACAGAAAATACCAAATAAAACTTGAGCCCTTTAAGGGTGATGGAAAACTGGCATGACAATTACAAAGACTGGCATAAATTGAGTTGGCAAGGAAAACAAAACAGGTCACTTGTACATAACAATGCAAGGAAGCAAACAACAGGTCACTTCAGTTCCAGTTATTTTGAGGGCTAAAGTCAAAAATAGGACATTAAGCTCAATTAGTTCTGGTTGCATAGCCTCATAAAAAAGCACTACTATGGACTTTTACAGTGGATAATATTTCATACCACTAGATATCTGTCATCACGTACAGAGTTTGTAACTAAATTAAACATTGGTATATTGTTTGGCACTTCTTGGCCTAAATCTGTGGTTTGCCAGCCATATAACTCTATGCAAATTGCTATATTACTAAATATGTCAATCTTTGTCTCCAGGGTGCTATAGCCGTTGAGTAGGTTGTCATTCTTGCACCTTTATTTGTCAAGTTGATTACTGTATCTTTCAATCAAACCATAGCTTTTTTTTGTCACTGCTCATGCATTTTTAAGATTCTCAGGCTCAGTATGGGCTTTTCTCTATCCTTGGAAGTGCTATGCTATTTATTCCACTTTAAATGTATATTGAACGAACATATTTGTTGAAAACCTGGGGCCATATTCAATTGAGGTTTCGGGTGATCCAGTAGCCCATAAGTGAGGTCAAAAGTTAATTTGCTATTCAATTGCCGTCTTTTTGCGGGCTCCACACGGCTTATGTGTTATGGCCTTGAAAAAATTGCGATGGTTATACCCGTAACTTACAGCCTCCCAAAGCCTTTGATCTTTCACTTTCACAAGAGTTACAATGGATAAAATTGTAAATCGCTATTCAATTGCTCAATTTCCCCAAGCATGCAAATGTTTTCACACCCGTAAATGGCAAAAGAAGAAGAAAATCCAACGAGTGATAGAGAGGACCCGCAAGGGGGTTAAACACCTATTCGTAGCACTGTAAAAGCAAATAAAAAATCACTACTGCACTGTAAATAACCTGGAAAACGATGACAGACATTAAAATTAAATGTACAACAGTCTCATGTTCGTAAATCGTCAGGAAATTAAATTTATATTTATTTCGGGTTTTGGATATTAATGAGTTAATACATATTAGGCCACCCACTAGAACTTTATTGGCATTACTTTTCCTAATTCTTTATTTTGAGAGTCTGATCGCATATCGGACCCCTGAACCTAATTGATTGACATGTAACCTCCATGTTTTACTGCCGTAATAATGACAGTCTCATTTTCTGTTGGCTGATTCGAAATGGGAGGTTAAGTGCATGGTTTACAGTTTCAGCTTTGGGACAGTAACTTGCGGGCTTGAGCAATTGAATAGCATCGTAATCGGAGACGACCGGGAGACCGCAATACACCAGCAGACATTCGGCCATCTGCAATTGAGATGCAGGTTTGGAATTGAATGTGACTCATGCTTTTTAAGATATATTCTAAACAGTAGTTTCATGAATAAAATACTTTCTGGAAATGCAGCTTTATAGCACTTTCAGGAACTCATTGAGGAATTCTAATTTGTGAGTGTCAGCTGCAGTCATTCATTTTACAGTGCTCCATAACTCATCATGCAGCACCCTCACATATACACGTAGAAAATAATCTTAATTTTAATATTGCAAATGCAGTTTTCAGAAGGATTAAAAGTTATTTGTAACAAATACAATATTAATACAAAAACAAACTATTGTAATGTTAAAAATGTGAATTTTTAATGTTCTGATTGACAGATATGTGAGTGTGTTTAACCTTGCATACAAAGTTCAGCACGTCTTGTTTATAACAGGCCCAGTAAACCTGTCCCTCTAACCTTACTGGATTTTCAGGCTCTTAAGACTTTCCCCAGTTAGCACAGCCTGGAATGTGCCAGTTGTTGTATGAATATACCCAAGATCAATATCACATTTGTTATGTTCCCCTAACACATACAAGGTTCTGAAGATCTTACAATAAATGTGCCAGGTTCTGTACCCCTGCCTCCATGCCCATTGATGTACCACGCTCTATTCTTCTACCTCCTCATCTCTAGATGTGTAATGTTCTATGCCTTTGTCTCTCTGGGCTTAGGCTTATCACACCTTTATACTAAAGGGTGTATCAAATTCATGCCCCTGCTCATCCATCACTAGTTATGACAAGGGGTACCCTCTTTTTTCCAACATATTCTGTACCCAAGTATCCATCATGGTCTGTGTCTTCTTGTCAGGAGATGTTCTAGGTTATATCCCTTTCCTGCCCATCACTAGATGGACCAGATTGGATTTCCTTTCTTCTCGCCATTAGATGTGTTGTGTGATGTTCCAGATACACCTGGTCAAAGTGCATTATATGTACCAGCCTATCTTCTATTTCCTTCCCACCTCTGTGCCAGGTCTGTAAAGCATATTTCTCCACATATAAGTATTTTACTTCCATGCCCACAACTAGATTTTCTACACTCATTCTAGTGTTATTTTCTCATTTTCTGCTTTTCCCAATTCTTGGATTTACCAGGCTCTGTACCAATACACTGCATAGGCCACACTTTGTATACCTGAGTCTAGCTAGTGATGCATTTAATAGCCTTCCATCCTTGGCTACTCTCACACTTTTCTATCCAGCACTGGGTATACCGGGCTCTAGATCCCTTCCCCCTCTGACCCTGGATGTGCCAGCCCGTGTCTCCCTTGTTTCACCCTCCCCCAGTCCTGGATGTGCCAAACTTGGCGTGACGAATAAGGACATACTCAGTGTGTCTGTGGGAACCTCCGCTTTCCCCATTCCCGCTGGCCAGGAGCCAGCACACTTTGGCCTAGACATCTGAGGCAGCAGGAGAGAGAGGGGGAAGAGGTAAAGTCGATTGGAAGGAGAGTTTGCTGTTCTGACAATCTAATCTCTGTGGATAGTAACTAAACTCAGGACTATTAGCAGCATGAGAGCATCTGTACAGGCAGCCTGCTTCCTTCTTTACTCTCAAGTCTCTTTTGACCCTCGTTTTCTCTCTGTTATCCTCTCTCCCTCCTAATTTCATTTTATTATCCCTCTTCCCACAACCCCCCTTAGTTTACAATGGATTGTTATTAACAAAAGGTCAACCCAATGCCAACAATTTAACTTTGGAAATGGCATTTTCTTAGTTGGAATAAGACTGAGCGATCCTTCTTCCTCAGTCAGCCTCTTTTACTTTTGGGGACCACTTCATAAAAGCTCTGTATGGTATCACCTGCTAAACAGTTGCTATAACTGACCCAATGGAGCTTTTTATAAGTGACCTTTATTGTTAAGAAGTTGACTGAGGAGGAGGTTCCAGGAGCCGGATTACAGCCAAGAAAATGTGATTATCAGCGTATTATTTCTGGCATTTAATCTTTTTTTTGCCTAGAACAGTACATTGTAAACTTGTGTATCTAGATGCATAGTTTACAGTACTACAAAAAATAAGGCCCTTTTGTGTCTCTTTTGGATAAGTAAACCCAAAATAAGTTACATTAATTTGAAAAAGCATTCAAAACATACTATTATTATAATAGTGTCATTTCTTTTAATAATAAGATAACGTATGAGGTAATATACCAGATGCCTGTATGCTCTATTCTATGATATGATTCAGTTTATACATCTGGTTCCCTTCCTCTAAACATATCTACCACATTATATTACAAATTAGCATACCGTACCGATAATTAGTATAATGTGCCATAGTGAGAAGGGATGTCGTATCTCAAGAATTGATTAGTTTAATAATTGGTATGTGCATTTCATTACCAGTTATTCATGTTCTTTAAAACAAATAAACCAATTTTCTTTGGGATGACAAATACACTTTAAATTCTCCTTACACTCTTTACTCGTAAACTGGTTTCACCCCCCTCTAGCACGTAATATATACACTGATAAAGAAGACAGCGGATAATCCCTTAAATAAACATCAATCAATATTACACTTCATAAATACATATTTAGCTTTTCTTTTTCCACCCCCTTTTTTAACACATTAAGCATAGGAAGTAAACATTATGCACAAAAATGCCTCTACGTCTAATACATAGACCTTAAGATTTAAAAGATAAAAGTGATGTTTTTGCAAACATTTAAAGGGATGAACCAGGTATGGTATAACTTAAAGCTATAGGTAACAACAAACAATTTATCATTTGAATGTTATTAAAAAAACAATTTTTATAGTAAACTTATGTTGAAGTTTTTTTTGTTCCTCTGATCCACCTTAAAGCATGGGCTGTTTTCAGATTGTTCAGGGTGCTTGTTGGGGATCTACCTACATTGTTTTCAGTCTAAAACCACCTGACTTTGTGAAAAGTGATTGTGTAAAAATCCTAGGAGTAATGAGCCTAATTCCTTTGATTACTCCCTGGGGTGTGCATACTCTATTTTTTCTCAATGATAGATGACTTTAGGCTGAAAACAAACCAGTAGGATGTCCAAGGTGTAATTAACAATTAGTCATTAGTATTAGCAATCAAAAAAGAGATAACAGTCAGCATTTCCAGTCCACTTGTCCTGTACAATCTAGTGGATAAAACTTAGAAATTTCAACTTACATTGTCTGTAAAAAGATGCATTTCTTAAATAATATGCCATTGATACTTGTTATGTGCCCAAAAGCCAGTGACCATGCCCTTTTCAAAGTCAGATAAATGGTATGGTTTACCCATGGCAGTGATGGTTGATATGTTGCCTGAATGCCTACATGTCACCTTATATACACACCAAGCCAGCTCACAACATGTGCCAAATTTCAATGGCTACATTCTGCTGACGTCAAAAGCAGGAGGTGTTCATAATAATGTGACTCAACCCTGTATTTAGGTAGGTAGAATGGGTACAATAGATGGTTAATTTGGTTCTTATGCCATCAAGTCAATGTTTCTGTTTCTTACTCAGATACCACATTGCCAATACATATCTACCAACACCTATGTAATGTATCAAAGTAAAGTGATGCTCTATGAATTTGTAGGAAATAAAATGAATTTAACATATCACTATTAATTAGATTTATTTCAATTCTCCAAATCTCCATTGCTGTTTTGGGCCACTGCTGGTGTTATCAGTATCAACTGTTATCTAGCCGTATCATGTGTCCAGTTTTAGTCGGATCACAGGAAAAGCAGCTGCTAATATTGTTTTATTAATTTGTAAGGTTAGGTGCATGCCTGTCAGTGGTATAATGAGCAAGACATTACTGGGATGCCTGATCCACCATTGTAAGCCACTCAGTGAAGGATAGCACATGGAAAATATGTATATTTTTGAAATTCTTGAGAAACAGTGATTAGTTATTGGCTAGTTTCATACATCCCATAATCCATTGCAGATTTATTTTGCAATGCAATGTGAGTTGTATCTTCATGAAACCAAGAATAGAAACATGAAACCTGCAAGCATAGAAAGCATGAAACCTGTTTCAGTCATTTTGATTACCAACAATATTCAAGGTGGCAAAGCTTTTAATTCACCACAACGTGATGGTTTGTTGTTTGTGTATTTTACATAGTTTGTTTCTAATGTCGTTTTTGATTATTCCCCTTGACAGATGTCAGATGGACAAGATAATTGGGTCTGGAACAGACCTTGTAAATAAAGCCAATGGAAATGCAAGCAACCAGAGGCCTAGGCTGATAAGTTGTGGGTAAACAAAGAAATCGAATTGAGATAAAATAAACACACCAGTTAAGTGACAAAGAGATGGAGCAGTTACCCGAGGAGGGGGACTTCCAAAGTATTCCAGAATTAAGGTCCATAGCAGAGAAGGACATGAGGATGACCCAAGATGGAGATGCTACCACCCATCCACCATTCCATGCATCACAGAGGAGAAATAGGGGGTCTTCGGGTAAAGACAACCAGACTGAACATATACCAGGAGAGCATTCAAGAAGAAAAATGGTTAGGTCATCAGAAAGGTCAATATCCAGCACTTCCACCTGCTCCTCAGTGGCCTACTCATCCCCAGAGAGTGACCAAGTCTTCAGCGAAGAAGAAGAGATTCAGACAAAACGCAAAAACCTGCGTAAGGTGAGGCGATAATTAAGAGTTCATATTAGTAATGGCATATGTTTAAATCGGTGTTCATAGCAGGATATATATATATATATATATATATATATATATATATATATATATATATATATATTTGATGTTAACGGTTGGTTAAAATGTGGTTTTACAACGATAGAGGATTAGCGGGTTAATAAATGCAGAGTATCCATAGAGGAGCATCATTATCAGTGGGCGAAGATGCAAATTATACCTGTTGAATGGTTGCGTGGGAGAGAAGGAACAGTGTAGACGGGAGTGGATGGTACTGCCAGTTTCATAATTATAGGTTGGCATTTCATACGTGGGTTTACTTCTGACATAAGACACAGCTGAGTTTATATGAATAGCGGAGTAAATTACGGTGTCTTTCAGCCTGTGGTGAGAGGCCATAGACTCTTGGCTTCTATCCATATCTCCATAGTGTGACATAATGACAAAAATCATAGTTTCCTCTTATGTGACTAGGGCCACACTGCAGTGTGAAGTTTAGGACACTTGGGTCAAAGTGTATCATGTTTTAGTGGTAGGGGCAGTCTCTCTGCTCAATCTTATTGGTAATACCCTGCATTTGGAGGGTAACACTGTTTTCTAGAGACCCTGCCATGGTTACAACAAGTTCCAATCTAGTACCGGGGGAAGGGGAGATAACATTAATAATTAATTTATTTTCCATCGCATTTGGATTAAATTTTTTTGCCTTGTGAACCAATTTAGCAGCTGACGCTGTACAAGCTGGGCCAGGAATATCTTGTTAGTAGAGAGCTTTTCCTTTTATGGTTTTTTAATTAAAATGGATTACGCTGATTTTATAAAGATAGCTCAGGACCACGGAAAATAATTGTACATCTGGAGAAAGCAGGATCCCCTCTGGTCATACTGAGAAATTGGTGTGCCAGGTATGAGCAAAAAAGGAAACTGAGACATGTAACCCGCTGGGGGGGGGGGGGGGGGGGGGGGGGGGGCAGGGGTGAAGTGAATTAGCAAGACTATCGGTGGTGCAAAAATATATGGCAGAACATTTATTTTTAGTCTTTATTTTAGTAGACACAGCTTGTGCCTGGATGATGCTATGTTTGTGTCTGTCACAGTTCCTTACTTTGAAGACTAAGTTGGAGTGTTCTACTAATGTTTAATATCTACTCAAAAGGAGGAAGGGGAAAAAGGGGAATTTGTTGACTAATTGGTGGATTTAGATTACGTTTCAGAACAGTGCACCTTCCCCCTCCCTTCCATATGCTCACTAGAGGCAGCTTGTAAGTTTACTTGCAAATCTTGCTTGCACTTCTCTTTAACCACCCACTCATGTCTTAAAACAGAAGTAGAACTATCATGTCAGCTTTCATGCACTAGCAGAGTCTGCTAAAAGGAAGTTTTGCGAATACTTCTATGGCAATAGCTTATATAGCTGCTAGTTTTGTTAGCTTATTGCAGACTTCACAAACATGAAGTTTTTGCTAATCTACAGTGGCTCTTTAACTGCCGCATTTCTCAACCTATAAGGGATAGACTCACAGCTCCCTTTTATTTCTATCCCCGGTGATACAAACTTATAGCACTCTGTGACCCTGTGATGAGAAGACCAAACTCATATCTCCCTTCTGTCTGATTTACCCTGCAGTGGGAGGGACATAGCCCTATCTGTACCACTAATGTGCTATCTTTTACTGCTCAACGTTATTTACCACATTTGATTAATATTACCTGGGCATATTACTTAAGATACCAAACCATAGTTGTGTTTATATTATGTAAGATAGGAAACGTTGCTAGGTTTATCAGATGCATAGGTAATCTAACTATGTATTACAGATACCCACAGGTATTCATAGATAGACAAGAGAAATGTAGCAAGATACACCTGAATGTAATGTAATAAAGCTTCTGTAAAAACCTGTAGGAGACATATACATGTCTTTGAAAAAGTTTCAAAGTAATTTCCGCAGACAGATAGACAAGATATATTCTTCTTTGTGCAGCCACTGATATAGTTCTAAGACTCTAATCCGTTCCCAACTTAACCACCTCAACCACTTTCTCAACCACTGTCTCAATTTCTCAGTCTATTTAAAAAAAAAAAGTTTATCTTAAATTAATTTTCCTATATATAACATTTCAAGTTCTTCAAGACTATACACTCATCTACTCCCCACATATCTGATCATATCTCACGCCATTCACTTGCTCTTGTTTTGCGTTCAGCTCAGGAATGTTTCCTCTCCACCCCATAACTTAATAGAGAACTGCCATGACTACAGTTTCTCACTGATTACCCCTTGCCTTTGGAATGCACTGCCTCAGAGTATCCGCCAGGAACCTACTCTCACCACCTTCAAGACCATCTCAAAATTCACCTCTTTAAAGAAACATTCCAATAATTCCTTGCCTTTGTAAAACTGAAAACACAGTGATGTTATCCTACATTTTATATGCACTTTTGATATGCTCATTGAAGAAAAATAGATACACACCTGTTGCCCTGTGTATAATACAAACACTCACATTGTTCTGTATTTTGTACAGATAAATGTTGCTCTATAAATTCAGTGCATGCCTTTGGCTATCGTAATGAGACTTAGGTTTGGCCCTCTATAATAAAGATGCACTCTTTGCCCACATGGCTTATCAAAAACAAGATGGCTGACAGTAAAACATGGTGCACACAAACATCCATAGTAATATTGTCTATCTTGGGGCAACATCGCAACAGCAAAATGACTCCTATGATATTCTAGACAATATTAAATGCTGGTAAATGTCCAAGTACCTAAGATTTGGGTTCTTGATTTTATTAAAAAGGAAAGAAGTGGTGTTATTGTATTATGTGGCCCCCAGGGCCCTCAATAGTCTTTAGACCCTAGTAGTCTGTAGTTTAGTGAAACCCCCTGTGTGTGACAACTTCTCCCTTCCCTTTTCTAGTGTAGCCTAGAAAGTGATCCGATTTGGATGACTTTCTAGCTACACTGTGCATACTTATCCTCCTATCTTGAGAGTCCATCAGTCATTTTGATGGATCTTGCCCTGGCGGTGTTGTATGCCAAAATTGAAAGTCTGTAGGGCCATGCTCCATCTCAACAGTCTGCCATTATGCCCTGCCACTCTGGATAGCTAAAGAAATGGCTTGTGATCAGTCACTACTGAGAACTCCAGGCCATACAAATAATGCTATAATTTCTTCAGAGCCCATACCACAGCCAAACACTCCTTTCACACTTCTGCACAGGCTACTTTTTTTGGCAGCAGCTTCCTACTGAGGTAGGCTATGGGATGCTCAATCCTCGCTCGTCCTTCTGACCAAGAACTGCTCCTAGTCCAAAAATGAAGGCATCTGTCTGCATAATGAAGGATCTGGTGTAATCCGGGTAGCCAAAACAGGAGAGCAGATGATCGCCTTTTTCAGGGCCCTAAAAGCTGTTTCACAGGATCAGGTCTATCAAAGACTTGTCCTTGGCACTGCAACAGGGAATAAACATTCTGTAATATCCTGTGGTTCCCAGGAAAGCCATCACCTGCTTTTTAGTTTGAGGGTTGCCATACAGCTAATCCTCTACTTTGGCTAGCTCTGGTCTGATATCCACCCATCCAATGCACTAGTATTGTACTTTTGCCCTGGCCCACAGACACTTGTTGGGAGGAATGGTCAATTTTGGTCTAATAGTATCTAGTATGCTTCTGATATGCTGGAGATGATCCTCCCAGGTATTACTGAATATGGCAATATCATCCAGTTAAGCTTGAGCACACCCCTGGTGCCTTTGTAACAATCAGTCTACTAATCTTTGAAAGGTTGAAGGGGTATTCTTCATCCCAAATAACATTACCTTGAACTGGTATAGTCCAAAGGGGGTGATGAAGGACAACTTCTCTCTGGCTGTCTCAGCAAGTGGAATTTGTCAGTACCCCTTGGAGAGGTTCAGAGTGATGAGGTACTTAGCAGCACCCATACGGTCTAACAACTCCTCAATGCATAGAAGAGGGTAAGCATCGGTGTTGGTCAATTCGTTCAGCTTACGATAGTCCACGCAGAAACAAGTGGTTCCATCTTTTTTAGGCACCAGCACTACTGGGGAGGCCCAGGGGCTACTACTTGCTCAATCAACCCTAATCATAACATCTCTGTCATCTTATAAGAGATACTATCTCTCACTGCTTCTGGAACACGATAGGAAGTTTGCTTCAGAGGGTGGAAACCTTCTGTCAGTACCTCATGTACAGCTAGAAGGATTCTCCCATGGCTAGTGGAGACCAGAGCCTGGTACAAGGTAAGGGTATCGATCAGCTGTATTTTGTATGTGGTGCATAAGTCTACAGGCTACTCTACCATCTCTATCTGGGTGTCGGGCCTGCCTGGAGCTAAGAGATCAGGTAAAACACCCTCTTCTGGGTCACTGCCAGTAGGCAGACATATTGCCAATAGGGTGTGGGTTCTCCTGTGATACTCTTTCAACTGATTTATATGTGCCACCCTAGTAATCTTCCTACTGGGGTCAACCATTACATATGTCTGGGGGTTCAGTTTCTTAGTAATGGGGAAGGGCCCTTCCCAAGTTGCTTGGACCTTATCTTGGTCCAGGGGTACTAACATTAATATCTCTTGCCCAACCTCCAGTTCCCTCTCCTTTGTACCCTTATGACATTATCTTTGGCTGGGCCTCCTGCATGTGTTCCTTAACCAGCCCAATTAACATGGCCAATTTCTCCATGAAAGCTAGGACATATGACATCACTATCTCCTGATTCTGTCCATAGTCACCTTCCAATGCTTCTCTGATCAGGTGCAAGAGTCTCCTTATCTGTTTACCATACAGGAGTTCAAAGGGAGAGCAACTATGTGGACTCCTGTGGTACTTCTCTGTATGCATAGACGGTAAGTGAGTAGAAGCTCCCAATCCTTCTCTTGCTCTGTGAAGATAAAGAACATTCTCTTAAGGGTACTGTTGAACTTCTCACATAGCCCATTGGTCTGAGGGTGTCAGGTGTTTGATGCCACATAATGTCCACAGCTGTTGGGTTATGCTGGCCATATACTGTAGGCTCCTGTCTGACTGGATTTATTCAAGGGGAACCACATCCTAGAGAACACACGCCATAGAGCCTCTGCAACCTTAGTGGCTGAAATGTTAGCCAGAGGAACAGCGTCAGGATACCGGGGCATAGTTCAATATGGTTAGAATTAATTTCTTCATGGTCCTGCTGCTTCTAGCCAGAAGGCACATAAGGTCAATAGTCACTATCAGAAAAGTGGTGTCCTTTACTGGCAAGGGTTGAAGAGGGACCCAGCTACCCCTCCCTCGGCGACCATATCACTGGCAGGCATTGCAGGAATTACAATAGGTATTAACATCTTGGTTAACCCCCAGCCAATAGAACACCGTGGTAAGGCAATGACCGGTCGTCTACCCCCATGTGCGCTATCTCCAACAGTATCCCCCTAAACAACTGGGGAACACCCATCGGATTCTTAACTTCTCTCGCCCCCTCCTCTTCAGCCTCAGGGGTGAACCTGTACAGTAACCCCTCTTCCCATACATACTCATTTCCCTCAGTCCAGTGGTCCCCGTGTATGTGACACTTTACAAACGTGGAGTTTTTCTCACATTACAGTGGTCCTTTAAGTACAAAAAATCACCTTAGAAGAAATTACTGTAATATAATACTGATACACACTGATCTGTTTTGAATACAGATAAAATGTTTCTGCTTAACTACACATATGCTTCTTGCTTTATAATAAAGAGCAACATTCTGCTATGAGTATATTACACACATATTCAGTATGAAAATACACTCAAAATAGAGTGCTATCCACGCCTATTTTTAGCCCGGTCCCTAAGTGGATAAGATACTGAAGAAGCTGCTAAGAGCGGCGGAACATGTTTATCAGAATGTCCTAATATAAACATCCATTTGTAACACAAAGTTTTGTTTTAGACTGAACTATATACACACATTCCTCAGTCACGCTATCACTCATAGAAGTGATTTTATTACTTGTAATTGTATGTCAAAAGATTTGTAGAAATAAAATTGCTTTTTTGGACTCATTATCATCTATGTGCTTCCATATCACTTATTTCTGCTGAGAGTAACCTTCACGCATACATACAACTTTTAGCTATTTGATCATTTACGATTAACATACAAAGAACAACTTCACTTTTTTTACACCTGGGAAGAAGACCTAACCACCATATTGTTCTGGATATACACCGGATATTATACCTATGCTTTATAATACCTCATAATTCTTTGAGGTTATCCAAGGTGAGAGTCGCAAATTTTAACATTCCTTAGTCTCTATTATCGATAAGCGAAATGATCTGCATTAGGTATTGAAGCGCCTTCTCCAACCCCCCTTCTTGTTTCTTATATATATTTATCTGCAATACATACACACATTGCGCTGTGTATAATATACAGTATTTATTGTGCTTCATATGTAATATAGAGACTACAAAAACACTGTACAGAAATAAGACTATCATAGTGTAATATTTAGGGAAGAGGAACATTAAACATAGCCCATTGGCAGACTCTGGGCCAAGCACCCAACATACGGAAATGCTTTCACAGCTAACATTTACATGCCTCTACATCAGACCTGTTTGCTCAGTCCAATTGATGCTGATCCGTAATGGATATGAATCCAATGGATATGGATCCGTAAGAAGAAATAGTGTTACTAGCTGTTTATTTTTGTATGGGTGACTGGCAAACTGGTAACTTTTGTAACACTTTATATACGTTTATTTAACATACATAAACATGAACATTCTACTTCTCTGCATGAAATACAGTCTTCTTTCTGAATAACAAAGCTAAATGTAAACCAGTAGTGGGCAACAGGTGGCCCAGGGGCCATATGCTCCTTTTGGCACTTCCATGCTGCCGCCAGCTGAGAGAGACCATGGTATTTTCAGTAATACAGTACTTAGACCATGATATTTCTCCACAAATAAAAAATAATTCTCTGTTGTACTCTTGTACACTTATTATCTATCCATACTGCAATTATCAGTGAATCCACCTCTAATTATTTTCCCAGTGTGATATTATTATTTTCTGTAAATAAAATAAATAGGTTAAATACACTGTACAGTCCTCTTAAGGACTCAGGGGCCATATATGTGGCCCTTCAATTGAAATAACCAGTCACTGATATTTACAGTACCCTCCAGAATTACTGACACATTTGGTAAAGATAAGAAAAACAGTCTATGATAAAATGTATTTGTCTTGTACCATCTTGATCTAACACTGAACATATCAGAGACATCTAACCTTTCAGTGAGGTAAAATTATCAAAAGAAAAAAATCCTTTAAAAAAAAATATGTATTTTTCTGAGAAACACCTGTCACATCCACAATAATTGTCATCTCTGTATTGAGTACTTTGTGCACCCTCCCCTTTCCAAGATAAAACCACTGAGTATTTTCCTATGCTCGATGAGGTAGGGGAACACATATAAAGGGTTGTTCTTACAAAGTATCTCCAGATCCTTCAGAGGTGTTGGTCCTGTTGTGAACAGTTCTTATCCCAGTCCTGCTGGGACTGTGATGGCTCTTGCAAAAGCTTCATTATGTGGTTTTTGTTTGAATTTGGAGGCATACTTTGGATAATTTTCCCACTGGAAGTTCCAACCATGACTCAGTCTTAGCCTCTTGAAAATGGCAGTCATGATGTTATATATCCTAACAAGATTTTCAGGGCCTTTGGAAAAAAATAGCTCCACAACATCACAGATTTACCACACAGTGGGGATCAGGTTATTATCTACATTACTTTGACTCTTTTTACACCAAAACCACCTCTTTTTGTTGCCAAAAAAGCTCATTTTTTTGTCTTATCTGACCAAAGAACATGGTTCAATCAAAGTTCTAGTGATGTTTATTGAACTCCAGGAGCTTACATTTGTGGTCTGCCAACAGCAGAGGCTTTCTTCTGGCAAACGTTCCAAATAGTTTGTTGGCATGGGGTTGGTGTCCAGTGGACGTTTGGGAGTCTTAATGATCTAAGGATGCAGTCAACTTCCTGCAGTTATCCAACCTGGGAGAGAGTTTTACCACAAAACCATTCTCATTGTGAATTAAGTCATACATTCCAGACAGGTTCATCATTGCTCCAGTTCTTGAAATGTCTTAATTATTATCCTAATAGTGGAGATGGACATAAATATATCTTTCATGGACATTACCTGATTTGTGGAGGTCAACAGCCCTTTATCTAATTTCAATTCTGTGATCTTCCTCATGTTGATGGATGGCCAAGGGTGTTTGTCCTGTGTGTCACCTCATATGAAGCAAGAAGTAATGGATGACCACTTAAATCCCCACAGATTCAGATGTGAATATATGGGAATATATCAATTAGATTTGCATTAAAATAATTTCTATGGGTGCCAATAATTGTAGCAAATTTTTCTGAGAAAATATTTATTTTTATAAGGATTTTTTTCTTTGAATACTTTTACTACACTGAAAAATTAGATTTATCTTATATTTTAAATGTGATAAAGAAATTATCATAAGGGAAGAAAAGAGCAACTAAACTAGCATAATTTCCTCAATATGCTTTACTGGAGGAATAAGTTTCAATATTAAATACCCATTCTGTAATCAACAATTAATTAGAAGAAACAAGTTATGTTCTTTTTTTTCATTATGTTAATTTATATTTAATTTGCAACGTATAATGTTTACCTTTATGTAGTAGCCTTATTGTTTGACATTGTGAAGAAGTGGCTCAGGTGCATTTAATAAGAGTGAATAAGGCTACAAGTGATTGCTTTAATTAAGTTTGGTCACTCTTTCTATTTCTTCAAGTTGATAAAGACATTTCTTCATAACCTTTTTTGCTAATCTTTCCTAAGAGTGTTAATAGTGCAGGAAAGTACTGTAATATTCTGCATAAATACAATATTTACTGATCATGTACAATAAACTATACTCTTTATATATAATATATGTATACCAGACACACAAACTATTATGTGTATGATATAAAAGCTACCCAATGTATTTGTCCTCTCTCCTGTTGTTTCCCCGCTCTCCTACACCGTGAGGCTTCCCCTGGCCAGGAGAGTTTTTGCATCTACGCAAGACGTGAGGAACTTGTTAATCAAATTTGTGTGGTTTTGTCAGCCAGAGAGAGAAGTCTGGCAGTGTTTTGTATGCAGGAGCACAACATGAGAAATTCCCATTCTAGGTCAGGGATTCTCAATCAGATTTTTTTGATGTTTTCTCTTAATCAAAACACAGAAATTCAGACAAAAACATGGCAGAACTAGGACACATTCCAGGCATTGAGTTTTTTTCCGAAGTAGCACAAAAGTACTTTTTAATGTTGACCCAAAACCATTTTGGAACTCAAATAATAACCTATGAAACAGCTTTGGTTTTGGCAGAAACTGTGATTATAGATGCCAAACTAAAGCTAGTTGGTAGCGTCCATTGGTAAGTTTGTGAGTTTTCAATCTTGTAAGGTGCTTGTACGTTTGATTTTATGTTCCATTCTTTTCAATGTGTTAATATTGTTTTTTCTTGTACTTAACCCTGTATAGCTCTATGGATTATGTCAGCACATTACAAAAAAAGGATAATGACAATTATTATTTCCCATGCATCTCTACAGATTAATTTAATCTGGTGCTATGCAGTTTAAGTTCCAAGTCAGGTTTTTAAACATGCAAGAATATAAAGTGTCTGCATATTATCTTATTTTAATTTTTTTGCATATGAGATTGAGGGTTAAAGGGCCCTGATACAACACAGTAGAATAACAGTCCCTCTCTAGCCTATATTTATTAAATTGTCAGTAAAAAAATACTTTTGCATAAATTATGATTTAAAAAGTAGTTTTTTGTGAGAATTGTTCTGTCTCTCCCTTGATCTTTAGACTGGAGTTCCTCCCATATATTTCAGTTGCTCCCATACTTTGCCACTAAATCTATGCAAATAACAACATCTTAAGCACAACAAATCTATCTAAATATGAAAGCAGTTACAGTGGTTGTTTGTATGGTCCGATTCATGTTCTGATCAACAGTGTCTGTTTAGTGAATAGACTTCACCGGGAAAAATCCTTACTACTGAGAAACCTCTCCGGCAATATAACCTACATAGTGCAGAATATTATTTACAAAACATACAATAGTCAGTGGCCTGTTGGAGGAAGTTCAGATCTGTAAATCTAATCTTAGGGTTGGAGTATCAGTTTTCTGTTTAGATATAAAAAAAATAATCAAATTTGTAGGCAGATAAGAACTTTGCGATCCATGAAGGCTGCCCGTACTCTTATCTGTTTCTATTTTCAAACCGTATTTGATTGTTGTCCTAGATATTTAAAGGTCAAAAATACTATTGTATGGAAGGGAAATAGATGCATAAAAGTGTCTCCAAGTAGAAGGTACAGCATGAATGCCTGGGATATGAAAACACTATTCTGAGACATCACAGTAAAACTAACATTATTTAAAGACTCATTTAAATGTATTATACAATAAATAAGCATTCTCTCAAATAAATGACACACTATGGACTAGGTGGACGGGGAGTCATTACTCCACCCCTACTACATCAAATCAGACAAATGAGTTCACCTTGTTTGTCTGGCAGAGGGAGAGTTCTGCCAGACAAACAAGGGAATAAATGTAAAGTTCCCAGATTTCAGTACATGCAATATATTATTTCTATTTTCTGCAGCGCTAATCCAAGTGTACAGTAAAGTATCAAAAAAACTAGGAGCTTCCCAATCTGTCAAAGGGCAAGATCCAACTAAACTTAATAAGGTTGTTTTAGTTCCACCTGGACTTAGGTTTCTATTTTATTAAAGAGCGTTTTTAAGGCATTTACAGTCGTCCTTCTCTAACAATATGAGCTTGATGTTTTAATTAGGCATTGGTCATTTATAATATTCACGTTCATTAATTTAAAAAGCAGAATTCAACGTTAAACTTATTTTCGATGTTCAGATTCAGCTGCTGCTCGTATCCACCCACTATAAGGTCAATGGGGGGCGGTGGCTTTGTCTAGCAGGCAGCTGCTAATTTGTGTACTAATATTAAGATCCCCATTGGTTATGCAATAGTAATAAAGACATTTCCCATGGCAGCAAGCTGTTGGGTCAAACTATCAATTTATTCTTTTATCAAATCTAATTGTTCTGTAAACCGGTCTCTCAGCAAAAGCCCCCTCCCCATATTGTTTTTGTCAGAGTGGAGGTAGACACTCGGCTGATACTATAATCTTTGAATATGAATCCAAGATGGAACATTGCTATTATAAATTATTAAATTTAAATTACATTAATGATCAATGCATAATGAAAAAAAACAACCAGCTTCTCTTGCCAGGGCATTAAAGTGTCCCTTTAACAGCTACAAAGCTTGCATAGTTTCTCTGTTACTTCTCCATTTATGTAGGCAGTGGAAGCTGCCATTTTAAGTTCCCTTTCTGTCGCTGACACTTAGAATGCTGAGCTGATTGTCGCAGAAGTTAAGCGCCAAACAAAGTACAGCTGCTCCTCAGCAGCTCACATCACCTAACCTACTGCGATTTTGTAACAATAAAACGCAAGTGCTAAATCTCTGACGCATTTGAACTAAGTAAGGATACTCTATCATATAAAAGCAACTTGTGTTTAGATTGAACTTCTTTAAGACAGCACTTTCGAGATAGATCAAATAATTGAATAGATTAGTTGTGCTTGTTTGTTCTTATCTGCCGTTAAAGTGTACGTTTAAATACAAAAGAGGAGGTAGATGACGTTACTGCCCTAAATGACCTCTCTGTTTGTCGCTTATCTCTTTTGCCTCCATTACGTCCCATGCTCAGTCACCTATTTCCTCTTTCTCTCAGCTGTACAGGATTCCCTCCACCCTCTCTATTGCTGCCTCCTGTTTTGCAGCCTCTCTGGTCTCTGCGCAGAAGGATTCCCCTCCTGTTGGTGACGTTGTTGGCTTGCGGTTTGCAAACAAGAGAAACAGTTCTAAGAATTTGGCCATGACAGGGCTATCACAGAGACTCCAGGGGGGAGGGGGAGATAACACTGCAGCGAGACAGTAGATGCACAAAAGAGAGTGCGGAGGAGAAAAAGAGTGAGGGAAAAAATAGGTGAGAGGAAAAAAAGAGAGAAATATAAAGGAGGAGAGCAAGGAATGGTAGAGGACGGTATTAGACCGCTTCTGCGTATGTGTCTGAGACATCCAAAGAGGGACTTTCTTAAAGTGTGTGGCAGTCAGCTTCCCTCTCAGCTCTGTGGTCTCCCACAGAGTTTTGCAATTCTGTTTCCTTGCATTTGTCTAAAATTAGAATAAATATAGAACATTGTCTGTGTCTACATAAACCCCTCAGATCATTAAAGGGGCACCGAAGTCTCATCTATTATATCATTCATCTAAAAGGGCACAATAGAGTGTCATTTAAAAGTATAGGTTATTGCACATACCTTACTAATTGGATGTTATATAAAACATGCATTGGGTTACTTTACTTGTCAATCAGCTGGTATTATCCACCACCAAGTGTGGGCTGTTATCTTTTTCTAAAATGGAATGATTGCTAAATATTTCTGCTTACCCTAGGGGGTTTGCATGTATTTTTAAGGGAAAAGGAATTTTATTGGACAAATCTAACCTGGGAATACCCCTAGAATACGTACTCCCTGATGTGTGCACATGCTCAGATTCATCAAATAAATTCCTTTATCAATTCAATCAATCATTGAATTGCAGAAAAGATAAGAGAACTAGTTGGTGGATGGATTGGAAAGGCTGATTAGATAAACGAAAAGGACAAACTTTAAGTTTACTGGAAGAAAATGTGTGTTTCTTATAACTTTCAATAGGTAAAGTACTTGTCATTTCCTATACAACCTCCGATTGGTCGCTTTAAACATTACACAAGTTTTATTCTGATGAAAAGTGAGTCAACTATACATTAAGGTGCCGCGCCCCTCCTCTGCCCTGTCCTCTTAGCACAGACTGGCTTCCTTTACTACTTGTATTATTCATATGTGCTGCATCTCCCCCCCCCCCCCCCCCCTCTCTGGCACGGCCCTCTTCTTGATGTATATATATACAGAGCAAAGCGTCTCTGTGTATACATGCAGAGCACAGCTATTCACTATATACATGCAAAGCTGGGCCTCAGAGCAGCATTTTGCTGTACAACATGTACTTGCAGAGCACAGCCTGTCATATCTGTGCAGAACAACTTCTTCTATTTACCTACATAACAATGCCTCTGTATGTTCTTGCAAAGCATTTATATTCTATGCGGTAGATGTCCTTTGAGCCTAGCCTGTCTGTATAAATATGCAGAGCATCCGTTTGGTGTATATATTTACTTGCAGAGCAGTCTGTTTTCTAAACAGTATATACATGAAGAGCATGGCCTCTCCTTATAACCCTACAGAGCAGCTTGTTGTGCAGTATATAGCTGCAGAGCATGCCTCTCTGTACATGTGTAGAGGATATCCTCTTGTGCATACGCAGTACATTTTTGCTACATAAAACATATAAATGCATTGTATATTTGCAGCCTCTGCCTATATTTGCTGAGCATTGTCTTTCTGTATATCTGCAGCCTCTGTGGAAAGCTACAGTGCATGGCAACGCTGCAAAAATACAACGTATTGCTTTGTATATACTTGCATACTGGTATAGTATATACTTGCAGAGCAGCTTATTGATGTATAGTATATACTTGCAGAGCCTGCTTGTGCCTCTGCGTTGAACTGCAAGCTAAACAATAAGGGAACTCCCTTTGTATCCGGGGAAGCCTCCCCCCCCCCCCCCCCCTTTGTCCTGTGTCACAGCGCACACCAGACTTATATAACAAGATTAACCCGTTTCTTGCCAAAGGCCATGTAGGGCATTGCTCTGCAGTTTGTTCAACTTGTCAAGTTGCTTTTGAGCCTCACACATAAATGTGTGTGCACCTATGTGCGGGCCTTAATGTGGGTCTGTTTCCAGAGAAAAATGTGCAATTAATGTTCCTGTAATTTGTTGCATGTGTGCATTCGTATCTGTGTCTGAATGTCCAGATGTGTGTCTTGCTCAGTCTGTGTATTGTATGTATGTCTGCATGTGTTTTGTTTGTCTACATGTTCAAATTTGTGTGTCTGTTTTTGTAGGTTTGTAGATTCACTACATGTATGCATATCCAGATATGTCTTGTTCAGTTTGTGTTTTGCACGGAAGTCCAGATGTGTGTCTTGTTCAGTTTGTGTGTTGTACATATGCCTGCATGTGTTTTGTGTCCGTCTACATGTTCTTTGCCTAGATGTGTATCTACATGTCTTTATGTGTTTGTATGTACGTTTGTATGTTCTCGTCTGTGTGTTTCAGTCTGTGTTTTTGCATCTGCATGTTCAGATGTGTGTGTCTGTGTGTTCCAGTCTGTGGCCAGGAGGGGAAGTCACGGCTGAACAAACAGACCCCAAGGAGACAGGCAGCACGGAAAATATTTTAATAATGTAAACACAGGGAGAGGAGAGAGATCCCTGCCTGAAGATAGAGGGGGAGGAAAGAGAAAAAGGTGGAGAGAGAAACTGAAAGTGGAGGAAAAGAAGAGAAATCGCTGCACTGTGTGTGAATATATATATATATATATATATATATATATATATATATATATATATTTATTTCCAGCACCTTGTGAAATCCATAATATCAATATCTCAGGATGTTCCGGAGGTAAAGAGGGGTCCTATCCAGTTGTAGAAAGGTGTACCTAATAATATATATATTGCCCCTGAATACATAGTCAGTCTTTCACCAATATACCTGGATCTCTCTTCTCCAGACCTCAATTTCTCGGTCTCTCCTCCCTTCGGTGTATACTTATCTCGCATCCTTCTCTGTCTGAATTCCCTCACTTTATTTAATGAACTCCAGCTGCCTGGGGTGGAAAATCCACCTAACATGAAAGGGAAACCCACATCTACCTGGCAGAGCCTTCCTCAAACAGGCTACATCAAACGAGTACACTGAGATCTGAGCAAACAGAAACACAGGGGCTCATAGAAGGAATATAATGGCGGTACTGTGCCGTTGTGACATGATCAGCAGGTTACACACATGAATGACCCTGTATGTGTAAAATAACATTGCATTTTAGAATCATGGTAGAGAGTGACTTCAGATTTTGTACTAAACATAACTGATTGATCAGTGCAGACCTGTTCAAAAGACAGTCCTAAATGATTGTACACTATGTATATATCCACTTACAGACTTTGTATCCGGGGAAGCCTTCCCCCCCCCCCCCCCCCCCCCCCCCCCTTATGTCCTGTGTCACACCGCACACCACTTACAGACTCATTTCTTATTATTAGTGCAAGTACTAAGTGAATAAAAAACTAAGAATGAGACAAGCGACCAGTGAGAGTATACAGTACTTACAACAATTTTGTTACAACACACCTTGAGAACTGGGTGAGGGGGGTGTTTGTTTGTCGTTATCATTGGAGAGAGAATGTGGGGGGAGGGAATAGACAGAAGTCCCAAGCAATTTGATAATGGATAAGATTGAAAATGACAACACACCATTTCCACTCACTTACCAAGAAGCAGACACCTTGCATCATGTAATGCAACCATAGCTCTCCAGAAGTGTAGCACCCCTTTCACACAGACACAACGTCCACCAGTGTACCATCGACACCCCCAGGGCCCAGCAGATTGAACTGTATTTTTTCAAACTTATTTAACTATGTAACTTTTTTAAATGGCTGTATGACTTTTTCATGATTAATTATGCTCTTTTTCACACTTAATATCAGACATATATTTTTATTTCATTATGCAGTGGTCTTTAAAAAGTCTACAGTTTTGTCTGACAAGTAACTATTTTAGCATTAATTTTAATTAATTGTGAACATACAAGAAACATAAAAGCTTATAGGACTTAAGGGTTGTTTGGCTTGCGCACATGCAAGTTAATTACTGCCCAAGGCATTGAGTTTCAAAAAGGGTAATATTTAGATTCCGGCCTCTTACAAGCCTGTGAAGACTAGAGATCAGTAGTCCTTTAATAACTAACAATACTACACCAAATTGTTATAGAATATTGTGCCTTAAGGTCCCGTGTTGATCCTGTTTTGCAGACCAAGTCATGGAAGACTTTCTTCACAATGGTGCACTGGTCCCTCCGGCGACAGAATTCATGGGTGCAGCTTGCTGGACATGAAGGTAGGAAAATAAAGGAGCCATTAGTCCGTCTTGCTGAGGCAGTTATAGGATTGATCCTCTCAGCTCTGAGTGACACAGAAGAGGACAAAAATGCGTCCCTCCTATTATAACTGGATCATTGATTTAGACAGAAGGGGGCTGCAAATCTATTCAGACCAGAGACCACAGACATAATATTTGTTTTTTATGCATAAAGTCCAGCATTTATTTTTTAGGCAACCATATGCTGTTCTGTGAATGAATGGTGCTATTCAAATAATGATACACCTGACTTCAGCATCAGAGATAAGAAGTGAACTATATGTCATTAAATTATTTTGTCTCCTTACAGTATTTTTTCTTCTGATTCTTCACCAAGGTAACTTCAAAGCAAGTGAACGTGGTCACATTCTGAAGAAGTTTAGCCGTGTGGAAAACACCTGCTTGGTTGCTCTCATGGATGATGCCCTTCGTCCATTTGTGCCCAGCTACCATGGTGTGGTCGAGAGAGATGAGCAGACCTACATCAAAATGGAAGACCTTCTAATGGGACTGGAAGCTCCTAGCATAATGGATTGCAAAATGGGTGTTAGGTAGGGCTTGTCTAATGCAATCTTTCTTTCATCTGTGCCTAAAGCAGGACTTATGGACATCCTGATGATTTTGTCACTCTGCACTTGTAGGCTAAATGTATAGCTTCCTTCCATCATGCTGTAGTGGAAGGTTACATTCATAGCTGTGTCAAGACATATTACTCTATTGTACCGAGGTCAGAAAGAAGGGGGGATACAGAGGAGATGCTAGGTGCACTTCAGTGACAGTAGTAGAAACCCACTGTTCTATAGTAAGTCAACGATAATTAAAATAATCTCTCTTAAAAGGACTTACCTTGAGGAGGAACTAGCAAAAGCAATGCTGAAGCCCACTCCACGCAAGGACATGTATAACAAGATGGTGAGCGTGGATCCCACAGCCCCCACCCCAGAGGAGCACTCACAGAAGGCAGTCACCAAACCACGCTACATGCAATGGAGGGAAACTGTAAGCTCCACGGCTACTATGGGATTCCGCATTGAGGGCGTCACGGTAAGTTTGAAGCAAGTTCAGTATTATTCCAGAGGCTCTGAAACATGGCACTCAGCACCCATTTTTCTAGGGCTTGTGTTTAATATTTTTATATCAAGGACATACAAATAGATTTTACACTGATCGCGAGTATAGCATGTAACTGGTAAACACAATTTTATTATATAGTCAAAATTCTGTTTTCAACTTGAAATCTATTTAGCACATATACAGACTTATTTGGAATGGATAATGGGGATTTTCACACACACTATCCCCAGAAAAAAATTATCTCTAGAGTGCCTCGCTAGTTTGGCTTTATAAATCATGATTGCAAATTATATCCTGTTGGTCACACTGTTCTCTGTGCTACCTCCCAATGTGACTGTCTCTTTATCTCTCTCATCACTTTCCAGCTTTGGGTGTCTCTTTTTGTGACAGTCCTCTCTATATCAGTGTCTGGTCATTCTACTACCTCTTGAGACACACTTTCTCTTTTTGTGATTCACTTTCTGGCTCCTGCTTCATCTATCTTGTGACTATCAGGTGAAATCTGTAGAATATTCTCCTGAGTGTGTTAAATTTGAGATCCATTACACTGAGACAACCTTGTGTCTGATAGATTGAGGGGGGTCCTGTGAAGAAAGACTTCAAGCAGATGAAGACCCGAGAACAGATTATGGAGACATTTGTCACCTTTACCAAAGGACGTGGGAACATCCTGGTAAGAAACATATATCAATACACTGTGCTAGCATTCCTCTTCTACTGTCAAACTAAATTATATCTGTATTCTCTATATCTGCACTTAGCTAAAACATAAATCGGTTCCTGAAACTCTCTGTTTCCTGTGCCCTTACAACCACTCTGTGTTTAGTCAATCCACACAGAAAGTTTTCATGTCTCCTAAATTGTTCCCTGGGGAAGATTGATTAATAAGAAAAGTGGGCAGCTGCATCACAAGGTGCGTGTCTGGGCAGTCACATGATGTGACTATACAATCCACCTCTTGTCTCACATGTTGTGTGTTACAAACACCAATGCATCCAATCACTGGCAGCAATGGTGAATTTCTGCCATTTTACTATTGCCAGTTATGTTTCTGTGAATGTTAAATCCCGCTAGCTTCCAGGAATTGAGAGGAGTGGAGTCACACATCTTTGCCTCGGGCACCGAAGATGTAAAGCAGGACCTGCTCACCCTACTCTATTATTTCAGAGCTGTTTCGACACACATATTTGTCATGGTAATTCTGTCATTATTTGCAGCCAGTTCAGCTGATTCTGAAGGGGCTCTATACAGTGCCTTGCAAAAGTATTCACCCCCTTGGCATTTTTGGATTGTTTCTATGAGCTTGCCACATCTTACCACTGGGATTTTTGCCCATTCCTCCTTGCAAAACTGCTCCAGCTCCTTCAAGTTCGATGGTTTGCGCTTGTGAACAGGAATCTTTAAGTCTGGCCACAGATTTTCTATAGCATTGAGGTCTGGGCTTTGACTAGGTCATTCCAACACATTTACATGTTTCCTCTTAAACCACCCAAGTGTTGCTTTAGCAGTGTGTTTGGGGTCATTGTCCTGCTGGAAGGTGAACCTCCTTCCTAGCCTCAAGTCACGCAGAGTGGTACAGGTTTTGCTCAAGAATATCCCTGTATTTAGCACCATCCATCTTTCCCTCAACTCTGACCAGTTTCCCAGTCCCGGATGCTGAAAAACTTCCCCACAGCATGATGCTGCCACCACCATGTTTCACTGTGGGGATGGTGTTCTTTGGGTTATGTGATGTGTTGGGTTTGCGCCAGACATAGCGTTTTCTTTGATGGTCGAAAAGTCCAATTTTAGTCTCATAAGACCAGAGCACCTTCCTCCACACATTTTGGTAGTCTCCCACATGCCTTTTTGCAAACTCAAAATGTGCCATTTTGTTTTTTTGCTGAAAAGAAAGGGTTACTTCTGGCCACTCTGCCATAAAGCCCAACTCTGTGGAGCGTACAGCTTATTGTCGTCCTATGTACAGATACTCCAGTCTCTGCTGTGGCACTCTGCAGCTCCTCCAGCGTTACCTTAGGTCTCTGTGCTGCCTCTCTGATGAATGCCCTCCTTGCCCGGTCCATGAGTTGTGGTGGGCCGCCGTCTCTTGGCAGGTTTGCTGTTGTGCCATGTTCTTTACATTTGGTTATAATAGATTTGATGGTGCTCCTGGGGATCATCAATGATTTGGATATTTTTTTATAACCTAACCCTGACTTGTACTTCTCAACAACATTGTCCGTTACTTGTTTGGAGAGTTCCTTGGTCTTCATGGCAGTGTTTGGTTAGTGGTGCCTCTTGCTTAGGTGTTGCTGCCTCTGGGGCCTTTCAAAAAAGGTGTGTATATGTAATGACAGATCACGTGACACTTAGATTGCACACCGGTGGACATCATTTCACTAATTATGTGACGTCTGAAGGTAATTGGTTGCACCAGAGCTTTATATGGGCTTCATAACAAAGGGGGTGAATACATACGCACATGCCCATTTTCTGTTTTCTATTTCTAAAAATAGTTTTATGTATATATTTTTCTCATTTCACTTCACCAACGTAGACTATTGTGTTCTGATCCAGCACATGTAATTCAGATTAACAAAACATTGAACTTAAGGCTGTAATGTAACAAAATAGGTAAAAAGTCAAGGGGGAGTGAATACTTTTGCAAGGCACTGTATATATATATATATATATATATATATATATATATATATATAAACATTCACATACTACCCCATC
Organism: Discoglossus pictus; assembly: GCA_027410445.1. Lineage (NCBI taxonomy): Eukaryota > Metazoa > Chordata > Amphibia > Anura > Alytidae > Discoglossus > Discoglossus pictus. The sequence goes on from CM050175.1 coordinate 35,969,236, forward strand.
CTGATGATCATCCCATGCTGTCCCTTCACACCATATTCTTGTTGCTTTTATTTTATCTTGCTGTTTTTTCTTATTCCTGAACTAATCCAACATAGATAGTCTCTGAACTGTCACCATTCACTATGAGAACACACACCAGTATATCACCCTCTGTTATCATAGTACTGGATCCATAGATCACGGGGCCTCAACACCTTGCAGTGCTATACCTGCCCCACTTCTCAAAAGCAATGAAAACCTGAACATTTGGAGAATGTAACTGAACTGGTTGCATGTGTTCTGCAAGGGGAGTGTCGGGTGAAGGAGGAACAGGGGATCTTTCCTACCTTTTAACTGACCCTACACACCCTGTACTATCACTACTGGGAAGGCCTCAATCACTGTCATCGGATGATGGTTGGCTATTTCAGACATTCATCCTCAGCTAAGGTCCACAAGATAGGAGAAACATTTAAGCACACACAGATCTTCAAATTGAAGATAGGCCGTGGAATACCTGATGAAGGGAGGCAAGGATACATCCAAAAACGGTTTATATGTATGTGCATAAAAAATGGTCTTTGTCAAATATTGCCTTTTTTTTCTTTTTAAGAAAAGGCATGTTTAAAAAATTGATGAATACACCTACATAATATTAATGATTTGAAAAGAGCACATTTACATAGTTTATTAGACTGATATAAAGTTATTTAAGTAATACTTTACAGACATGGGAGCCTTGTGAGAAAATATAATGAGGCAATAGATATCCAGAAGGAAAGTTGGACTACGTCTGCCCACTGACTAGACCTGCTCTAGAGGATGAGCTGGAGCAGACGTCTTGTATTGAATATAAATGTCCCATTGAGCAGCTCGAGTCTAACCGCTAAATACACCATTTATTTCAAAACCTTTTTATAAGATAGTGAGGAAACCTGCATTCCTTGAGGGAAATAAAAATGCTAAACTTCATATTACTAGATACAAAGATATGGATTCTGCTCTAAAACATACTTTACAAATGTTGAATCTTGATTGAATTGTACATACTTTTATTGACTATGAATTCTCTCGGGCAGTGGTTGGCGATTCCCTTCTACAAGAGCTGCCAACGGTCTCTGTTTTTGCAATCTCATCGTAATTGATCTATCTTTGTTCAGTTAGAGAGCTCTGAAATCCTGAACTGTAGTAGGTCCTCATAAGACAGAGCTTTTCATCACTGCTTTAAGGGGTTTAAATTAAGTCCGCTTGGAAATCAATAGACAACTACAATATTAGTATACAGACACAGGCTGTGGTCAGACAAGAAGAAGTCTCTTGTTTTTCTCATGAGTGAGGGTGATGTTGTAGACAGCTTGACTTAAGTAAACTTGTGACTTGGATAAATATTTGCTTAGGGTTAAAAACACATTCTTCAATTTGTCATACAAAACTTGCGATGCTACTGTCCCTTTAAGACTTGTGTGCAGCTGCTTCCTTCCACTTTAGAAGCAACATCATAGGCAGCCACCTTGTGGTGAGACTCGGGTTTCACAAAATATTCATATTGTCCGTTTCAGGCTGCCTACTTGGACCGCTTAGAAAGCATGCAGACCGTTCTTCAGGACTCGGTATTCTTCAGGACGCATGAGGTCAGTATGAAGCCATATGGAAGGTTTCTGGATTTTACTAGGTATATAATATACCTGTGTAGCTAATTACTTTTATGTACTTTATTATATTATGAAGTGCTTATGAGCTCAGTTTTGACTGCCTAAAAGCAAATAAATATTACATAATGCTTGGGTCTGCCCGCGGCAGCTCACAAAGACACAGACTCTGCAGTACTTGCTGCGCAGTGACTCGTACTAACTGCTCTTGAAGTTCAAATACATGTGTAAAAATATGTTTGGAGATGCAAGCTGCTAAAATATAAATATAATCAAAGCTGTAGCTTGAGTGGTTCTGATCCATTTAGATTAAATAGTTTAGAATTCTAAGTGTCAGTGACAGAAATGTAACAGATTTCTATGTTTTTCTATGGTCCTCAAACGTGGAACAGTAACTGGCGAACTAGGCAAGATTATAATTTGTTTTATTGTTTTGTAGTTAATCTTCTCTTGGACAGCATTTTAATACAAAAGAAACTTGAATTTAGGTGAAACTTTATTTTATTTCAAGAAAAAAAATGTAATCTCAAAAAGACAGCATTTTAATTTAAATACTTATTATTATTAAATATGTATTATTAAACATTAGACCAATGTTGTTTTAATGCACAATGTTGATTATTATAACATCATGAGTTATTCACCATTTCAAATTAGTGTACAATGGTAGCATACATGATGCTTGTGATATAAAATTCAGGGTCTCACAACTCCTTGTAGGGCCTTATAATTAGGAAGACTAATGAGCCCAGCAATACTTGCCGTTAGATTTTGCTCACCTTCTAAGCGCTTTACATCTTATTGAATCTGACAATACATGCAGTAGGTTGTTGTGAGTACTAGGGAGTATACTATACAATATGTGTATGGTTGTCAGGGCTGTTGGATCTACTTAACCTTCTTCCTCTGCCACCTCAGGTCATTGGCAGCTCCCTCCTGTTTGTTCATGATCGCCGCAGCTTCTCCAATGTGTGGATGATTGATTTTGGGAAGACGTCCCCAGCACCATCTCACCTATCCCTGCGCCATGACGTGCCGTGGGAAGCCGGGAATCATGAAGATGGCTACTTAATGGGGCTGAGGAACCTTACTGACACAATCAGGGAGACCATGAGTAGGTTAGAGGAGAAGACAGAGAAGCTACGGGAGGAAAAAGAAGAAGAGAAAGGAGATGACCAGGCAGAGGAAGGAGTGACTAAGGAAATAAAGGAGTGTGAAGAGACATTAGTAATGGTGGAGGAAGAGGATACACTAACAAAAAGGGAGAACAATAAAACTTACGAAGTGGAGATAAAGCAGGTAATTGAAAAAGATCAGACGTCATCAGTGGATTAGGGCAAGAGAGACCTATAACTCAGGTGAGATTCCCTCGGGGTCTTACACTTGTATTACAGATTAGAGGAGTGGATATAGTCACACCTCCTGGGACATTTATCTGACTGCCTCTACAAGGGTAAGTTTAAACAGAAGAGGCTCCATCATTATCACACTCCCCACTGCTAATTGTGGAGAGCACAAAAACGAGTTGGGAATGGGCAGCTTCTAAGGCTGGAGACTAACTAAAGGGTGCTCAAGCAAAAATAGCTCACTACGAAGTCAAGCACTGTTCAAGAAAAAGGCATAGCAGAAATCCACTGATCACCTTGAACACCCTCATAGACTCAAACTCCCTTCTGTGCCATAATCCAGCGGTAGGATAGAGGGATGGGCCTAAAAAAACTATCTCCTGTCCTGGACTATAGGTCATTTCTTTGCATGTCACAGTGTGTTGGGAGATAAAGACCATACTTTTCTCCTGCCCATGTTTCAGTTTCTACTCACATTACTTTGGGAGCATAGACTTTTCTGTGTTATTGTGACTCCTTGATTCCTCCTGCCTGTATCACTGTAACCACCTTATGGTAAGAAGTGCAGACTATGCTTGCTCTTGTGTCACCCTACAGAGGAGCTGGGCATCTGGTGCCTCTGCAGCACATGGGACAGTTTGTGTTTGTCCAGAAACTACATCACAGCATGCACACTATATCTTACTGTGTGAGAATTCAACTTTTTGTTTGACACGGTTTAAATATTCAACTTTCTGTGAAATAAAACAGTAACCTGCCTGTGAGAATCTTCACATTGTAACTCTAAGCAGCGCTGAACCTTAATTAACGTCACACCAGTAACTCTTTACATTATTTTATTATATTTATACATATATACTTATTTGGCCTCAAAGTCAGAACAAAAGCATTTGGGGAAAGTGAGGGGAGGGATATAAAAAGCAACACACTGCATCAGGAGGAGGGGGGCTATATTTCTGTGCTGAGAATTGTCTGGAGCCAGGATAAGACAACCGCACTGTGCTTCATTTTTTGCAAGAACAGGGAGAGAACTTGGACTGGATCAGTAGAGGCTTCAGGAGAGAGAGGGTTAATGCACAGTTTAACCCTAGAGGGGTTGGTGTGTCAAGGCCAGAAAAGTGCCACATTGCCTTTTTGGCAATGCTGGAAAAGTTGCTTAGGCCAAGTGTCGGATAGTCACTGCATGAGAGGAGTACTGGAGCCATACAAAAGTATATGGCGCAGCAGAGATATGACGTCAAAACCATACAGGGAGGGCACATATGAAGGAGTTAAAAGAAGCAGTTTATGGGTAAAAATAAATTTAGGTATGGGATAGTCATGCAGTGACGGCCTCTGGAGGGCCAGCTCATTACACAGACCCTGTGTTCTCTGGACATGTACAAGTATGTACATCTGCACACAGTTCACTTTTGGCACTTTCACAGGCAGAGGAGGGGATGTTCATTTCAGTCCTGCCCTTCATCTGCCCTCCACTTTAGCGAGTCCTCTTTATGGGCATCTGGTCGGATCTGATTCCTCATTCCTCCAAGGAGATTTGATGTAGCCTCAGTGGCTACTATGAACGGTTTCACAACAGTGGGTGGGATTTGCCGCAGAACGCCACCCACCGCCCCAGTCAGGCCTTTCTGTTCATGTCCACGAGATGCCACGTCACGAATAGTCTGAGCCGTGTCAATGACACCCTGCAGAGAGGTAAAATGTTAGAGCATTTCTGTATTGTGCAGCTCCATTTTCTGTTATATCCATGATTTCATGACATTTCCCACATTTTGTCATCCACACTTACTTCTCTCACAGTGTCATAAGCTTTAGCCACACCCTCTCGCAGGTCCGCAGGCTGGTGTCCCCTTCGAATTCTACGGGAGGGCCTGACATCAAAAGCATAGCGTGACACGGGCGGCGTTGGGGACAAGATGTCATAAACAGTCTCTGCTGTGGCCTGAAAAAAAAAAAAAATCAGCAAGAATACTCTCAGTAGCACTATAGATACAAGGCCTGCATCTCTACATAGAGTATGGAAGAATATAGACCACCTCTGGATACAATGCAGTACATAACTCCCCTACTGGCAGACACGGCAGGTGTAATGGGCATGGCAGGCAAACATACGGTGCCGGGAAACAACAATGTATGTGACAAAGAAAAGGGTATTGTGTAACACCATGCTGTATTTCATAATATATTATTGGCTTATAAAATGGCCTTCCATTCTCCGAATTGTACCAGACAATCTGAGTACACCAGTTTTGAAGATGCCAGAAGCACCCCTTGCACCAATCTTAGGGATGCTAGATTATCTCTACACGTAGCCAGTCCTACATTAACCCAAGTCAGTCTCAGAAGTGCCAAGTACCTGTATTGCCTGAACCAGCCGATTGCTGAGCTCCAAAGCAGCAGATGCCGTGGAGGTACCAAATGAAGCTGCCCCTCTCTGCAGACCTCGGATGATTCGGCCATCCTTACGATATTGTTCAATGGGCAACCAAAAAAGATCCCGTACACCATGAACTGAAATAAAGTATCAGATTAGTACACTAGGAACGCACTGGTGCCAGCTTCCCCGGCGCAGTACACAATAAAATATAAATATAGCACAGGCAGAGGAAGACGTCCAGTTGTAAACACTGAAACCTCAAGATGTTTTTACAGCTAGTGGCAGTGCCAGTCACCACCTCATATATTTTGCAATATTATGACATGAGACACAGTGGATGTGGGTTATATTCTCACACAAGGAGGCAAAAAAGAGGATCTTAGCACACACTTATGTTCTAGGAGCTCCAAAATACTTCTATTTATACAAGTAATTCCAGGTTTGTTTTACAGTACTGCACTATTACGTTTTTCCTTTTTGTGAGAGATACATCTGTGTTGAAGACCCAACAATGGAATAAAATGACTTTGTCTCGGTTTAATATATTACAATACAGAACAGCGGCAAATATATTTTCTTTGACGGTTATCAATATTTTGTTGCAGCAACTGTATCATTTCACAAGGATAACTTACATAGCTGTACGACTGAGTGCATGGGTCCTACTCCTCCGAGGATCCCTGGCAGTTGGTTCTTGCGGATGTCTGTGAGCCACTCATTAAGAGCGTATGATACAACCTTGTCTGCTCCCAGCAGTCTATAGGAGAGACTCAAGAATGTCAGAACAAGACAATAAAAAGGCCTCACTTTATAACAATTATTTTGCATCCTGTAGCAACACATATATAGTTATACATACAGGCGACACAGACGTGATCTGAGAGCAGAGCATACACCATATTCATAGTAGCTGTTGCGATACAGTTCCCCACTCCTACCAATACGCACAGAGTAGGAGGTGAGTGGGTTGAACAGTATGGGATTAAGGATGTGCAGACCAGAGAAAGGATATAAAATCAGTGGGATGGGAATGAGGCAAAATGAAGCCATTAATTCAACCATCAATTTAATAAAAAGCAAACCTACTACTGCACTCACAATATTCTAATCATCAGTTTGGCTGCAACGCTGGGCGGGGCCATGGCATCATCAAGGGGTGGAGCAACCACATTATCAAAGGGTGGGGGTGTGACCAAGAAGACTGACACTGACCAGGGAGACACAGGGGAAAATACACTGTCCTACCACCTCTTGAACCTTCACATCCAGAATGCAAGTAGAGGAGTGGATGAAAGGGTACAGTATTTATCCACTTCACAAATCCTTCCACCCAGTGTGCAAGCAGAGGGGGATACAAAGGAACGCAGTTATTTCACTATTTTTATAAAGAGAACAGAGTTTCCTTTGTAGTGCTAAATAAAATAATCGGCTGTAGCATGTGATAATGTGTAGCCATGCTTTGGCAATTGGCCTTCCTCCTTCCCAGTTTAGGAGTAGACGTTATCATCTGCCAAGAAAAAAAACCTCAGTACTTGCAATACATTCCACTCTTCTGTACGTAATGAGGAGGAATGAATGGAGAGGAAGTAGATTTAATGGAATATGAATCAATGAGGGTTAATGGAATATTGTCATGACTGACTTTTGGGCTAGAGTGGAACTCCCCTGAACCCCACAAGCAACCCTGTTATTTGGGACACTAACACACTGGGTTGCTAATATCAAAGGTTATTAAAATGGGCATGAGACTTGTTTTAAGGACTTTGACATGTATAATGTAATGTGGGCCACAATAATGAATGTTGGGGTTACTATATGATGTTTTATACACCAAAATAATGTTATTTTACAGGTAACTAACTGATACACTTTCTGTCATGTTTGTTCGTGTCACAACAAAGGGTTATCCCAATGTTTCTGCAATAATTTATATGAATATATGAACTCTCAAAGCAGCCAGGCATTCCCTCTCTCTGGCTTCAAATAGTCATAAAAGTTGATAATCTTGACCGAATAGATAACCCCCAACACTCCTGATAACAGAGCAAAACCAGAGGGAGTTTAGCTAAAAAAATTGGGGAGGGGGAAAAGTTTATTGTTTGGTTTTTAAACGTGGCTGAAAAGAAAGAATAAAGTCAGCCTGTCCCACACTAAGAAAAAGGTGTATGGGTGTTTCTTGTATTCTGAGCTATACTAACTAAATGTATCTAATGTTCCTGCTTCTCCATGAATGATGTTCTCATCTGAATTGGTATGCTGGGTGCTGAGATGAATATAAAGTCACATCCTGGAGATTGCTGTAAGGTAAAGTGGGAGAGTCTTAAGGTGCACAAGGCCCCACATCTCTGGGTCATGACAAATATGAAGGAGAATGAACAAAGGAAAGTATTGAACATGTACAGTGCGGGAAAAAAGTATTTGTTCCCCTGCTGATTTTGAACGTTTGTCCACTGACAAAGAAGTGATCAGTCTATAACTTTAATGGTAGGTGTATAGAATAACAGTGAGAGATAGAATAACAAAAAAAACAAAAAACAATAAAAACGCATGTCAAAAAAGTTATAAATTGATTTGCAGGTCAGTGAGGGAAAGAAGTACTTGATCCCCTATTAATCAGCAAGATTTCTGTCTCCCAGGTGTCTTTTATACAGGTAACGAGCTGAGATTAGGAGCACTCTCTTAAAGGGAGTGCTCCTAATCTTAGCTTGTTACGGTATAAAAAACAACTGTCCACAAAAGCAATCAATCAGATTCCAAACTCTCCACAATGGCCAAGACCAAAGAGCTGTCCAAGGATGTCAGGGACAAGATTGTAGACCTACACAAGGCTGGAATTGCCAAGCAGCTTGCCGAGAAGGTGACAACAGTTGGTTCGTTTATTCGCAAATGGAAGAAACACAAAATAACTGCCAGTCTCCCTCGGTCTGATGCTCCATGCAAGATCTCACCTCGTGGAGTTTCAATGATCATGAGAACAGTGAGGAATCAGCCCAGAACTACTTTGGAGGATCTTGTTAATTATCTCAAGGCAGCTGGGACCATAGTCACTAAGAAAACACTTGGTAACACACTACGCTGTGAAGGATTGAAATCCTGCAGCGCCCGCAAGGTCCCCCTGCTCAAGAAAGCACATGTACAGGCCCGTCTGAATGATTCAGAGGAGAACTGGGTGAAAGTGTTGTGGTCAGACAAAGGGAAGCATCAAAGGGACGATGGACAGGGCCATGTACTGTCAAATCTTGGATAAGAACATCCAGGGCATTGAAAATGGGTCTTGGATTCGTATCCCAGCATGACAATAACCCAAAGCACACAGCCAAGGCAACAAAAAAAGTGGCTCAAGAAGAAGCACATTAAGGTCCTGGAGTGGCCCAGCCAGTCTCCAGACCTTAATCTCATAGAAAGTCTGTGGAGGGAACTGAAGGTTTGAGTTGCCAAACATCGGCCTCAAAACCTTAATGACTTGGAGAGGATCTACAAAGAGGAGTGGGACAAAATCCATCCTGTGCAAACCTGGTGGCCAACTACAGGAAACGTCTGACCTCTGATTGCCAACAAGGATTTTGCCACCAAGTACTAAGTTGAAGGGGTCAAATACTTTTTTCCCTTATTGACCTGCAAATCAATTTATAACTTATTTGACATGTGTTTTTCTTGGAGGGGGGGGTTGTTATTCTGTTCTTTACTGTTAAAATACACCTACCATTAAAATTACAGACTGATCATTTCTTTGTCCGTGGACAAACATTCAAAATCAGAAGTGGATCAAATACTCCCCCCCCCCCCCCCCTGTAGCTTTGCTGTATAATGATGCTGAGAGTGTAAAAGTACCAGTCATACCCATGTCTACAGTATAGCCTCTTGAGCTTCAATTCGGAGCAGTTTAGTTGCGCCAGTCCTATTAATATTCCAGCAAACGTGCCCTGAAATGACAAAGTGTAACTATTAGGATAGGAAAACAGGGACTGGGCACTGCCAGCCATCTGCTCACAGAGTGTGATTGATATACAGTGTCTATCCCAGTAATCGTTTTCTCTCGTAGCTTCCAAAAATTGATATAGGCAAGTTATTAGTAGGCAAATTGTGATGCAGGTAAGTACTGAGTAATCAGTACCAATCACCTGTCAATAATTTGTACTGTGATACAGGCTTGGTATATGGCAGGCAGCGCCAGCAATTGTTCACAAGCTACAATGTGGTATGCGGCTGGGCACAGATCAGGCAGTATCAGACTTCTCCTGACATACCTCCAAGCGATACATAGTTGGCATTGCCAGTCTTGTACTTACCACCTGTTCTGTTGTAACATGTTTGCCTTGATAATCCAGCCAGATTGGCACCTCTGATGTAAAACGAAATTCTCTACAGGGAGAAAAGGAGGAAGGAAACTCAGGTCACAGAGATGTTGCTATGTCTGCACTGTGCACCCCTCCCACACAGAACACATCTGGAAGGATCCAAAAGAGTGAAAACACTACTTTAAGTGAAATGTGTCCTGAGTATAAAGACCAAATGAGGACAAAGTAATGTGATATAGGGGCTGTAGAGAATTGGGAGAATAATATGAATGGTGAATACATGTAAAGAGGGTGAATGTGAAGACATGGAGCCTTTTCTTCATATTAGTTTCCTTTTTGTTATACAATTCTGCACTCCGTTTCCAAAAAAGTCTCTTTCTTTCACTCTTCTCGCTACATGCCCTATATACCAGTGATTCCCAAATGGTGCTCTTTGGGATCCAGAGTTTCCAATTTTTATGACAACGAATTTCACAAAATAACTTCTCCAAGCGGTTACATTCATCAATTAAGTAAACCCGAGAAGCTCACACTGGACAGTACCTGAAGTAAATAGGCTGGTCAGAGGATGAGCTTGGGGAAATAGAGTCCTCTTCACTAGATTCCAGTGATGTCTCCAGACCTTCCTCACATTCTGAAGAGCTCGGTCTGCGAGGACCATCCAGACGAGAGGCTGAGGGATGGGGGAAGAAAAAAAAAAGGAGTTAGTGGAAAGGAATGCCCAGACATTGAACCAAATCATCTGACTTCCTTATAATCACCTTCTGATCCCAACTCCAAGGGAACCACCGGATGAATCCCTGAAGCCAGGCTGGTAAAGAAATCCTTCAAGAAGAAGAGGGCATCCTGGACAGAAAAGCACAAGAATATTTGTGATTTAAAGAGTAAGGAAAATGATGGAGATCCTGAAAGATGAACAGAACAGACAGCAAAGGAGATTACAAAAATAGAGATAGATGTAGGAATATGAGAATGGGATAATGCAAATAAATAATAATAATAATAATAATAATAATAATAATAATAGGAGGGTGTAGAAAAGATAAAATAAGAAACAGATCCTTAAGTGCAGTTACCTGGTCAATATTTAGGCGCAGCGGCATTAAAGACATTCTGAGGCAACACTCAGGACCCCCTAACCCAGCCTCAGGACACACATGGAGAGCCTTAATAGTCAACTAGAGAGGAAAACATAAATAATAAGTGTAGAATATGCCACTTAATAATTACTAAGGAAAACAAATGTTAAAACCTACACACACAGGTCTCCCACTAGTTCTCAGCTTCTTGTAATCTCTGTTTGTTCCCACTTTCCCCTCTTGCTCTAACCCCTTTACTTCCACTAGTGTCCATCTAACACATTCCTCTCATATTACCCTACACTCTTACCAACCACCATCTTCCTTTCACATTCTCAATCCTGGTATAGGTCTCCCTCTTCCCTCCCTTACCCATCATGGATTTCTTCTCACCATGTTAGAGTGAGCCCTGCGTGGCATCTTCTCACTTGTGTACAGATACAGGAACTTGTTGATTTGAGAAGTAGCAAGGCGGTCTCTGATCTCCAGCTCTTGCACGATAAACACTTGACGGGCAAGGGGCACCTCTTCCAACTCCCCCGCTTGGAGCTTCTCTAAACCGGCTCCTGTGGGTGCTGGGTAAGACTCATGTTGGAAACTCACCTGAGAGAAACAAGATAGGAAATCCCATACAATATAGAAACAGAAAAGCAATATGGACATTGCACAGCCTCCCGACTGCAAGAAAATACAATGGGATGCACAGAGGTGGCACTAACCTTGGTCAGCTGGATCTCCATCAAAATATCATGAATCCTCCCATTCCCTCCCTGAGTCCTCCATGTGTTCTGGGGACGGTTTGTGACAGATGAACGTGATGGGGACCCACGAGCACTCTGTAAACTTGTCCTAGACCTGCAGCAGAAAAAACGATGGAGACTTAAAAAAAAAGCACACACCAAAGATATTGTGTTTAAAATAACACAATAAATACTTTATTAGATTATTAAAAATACATTTCTTACAGTAATCTTACACTGAAATGTGTCATTTTTTCCTCATTGGATAGTCTTTCTGAACTACTGGTTATGTTCATTTATAAACCACTACATTCATTTACAACCGCATCTTTGTAAGGATGTATGTAAATTGAGACAAGGAAAGTATAAAATAGTACTGATCTGTATTGATGTAAATCTTCAGGACCAGTTTGGCAGGCAGACTGGCTACCACAGCTCAGGTGAAATGAATGAATAAACTGTAGCATCTCCGTACTATGTGCCCATGTGAAAAATATTGAGCAGATTGTGACCAATTGTTTTCAGACTCGACAAGTTTGTGTGCTAACCACCTCTTACCTCGGTGACTGTGCTCGTGCAGAGTTGGGCCGGCTGCTACCGAAATCCTTGCCCCCATACAGGTGCCAAACCACAGAGATCTCCCTCAACACAATTCGGGTCTCTGGTACGGGGAATTTGGCCGGAGCTTTCAGCAGGTCGGTGCTGCCAAGGGGGCGAGAGAAATGTCCATCTTTCACTGCTATGGGACCATCCACCAACTTTCTCACAACCGGTTCCCCATCTTTAGGCTACAGAGAAAGAATTTGGTTAGAGGAGAAAGAAAAAGGAGCTTCCTACTAAATTTAAAGGGAAGGATACTGGAATAAAATTTACCCAAGTATCTATATTATTTAACAGGTGCTTAAAAGCAGTTTTTCCAGACTAAAATCATACAGATAGTACCTGCTTGGGTCTGCACTCTGCAGCTCATGAAAACACAGACTCTGAAGTGCAGTGTTTCAAATTAGCCAATTAGTGACCATCTCTCAGCAGCATGTTGCTGAGAGATGGTCACCGATTGGCTAGTATGATACATCACACACCAAGGACGACTGTACTAGCTTTCATGAGCTGTAGAGGGCAGACCCTATTTGTATGATGTTAGGTTAAGCACTTCTTAATAAAATAAAGTATATAAAAGTAAATATATACAAAGATATATTATATCCCTAGTGAAATCCTAAAACCTTCCATATCCCTAAGGGGAACATTTAGAAATGATTAACTAATTGTGTAAAACTCATACCTCCATTGCCTTTTTGACACTTGGAATGCTGAACTGATTGGGTCAAAAGTTCAAGAGCCAATCACATAACTTAACATACAGACATCTTATACAAATATAAGACAAGTACTAAAACTTTTTCATATATATGTGAACTTCCGCCAGTAAACTATTTCATGTAAGAGCATCTTGGGTTTAGGTGAAACTCCCCTTTAATGTGAAAATTCTAAAATGTCATGGCTGCCAACAGGAAGCAGTCATTGGGGTGGCCATTTTTAAGATCCCACAAATGAACAGATATACAGTGAAATTAAGGAAAGACAGTGAATAAACATGATACTCATTCTCACCGGCACGCCAATGCCAGGGGCATCAAGAATGCAGAAATCATCAGTATCCGTCAGCTCGCTGTCTCCGCTGGTGTCTGAGAGGCCAAGGCTCTCTTGGGAAACCCGAACTTCAGCAAGTGGGGGAGAGGGGGAGATGGTTTCCTGTCTGCTTCCTGAGGGGATTTCTTCAGGGAAAAGGTAAACGGATACTGGAGAATTCTGACGTATGAGAGGCTCGCCTGTAGAGGACAAGAGCATACAACTCTAAAATGAGCAGGCAAGAGTGGCAACCGTTGTTCTTCTTCTCATTCAAGCTCTGTCAGTGAAGTAATTTGCACTATTATCTCACATTTCCCTTATTAAACTATTTAAAGCTGTTTCTGTATATAGTAAGGAGATATACGGAATTTGTCATTTTTCGTATATAACTGGAAAGCTTACTGAGACATGAATATTTGTTCTGAGTATTTGGACAATGAGAAAGATTTTGAACTCCCCACTAACGCTCAGTCCCGTGGTGACGGCACGTGCTCACTGTAAGAATTGCAATATTGTGACCAATGAATACAAAATCATCCACCTTGGCAGAGAGTATAAGGCAGAACTGGAAAGGTAAATTAGCTGTGAAAGACAACTGAAATATTTGTTCCAGGATGTAAGAAGTAGTGCAGCCGCTTAAATGGAAACATGTAAAAGTAATGATGTTGTTGACTCAAACAATGAGGCGAATCACTGACATTCACGCCATTGTAATTAATGGGCAGATGGACCACAGTCTGTCAATAGTCAGGAGAGGCTTGGAAATGTTGTCTGGTGGCAACAAGAAAGTCCAGGATGAACTTGATTTAGGGGGATGTTAACCCAGAACAGAACTTATTGTCACTACATTACAACTCAAGTGTGGTCCAGTACAATGGCCACCACAACAATCTCTCTAGAAGGAGTCTTTATTCGGAGACTGACTTTTTACAGGATCACCAGGATACTCTGGAGGTGGATGGGTGCCATGAGGTGCGTGAGATCGTTGGTACGTAAGCATGGATCAGTTGCCAGGTTGGGAGGCAGAAGCCAAGACTGTAAGTGCCAGTCTGCTAGGGCAGAGTGCAAGAACTAATGATGGCCCAGGTGGATTGGGCTGTGAAGGTAAGCAGCATTGAAACTTCTGCGCCACCAGAGCCTGGTGCACTGACAACACGGATTCCATTTTGAAAACCAGAACCAGCAGCAAATGATTGAGAGACTTGAGCAGAACACAAAATAGCCTCCTTTTTACATACCATAATCTTTATTTTTTTAAGAATCAGACTGCACCACTATAGTGGAATAAGGCCCACTGACAAACCCCAGAGGAGTAACTGGACAAGCTCGTAAAAAGGCCAAAACCTTCAAGGCTCCATGACATTCGGGCATCAGAAACAGATTTTGTAGCCATGCGTCACAAGGTGAATCTCCTAGAGTGAGCGCTTACAATCTTTATCTAGTATATGGATACGTTGTTAATGGACTAACACATTCCTTGGTCCCCTTTGTGATCACAAAGGTCTCTATATATAAGTGCTGGACCTATTTAGTGGCAGTGGTGGAGTCAGGTCTCCCTACTGCTACACCTCTCCGGTGATATAAACTGCACTATCTTGAGCGATAGTTTTTCTAGAGTCTCGTAGGAATTTTAATCACTCACTGGATTTATCTGCAACATTATAGTGACTACAATTCATTTTGTGCTTTATATTTAGCATATTTTTGTTTTTAAGATTAGATTATTTCCCTCTTTTGTCTTGCTTTTCCTGTGCCCTTTTGCCTTTCCTTGATTACCGGTTTGTAAAAAAAAAACTATTTTCCATTTTTGAATGCAGTGGATTTGAAGACCCTGAGGAACTTGGTAAAACACCAGTAATGTGTTTTATCTTTTGTGATATTGCACTGGGGCTTTTCCCTATCTCTCTAAGAGATGCTACCAATTTATCAGCACCACGTGGGACACTTTCTTTAGTTCATTTAATTAATTGTATGTTAATTTACTGAATTGTGATCATATGATCGTGTTTCAATTTTCAATTTAAGGTTTGAATTAAAATATATTCATGGTTTTATATTTGTTTTTTATCTATTCTGGTTGTTTGTATGATAAAAACATATTGTATAGTAAATGTGGAGGTTCTAAATATGGAATATTTTTTTATTATTGGTAATAACAAGTACTTTATAAATTGAATGTTATTAAAAAAGGATGGGGGGGGTTGAGGAGGGAGGTTGTGGATAAGGTGGGGGGTTGAGGAGGAGGAGGGGGGTTGAGGAGGAGGTGGGGGGTTGAGGATGAGGAGGGGGGTTGAGGATGAGGAGGGGGTTGAGGATGAGGAGGGGGTTGAGGATGAGGAGGGAGTTGAGGATGAGGAGGGAGTTGAGGATGAGGAGGGAGTTGAGGATGAGGAGGGAGTTGAGGATGAGGAGGGAGTTGAGGATGAGGAGGGAGTTGAGGATGAGGAGGGAGTTGAGGATGAGGAGGGAGTTGAGGATGAGGAGGGAGTTGAGGATGAGGAGGGAGTTGAGGATGAGGAGGGAGTTGAGGATGAGGAGGGAGTTGAGGATGAGGAGGGAGTTGAGGATGAGGAGGGAGTTGAGGATGAGGAGGGAGTTGAGGATGAGGAGGGAGTTGAGGATGAGGAGGGAGTTGAGGATGAGGAGGGAGTTGAGGATGAGGAGGGAGTTGAGGATGAGGAGGGAGTTGAGGATGAGGAGGGAGTTGAGGATGAGGAGGGAGTTGAGGATGAGGAGGGAGTTGAGGATGAGGAGGGAGGTAGAGGAGGGGGTTGAGGATGAGGAGGGAGGTTGAGGAGGGGGGTTGAGGTTAAGGAGGGGAGGTGAGGTTAAGGAGGGGGGTTGAGGTTAAGGAGGGGGGTTGAGGTTAAGGAGGGGGGTTGAGGTTAAGGAGGGGGGTTGAGGTTAAGGAGGGGGGTTGAGGAAGGAAGATGAGGATGGGGAGATGAGGATGGGGGGAGGAGGAGGAGGGGTTTGAGGAGGGAGGATGAGGAGGGAGGTTGAGGATTTTGCTTCAAAGTTCTTTATTTGAAATTCTTTTTTTCCCCTGAAATTTCCTTCTTAAAATGAGGTGCGTGTTATACGCCGGTGCGTGTTATATGCTGATAAATACGGTATTTTATAATGGTCTTAAATATTGCCATTTTAGTTTTCTAATTACTTTGTTTTATCACTAGCTCAGCTGCACAGGTCAATAAATTGAGGAGTGCTTGAATAAGACCGACTGCATTAACTGATACTTGTATATTAAATTTGAGGTTGGAAATTGGAGAGCTTCCTTCCCACCTAAAGACAACACAATGATTAGAGAGGTCTCATCTGATTGAATCAAGCCCTATGACATACATACAGAGTAAGGGCAGTCCCATCAGTAGCCTGACCCTGGCACAAACCTGCTTCTGAGTGCTCCCTGCTGCTCCTCCCTGTGTCTATGAGGGCATCAGTCAGGTCTCCCTGGTTAATTTGGGCAGTCTCTGCAGGCAGGAGAGGTGGCAACGAGGCCGGACCCTCAGGGGGCTGCAAGAAATGACCAGCATTGTATAGAATAGGTAATATGTTAATGTATGATTTTAACTAGTAATTTATTTTTACTTTCTATAAATATTGTAAGCATTACCAAGTTTAGTTCTATAAGGAGTATAATGAAAATACAGAATTGCAGCACAAAACATTAGATAGTATATACAGATTAATGAAAATTCTACTTAGGGACACCTTCTCACAACATAATAACATTTTAAGGACCACTGAAATGCCATAATTATGTACACATGATAGAACTTGACTTGATAATATGCTAAATGTTTTAATTGTTTTAAAAAAGCCCAGTCAGTAATTTATAACTGGATAGACATGCATTTTTGTTTTCTGTGAATATAATCAGGTACATTAATTAAATATATCTACTTCAAATGCAACTGTCTTATAGAATACTAGTAAATTGCCCGTCAAAAGTGACTGTATAATTTTTCTCTCCCTCCCTTGTGTCTCCTTCCCCCCCTCTCCCCCTGTGTCTCCTTCCCCCCCTCTCCCCCTGTGTCTCCTTCCCCCCTCTTCCCCTGTGTCTCCTTCCCCCCTCTTCCCCTGTGTCTCCTTCCCCCCACTCTCCCGTGTCTCCTTCCCCCCACTCTCCCGTGTCTCCTTCCCCCCACTCTCCCGTGTCTCCTTCCCCCCACTCTCCCGTGTCTCCTTCCCCCCACTCTCCCGTGTCTCCTTCCCCCCACTCTCCCGTGTCTCCTTCCCCCCACTCTCCCGTGTCTCCTTCCCCCCACTCTCCCGTGTCTCCTTCCCCCCACTCTCCCGTGTCTCCTTCCCCCCACTCTCCCGTGTCTCCTTCCCCCCACTCTCCCGTGTCTCCTTCCCCCCACTCTCCCGTGTCTCCTTCCCCCCACTCTCCCGTGTCTCCTTCCCCTCCCTATCCCGTGTCTCCTTCCCCTCCCTATCCCGTGTCTCCTTCCCCTCCCTCTCCCGTGTCTCCTTCCCCTCCCTCTCTCCCCTGTGTCTCCTTCCCCTCCCTCCCCGTGTCTCCTTCCCCTCCCTCCCCCGTGTCTCCTTCCCCTCCCTCTCCCGTGTCTCCTTCCCCTCCCTCTCCCGTGTCTCCTTCCCCTCCCTCTCCCGTGTCTCCTTCCCCTCCCTCTCCCGTGTCTCCTTCCTCAGCCGCACATAGCTGCGCATGCACTCCACTTACTTCTTTGACACCCCAGAGTAACAGATGCTCACCTCTTGGAGCCTCTCTTTTTTCCTGTTCTCTCTCATGTAGGGTGACAGGTTTCAAAGTAGTGTTAAATGCCATACCCACAAGGGAGGGACTTTACACTGCTGATAGCAAACAAACAGTGACATGCCGTGCCACTGCATGCAGCAACATTACACTGGCAGTGTGAAGACCATCTCTATGGCTGTGGCCTAAGGCTACAGCTGTGAAACATGGCAGCTCTGAGGAACAGCAGAAAGAAAGGGAAATCTGAGAACTTACTCTGGGGGTTCTTAGAAGTAAGGGAAAAGTATATTTTTCTATGACAATTATATTGAGGATAAAATTAATTAACATTGTTAAAACACTTATATGAAACAAAACAAAAAAATGGTCTAAAAAGTAATTGTTTATTCTACTATAGAGGATGAGGAATAAATGATTTGTGCATAGAGCTTACTTGGCCTTGCCATTTGTGATTGGCCACATCTGTAACAGTCTATTAACATTTCAATATTTGAAAAAATGCGGTTAAATGTAACACTCAGAAATGTATATAAATATCATAATAAAAATCTGGCAGATTAAGGTTGTACCTGTAACTTCTGTCCTGCGATTTCCGTTGGAGGTTCAGGTTTAGGGGGACAGTGCAGGTCCCCGTTATTCATCACATACTGAGTGAGATTGGCCAGCATGGCACAAGAGTCCGCACACGTGTGTATGTGAAGGACGTTGTTAGAGCAGCGCAACTCGAAGAGAGGCATGGACTGAAAGAAAGAAAGAGAGACAGAGAGATGGTAAGGGAAACAGGCAGACAGAGAGACAGAGAGGAAGTAAACAGGCAGCAACTAAAAGAAAAATACAGATAGATAATTAAACAGGCAAGGAGAGAGAGAGGAATGAGGGCAACAGGCAGAGACAAAAAGAGAAATAGAAAGAGATAGTCCCTCAATGTTTCCTGCACTCTAAGACAGAGAGGAGTGAGGGAATAAGACAGGTACTGAAAAAAGAATGTGATGAAACAGACGGGGCGAGAAGAGAATACAGAGAGAGGGGAGGGAAACCGGTGCACTGAAAGAAAAAGGGCACATATTGAAAAGGGGGAGTGAGGGGAAAAAAGCCATGACTGTAAGAAGGGGGCAGAGGAAGAAAGAAAGAGAGGTGGGAGAAACAGATAAAGATCAAAAGAGTAAGAAAGCGAGGGACAGGGCGTGAGAGCGAGCGCGCGAGAGCGAGACAGGGACAGAGAGAGAGAGCGAGACAGAGAGAGAGAGCGAGACAGGGACAGAGAGAGAGAGCGAGACAGGGACAGAGAGAGAGAGCGAGACAGGGACAGAGAGAGAGAGCGAGACAGGGACAGAGAGAGAGAGCGAGACAGGGACAGAGAGAGAGAGAGCGAGACAGGGACAGAGAGAGAGAGCGAGACAGGGACAGAGAGAGAGAGAGCGAGACAGGGACAGAGAGAGAGAGCGAGACAGGGACAGAGAGAGAGAGAGCGAGACAGGGACAGAGAGAGAGAGAGCGAGACAGGGACAGAGAGAGAGAGAGCGAGACAGGGACAGAGAGAGAGAGAGCGAGACAGGGACAGAGAGAGAGAGCGAGACAGGGACAGAGAGAGAGCGAGACAGGGACAGAGAGAGCGAGACAGGGACAGAGAGAGAGCGAGACAGGGACAGAGAGAGAGCGAGACAGGGACAGAGAGAGAGCGAGACAGGGACAGAGAGAGAGCGAGACAGGGACAGAGAGAGAGCGAGACAGGGACAGAGAGAGAGAGCGAGACAGGGACAGAGAGAGAGAGCGAGACAGGGACAGAGAGAGAGAGCGAGACAGGGACAGAGAGAGAGAGCGAGACAGGGACAGAGAGAGAGAGAGCGAGACAGGGACAGAGAGAGAGAGCGAGACAGGGACAGAGAGAGAGAGCGAGACAGGGACAGAGAGAGAGAGCGAGACAGGGACAGAGAGAGAGAGCGAGACAGGGACAGAGAGAGAGA
Source organism: Discoglossus pictus (assembly GCA_027410445.1). Lineage (NCBI taxonomy): Eukaryota > Metazoa > Chordata > Amphibia > Anura > Alytidae > Discoglossus > Discoglossus pictus. Next base: position 35,989,020 of record CM050175.1, read on the forward strand.
GCGAGACAGGGACAGAGAGAGAGAGCGAGACAGGGACAGAGAGAGAGCGAGACAGGGACAGAGAGAGAGCGAGACAGGGACAGAGAGAGAGCGAGACAGGGACAGAGAGAGAGCGAGACAGGGACAGAGAGACAGAAATATAAATTATAATTAAACAATTTTATGAGGCTATCACAGAGAGAAAGAGAGAGAGGTTTGGACTGTGAAAGTGTTTGAGAGTGGACAGGGCCAGAGTGGACAGGGCCAGAGTGGACAGGGCCAGAGCGAGAGAGACAGAAATATAAATGATAATTAAACAATTTTATGAGACTATCAAAGAGAGAATGTTTGGACTGTGAAAGTGTTTGAGAGGTGCAGGGATTAAGAGAAAATGAGGGTGAGAGAAAAGCAAGCTAGAGAAAGACAGGGACTAGAGAGGGACAGAGCGAGGAAAGAGAGATATGTGAGAGAGAGAATTGGAAGAGAGGGGGATATCAGAAAGGGATGAGAGAGAGAAAGAGGAACTAAGAGCAAGAGAGGTGTTGGAGGTACAATAACTGAAAGTAGAGATGAAAGAGATGAATATACAGTAGTTTCCTGGTTCTCAACCTTAATCCATTCCGGACGGCAGATTAAATACCAAACTCCCATCAGTATTAAAGTTTTTTGCTGATCCAAACAGTTTGAGAACCAAAAATGTTGAATTCCGAGGAGGTTGAGAACCAAAGTATCACTGTATACTGAAATAGTAAGACATGCTAGAAATGGGTATTGACTGGGGGGAAAGGACTGAAAGAAGTGGTGAGGAGGATAAGAGGTATAAGAGTAACATGAAAAAAGGAAAAACTAGAATATATTGTGGCTGAAGGAGAGAGGTAAAGAAATGTATGGAAGGATTATGCAAAGATTGAAACTGATATCTGAATAAGGTGAAGGGAAAAGTAAAATACAAAGACAGCATGGTATATTTTTAACCACTTTATGTGGCACTATCCCTCACATACCAGTTTGGAGGAGGCATTTCCTTTCCATGTTGTGATAACTAACTCCAGAAGATCCACATCCAGGACACACACATAGTCTGCAAAACAGAGAACATGAGCTGAATACAAATCAGACTCAAATGAGATATAAAAAGACTCACATCTTAGATAAAATCGTATATAAAAATGTGCAATTGTTAATATCCATTTTGAAGCTTCTCAGATGACACTAATAACAATCTTTTTGTGCAAAACAAGGGTTACCCCAGACCTTGGATAATCTTTTAATCGATCCATTAGTCCCATAAAGGGTGAAAAAAGTAGACTGTGTAACGCCATCACTAACATCAGCACACTGTAAAGCCACCTCATCTGGATCTACAGAGGGAATCGAGAGCTGCAGCCATCAACTTGATGGAATACAGGCTTATCCAAAGTGCTGTAACTTTGCTTTTCACAAAATATTGCTTTTAATGTAAGCTGATCAAATCAAGGGCGCCTTTTAATATATGATTATACATATTTTGAACACTAAGGGACTTAAGGCTGCTGTTAACCTGAACCTCACTTCTACCTAGCTCAGTGTTACCTATCTAATTATCTCCCCCTTTTATATGTTTCACTTATATCTTCCTTATGCTACTGTCATTGTTTTATAGTACTGTGGATTTCAGTCGGATTTCTCAATGTTACAAAGTCCCCCATAATTAGGTATGACTAACTGCTAATCTCTTTTGCATCCAGGACATATGCCTTACCTTTCTTTAGGTCTGTCACATCAGTGTCACATTTATCAGATAGGTAAAGAGCAGAGTCATCTAAAATAAACCTGAAAAGTAAGTAAGAGCTTGTCAGTAATGTAGTATGCGAGAGAAAAAAAAAGAGAAATAAATGATTGAGAAAATATACAGACTTAAGAAAAAGCAGTAGACAGAAGAGAAATTAGAAAGATAGAGCAAATTAGAAAAAAAGATACAGAACATAGAAAATAAAGAACAAAGAGAGAAAGGAAATAAAGATTTAAAAAAAGCAAACGAGAAAAAGGGTAAGAGGAAAAGAAAAGAAGAACAAATGAGAAAGAAAATGAGAATATCACAAAGAGAGGGAGAGGGAGAGAAGGAGAGGGAGAGAGAGAAGGAAAGAGAAAAAGGAGAAATGCAAAGAGTTATAAAGTGTTTATAAAAGGGTGGAAGTTAAAGTGAGGTCTGATATAGAGAGCTTGTGTAATAGAAAGAAAAACAAAGCAAATAAAAGCAGCAGATTCAGGTTCCAGCCTGTGCTGAGTATTTTGAAGAACAGACCACATTTTCATGCTTATATGGCTCAAGTCCTCTATGTTTACCTGAGCAGGAAGGTCGAGGTGTCCACCACAATGTTACTGGATAGGGTGAAGGTTTCAGCAGTGACCAAAACTCTAACCGGAAGGTAAAGTGGTCTGCAGGTAACAAAAAAGGTAGGAATGAGAAAATGTGTCCACAAGACAAGAGATGGCCAATCACAGGTGACATTCATAAAGTGATCTGAAGTAAAGTGAACTAATGGCAGTGCCAGTCCTGAGTACCTGTAATCCACAGCACAACTGAAGAGATGTGTGTGCAGAACGGTAATGACAGCCGGGGGGATATATCCTAAGATCGGGTCATCAACTACATCCAGAAAATCCAGGATCTGGGGATAAGAATGAAGAGCAAGAGATGGACAGTGAGACAGGAGGAGATGAGAGAAATGCAAATTACAGTCATCTTAATGGAAATTCACACAGATTGTGTTTATGTATATGTACATTTAGAAGTTTTACAAAGAAAAATAAGCTAATAGTCAGACTAGGTCCATTACTTTGTACCTACCATTGAATATATGTTTATATCAAAATTAAAACCCTCTCTCTGTATAATCAAATTTACCAAATTGACACCAATGTTGAAGCTTGGCATCTTCTAATATCCTTACAGGAATTGTCAAAAAGTATCCCTGATTCCTTAGTCCCTAACTCGTGGGTGGGGAAATCTCCAGGTCAAGGGCCAAATGTGGCGTTTTGCCCTATTCCATGTGGCCCTCTCTACGTTTTAGCTCAACAATTTTCTCCCTAGGAGAAGCCATCACTGCCTCTCATATTGAAGGGGAAGGAATAGATTATGCCATGGCACAAAGACAGCCCGGGACAGCATCAGGGTTAATGGCCAAGAAAGGTCTATATAAAACAAATTAATCAAGTACAAAAATGAAATCTGTGGTTCCTGTTGATTTTTGCCCTTATTGAGTGCCCTCAATGCAAGAAAAGGCTGTGAACTACAGCTCCAATGAGAAAAAAAATCACTGCTGCCATAAAGATGCTTAATCCCTCTAATTATATATATATATATATATATATATATATATATATATATATATATATATATATATATATATATATATATATATATACACACACAGTGTATTTGATTTTGCATTATTTGTACTGTAATTATATATTATTTGTATTCATATATTCTCAAAATTCAAACAATGTGTCAAATATAATTACCAAATTAACTGACTACCGTAGTTAGTTAAGAAAAAACAACTTCACATGCTTGTGAAGCAGCAACATTAGCTTTAGTCTTTTAGTCTGCCTGTAGTTTGAGGAGGAGGGTTATCCAACAGTAGCTTACTATCTTTAAACAAAACTGAATACAGATTTATCTGATTCCACAGTTCCGACCAATTATTCTAGGCATCTAAACCTTTTAGGAACAAAGACAAGATGACTATCATCATTAAAACAATATAGTTGTCTAAAGTTAAAGTGAGATTATTTATTTTGAACATTGTAAAAACATTTTGCACATTAAGAACCCAAGTTCTTCAGAAGAAAGTGGACCTTTAATTTAAAGCTACAATACATAATAGAAATTAAAAGTAAAGTAAAAAAAGAAAAAGTAAGTGAAGGGTTAAAACAATAATTAAATAGTCTTCAATTACACAGTGACAATGACATGGTATATCTTTAAAAATAGATACAAAATGATTTAGTAATGACAATATTATCACTTGTGAACAATTTCAACTTAAATGCGTGACAGTATTCATTCAATTTGTATTATTGTGTACAATAGAAAAAACTAAGTTATTTTGAGACTTTAATCAGTTTGCCCCGCTTTGCTTTTATTGTGCATCTTTTGTATTTTTGAATAATTTAGTCTTGCATAAATCATGTAACAATTATATTGGACACAAAACTGTGATTGAAATATTATATAATACAGTGCGTTTCCCTTTGTGTGCATGGTATCTGCTGTATCTACCAAGATTTCTGTAAATTAATACATTCTCACAACACCATGATCCTGTCTTATTCCAGTCCATGCCCTCTTTGTTCTACATCTTCTCATTCTCTGAATCATGCTTCCCTCCTATACCATGTTGAATCCAAAATAAATCATAATTTTACCCGCATCAATACATAGGAGTTCAAAAAAATGGGTACAGACTTACCTGACTGTGCCAGCTTTGGTTGGGCAGTGCCATGTGATGCCGCAAAGTAGCGCCATCCAACCTCAGAGCTACCAGGAATTCCTGAAATCAGGAAGACAATTATCATTTACCTTGTATAATACGACATTATAGTTTTCAGTATTCACATCCATACATTCCATTTTTCAGTATAAAAACTGCATTCTCAATAGTTTGCACTAGGACAAATAAGAAAGAATTGTTCAGAACTTATTTTTTAACTTATTATTTATATCACACAATACGACTGGCATTTAACAAAACGGATATTTTTGATAACATGAGTGTAAGATTGTTTACACAAAAGGATGTGATGCAAAACTAAGTACATATTTCAGTGGAGGAAACAGGGGAAGGGGACAAATAGTAATAATCATTTTTTATATTGTTATTATGCCTTTTACTTTTGATTTGTTTATACGGCAAATATTAGTTGGTTAATTTTTACCATCATACTTGTTATACAGTAATCTCTGCAGATATAAATATAGTCTCAAACATACTTATATCTGCAAGTTCTCCACTAAAAAAAAGTCACAGGTTGGTCCCTGCGCCACGAGAGGGAGGGTTGATAGGCATGTGGTGAAAAGTGTTTTCCTTTTTGAATTTGCTATTGTATATTTGGAAATATATGCATTTTAGTTTTGGTTGTACAGTATCCGAATTCCTCATTTGTGTTCACATTTGAATGTCTAATAAAGGTTAAAAAAATCTGCTTCCAACTAAGAATTCCGAGAAATACAGTTATATATCTGCACTACCTGCTGTGCATCATACATAAAGATACCTTTGTGCTTGTTTTCTCTTTTTTATAATTTTATGTGATAAAACAAAAAGAAAACAAGTATAAATTGTAAAAATGGGTATAGCAATGGGCTCTGCCGTCACCCATCCTACTGCTACACACCTTCATAGTTTATACTTTTCACCGCAAGCAAACAATTTACAGAACATTACTCTCCCCCACAGAGCTGGAAAAGAATAAATCAGACCGAGTGAAAGAGTTGCGTACCTTGACATTCTTCACAAGGTTTAGATCAATTCTGACAGAGAGCGAGAGCATCTTTGGACTCCTAGCTTTCCGTGCTCCTGATAGCTGAGCAGAGACACCCTCCTCAGAAGGATAGATGGTGGGGTCCAAGTGTGCAGGAGGCAAAAAGGTGGGCATGTCAAGACTACTGGGAGGCAAGTAATCTTCTACAGCAGCTGCAAAGGTCAAGATCACATATCGGTTAACATCCTAATAAAAAGCTCAGTCTGTAGATTCTGTATAGCTTGTACCCAAACACTCACTAAGAAAATGCTAAATATCAAAGATTTGTAGTTCTACTGGCTGCACATGTCCAACCTGCACTGAGCTGTAAACCACTTATCTGTAAAGAAGTATACGTTGAAGTGGATGGGAGCTAAATGTGCAGACACTTCTCATGCAAATGTAACCACACAATGTCTTCACTCCTATACAAACCAACTTACATGTTTCCCTTTGCTCGAGTGAATTATCCCAAGACAACATTGTTCTGTCCTTGTGGAATTTGTGCCATCTCTATCATGTCACCAACTCACTCAATGCATCTGGCTACAAGACTACTTGCCAGGATTTAATTAGGGTAATGGTAGTCGTTAGACGGACCTGGATTAAAATCAGGACCTGTCTACATCATTATGACATTTTCTATATTATTTTCCTAACGTTTCCATATCCTAAATAAGCTCCTAGGCATATGGTACCTCTTCTATAGGTAACATTCCCTATGTAATCTTTTTTCTTGTGCCCATTTTAATATCATTATATTAAAATTTGTAAGTGTATACATAAAAAAAAACATGAACTTCAGACCTTGAATTCATTTTCACAATTAAATTTGCATGGGAGATTTTGCAAAAAATAATTGGCTACCTACCCCTGCATTAGGATCATGAAAAATAAAAGATTCATATAAGACTTGTTCCCTTGTAGTAGAAATACCCCCCCACAAAAGATATCTGCATTATGATAAACCATATTTTTAAATAAAATTCCAAAAAAATAATCCAAGGTTTCATTGGGAATTGGGAACCATGGTTTGGATCTAAGAGTGGAAACGGTATGTTTTAATTTACCGGTGGTCACCCATGATTCCTAGACACATCTGTGTGATACAGTATTATTGTTTGCTGTACTTTGTAGGGCTTCTTTCACCCTTTTGCTCATCATAAACACATAAAACCCATAAGGACTGTATTCTTCACTTGTATCTTTAACCTGGGCTTGCCAAACAAAACGTTATAGAACTTGCCAAATTCGGACTCCTGGCTCCTGTGATGGAATATTTCAGCATACAGACCTTATCTGATGTTTTTCAAGCAGAGTATGTTACACCCAGTACTCTCCCCAAATGGTATAAAAACAAAAACAACAAAAACATGCCAAGAGAAATTCCCTGTGATGTCATCAGCTGTATGTCAACCTGACAGAGCTCAGCTGTAGAGATAATCAGTTCAGTAAGTCCTGCTCATCTTCATAGGACACCGACGCCATCTATCGTGAAGAACTACATCAGGCAACATCACAAGTAATTTCACTTGTTATGTACATGGAGGACAGCACTGAAAGGACCAATCTATAAAGACTCCACGTATTTATAAAGTATATAACTGACAAAAAAACATCTTTCAAAAAATCATAAAGTATTTATTTCTATTCTTTATTTAACAGACCCTGCTTGTGTTCTAGGAGCTTCGATCTTGAAATACTAGTTTGCATTGAGGCTGAGGGGGAGGATTCCTCTGTTGAGACATGCTCAGCTATTCACAGTGGAAACCTTTCAGTAGAATTGAGTGAAGATATTATCTGCATCCACATCACATGCCTTCCAGGTGTATAGTTCTGCTAGGAAAATGTGTTCTACCATTAAAGCAAAATTTAGTATAACATTTAAAAAATAATTGTTGTATTTATTAAAACGTCTTACATTTTTTTCCCCATTATTAAGTCATGTTCTTCTTAACATCATATTATAAATATGACATATTGGTGGTTCTTTGAGAATGTGTACTACTAAAACACTTGAACAAACATAAAGCAGAGAGTATAGGTCTGTAAAAAATGTCAAAAATATATAGGGAACTATGTCTGTTCTGCCAAAACAGAATGACAGGCAGAAGTGATCCATACACCATTACTCTTCCAGGTGACACATACAAAGAGAAGCTTTAAGCCTGCCTCAGGCATCCAGGGTTATACATTAGAGGATATTTCTACCTTTGTGACTGAGGGATACGCTGTCCGACTCTATACACAGGTAGCTGAGATCTGATTTCCCTCTATATTTAGAAACACTGAAGATATGGCCATTCTCTACATCCAGCACTACTTCACCATGATGATCATCCAGCTTCTTATCCCCTTCACCCTGCAGAGTAAAGGAGAAACGAGAGAGAACATAAGGGATGAAGATGGGGAAAGAGACAGTTTGAAAAGGGACTGTGGCATCCATCTTGTTCTGTATTGTGTGGGTTAATGCAAGTTTGTGTCTCTGAGGTTGCATGTAAGATTTAGGCAGTCACAGGACATCTGGGGATGTCGACATTAGCAAGGTAACTCTTGGGGACATGGTGAAGGTCACAGTACAATAATACGATATGAAGTTAATAATAATTTCGCATTTTTTAATACAAATGTAATTGTTAGTTTGATGTAATGTACTATGCTGCTAAATGCTATAAAAACCCATGCACTTTGTTTATTGTATATTTGTTGAGAGTCTCAGATCTCTCTCCTACAAGCTGCTGATTTAAAATACAGTGATCCTGACAAGCTATCCCTAAAGAAAGAGTTTTGGAGTTTCCTTGCACAGGACAGACATGTGAGAGAAGAGGGAGAGGTGGGAGAGAGAGTTAACGACCTTAGTCTCTGTCCAAGCAGTGATACGTCCTTTTAGGATGCTGACTGAGGCAGAGAAGAAGCTGCGACCTTCCTGGGTCCCTCTACGCCGTTTTGCTGCTTCATCAACAGAGTAGAAATGTGAGTCTTCATCCTCAGAATCTGAGTCTAATAGAGTAAGAGGGGAAAAGGTGAGAGTCTGTGTATGGAGTAAGAGAGTATATTTAGCAAACGGGCAATTCTCAAGAATATATCATTTGTTTTCGTAGCAGGGAATAATCACTGCTTATAAATCAATAGGTTTGATGGTGAATCCCGTGACTTGTTTGTAAAGATGAGACGATCACTTGGAGCTGATAAAGCTTTCAGATATATTTGCGGAGAGCTTCAAGTTAAGTTTTTAGAGCTTTAACACACTTGTTTTTAAAGATAAAAAGAAGCAGGAGGAAAAACAAAATGCAAGGATCATGTGAAGTATGGGTATCAATATTAAAAAAAGCAAATGATAAAAATGCCAATACAAGATATGGGTTGATGTGGGTAATGTCACAGAGGTGTAGCGCTGGTTATAGACTTACCCAGTCTGAATGCAGATTTACACATGCGGAAGGTGTCGTGCTGATAGGCAGAAGTGGTGAGCAGGTCAGTGGGGATGAGGGAGTCAGTAAGAGGGGTCCCTGTTGGAGACACTGGCTCCCACATCAGGAGGTCATTGCATAGTCTGGGGACAACACAGAATGTACATGAAAAAGAGAAAGAGAGAGAGAGAGAGAGAGAGAGAGAGAGACACACACAGAGGAGAGGCAAAGAGACAGAACAAAAAGTGAGACTGAATTGAGAAAGATGGAAGACACAGAGTGAGACAAAAGAGACAGAAAGTGAGAGACAGATAGACAGAAGAGAAAGTTGGTAGACAATAAGAACAAGCAGTAGGTAAGACAGAGTGAAAGCTAGAAAGAGACACAAAGATAGAAACAGACAGAAAGTTAGATGAGAGAAAGAGACCGAAAAAACGAGGCGAGAGATAGAAAGCAAGGCAAGAGACAGAAACAGGACAAGGTGAGAGACAAAGGAAAGACAGTAAGTGAGGAGTGAGTGTGGTATAGTAAAGCGAGAGAGACAGAAAGGAGGCTAAGAAAAGGTTACCTGTTGTATAAACTTTCATAAATGTCCTTGCTAGGTAGGAAGATGTGAGCTCGGGGCAGCATCACCTCCAGGGTGTACTCAGAGGCCGCTAGTGTTACCCGCTGGAAATCCGCCATCTCATCTGGGTCAGCAGGGATCACCATCTGAGGAAGGAAAAGAGACAGTAGAGACGCAGAGGAACGGGTAGAGTTGTTATGGGGACAGAGACTCATGTAAAACTGACTTGGTATTAACACACAGATATTACAATAACAGTTTCACCTCTTCAGTCTCATACATAGTCCTCTTGGAGGAAAAGGGTGAAGGCTCTGGCTGTTTCAGTTCACATGGACTCTCAACTGAGGGAAGATCTGCATCATCCATCTTGTCCTGTCCCAGATCCCAAGGGGATACTTTGTTCTGTGGTAGGAGGGTCACAAGGATGCTGGGGAAGGAGAATGTATGATGCATGTTTATTGTTGTGTATGTGTGTGTGCGCATGTATTTACTAAAGTTGTATATACTATACAACTACATACTATAGTTGTATGAACTACTGAGGTGTGTATTTGTGGTTTTCAGATGTGTTCTCTCACAACTCACCTAGGGAAGATGAATTTCTTGCCCCCTGCTTTTGGGAACGGATCCAGCCCTTTACTGATCCTCATGCAGGGGACACACAGCTTCTCCCCATCTGCGTACACACCTTTGGGAAGACATTATATCATGTGACACTTCAGTTTATTTGAAGACATAATGTCACTGCATTGCAGGGTGGCACAGGGACACATGCTACATGTAATTCTGACTACTTCTCCTATTTGTGTGAGTGTCATGGTGTCAACCACTGTGGAAGGACAGACTCACAACTCCCTCTGATTGCGTCATCCTGTGGTGGGAGAGGCAGACTCAAAGTTCCCTTCTGTCTATGACACTCAGTCGTGAGAAGGACCACCTCTATTCCCTGGTGCCTCACCGTGCAGGTCACTGAATGAGATCTCTATCTTGCTGGGTTCCTCTGTCCCTGCTCTCCTCTGTGTATGAACCTCCATGTCTGCTACCTCCAACTCTAGATATTCTTTCCTCACAGCCTTCTCTCTCCACGGCCGCCGATCTGTCTCAGGCCGCAGGTCTGGTATGGGAAACTGGAGGCGCAGGTGAGCTTTGGATGCAATAACCCGAAGCTCCATGTCCTCCTCAGGTGCTGGGTTCACATCAGTCTAAAGAGGAGAGAGAGGGGCTCAGATGCAGACTGCAGTAAGACAGGAAAGAGTAGAGGGTTCTGGCACTCCAAAGGTTGGAATAGGGGAGGTACAGCGTGCACTAATATGGGTAAAATCAGGGATATCTAGACTGGCTTATTTACAGCTGCTACTCTTGGACTGACTTTAAGGTTAGAGAATCTGGCATGACTAGGGCACCCTCTGTGAGTTGCATAGGCATGGAGACCTGTAATGTATTATGGAATGTAACCCTTACCATGTGTAGGTCGTGGTGCAAAGTGGAACCGGTCTCATTCCCAGCTCCATTATGGAAGAGGGATCCAAGCCGGTCAATCAGTCCCAGGTCAAGATCAGACTGGAACTCCTCCAGTTCCACCAGGATCTCGGAGCTGACCTTCACTGCCTGCTTCTTACGGCTGCTCTGAGAGAGGGAGCAAGGGGTGAGAGAGAGAAAGACAGGGAGCACAAGGTGAGAGGCAAAGTGAGTGAGGAAGGGAGAACAGTTTGAGATTGGGAGGAAATTGAGATAAAGAGAGAGGGGAGTAGGAAGGCATCAGAGGGAGGGAGCAAAGGTGAGAGGTGGGTAGAAGAGAAGAGTGAGGTAGGGAGACACAGTAATTTGGTGGTAGGGGGCAGTTGAGAATGCTTGGGGCAATAGTTAGAGAGATAGGTTGGGGCAGAAGAGCAGAGATAATCATGGGGCAGCTGAGATGGGTGGGGAGGCAAGAAAAAGAGGTGTGGAGAGTATGAGTGGTTGAGAGCCACAGTAAAAGTTGAGGGTAGTAGATACAGTGGAAAGTAAGTAGCAACAGGAGAACACCTAGAAGAGAAGTGAAGGTAAGAGAGGGGGATGGGGGGGGGGCAGATACAGAGGTGGGTGCAGGAATCGAGAAAAGTGGAGGAATTATATGAGGAGATAGATGGGGTATAATAGAGTGAGGTTTAAGCATCAGAGAGAGAAGTAGTAGGAGCAGCCGGGGAGCTGGGTGTCAAAAGAAGATGAGGTGGAGGGCCAGAGGGAGAAGTGGGGATGGAAACAGGTGGAGGAAGTCAGAGGGTGAATAAAAGAAAGAGGTGAGAAAAAATAAAGAAAGAAAGAGATCGATCTTTCTCTCTCTCTGCCTCGAGAGAGAAAGAAAGAGAGAAAGAAAGAAAGAAAGAGAGATCGAGAGAAAAAGAGAGAGAGATCGAGAGAAAAAGAGAGAGATCAAGAGAATAAGAGAGAGAGATTGAGAGAAAAAGAGATCGAGAGAAAAAGAGAAAAAGAGATCAAGAGAAAGAGAGAGAGAGAGAGATCGAGAGAGATCGAGAGAGATCGAGAGAGATCGAGAGAGATCGAGAGAGATCGAGAGAGAGAGAAAGAAAGAAAGAAAGAAAGAAAGAAAGAAAGAGATGGGCAGTGCATGAAAAGAGATTGAAAGCAGAAGAGGGATAGACACAGAGAAATGGGGGAGAAATTGTAGGTGGAGGAGAGAGATGGAGAGATAGAGTACAAGAGATAAAAGCAAGATGCCAAACCATAGGCTGTGAAATTAAAAGGAAGTTTTTGGATGAGTTTGGAAAGTAACCAAATACAGATTGGGTTGCAGCCCCTTGTAACTTGGATTAAAACATTGCACACATTATACATTAAAACCTAAAAGGTATTTATTGTTGATCAGAAAGATTGAAAGAAACAAAACACTAATTTATTGCTTCAGAACGGTTAGAAGGAAGCCTGGCAGAAAACACAAAGGAATCTAAAAAAATGGAATCTGTAATGGGAGGCAGACTGCTATGCGTGATGGAGAGGACACACAACGTACCATCTATACCACAACTGTCATGAACTATAGAAATGAGTCCTAGAGACACTTGAGAAATAGCTCAAGTAACCAAAACAGAAGATAACAGAAACATGTGTTATAATGAGGAAGAGACATTCCAAAATATCAAATAGGGTAGTGACTCAAAACAAAAGAACTAGGTAGAAAGGGGTAAAAAAGAGAAGCATCCATCCACGAGAGGAACAAAGTCCTAACAGACTGCCTGGCCTCCATAGAGAGACTTTGCCAAGTACAGAGAAAAATATATACAACATTGAAGCCTCTTAACTACTCATGCACCATTATCTAAAATTTCAAATCGAGGAAATCTCTTGGCTTGAGCATTTAACGATTAAATCTAAAATATTAATCGGCCAGGTATTCTCTGGACCTTGTAAAACAGTACCTTCCTTTTGAACAGTTGACTATAAATAATCACGCAGCACACATACTAGAGCTAAAAGAGAAATTGGGAAGACTAACAAATGGCTGAAATGGGAATCTGACTTTGGGATAGCCTGGTAAGAAGAAGTATAGTATAAAGCCTGCCAACTGGTAAGAAAGACCTGTGTATGTAACTCCTACAGAGAACTTTTCTTCAAAGTAACAGAAAGATGACACCTAGGCCTCCTGCCCATGAAGACATTTAATCCCCATTCCCCAATAGTATGTTGGAGAGAATGTGGAATTACAGGTTCAATTTCACACATGCAGTGGGATTGGAGAAAAAGGTGGCTTTTTGGAAAAAGTGTATTTCACAAATCTCTAAAATTACAAAGATTCTTTTGCCACTTAAAATCAGAAATACATTTTAATTTCCTATATCCTGTTATCAGCCAAATGGCATATGGTAAGATGCTGTAAGTCGAAACAAAATCTTTCTTGGACGGAGGTTAAAAGGATTGTATCTAGAGATAGAAATCTGGGAGAAAAACTCAGCTTTTTGGCATCCAGTAAATCAAAGATATCTCTTAAATGCAAGGATTGAGAAGGATGGGCTCTACATATTTAGATATATAATATTGACACCACTGTGAGGTGCAGATCCACAACCCTAGTCGTGTCTTATTTTGTTTGTGTTTAATCGTTACTGAAACATTTTTTCTATGCATGATTCAAGCGATGGTCTTGTTCATTTATATGTAGGTCTTAAAAGAAAAAAAAGAAAAAAAGAAAAAAAAGAAAAAACGTAGACGGGCCTTGCACAAACAGAAACCATGGATAGTATAAATAAATACTTCCTAAATATAACCCAGGAGCAAGTATAGACGTACAGAAAATGAGAAATTAAAACCTGACATCAAAACACCAGAGAAGAGCTGAAAAGATTTCAGAAAAACCCAAATACCTGCAAAAAACAGAAAGTACCACAGGAACGAAAGAGTCAAGAGGAACCTCATTAGCAATACAATACCCCTACCAGGAATGACGGATCTCATAGTATATCTAAGAATGGGGTACCTCGACCTCCCATTGCACATGAAGGTATTATAGACATAGCTGAGAGGGAGAATGCCCCCTGAACCTTCCCAACAAAGCTACAGAATAAAACACCCAGGAGAGCATACTATGCAAGGATCAGAGGTCATTGTAATTATATTAAGTCAAATGGCAGGTACCAAGATGGGAAAAGTCTGCTCCTAGGAAAGAAAGGTTTGCAATATAAATTCCAGGAGACAGGAAAAGTCCAAAATCACCTGATATTAAAAATCCTCAATATCCATACTGGAACAAAAGAATGGGGGATCAAAAAGACTATCACAGCAACGAAACAACTTAAAACCCTTGCAAGTAATAGATTTCCACAGGCCAGAATCCTCCTCTCTAGCCTCTTACCAAATCAAGATTTGCCCAGTAGGATGATAGAAAATATTAATGCTCAACAAATGGAGTACTCTCGGAAGGCAAACATCCACGTTACCGAACATTTGGGCATCAATATCCCCCACTTATACAATAAGGTCCACATAATATAAGCACAGGCTCTCTGTATGCTTGATAAAAACTTAAAAGGAAACCATTCAGGAACACTGCACAAAACCTGGAAGAGAAGAGAGTATGGAAGAGAAGTAGGATGGCTCCAGAAAAGCAACACAGTTCCAGGAGACCCTTACTAAACTATATAGGCGCGAGCAGTTGGATGGATCAACCAAATTCATAAACATGGAGATCCCACCAAACCATATAACTACAGGGCTGTCTGTGTGAACGGCAACTTTGCAAGCAATAACTAATAAATATGAGAAGTGCACACACCAATAAAACTATTGTTTAAACTATCTGAAGACACAGTCGTACCAATCTGTGTGTATGGTTGTGAAATATGGTGGCCAACTATAAAGAAATGTACAGAAAAATGCACCTCCAACTCTGTGAATCTACACTGTGTTGCCAAAATAATGTGTGCAGGACAAGACTTTTAGGCTTCTCACTGCTGCTCCAAATGCAAAAAAGAGCACACAAGTTCTGGTGCCACCTCAATAACAGTAAAGCCAACACATTTCACCACCAGGCACTTTGTGACCCAGTAATACAGCCATTCAGTAGATATTATTATCCTTAACTTGTAGGTATGCATCAGATGTACCTCATTCGTACAGACAACTGGTGAGAAAGAGACAACTGGCGAGAAAGAGACAACTGGCGAGAAAGAGACAGGGAAAGCTGTGTGACCTGCTTGGAGAGGGAAGAGAAATTCACATGGAAGCTGCAAAATATGCCATTCACTGTCATCAGAAAAAGGACTAACCAATATCACATTATATTTATTTTCCTCTCCCTTGTTAAATGGATGTTGACTGTATGACTTAGGCAGCACATGTATCAATGTCCTGATAATAAAGGAAGGAGAGGGAGAAGGAGGAGGGAAGAGAGAGGGAGGGGAGAGAGAGAGAGAGAGAGAGGGGGAGGGAGAGAGGGAGAGAGGGGGGGGAGAGAGAGAGAGAGAGAGAGAGAGAGAGAGAGGCAGAGCGGGGAGGGGAGAGAGAGAGAGAGGCAGAGCGGGGAGAGAGAGAGAGAGAGAGAGACAGAGGGGGGAGGGGGGAGGGGGGAGAGAGAGAGAGAGAGAGAGAGAGAGAGAGAGAGAGAGAGAGAGAGAGAGAGAGAGAGAGAGAGAGAGAGAGAGAGAGAGAGAGAGAGAGAGAGAGAGAGAGAGAGAGAGAGAGAGAGAGAGAGAGAGAGAGAGAGAGAGAGAGAGAGAGAGAGAGAGAGAGAGAGAGAGAGAGAGAGAGAGAGAGAGAGAGAGAGAGAGAGAGAGAGAGAGAGAGAGAGAGAGAGAGAGAGAGAGAGAGAGAGAGAGAGAGAGAGAGAGAGAGGATGAGAGAGAGGGAGAGAGAGAGAAGGAGAAGAGATGGATAGCAGAAGAGAGGGAGAGATGGCAGCAGAATTTGGGGAAGGCAGAGAGGCAGTGACGGTGGTAAGAGGCATATTCAGGTGAGAGTATGGCAGAGAGAAGTAGGATGGCAAAGATAAGAGCCAGCAAAGTGAAAGAGATTCAAATTGACAGATTGGAACAGATAGAGCAAGGCAGAGGGGAGGTATGATGCAGCAAAACGATAGACAGAGAAGTAGAAGACAGCAGGGAGAGGTGGGACAATACTCACTCTTGAGAGTGTCCTATGACTCCGCTTGTAGTGTATCTGGGTGCAGGGACGGGAAGAGGACGCAGGACTGCGAAATACCATGAGCTGAAGCAAAGTAAAAGACTGCAGTGAGAGAGAGGTCTTTAATAACCCCACACACTAACACAGACAGAGCCTCATATACTAATCCCAAATGCACAGCACTCCACACATTACTAATTACTCACAGCACTCACTAGGATTGTCATACACATCTGCGCAGCCTGCACTGCTCCCGCACTCACAGCACTTTGTACCTCAGTATATTCCGGCTCCTTCGTCTTTCTGTTTTCCAGGTCTCCTTGCCACAAACATTCCAAAACCTCCAAAATACCAAAACTCAGATCAACGCTGGTCTGCTGTGCCCCTTTGCCAGCCCTCTGCTCAGACACTATCTGGACTGCCGTTGCTGTGACCCTGGGGGTTAATAAACATTTAAGCTGGAAGGTAAGATAATTGCAATGCAAAAACATGCCACCTGTGCCAGTCTGCATTTTATCCCCTACATCATATGCCAGTCAAGGAGCTGACATAAGTGCTAAAGAGTACAACAGTCACAACTAAATCTATCTCTCCTGTTTAGATCTCAATCTCTGATTATTTAACTTCCCAATTTTGCTTTTACAAATGGACATTAAATAAACTTTACTGCTGCAAGAGCTATTCTATATGCATATTGCTTTCCCTTAAATGGGTAAAATCCACCCAAAGTTGCTCTTATATGAAGATGTACAGTCCTCATCTATGCAAGTTTAAGCACTTGTCTTTTATTGCAAGAAGACCTATGTATGTAAAGTGATGTTAGTTGCTGTCAGAGTTGAAGCTTGATTGTCTTTTGAACTTGTAATCCAATCATACCACAAAGCTGAGAATTATGTCAGTAAAAGAAAATAAACCACATTTCCACTCCTAATGAATGCTCACTTTCTCCTCAAACATGGAGCATTAATTGGCAAAAAGGCAGGTTCCATAACTTTTACATAGAATTATCTTAAGCTTAGGTAAAACTCGCCCTTAAAGCCCTCCTATGTACACTCCCGCTATTTACAGATGACATGCCGGTGCCTGTCCTGCCTCTGGTTTACTTGTCCTATATATGGACCAGCTTGCATATCTATGCACATTGCATGTCCAAGGTCCCTGTAACCCATTCAAGCTTTACCTGATGTTGCTCAGCTGACATGCCTTTTGGAAGTGTCCACGAAGGTGCCCAAAGTCTCGCCCACTGAAAGCTGCATCCTTAAAGTACCCCAACTCCCTGAAAAAGTGGCAGGTGGCTTCTGGGTCATGTGTACGACTGGCATCCAGGGGGAGATGTGGCACAGTGACAGTGAGACCACCCAGTGTCAATTTCACCAACATCTCAGGTTTGAGAGGCTCTAGGGAGGGGGGCGCAGAGGATTTCCCTGCAGAGATAACAGACATGAACCACCAGACATCTAAAGATTTACTCTAGACACCCTTAGATGCTGCTCTGGTTTTAAAACACTGTCCCACTCTAAATACATAACTATTAAAAGGGACCACTGAGGTCCAATGTTGTCAGTAGGCAAAATGTTTTATAAAGATAAAAGTATAAAAACAGTATTTAAAGGGCTACTGTGGTCAAATGATTTAAATACAGTATTTTTAGATAATTAAATAATTGGTCAAAAGGTTTTAAAAAGCAAAAAACAAACACAACCTTTACATGTATATTTTATAATGCAGTGGTCCATTTTCTTTTCTCAACTGATTCTTTACATTATTTTCTTAGAAAGGTATGTCTTTGTAAGCTAATGCGCTTTGCATTGGCAGCAGCACCAATTGCACTAAAAGATAAAAGTAAGAAGCCGTATGTTTGTTTACATCTAAAAAGAGATTTACTCTCCAAAGTAGAGTGGCTCTTTATTTTAGCAACTGTTTCATGTTAGCATGCTGTTAGCATGCGTCCATTGCTTTGTTAAATTGTATTATAATCTTGGACACAGAAAAGGTTTCAGTTGCAATCATGTGAAGAAGTCATTTCAATAGATTGCAAGTTTTCAATCTTGCAAAGTGCTTTAGGGAAACACTGTGTACATTTGATTTTGAGCTCAAAGACAGGGCCCTCCATTTTTTTGCATTGCATTCATATTTTTTTGACTTGAATTTACCCCTGTACAGAATATGTTGGTGCATTACAAATAAAGGAAATAATGATAATAGAACTACATGGGGATCTGCAGTTATACCAGTTTCTACAAGTGGCAAATCACAGTCCAAGATCATTTCAATGACAGATTTATTACCCATCACAATTTCTGCTCATTGGACTTTTTTTGTCTGGGTTTGTACAAAAAGAGTGAGATGTTTAGAGTTTGAATACAGTATTGTAACCAGAGCATACACAGAGGATGTTCCTCGTGAGCACAGGAACAAGGATACTGACCCAGGTCCTAAGATATGACTACGTGTAAGTCCTGGGGGCACATAGGGAATGTGTGACTAAGTCTTCTGGCTTTCACACATTCCTGCCGGACACCACACTTGTGTGATTCTATATTCCAAAGGACCCAGCAACTTGTTCCCAAATTCTTTTGTTCAGTATAACTATAGGGTTGTGTTTCTCTTGCCTGCCATCTTGTGGTACCTTTTCAACTTACACAATACACTATGATTGTTTTCTAATGTGTCACATTACATAGGCATCTATAGAACCTTTTTCTGCCTCTGGTTGCAATTTGTGAAGGGCATTTTGTTTGTCGCTCACTGGGCTATATTCACAAAAATTAGAGGTTTCTTACTAGTGATATTAGAAAAGGGTGGAGAAATCCCAGGAGCCTGGGCTCCTAAATATTTCCCAGAGATAGAATATGTCTCTATAGCACAATGTCTAAAGCAAGTTAAAAAACCTGCTTCCAGCTCAGAGTTCTAAGAAAAACAGTTATTACACTGCATTCTGGGAAGTTGAGCATAAATGTGCCCACAAATGCCTCAATCTTCATTCCGTAGCCATTATCAAACATGGCTTCCTTTAAGCTTATGCATGCTGTATTACAAAGCTTTAACGCAAAGCCAAGGTTGGAATAAACACAGGCTGAGTATCCTATCTATGTACAGCTGTTTCAAGCTTACTGGCTCTCATCAGCATGGAGCGGGATCTCAGCCTGTGTTGTGGATCTTATAAGTAGGTAGTTCACCACAACAATCATTTATAATATGGTGGGCAAAAGAGCGATAGAAGCCCTCCACCGTACAGTAGTACAGTAAATAAAAATTACATCTGTGTTCACACTTGAATGTCTAAAACAAGTTAAAAAACCTGCTTCCAGCTCAGAGTTCCGAGAAAAACAGTTATTACACTGCATTCTGGGAAGTTGAGCTGGCACACACAAATGTGCCCACAAATATCATTATATTACAGGAAGGCAAAACTTGTATCCAGGGGACCCTGCAAACAACAATACATGAGAGGGTGACCGTATACAGTGGACTGTACAGTGATATCATTGGCACAATTTATGAATATTACCTGGCATCTTGAGGTGGGGAAGAGTGGCAGAGTGTCCATACCGCCTTGGGCTGTTCAGTATTAACTAAAACAGAAGAGAGATACATGTCCGTAAACTACCAATAACCGTCATTAGATCACTCCATTCCAACATGAAGTTGACTTAAATGCAATTAACACTTCAAAATAATCAGGACACTACACTCATATCTGCACTAATTTTTCCCACATTTTTCCATCAAAGTGGATAATCTGAAGTGTTGAAAAGGTGTTTAGTCTGAATAGCTAAATGATGCAAGAGAAAACCTTGGGAAGTGATAATTGTTTCTTTATTTGCACAATGAACCAGGCCATTTGGATCTGTTCTATTTCATAGCAACTTCCCGTCAGAACAGTGAGGCTGAAAAATGTACTGCAGGCAAAGAACTATTCCATCCTCCGACTTGGCGCAACTCGAACAGCGCCGGGTCGACAGTGAGGCCATCGCTATGTACGGCATGGGCACTCGGCCCCCATGGCCTTGGGCGCACCGCTCATAGCTGAAGGCCTCTACTGTCGGCACGCCTTATGAGCCAAATCGGAGGATGGAATAGTTATTTGGCTGCAGGACCTTTTATCATTCACATCCGCACACCCCAGTCTTGAAATAAAAAACAAATTCCAAATAGAAAAGGACCGGCCATTTTATTCCAACCTGAAACAAATGTTATTCTTTAAATTGAAACTTACCAACCTGTTTCCAGCTCTTGTGTGCAGAGGACAGATTTACCCAATTAAAGGGATATGAAAGTTTCATGGATGAATACATTTCTGCATGTTATAGACAAAAAGCAGCCTATTTGTATGCAGCATATCTCATAAAATATTTTATTTTTATTATCTAAAAATCCCTCTAATGATTATGTTGACACCTCCAGGGGGTGTCCACAAAGGCATCTGATCCCCCCAATCAGTATGCAGCATCAGGGGAGCAATAATAACCCACTATTTACCTGGGATACACTACATATCCCAGGCTGCTTTGCAGCACAAACAGGAACCCCAGAGTTAATTCAAAAGTGACAGCTAACCTGATTGGCCAAAATAAATAATTTTAAGTTGGATGCTAATTTAGCATGGGTGGGGGGTGTTCACCCTGATTTTCAACTATCAGAAATTACAAGACATTTTGTTGACTTCAATGTAAGAGTTTATTTGGGGATTTTTTCATGCAAACGTGTTTGCATACACTACTAATTCTCCTCTATCAGATGCATTCATAATCCAGCAAACGTGCATACCTTTTTTAACATATTAGGCAGTAAGAGACGGATTTTAAATACAGATACAGTCTGCAGGCTGTCTCTTACCCCAGGGGTATATGCAGGGCTCTGTAGCTGTTGACTGCTGTAGTCACTGTAGATGGAGGTATCCAGTTCTACATCTGATAATTCATTAGCAGAACGCACAGAAGTGACACTGTTCGTCAAGGCCGCCATTGAGAAAAACATATCTGTAAGGAGGTGTGAACATGTTATTACACTTTATCAACAAAATGTTAACTGCATGTTCTGCCACTATCTACAAAGGGTACAAAACACATAAGCCTTATAACAATGCAAACACTCTGATACAAAGGCCTGCAACAGCCTAAAACTGGTAATGATTAAAACAAAAAATGTTGTTATAATAAATACTGTGGACCCTCGGTACTCAATTACCTCCAAACTTGTCTATTCCGGTATTCAACACGTCGGGATAAGCAAAAAAAAAAAAAAAAGCTTAAAAAAATCTTCTTTTAAAATATAGCAAGGTAGATAAGAGCATCTTACTCCATCCATTGTACTCAATTTCATGGGGAGGTCATTACTTATTACTTAACTTATTAGTAGGCTGCATTATAAAAGCGAGATTTCAATAAATGTATTTGCTTAAATATATACTCAACGTACTTACGTTTTATAAGTATTTACTTATTCCATGCTATCTTTGCTGGCTTATATTTTAAAGGTATGTTTTTAATAAACCTATTTGCCTTATACAAAAGTATTTGTGCAGGTTACCCTCTGCCTATACATATTTATGATGCTGAATAAATATAGTCTCATTGGCCATTGGAATTCTCAGTCAGCCCTAGCAGCAAACTAGCACTGTGGCTAATATATAGAACTAGCGACTTGCCCGTCAAAAATGACGGCAATAAAAACTGAAGCCTGGCAATGCTGTTTGCCACACAATGTAAGCCTCTCCCCCTCTACTTTACTGGCCTTGTGATGAGCCCCTTTGGAGCTCATTGCGAGTCTCTCCCTCTGTCTACTTCCTCCCTTGTGTCTTATTTCCCCCCTCCTCTCCCTCCCTTGTGTCTCCTTCCACCTCGTCTACCTCCTTTGTATCTCCTGCCCCCCTGTGTTTTTACCTCCCTCTCCCTCCCGTGTCTCTAAACCCCTCCCCTGTGTCTCTTTCCCCCTTCTCCCTCCTATGCATCTCTCCCCCCCCCCTGTGTCTCCCCCAACCCTCCCCTGTGTCTCCCCCAACCCTCCCCTGTGTCTGTTCCCCCCTGGCCTGTGTCTCTTTCCCCCTCAGCCCTGTGTCTGTTACGGCCTTCCTCGTGTCTCCATTTCCCTCCCTTGTGTATCTTCCCCCCTGCACTCTCTTCCCTGTGTCTCTTCCCCCTCCTCTCACTCCCCTGTGTCTCTTCCCCCTCCTCTTTCTGTGCCTCTTCCCCCTCACCCTCTGTGTCTCTCCCCACTCTGTGTCTTCCACCCTCTCCCTCTGTGCCTCTTCCCCCGCCTCTCTCTGTGTGTCTCGACACTGTGTCTCTTCACCCCTTCCTCTGTCCCCCCCCCCCTCTGTGCCTCTTTCCCCCTCTCTCTGTACCTCTTCCCCCCCTTCCCTCTGTGTCTCTTCCTCCCTCACCCTCTGTATCTCTCCCCTCTGTGTCTCTTCCCCCCTCTCCCTCTGTGCCTCTTCCCCCCTCTCCCTCTGTGCCTGTTCCCCCCTGGCCTGTGTCTCTTTCCCCCTTCCCCCTGTGTCTGTTCCCCTCTCCCCCCCCCCCCATTTCCCTCCCATGTGTATCTTCCCCATGTTCTCCCTCCCGTGTGTCTTTTCCCCCTCCTCTACCTCCCCTGTGTCTCTTTCCCACCTATCCCTCTGTGTCTCTCCCCCCTCCCTCCTGTGTCTCTTCCCCACTCTCCCTGTGCCTCTTCCCCACTCTCCCTCTGTGCCGTGCCTCTCCCCCCCCTCTTCCCCACTCTCCCTCTTCCCCACTCTCCCTCTGTGACTCTCCCCCCCCTCTTCCCCACTCTCCCTCCCCCCCCTCTTCCCCACTCTCCCTCTGTGCCTCTACCCCCCCCCCCCCCCCTTCCCCACTCTTTTACCTGCTCTCGGGCCGCGCTGCGCGCAAGCGTGGTTCGCGCCGCGCTCTGCGCATGCGCGGCTCGCGCCGCGCTCTGCGCAATGCGCAGCACTTTATAATTGTCTAACTGCGATTCGTCTGAAGCGTGACGACGAATCGCAGTTAGACAATTATAATATGTGATAATTAAAGTAAGTGTCATTTACAAGAAATTGCAACATGATCTAATTACATAGTTCTGGACAATCTGACACAGGAGTTTTCAAAGAGTCCATCATATACTTAAAGGACCGCTGTAGTTTAAGGAAAACTTCACATATTTATAAGTAACAAACTAAAAAAATAGAAGCTAAGAGTTTAGCATAAAAGCTTCCTTTTGAGAAAATGTCACTTTTTTAACCCTGTTGGTGTATATACAGTTTCATTTTATCTGGTATCAGCGCTTTCTCCTATTTTGGAACCTTTGGGGTGTGTTTATTTTTCAGTGGAGGCAGGTGTGGGGATGGAGAGGTATAGGGGTTGTGATATCAATGGAGCTTTTAGTATTTGACATTTATCTCTTCCCCTGCACATGTCCCTCTCACATAGCCTTCATCAAAGTGTTATGGATACCTCCACGGGTGAGCAGAGGCATCTGGATTTATTTTTTCTGATCTGAAAACTAACTTTATAACTAATGACATTCTTTGTCAGTCCCAGGGTTTTATATATATATATATTTATTTGTGGTCGTTTCCCTCTCTCGCCCGCCCCGTCAGAGGTGGGGCTCTGCAGCTCGCCCCACCTCTTTCTAAGACAGGCTCCGCAGCCTTATAAGCACTTCC
Organism: Discoglossus pictus; assembly: GCA_027410445.1. Lineage (NCBI taxonomy): Eukaryota > Metazoa > Chordata > Amphibia > Anura > Alytidae > Discoglossus > Discoglossus pictus. Next base: position 36,012,742 of record CM050175.1, read on the forward strand.
TGTTGGGACCTCACAGTCAGTCCATTTCTGGGTTCATGCATGCAGGATGCTTTTCAGCTCGCGCACTGTTACAAGTTCTGATTTACTTTGCTACAAGTCTGTGAGACTATTCTTGCCTTTTTTTGGCCCTTTTCCTACCTACAAGGGTGTTACTATCACTGGCTTTCTCCTTACATTACAATGTTACAAGGTAAGCTTTCTGCTCATTGCAGCTTTCTGGCCCTTTTCCGGTCTACAAGGGCATTACTACCACTGGCTTCTCATCACATCACCATTTTCCCAGGCTTAGCTTTCTACTTATTGCTGCCTTTTCCCCTTTCCTGTCTGCAAGGGCATTGCCGTCTCTGCTTACCTTAACCTTGCAATGTTAATATGTCAGATTTCCTGCTATGCTGTTTCTGTCTCATTTCCCTTGTCCATAAGAGCTATACAAGAAGACCTATGACTCTTCATGGTAAGTATTCCTGCACTACATTAGGCTTTCTTATTGGTAAATATTCGTGCTCTACATTACGCTCTCTTATATACCGGCAAATCCACTAATTGGCCACTCGTCACCGTAGGAGAAAGACCCTCCCACAACTGCCACTTAACTTTGTTACCTGGATATATATATACTAGCTACTTGCCCATCAAAAATGCCGGGAATAAAATGTTAAACCTGGCAATGCCGTTTGCCACCCAATGTGAACACCTTTGGCGCTCATCACGAGCCCCGCAATGAGCGCCTTTGGTGCTCATTGCGAGTCTCTCCCCCTGTCTCCCTCCCCTGTGCCTCTGTCCCAACCCTCTCTCCCCTGTGCCTCTGTCCCAACCCTCTCTCCCCTGTGCCTCTGTCCCAACCCTCTCTCCCCTGTGCCTCTGTCCCAACCCTCTCTCCCCTGTGCCTCTGTCCCCATCCTTATCCTACTGCCTCCTTCCCATCCTTATCCTACTGCCTCCTTCCTATCCTCATCCTACTGCCTCCTTCCCATCCTCATCCTACTGCCTCCTTCCCATCCTCATCCTACTGCCTCCTTCCCATCCTCATCCTACTGCCTCCTTCCCATCCTCATCCTACTGCCTCCTTCCCATCCTCATCCTACTGCCTCCTTCCCATCCTCATCCTACTGCCTCCTTCCCATCCTCATCCTACTGCCTCCTTCCCATCCTCATCCTACTGCCTCCTTCCCATCCTCATCCTACTGCCTCCTTCCCATCCTCATCCTACTGCCTCCTTCCCATCCTCATCCTACTGCCTCCTTCCCCTCCTCCCTCCTGAGCTGCAATGAGCGCCATAGGCACGCATCGCAAGGCCCGCTGTTTCTCCTTCACCCTTATCTTCCTCCCCCCCCGTATCATCATCATCATCCTCCCTTTCCCTCTCTCCAATTACCTTGGACTGCTATGTCTGTATTCCAAGGGGGGAGGGTTATGCTAATGGTGCTTATGCTTACTCAGTAATATTGTCAATATAAGTTTAGAGATATTATCTGAATACACAGTTCCACCGATTCCAGTAAGGTTTCTAATCCTGTTAGGAAAATGTTGGCTACCGTTAAAGCAACACTGAATATAACCCTTTTAATTTTTTACTAGACTTTATTTTAAACTTCATATATTTGGCACATTATCAACTCAAGTTCTTAAAAAGAAAAAAAAAACACAATAAATATAACTTTTCCGTGGTCATTTAAGGATGCTTTGAATATTAAATCTCTTGTTTTTCCTTTTTGATGTTTTTAAATTATGCATTCAGTATGTAGCTGTGAAAAGGATGTCAGGAGCTGCGGTCCCCGACTGCACCGTGTGCTCAGACCGCAGGTCTCTGGGTCTCAGTGACAGAGCCAGCTCTCTTAGTTACGCCATGTTCGAATGCAGCCTGAGCACACCGTGCTGTCAGTGTCCTGTGCCCCATGTTCCCTGCAGAACTCGCAAACCTTCCACCATGTATGTTTTACACCTTCCACAAAAAAGACAGTGACCTGTTTAATAAAGTTATTAGGAAGGCTGGCTCAGAGATCACCAGCTCAGTTATTCAGCAAAAAGAATGCTAACAATTAAAAACAGGGAGGGCTCCATCACTGCTACAACAAAGTGGTTTCTTCTTAAATAGGATTTAAAACTGGCAATACATTTTTCTCCAGGAAATAATTTGATAATGATCAATTATTTTTAACAACACAAAAATAATGACACTGTCTTACTAATTGCTGCTATTTGGAAGCCACATATAAGGTTAATAATGCTGTGCAAACAGTGCTGATTGTGTCAGGAATTGTTTACTGTAGAAAATAAAATAGCTTGTACAATATATAGCCATGATTTCATGCTCTTTGAGAATAACTGTAAAAGTCACATTCTTTTTGGGACGAGAATCCCTTTAAAAAGGTTTGTTCCCACCATGAACCAGTGTTGGGTAACTGATTATAAAGAACATCAAAATAACCAACACATTTTATTTGTCATTTGTTTATAAACTGAATATTTTTTTACATCAGCATGGTTTCTGATGTTTTATTATGCAAATGAACAGCCACTGAATATTAAATTAGCCGTTTTGGTATGTTAGTTAGGATTACAGTCTGTGTGTGTGTCTATTTAATGGCAAAAATGTCCCCTAAGGTGATCATGCAATTAGATCCCCTTTTCATCAATCACCCTGAGACAAGTTAGCATACGGAGCTGCATACAGCATGAAGGAGCTGCACAAACAATGCTGAACATGTCAGGAATAATATACTATAGAAAAAAGGCTAGGGTAATGTACAGCCAGTTTTAAAGACTCTGTAACATGAAACAAACATACTAGGGTGACCGCTCCTAACAACTGTTCTCCACACAGCAGTTTCTGTTTATGTTTTGGACACCCATTTGGATAAAGCACCTTGTCTTGATCCTCTAGCCACCTCTCTAGTATTTACTTTGAATTCAAGCCAACATTAGTTGAATTTGTGCAAATGGATTTGCGTTGGTTTCTTCCCTGGACTCTCTACATTCTGCCTTCTGTCTCTTACGCTCTACTGAGATATCCCTGACAAATGTGTGCGATTACTTACTCTGCGCCAAATCTAAAGGTTACAGTTTCCTGCTGATTCTCCAGGTTCTCTATCACATTTTCCATGACATGAGCTGCTCTATTAGCATATGAGACTGAGATGATGAGCCACTAGAAATGAACAGTCTCCTCTGGAAAACAAAAATCACATTACCACCTCTATTCTCTGTAGGTGTCCCACAAGTCTCAATGACTGACCCTCTGCTCATGTTCTTTTAGTAAACAAAATAGGCAAATGCCATAATCTTCCTTGAGCTACCTCACTGATGGTCATCTCAAAATACTCCCCTAAGCCCTCTTCATTCCGCTAATTACTTTTTTCTTTCCTCCTCTAACTCCAGCCTTCAGGACTTTTCTTGTGCTGCCCCTATTCTAGGAACTCCTTACCTCACTCAACCAGATTATCGTCCTGCTTCAAAATGATCACTAAAAATGCATCGGTTTAAAGAAGCTTATCCCATAGCTTATCCCATTCAGCCTTAGTATGCACAATGCATCCATCCCCCCCGTATCACACCCGAACCCTTTAGATTGTGAGTTACCAATCTTGTGTCTGTGCTTTACGGAAAGCTCTGTGTACAACTGATTTTAAGCTCAATGACAGGGCTTTCCATTATTTTGCAATGTGTTAAAATTGTTTTTGACTTGTACTTAATCCCTGTATAGCGCTACAGAATATGTTGGCGCATTACAAATAGTAACTAATAAACCCAGCTGCCACATATCTAAGTGATACACATTCATTTTAAAACAGAATTAATAAATCTTGTCTGAATTTCCATTTATTTTTACTTCCTTTGACTACTGTAAGTTTCTTATATTTCTCGGATTTCCATTCCTCTAAAATGACTATTCCCCTTACTCCTTTATCTCCCAAATACTTAGCAAACTAACCATATCTAGAAGTCACTGCTGTCGTATTGAACACTCTTCATTACTTCAACTTCAAAAAGTTCTCTCAAAATGAAAATAAATGTATACAGAATTCTCTTTAAAAAGACATAGCAGAGGTTCCAAATACTACTTGTAGTTTTAAATTCTACTGAAACAAGTACCTTTTTTAATGCATTTTCTTAAAGCAAGCTCACATTAAAGTTTACAGTATTTGTATAGTCAGCCTTTCTGATCCATCCTCTAAGGATACTATGAGTAAGTCTTGTGCAAAACTAAAGACTAAGAAAGCTCAGACCTCACAAAGTATTTACTCCCTTGGGTCGAAGTATGACCAGTCATTTGTTCTGCACATGGCTTACACTGAAGACAACCGATTCAGAGCCCAAGGAAGTGAATATCAATGATGTGCCATTGTCAAGAGATATGGTGTCCTTAATAGGAGAATCAAAAAGGCAGACAGGTAAAAACTGCAAACTACAATGTAAGTTCAATTTATGAAAATACAGTTTAAAAAAAAACAAAAAAAACTCAGCTGCAAAAAAGTTATCTATAGTTTGAGTTTATAAAATATTTGTCACATCACTTTCACAACTCCCCCATAGTGGCATTGTCACATTTACACATCGGCCAAGCTATATATCTGACCCAAGCTGCATCCTTTCAGTTGCATGCTTTCTTTATTAAGATCTCACAATATTGCTGCATCTTTTTGCATTTCTTTACTAGATTTTGTTCTTACTTAAAGAACCGTGGAAGCTAACAGAGGTTTCTAAATACATAATGATATTATTTATTATTCATTGATACATGATATGTATGGAAGCCTTTATATTGTGGCTAGCTAGGCTTTGATATAATGGTGTAAGCAGTTCATTTTGTTTTAAATGCATTCTCTCAGATCATCAGGCTTTTAAGAGAACAGAGTATGGGAAAATAAGAGGGGCTAAAATGAAGAAAACTCTACATGGTGCATACACGGTTAATTGTTCAGTCTGTAATTGCCTAAACAATTTGCTTTACTTTTTTAGACTTTAGGTAAAAACTTCCCAGATCTTGTCACAATTCAAAACCTAGATCTGATGGCAGAGAAGAACCAAAGGGCTAATCTATTCTGCCTATTTTATTTAATTAAAAAGGTTGGTTTAATAAGCTCTAAAGGTAGCCTTATTGGTCAATATAACATTCAAGTTCCTTTCCTATTCTGTTTCCATCACAATAATTATTCATATTTTCTACTTTTTAGTTTTTTCGTGCCCTAAATGCATAACTGTGCATTTTTCTACTCTGAAATGTACATCCCACAGACCTGATCATTGCTCTAGTTTTATTAAATCATTACATGTTTTATTTACACCTCTTTGAATGTTCATCCTGTGCAAAAAAAAAATTTGATCTACAAAGATGCAAACCTTTTTCTTGAAGCCCACTAATATCAGTAATTAATATTAAGCAAAATCCCAGCATTGATCCCTGAAACACTCCCCTGGTCACCATTCTTCCTAGGATTACTAATCAATCCTGTTTCCTGTGATAGATCAATATATTAAGTGAGCATTCCCTGGCTGTGCAAAAATAAATGATTCAATTGGCCCAAATATATAATCTGTGATTTTTTGGTTTGGGTCCTTGGGTACATAACAATTATCTACACAACAGTTATGGACTTCAATCCCACTAATTTAATAAATTCCTCAGAAAGACTGCATGTGTATTCCTGCCTATTTCACTATTTTCAGATCTGATAACATCTAGACAAATAGCCACAAGGTTTTTACTGTAACCTGTCTTTATTGCTATTGATATAAGGCAGAGTAATTTGACTGGGAAACAGCTGACCTGAATTTGGCCCCCAAATATCTGAGGTTGGGTAGGTATCAACTTTTTTTTAATATATCCATCCATGCGACATCCATTAAATATTCAAAAAACTCTTTCAAGTAACACCATGGATTTTGGCCTTTATCGGGTGGCTGTACATATATGTACAGATGAGTACTAAAACAAACCATGGTCATGTAAAAGTATACATTTTGAGACTTTTAACTATTCAGAGATTTTGCTTCTCCCCATTCCTACTCTTTTACGAGGAAAAAGGTACCCACTAGTTTCAGAAAGCTTGGGGACACTCTACTCTTAAAGATTATCCCCAGAAACTAAAGTCTATAAATCAACTGCTTCTCAAGGCCTGGAATTAATTGCCACAAACAACCCCACCACTATGACTATTGTCATTTACAGCCAATATTTGGCAAAGCTCCTACAGAGTATCTAAAATACACTGAAGCAGACCTGCACCACTGTTACAAAACCGCTATCTTAACATTACACAGATTATCATTACATTGAACCATCTAGCCACCAAGCTACAGCCCTCAAATACCATTGATAAAAGGGGTCAACGATCACAAGGTGCATGGTAAGAGGTGTGATGAATCCTCATAATTTGGATCTTTAGTCTCTTGGAGCATAAGGAGTGAAGCAGTGGGCCCTATGAAGCTTAATGCAGCCGTGGCATCTAATTCACAACAAACAAACCAGAGGGTCCCACTAGTCAAATATCACTCCAATCTGCAAGATACTTTTAAAAGCCTCGTACTTGCACCAAGCCCACAATGACAGCCAAACAAGCCATACATCTATTTACAAAATAGAAAAAAGACTAAGTGCCAAAAAGAGTGTTTGTATATTTGTACTTTATGTTTCTGGCTAGTGGGTAGATGTTACAGATAGGACACTAAAAGGTCCATCTAGTCTGCCCACTCTATTTACCTTACAGGTTTGGCTTAATTAAATATCAGGATAGACTTCTGCCTATACTAGGAAAGCTTGCATTTCTCAACTATGTTTAGGACATTGAATTATTAATTTGCTCTTCAACATACTGTAACCAACTCCCTCCATTGTTACTTATGTTCCATGTTTCCCTTTGGTTTTGAGTCTGAAGAGAGCTTCTCAAGAATGTATCTGAATAATAAAAATAAGGGTGTGTAGCCTAATTGATACGTAAATTCATACATGCTATATTTTTATATTAGCATAGGCGCAAAGCCACAAAGCTGGTGTTTGTGCAAAATTATTTTTTTTCCATTAAATGATATGTTGACATAAAGCAGGCGAATAAAAAATGTGCATTAGAGATATGATCATAGTCCATGCTCACCACCATTCTCTAGAGTCTGGAAGGATACAAGCTCAGGATCAGGTATGTAGATGGACCCAGGCCCTGACTGCAGCTGTTGGTTCAGATCTTGCTCAATCAGCTTCAAATCCTCCAGGTCCAGTGGCCGACTTTTCAACAGCTTTTCTCTAATACTGCTGGATTCTGGAAATGGACAATATGAAATTCACATCACTGTCATTAAGTACATTTTCCTGTACTCTACATAAAGCAGCAGTCAGTGAAATCCATTTATAGAAAATGGAAGCACACCTTATTATTATTTTTAACATATACATGAGCTGCCTCCTTGGGAGAGGCTCCAGTATACTAAAAAGCCAGGTTCCAGGTAGAAATCTACACTAAGCAGCCATGAACTACTTGCTGGTGGGGTCAATATAATGCCCTGTAGCAGGGGTTAATTAGTGTTGATACCTTTGTTAGATGCACTTTCCCAGTATAAGATGAATAATTTGATGAAAGTAGGAAGTTTCTATATAACAATAATGTTTATAGTGATACATGACTTGGTAATGCAGCTCACCATACTGATATATGACATATAGCAACTGTGCCTTCCACTAAAGTTTAAGCTGGTACCTGCTCATATAAAGGCTTTTCTATTTATCAATCACTTTTAAACATTTACTTATGGACTTTTGTACTTTTTTTCTCTGTGCTGACAACAGGCTTCAATGAAGATCCATAGTCTAGTATTCATAAAAAAGTGTCATATAAAGAAGGAATTCACTGTTGAATCTGTAACAAAAAGTACATTTGTGTATACAGTTGGGTGTCTTAAAATATGCTAAAAGTATTATCTACTGCGTAGAAACTCAAGAAACACATTTTTTCTACAGCACTTTGGAAACTGGTCAGTGACATTTAAAATATACAACAATTCATCTTTATTCTTTAATCCAATGCCACTTAATACATGGCTTCTTATTTAATCTGAAATAGGGTATTTGTAAATGTGTGCGCTTTCTTTTTTCAAATGAGAAAAATACTAATTTAAATATTTTAATACTCAGAGGGCTTGCCCTTGTAAGCTAATTAGTAGTATACAGTGCCTTGCAAAAGTATTCACCCCCCTTGGCATGTTTCATGTTTTGTTGCCTCACAACCTGGAATTAACATGGATTGTTTGAGGATTTGCATCATTTATTTTACAGAACATGCCCACAACTTTGAAGATGTTTTTTTTTTTTTATTGTGAAGCAAACAACAAATAGGACACAATAACAGAAACAAGTCAATGTGCATAACTATTCACACCCTAAAGTCAATACTTTGTAGAGCCATCTTTTGCGGCAATCACAGCTCCAAGTCACTTTGGATAAGTCTCTATGAGTTTGCCCCATCTTACCCCTGGGATTTTTGCCCATTCCTCCTTGCAAAACTGCTCCAGATCCTTCAAGTTGGATGGTTTGGTTTAAAAATGTATATATTGCTGCAAATAAATTACCTATTTAAATGTTTGCCTTTAGCCGTTCCTTAAACTACATTTAATAAATACCAAACTTTGATTGACTCATTTATATATAATGGGAAACCCCCCAGAATTAAACTATAGACTGTTAGGAAGAGTTTTATAAAAGGAGGTATTGCTTCCCCTTGTATTGAAGAATATTACATAGACGTAATGCTACCTCATTTTACAACCTGGTCCGCAAAAACAAAACAAAATAGTTGGATAATATCGGAACAATGTTTGGCTCGTCATCTATCATTGCGGGATTGGCTTTGGTACAATAAACTCTCCTATAATATAAATAAAAGCATGTCTATAATAATCAAAACAGGTTTTGAATTTTGATTTAAATGGAACAAAAAATTAAATCCAAAATTGGAGTACCTGGAATATACAGACATTGGGAGACTTGTTTGATAAAGATACATTTAAGTCTTTTTCTAAACTATGTGAAGACTTTATTTTTCCATCATCTAAATGGTTGAAATATGAAAGAGTTAAAAACTCTATTATAAAATCAAAATATTTAAAATTACCTCTAACAGAGATATCACCAAATTTTAAAAATTAGCACTATGTAACAATGGCAAACATATCATTTCCAAATTCAAAAATATAAAAAAAAAAAAAAACAGGCTACGATTGAGAAAACACCAGACATGTCTGGAGAGTTCCTTGGTCTTTATGGCAGTGTTTGTTAGTGGTGCCTCTTGCTTAGGTGTTGCCGCCTCTGGGGCCTTTCAAAAAAGGTGTGTGTATATGTAATGACAGATCATGTGACACTTAGATTGTACACAGGTGGACATCATTTCATTCATTATGTGACTTCTGAAGGCAATTGGTTGCACCAGAGCTTTTTATGGGCTTCATAACAAAGGGGGTGAATACATACGCACATGCCAAATTTCTGTTTTCTATTTCTAAAAAATAGTTTTATGCATATATTTTTCTCATTTCACTTCACCAACTTAGACTATTGTGTTCTGATCCATCACATACAATTCAGATTAACAAAACATTGAACTTAAGGCTGTAATATAGGAGTCATACTTGTCTGCCAGTAAGGCCTAAATAATAGTGTGATGCTCTGTGTATTTTCAAGAAAATTTTAACTTAATATTTTTTTATTAAAAAAGCAATTTTTTATATTTAAAACATGCTCTATGCGGAAAATAACTGACACATGGCACATGTTAAATTAACATTGGTACATGTTAAAAATGCCAATGTAACAATGTTTCCACAACTCTTGCTCACATTGGCTTATGTGGGATTACTTTTTAATACAATGAAGGGAGAGGACATCTGAAAATAACTTGGTTTTATCTGAAAACTTTAACTTAAAACTTGAACCAGCATCACTTGCCCATGGGCAAAATCCCCCCTGAACGGATGAAACCTCTCTATATAAAGAAACACATGGATGGCCCATCAACCCTGCCTGAAAGCTCAAGGGAATCTTTTAATTGTTTCTACACAAATGGATTGTAAATTGAAGCAAAATATTTTTTAGGTGTCATTTTCACTTTAAACATGCCACTGCCATCCAGTACCTTTGCATGAACATGTAACAAGACTCTTCAAACAAAAAGACATTAACGTCATTATGGCACTTTGCTCCTGCACTGGATTGCCATTTGAATCTATTAATGGATCTCTGTAATTAATGCAATTCAGCTCTCACATTCATATGGACATGAAGAAAATAACCACTTTCATGTTTTTATGCAAGGTTCACCTGAAATACTTAAGGCATCCATGAGTTGCTGCAGGTTTCTTATCTGACCTGGCGTCAGGAAAAAGTGTAAAGATCCAAGCTTTCCGTCAATCTCCAGCTGAGAAGGAAAAAGGGATTTACAAGTTATTTAGTGTTATTGTACAGTGCAGTGTGTTCATTATCAATGGTAACGCTGTGTTATCATACAAAGCAGCAGATGTAATGTTGCTGTATGGATACTCATCACACATTGTAGTATGTTTCTAATCAGTGAATATATAATTGGCAATATTATACAGTGCATTGTGTTCCCTATATGGGTATTCAGTATCATTATGAAGTGCAGTATCTTCACAATAATTATTTAACATGGAATATAATCCTCCATATTATACACCCAGACACCCTCTGTAAACTCTCTCAGCAAATTCTGTATCAGTGTGCATATTACAGATAAAATCACACGTGAATAATGGTAACATTATCTGGATTATAAAATTTGATGATACATTAAGGACACATAATCTCTGAAATTTATTTTTTTATCATTGATTTTTTATATCTTATCAAACTGTACATACTGTTACAGTGTGGAAGCTTTTTGATCATTAATCACTACCTATTCTATATATTTCTAGTATTGGTGCTGCATTGTCAATTTTTCATACTATAGGCAATTATTCTGATTATGCTGACATTAACCAGGACTAGCGGATATTTTTATCTTTATCTAGGTCCAGCTACAAGGTAATGTTCACCTATTATTAATTCATTATAGTTCCAATACATCACAAGTTAAATACAAATGACCTAGTCTCCTGTCAGTCTCATCCAAGCCCTCCGCTCCTGACATTCTGCTGATCTGCTGCATTATCCCTATTCTGCTCATGCAGTAAGCAATAATCTGTAACTATGGATCTACTGTACTCCTGAATCTATATTAACTAATTATTGCAAAAAATGCATATTAAATAAACCTTACATCGTCTCCTGCTCCATATTGGGTTTTTACAGTGGATTTCAATCATTTTTAAGCTTAAAATAATCATTATGCAATTTCCTACCTCACTTTTTCAGACACTTCTCTAAATATTCAAAAAATGCATTATAAAAACCCATCTGTTCAATAAAGCTTTCCACTTACCTCCTTAGCATCCCCAACAATTTGAAACAAGGCTATATAAGCCAATTCTCTCACACCTCTCTCTCCATCACACTATGAACACATTTGACAAACAGTTCCCTCACTACATATTTCTACCATCCCAATTACTTCTTAGATTGTAATCTCTCATTGGAGCAGGCCTTCATCTCTTTCTGTAACAAATCCAAATGTACAGCTTTTCTGTATTTCTTATTTAGATGATCTTCAAATGCATGTCACATTTTATGCATGTGTTTATTGCACTATGGAATCTGCTGGCGCTCTACAAATAAAATGTATTAATCATATCCAAAGGAAAAGGATGAATAATAAGAGAGATATAAGAATCTATCCAGCTTCTGAGTTTATCTACACCATGTACACCTATACCATGTTTGTCTTGTCATGGGTAGCTCTGTGAAACATGTTTGCACTTAATAATTAAAACATTAATAAAATATCAGGATTTTGTAATTACCTTTGGTCCTGGAAACATGTCATTCTGCTTCAGTTTGATGGTCATCTCTGTACATCCGGAACAGCTGCCGATCTGGAGGGTAGGGGAAGGGCCAGGAGTGGGCTCCGCAGGCCGGCTGGGAGCCTCTGAGGACAGGGTAGGGTCAGGGTCTGTTTGTCCCGAAGAGAAGAGGGGTTCCTGGTGAGAAAGAAGATAGAGAAGTATGAACCAAAAACATTCATATGTTATGAATATGTGTCTCCTCCTGCAGCAAATGAAAAAAGCTACCGAATTTATAATTTGATAGTAAAAAATGTAAACCTCTATATAAAAAAGGTCTGGGTAATCCATCTCCAAACCTTTGGCCTACCTCCCCAATTTATACATTTTTCTCAATTACTCTCCCTCTTGTCAGTTTATCTGTACTTATCTCACAACATCTATTCTGCCTTGACCCACTCTCCCCAGATTTTTCTGTGCCTAATCTTTTGCAGAGTTTCCTCCTTGTCCCTCTTCAGTTACCTCAGGGGCAGGAGAAGGGGTACGATTCCTGGTCTTGAACTCTTCATAGTGGAGCGAGATCCCACTTAGCTGTAGTATCTTCTGAATGAAGGCAGGAGGCTGGTGAATGTCCACAGGAAAGGTTTGAGCAGAATCCCTCACAGCCTCATCACAGTAATCTAGTCTGGAAAATAATGGTCACATTATAAGAAGTGCATACGAAAGGAATTCTTTGAGGTCTATATGATGCTTTAAGTAAATGTGGAAGAAAGAAGAGAATCATTATGCGATATAGAAAGGAAAAGGGCAGAGCTCATGATGCGGACATAAGAAACAGAGAAAGTATAGACAGTACACAGCTGGATGACAAATATCTGAGATGAAGAGATACAAGCAGACATAAGGAATATGATTTCATAGTGGAAAGGGGAAGCACAAAGCTTTGGAAATTGGCAGAGAATATCGCATAGGGCCATAGAGAAGCCATCTGTATAGTAAAGACCCTAAGCCACTACTTCCTTACTCCATGTTTCACCACAGACAATCTCCAAGAATCATGGCGGGAGAAGATGTTGGGATTGAAAGACGTTATATGAATAACCCACCCACCCTGATCCCCTGCCTCAGCCACTACTCAAGCTCTGGAATGATTTTCCAAATATTGGGGGGATGGCAAGTCTATAGACTACACTTTAATATCCATTTCTACTGTGGTGGGATAGAGTATAATCTCCAGGCTCAATTCATGGTTGTTAGAACGAACCTCGCATATAAAAGGTAAAATAGCTCCCTTAGAGCTAGCACTGAATACAAATCCAAAGCTATGTCCTAAAGGCTGCCTGGGCAGCGCATATGCAGTAAGCTTAAATAGATCAAATATTAAGTGTGGAGGCACTGTGTGCCTCATGTGCATGTCACTAACCAGAATCCATAGTGGTAGTGGGGGATTCTGGTTGAAACAGATCATTTGACCTGCTTGTGATATGTAGACATAGTTAGTAATTATCATTGACATAGCCTGTTCTTCCCCTTTTGGTGTTGGGTCTATGTAGAGAGGAAGAAAAATAGAGGACGGATAGAGACGTGGATGACCAGCCAAATAAATGAAAGGAGATAAAAGAGCATTACAGATTCTTAATTACTACTCATGTAAATGTAATGCAGAGGTTGATAAATGCACATAACATTTAGTCAGCCAGGATAGTGAGGAGCCATTAAAACTTTTTGTAAGAGCCAGGAAAGGAAATTATCATATAAATATATTTTATATAGGAGCCAGACAGGCAGGTTATTTCTAGGAACCCTGTAACATGGCACACACTCATTTTTAAACTGTACCAGAAAGGTAATAAATAATATATGTGTAAACTATATCACTTCAAACTTGATTAGTTTCCCTAAAATGTAACCTTTTGATGTGGATTTCAAGTGCAGTCCCAACAGTGGATTCATCTGGTGTGTTCTCAATCCGGATAATTGTGTCTATAAAGGTCACCTTAATCCTCCGCAAAACTAGAAATAAAAACAGACTGTAAGATAACACAGTTATATGAATCTGCCACTCAAACACGCTATGCCAAAGAGCATAGAAGGTGAGGGATAATTCACTGGATAATGTGACCTCAAATAATTTAAATACATTTTATGCACAAAGAGGTAACTTGAATGTTCTTTGAAACTGTTAAACCCGGTCAAACAATTATGGCTAAGGAAGAATAAACTTAAGGAACATGAATTGGAGCTCATTATATCCTACTGCATCCAAAAAAACAAAACTAACCTTTATTAGTACACTAGTAACTTGCCCGTCAGAAATGACAGTATTATAGATTGTTATCTTGAATTGGCTGTGCTCTCTCGCTCTCTGTGCGCGCTCGCTCTCTCCCAGTGTGCGCGCTCGCTCTCTCCCTGTGTGCGCGCTCGCTCTCTCCCTCAGTGCCTGTGCGCTCTCTCCTCCCTCCCTGCGCGCTCTCTCCTCCCTCCCTGCATGTGCGCTCTCTCCTCCATCCCTGCATGTGCGCTCTCTCCTCCATCCCTGCATGTGCGCTCTCTCTCTCCCTCCCTGCATGTGCGCTCTCTCTCTCCCTCCCTGCATGTGCGCTCTCTCTCTCCCTCCCTGCATGTGCGCTCTCTCTCTCCCTCCCTGCATGTGCGCTCTCCCTCCCTGCCTGTGCGCTCTCTCTCTCCCTCCCTGCCTGTGCGCTCTCTCTCTCCCTCCCTGCCTGTGCGCTCTCTCCCTCCCTCCCTGCCTGTGCGCTCTCTCCCTCCCTCCCTGCCTGTGCGCTCTCTCCCTCCCTCCCTGCCTGTGCGCTCTCTCCCTCCCTCCCTGCCTGTGCGCTCTCTCCCTCCCTCCCTGCCTGTGCGCTCTCTCCATCTCTCCCTGCCTGTGCGCTCTCTCCTCCCTCCCTGCCTGTGCGCTCTCTCCTCCCTCCCTGCCTGTGCGCTCTCTCCTCCCTCCCTGCCTGTGCGCTCTCTCCTCCCTCCCTGCCTGTGCACTCGCTCTCTCCCTCCCTCCCTGTGTGCTCTCTCCCTCCCTCCCTGTGTGCTCTCTCCCTCCCTCCCTGTGCGCTCTCTCCCTCCCTCCCTGTGCGCTCTCTCCCTCCCTCCCTGTGCGCTCTCTCCCTCCCTGTGCGCTCTCTCCCTCCCTCCCCTCCCTCCCTGTGCGCGCTCTCCCTCCCTCCCTGTGCGCTCTCTCCCTCCCTCCCTGTGCGCTCTCTCCCTCCCCCCCTTCCTGTGCTCTCTCCCTGTGTGCTCTCTCTCTTTTGAGCACCCTGTTAATGATAATGGTTCCCAGATGACGAACACCAATTTAATTATAAGGACATAACCAAAACAAAATAAAGGGATCTAGCTCATTTCATCAGCGCACGCTGTGAGCGTGCACCGCGATCGCGCTCCCGACCACGCGCATTACAGCAGCAACTAGTGATCGGAATATACACTGCAGAGAACCGAGGGAGTGTGACTGCAGGGAGCTGAGGGACTGTGACATGCGAGTGGGGACAGGAGGGTGTGTATGAATGGAGGATTGTAGAGTACGTATGGCAGGAGAGCGAGTGTCTGTAACTGGTGCAGTGATTGTGGATATAGGAATTATATGGACAGTTATATGACAGCCGAGTGGAGTATGACAGGATGAGAGGAACTACGGACAGTGTCTGGAGAGTGTAGCTGTGTGTGACAGGTGGAAATGGGGGTCTGTATGAAAGTATGTTAGGTGATTGAAGGCTCTGTATGACAGTCATAGTTGGCATGGGGTGACTGCATGACAAGTGGAATGGGGATGTGGTGACAGAGACAGTGTGACCAAAGGACAGTGTGACAGTAGGGTGGGGTGTAGGAGACCATAATTATTGTGATCTCCTACACCCCCAGGGCCACCCAAGCCCCCCCATTATGATCTAAACTAATCCTGTCCAATCATGACTGATAAAGACTACAATTTTATGTATTATGTCCCTTCCACAGTGACACCAACGCTAGGGAGTTATAGGTTTGTCTATCACTGTAAGAGGGCTCATGTAGAGCACTGACAAGATTCACCACAGTATGACGCAAAACTGTTGGATAGAGGTCCCACCTGTCTCTATTGTCTGAGCAAACATCTCCAAGCCTTCAATGGGTTGAGGAGGCTCAGAAGGCTCCTCAGCTTGTTCCTTCAGGCACTCCTGGGCCAACTGCATACTGGTGGTCATACAGGAGGACCAGCTGTGGGACTCTGGGCCTGCTGCTGCTAAAGAGGAACATGTGAGAGAGGCAAAAGAGGTAGAGGGTCACACGGAAGTGAAGGAAAAATAAGAGAAAGAGGAGTGAGAAATAAAAAGGGAGAGAGATAAAGAAATAAAGAAAGAGGGGGAGATATAAAAACAATATAGACACATAAAATGAGGAAAGAACAGTTGAATGAGAGAGAGAAATTAAAAGTATATATAACAAACAATGTAACTGCAACTGGCTTTAATCACAATTCTAAGTGGAAAAGCTTAAAAATAATAAAGAACTATGTCCAAATTAACTGAAAGACCCACATTCTGAGGTAATGGCTATATCAACAGCAGCCAATAAAGATTAGCGGTTGGCGATACAAAAAGAGAATGCCTTGTTAAAATGATAATAGTGACAGACATATTGTGTCATGTTTTCCTTACTCCACTCAGTAATGAATACTGGAAAGGACGGTATGAAACAATGTACATTACTAAGTGGTTATTGGTACACATCGCTTCTATTTTAAAGGACAGCAGTAGTCACGTTTTTCCTATATTGTTTTGAACAACTAAACATGGTAAGGATCTAAATGTTTTACAAAGCAAAATAAACACAACCTTTATATATTGCAACATGTATATGCAATTATTCTTTAATAAGCAGCTCCATTTTGCTTTTTAAGCACTCACCAACATTTAGATTGTAAGTTTGTGAATTTTCAATCTTGTGTCAGCACTAATTACGTTTAATTTGAAACTCAAATGCAGGGCCCTCCATTCTTTATAATGTGTGAATATTGTTTTTGCCTTGTACTTAACTCATGTATAGCACTACAGGATATGTTGGTGCATTAAAATTTAAGAATAATAATAATGGCCGGTATTAACGGAGCACATTTCTACTAGTTTTCTTGGCAGTTATGGCAATGAGCAAGTACTCACCACTTCTGTACTTTGGACGGCATGTGACTTGGAGTTTAGACACCTCAAGGGTACAGTTTTCGGTGACGAGTGCAGACCAAGGGATAGTGACAGAGATGCTACCAATGAAGCCATCGATAATCTCTAGAGGAGCCCCCGCTGACTCCAGGAGATCATTCACAGACTGAGAAAAGTGGAAAGAAATATCAGGCCAGCAGTGGGAAAGAAGAAGTAAAGGGGGGATGTGAGCAGTGGGAAAGAAGAAGTAAAGGTGGGAAAGAAGAAGTAAAGGGGGGATGTGAGCAGCAGGAGCATATGATTGGGGAGAATAAAGGTAGCAGAGAAAGGACAGGGAAAAGGAAAGAAAATGTGAGGCAAGAGAAGAAAAAAAGGAAAAGAAAATTATTTTTTTACAAAACAAAAATCTAAATGTGAGATACTATTTTTGTACAGGCTTCTCTCAAAATATATACACTCTCCTATGAAATGAAACAATATAATAATATTAATTATTCTTATTATCAATAATATCCAACACCCAATCATATTTGTGAACCCATGTAGGAAAACTCCCTCTTCTGAACACATACAGTGGTACGTGCCTCAACCTATCACCTCTGCATTTTAGGAGGTGGCAAGTTATTGGGCAATACTGTCACTTCAAACCAGTTTTGTTGCTCATTTCGGGAACTTCAGCATGTGACCTATTTAAATTGACACAGATATCTGTTCAATTGCCATTTTATATCATGGTCATTGTTATATCCTACTAGCGACTTGCCCATCAAAAATGACGGCAATAAAATTGTAATGCTGGCAATGCCGTTTGCCCCCTAATGTGAGCACAATTGGCGCTCACGGCGAGCGTCTCCCCCTGTCTACTTCCTCTATTGTGTCACCTTTCACACCTCCTCCCTCCCCAGTGTCTCTTCCCCCCTCCCTCCCCTGTGTCCGTCCCCCCGCTCTCCCTCCCCTGTGTCCGTCCCCCCGCTCTCCCTCCCCTGTGTCCGTCCCCCCGCTCTCCCTCCCCTGTGTCCGTCCCCCCGCTCTCCCTCCCCTGTGTCCGTCCCCCCGCTCTCCCTCCCCTGTGTCTGTCCCCCCGCTCTCCCTCCCCTGTGTCTGTCCCCCCGCTCTCCCTCCCCTGTGTCTGTCCCCCCGCTCTCCCTCCCCTGTGTCTGTCCCCCCGCTCTCCCTCCCCTGTGTCTGTCCCCCCGCTGTGTCTGTCCCCCCGCTCTCCCTCCCCTGTGTCTGTCCCCCCGCTCTCCCTCCCCTGTGTCTGTCCCCCCGCTCTCCCTCCCCTGTGTCTGTCCCCCCGCTGTGTCTGTCCCCCCGCTCTCCCTCCCCTGTGTCTGTCCCCCCGCTCTCCCTCCCCTGTGTCTGTCCCCCCGCTCTCCCTCCCCTGTGTCTGTCCCCCCGCTCTCCCTCCCCTGTGTCTGTCCCCCCGCTCTCCCTCCCCTGTGTCTGTCCTCCCGTCTCCCTCTCCCCTGTGTCTGTCCCCCCGTCTCCCTCTCCCCTGTGTCTGTCCCCCCGCTCTCCCTCCCCTGTGTCTGTCCCCCCGCTCTCCCTCCCCTGTGTCTGTCCCCCCGCTCTCCCTCCCCTGTGTCTGTCCCCCGCTCTCCCTCCCCTGTGTCTGCTCCCCTCTACTCCCTCTGTATCAGTTTGCCCTGATCTCCCTCCCCTGTGTCTCTAACCCCCTCTCGCTGTGTCTTTTTCCCCCTCTCCCTCCCGTGTATGATCCCCCCCTCTCCCTCCCGTGTATGATCCCCCCCTCTCCCTCCCGTGTATGATCCCCCCCTCTCCCTCTCCTCCTCCTCCTTCTTTTCCTCACCTCCCTCATTCCCTCCATTGCGTTTTCTGTGTCGGGACCCGGCATATGCTAATGACGTGACGTCACATGCACGGCACGTCATTAGCATATGCTGGGTCCCGACAGCTGGAAGATGCCATGCACAGGAGCTGATGAAGGGAGGGAGGAGGATAAGGGGGAGGGAGGGTATGAGGAGGATGAGGGGACGGAGGGAGGAAGATAAGGGGACGGAGGGAGGAGGAGGATGAGGGGACGGAGGGAGGAAGAGGATGACGGGAGGGATGAGGGGAAGGGTAGGAGATAATGGGGGCGATGCAAGCCCTGGGGCTCCTGCTGCTGTCCATCGTGTCTTCCAGGTGTGTCGGGACCCAGCATATGCTAATGACGTGACGTCACGTCATTAGCATACGCCGGGTCCCGACACAGAAAACGCGATGGAGAGCAGCGCGATGAAGGTAACTATGGGAAGGGGGTAATCAGAGAGGGGGAAAGGGATGAGGATGGAGGAGGAGGTTGAGGGGAAAGGAGAGAGGAGACACTGGGGGTGATGCGAGGCTGGGGGACCTCCCGATGAGCGCCTCTGGCGCTCATCGCAAGTTCTCTCCTGGCAGGAACCAGGTAGTGCCGCGGGCATCGTGGTTATGGGCCGCAAACAGCTGACCTCGCAGTTGCGGCTCGTACTGCCTGTCCCGCGGGACATAGGGATGAGCGCCTATGGCGCTCATCTCCACCAGCGCAGCGAGCGCCTTTGGTGCTCACTGTCTGTCGTATGCGGGTCATCTCCACAAACGGAAGGAGCGCCTTTAGCGCTCCTTGCCAGCAACTATGACCCTCGCTTTGCAAGGGCCGCAGTTGCTGCAGGCTCGCTGTGCGAGCCTGCCATGTTAGCAACAACCCGTATTGCTCACAACTATACATGTGATATACGCTATGAACAGTGTGAGAAACCAGATGTCTAGGTCACTATGGCACCGCAATCATGCAAATCCCTTTGCTTTTTTTTTTTTTTATAACCATGTAAATATTTTATGTTATTGTCAAATAGAGAGCTCCTAATGATTTCCCAAGTATCCTTTAGAGACAGAATAGTGCTCATTCCAGACTGCAATACTGTAAAATTAAAATCACAAGGGACCACGTAGGATATACTTTTTCAGTAGCATTATTGCACAACTACTATGCAACCAGCTCAGTTTCAGCTGTCCCTATCAGGCAACTGTCCCTATCAGGCATGCTCAAACATGACCCAAGCTACCAGGCATGCTCAAACATGACCCAACTGTCCCTAACAGGCATGCTCAAACATGGCCCAAGAAATCAGGCATGCTCAAACGTGGCTCAACTGTCCCTATCAGGCATGCTCAAACGTGGCTCAACTGTCCCTATCAGGCATGCTCAAATGTGGCTCAACTGTCCCTATCAGGCAATCTACCATTTAAGAAGCACTAGTGTAATAAGTAGGGGACGGCAGAGGCACAGATGGATAGATAGGTCATTGAACCAATGAACATAAGCTTGCATGCTGCATGCCATAGGTTCACAGAGAGTTGGACACAACTGAACAACAAAAGTGTAAAATATGCTCTTTTAAAAAGTATAAAAATGTTGATCTTGATAGTGTCCCTTTAAAGGGCACTAACATGCTGTTCTTGATGTTTTGATGATGCAGTGATCATTAATATAATTGATATTTAAAGAATTATAATAGCAATATTCAATATTAAACTTGCTTCCAAAGATTATTGGATTAGCCTCAGATTGAGCTGATTGCCTCCACCCAGATAGGTTCATCAAAACCGAAAGGTGTTCTGGCTGAGAGACACATCTAGAAAGGGGTTTAATGTCATTCTGAATAGATAAGAGGTCAAACAATCCTTTATAAGTTGCCCCTAAAGCAATTGCCACAGTAATCTACCTTAACTCAGGAACTGTCCAGAGGAATTGAGAAAAATGTGTTGATTTTACCAGTGAGACAAAGACGCCTCCCTCCATTGACCGTATAGTGGGTGGTGACAAGAAGATAAGAGTGATCTTTTAAAAGTAAACATAATATTAAACACTGCTTTTTAAATGATTGAAAATGGATGTTATTGCTTATCAATGCCTGATTAAAACTCCTAGATCCTGTTTTAGGGCATTATAGTGGTTATTTAAACGTGACAAATTATTAAATGTCACTGTCCTTTGTACTCCACTCATTATGGGGTCACCCTGTAGTATCAGTCTGATGCTATAACATTTCTGACAGCACATTCTGTCCTGAGATGAGGGAATGGAGAATGACAGCTGGGGACAAACTGGATCCCATTCAAATCTCTCACAAGGAAATTAAACTAAATTCTTGGAACCAGTTGAGACTAAAGGAATCAATCCTAGGATTTGTTGTTGTTGTATAGACTCAAATGATTTCTTCCACTCACTGTGCAATCTGGGTGCTGTGCTCATACCAACAGTTATTTTCCTGCTCTTGGACGATTTAAATATTAACTTTACTTGGAATGTATTGTACACCGATGTGGCTGCCAATATCCACTCATTAGCATTAGAGGACCTCACAGAACATAATCTGATTGCACCCACTTCTGGAATTAATTATCTCTTGATATCCGCCAAGCACTTGCTCTCAACACAATCCATCCCATAAGTCCCCATTTCAAAGAAAAAAAACTTAAAGGGACACTGACAGAAAACAGGATAAGGATAACAGTATGCAGCTTTCATTTTATGTGTAACTTCACCACCTTAATGTCATATTTACACTAAGAACAAATGTAGATAATTGCCAGTCTGGCTTAAAGGTGTATGGAAGTTTCCCTGTTTTACCTTTCTCTAATCTAACACATGCTGCTTATATCAGAAACACACATTACATGGAGTCATTTTATGCACACACACACAGATATATTTTTTTTTAAAAACAAAAAATTGGTTTCCACACCCCCAGAGCAGCTTACATAGGCGTCATCGTACTAACCAATAGAAAAACTGCATTCAAGTAAATTTTTTAAACCTATACCAACTTTCAAGCCACCAGCCTCACAGTGCAGAAATCCACAACGGCTTATTTGTGCTGGGAACAAAAGACTACACATCCCATGACTATCCAGACATTGCAACAATGTTGTAGCTGCCTCCGATTGGCCAAAATGAACTGCCAGAAAACTGAAGAAATTTGGAAACTTTAGGGTAAATGTATTAATGCTTATTTGGAGATTTTTTTCATGCTAAATAATATTTGCATACACTATTGATTCTTCTCTATCAGATGCATTCATAATCCATGAGACTTCTATATATCTTTAAAGGACCAAAGTAATCATTGTACATTTTAAATATCCTATTTTCAAGATGTACACTTGAAAATAGGCTATATATTACTAGAATGTAAAAAACAATAATAAGGTCGCCAATTTATCACTTACTAGCGACTTGCCCCGTCAAAAAATAACAGTCAATAAAATAGTAAGGCTGGGAATGCTGTTAGCCACACAATGTAAGGCTTTTGGTTGTCTGAGCACCTTTGTCGCTCATTGCAAGCCCGGCGCTCATTGCGATCCACTCCACTCATGTACTTTTGGTGGTCTGAGCACCTTTGGCGCTCATTGCAAGAGCCGCGCTAATCGCCTTTGGCGCTCATTGCGAGCCTCTCCCCTCGTGTACTTTTGCTCCTCTGAGCACCCTCTGTGCTCATTGTAAGCCCCGCGCTGAACGCCTTTTGCTCTCATTGCGATCCTATATGTGTGTGTATATATATATATATATATATATATATATATATATATATATATATATATATATATATATTTTTTTTTTTATTATTATTTTTTTATATAATAATTATTTAATTTATAAAATAATAAATTTATATACTTTACAACGCTGCTTCTTGCAGCTTCTGGTAAAGAAGATTGAGTAAATACCAATATAAACATATACAAATGTGAAGGCTGTGTTTTTTTTTAGTCAATTTCTAAAACATTTTGCTCATTGTCACATTCAGTTATTTAAAAGGACATATAGAAAAAACTGACCACTATGGTCCTCTAAGGTTTCACTTACACATATGTTGCTCTTATATGAAACAGTGACTGTAGAAGTTCAAATAGTTATGGAAACATTTTCGATCCTGACTTCTATTACTACAAAATATCTACATGTTAAGTGATGTGAGCTGCTGAAGAACACCAAGTATTGTAATGGCTACAGATTAGAACTGTAGCTGTAGCTCCACCTTGTGACACAAACACATCATATTTAAAGGTGGTTCCATCTCTCCTTACTATACAGAGCAGTCTCTGACAAACAAGGCAAGTTCCATAAACTTTACACATTGTTTCAAGTGCTTGAAGCCTAAGGCGATCCCGCATTGCCTCCACTGCTCACCTGGCTTAGAAAGGCTCACAGGCAATGAGCGCCTCTGACGCTCATGGCCCAAGTGGTGGTAGTTTTAGTGCCTTAACGGTTCGGTTCGCCTCGCTACGCAAGGCTCGCAGGCACTCATCGCCTCAGTGCTGCGAGGCTCGCAGGCGCTAATCGCCTCAGTGCTGCGAGGCTCGCAGGCGCTAATCGCCTCAGTGCTGCGAGGCTCGCAGGCGCTAATCGCCTCAGTGCTGCGAGGCTCGCAGGCGCTAATCGCCTCAGTGCTGCGAGGCTCGCAGGCGCTAATCGCCTCAGTGCTGCGAGGCTCGCAGGCGCTAATCGCCTCAGTGCTGCGAGGCTCGCAGGCGCTAATCGCCTCAGTGCTGCGAGGCTCGCAGGCGATGAGCGCCACCCAAGTCATAAGCACCACGCAAAGCGTGACGACGTCTTGTAGTTCGACAATTAGAATATGTGATTATATATATATATATATATATATATATATATATATATATATATATATATATATATATATATATATACTGATTTACCTCTGAGGCATTGGGTCTATTGTCTTGAGTGCAGTAGCTTGTACAAACAACAACTAGGCAAGCCGAGACTCTGGATAGTATGTTGAAATACGTAATGAAAACCACAGCTTATTTAGTGAGTAACAGATCTGAATCCAAATCTTGCTTCAATAGTCCATAAAAATGCACAATAATTACAAACGTCAAATAAAAAGGCTTTTTAATGGACAACAACAAATCTTGGAAACGTTTATCTGTGACGAATTTAAAACACACAAGGACTTATGAGCCAAATATTTCCATATCTGGCTACTAACGAGGCTTCTGGTTCTAGATTGCTTTCTCTTTCTCTGTACAACTACTCATGTTGTCCTGTTGTCTATGTTAATTTCTATGAACCTTTGTTCTATCACTTCTAAGGATGTAGCCCATATATCCACATGACAGAATACCTTTAATGTTTCCAAGGTGAAATGCTGCGACTACAAATACTCTTCTACCTTGCTCTATTATCAGGTTATACATTATAATTATGGTCTATTTACATTCTGACTGGAAAAGAAACAGCACAGAAGTTGGTATCATATGTAACCTGGCACTGGCACAATCTGAAAGGTGACCCATGATGTTAGATGAGATGAGGATTGCTACAAGGACCGAGCCCTACAACCGCCATTAGAAAATGGTGTGCGCATGATCTATCTAGCTATAAATATAAAAGTGAGACAGGCTGTTTTCTAGGAACCTGGAAGGAAGCACTTCATAGAAATACATTATACTACAGAAAAATATTTAGGAGCCAGCAGTACAAGGAAAATCCTTAAAAGGTATATTTACTTTTTTCTAATCACAAACATGTTGCATATATCATAAACACACATTACATTGATTCTATACACAAGTTCTTTTTTTTTTTATTAGGTTTCCACACCCACAGTGCAGAGATCCAGAGCAGAACTGCCAGAGTTGCATCATTCAAGGGAGGAGAGAGCTGTGTGGTGGGAACAAAAAACTACAAATCCCATTATTCAAATCGCTGCACAGACTTAACTCCCCATACTGCTACAGTGTTGTAGCTGCCTCTGATTGGCCACACAAATTATAAATTTTATGCTAATTTAGCTTGGATTTTGCTTCTCAAGCTCACCTGCCAGAAAACTAGAGAAATTATGCAAACTCTAGGTTTATAAACGCTTATTTTGGGATTATTTTCATGCAAAAAAATGTTTGCATACACTACTGATTCTACTTGATCAGATACATTCATAATCCATGAAGCTTCCATATATCTCTAACTGTGTTTGGCATTACAATTTGCACTATAATGTTGTTACACGTGTACTTCTGTACATTACGGATAAGTCTTCCAACTTCAAATCATGACCTCTTGGTCTTACATTCCTTCTTTTCTGGAAAGCTACACATTTCATCTTTCAGACTGCACCATTTAAGCCCCTTACCATGTGTGTGCAATATACAGTGACAGACCATTATGTGTGTGCTCTAGGACATGATATTAAAAAAGTAACTGTGCCATGCAACTATGGATTATCTTGTGTGTAACCGATTTATTTGTTTAATTCTGGAGACCTTTGCTGTGAATTAAAATGTCAACCCTGAAGCTAGCCATAAAAAAGTGCCCCAAAAACACTTTGCACTTAAACAAATAGCACATAGACACTTTGAGTATAGAAAAGCATTCATCCAGTATTTGTGACTATTTCTGCAAGACATACAGGACTTGGGAGTAAGGTGCCAGCCTTGTAAGTGACAACCTCTTCTTGTACAAATATTCTACCGGTTTCTATACAATCATTTTACTCACATCCGGTTGCCCAAGTCTCTATAATAAACTCCCTGCAATTTAGTTTCAATGTGCAATAAATAATCCAATAGGACAGTAATGACAAGGCTGATCAGTTGTTTACTCATACCTAAGTCTTAGAGTCACTCAGCATCTTATATATTCCTAGAATTTGTTTTTAAACTCGTCTATGGCACCTCCTCTGCGTCATAGTCTCTCCTCACAACTATGTGCTTAATCAATATTTTAGGATTTTATTCACTAAGAGTAGACATTTCAAGTTATCATTTTATACTAAGAAACCTATACAGTGAGGTGTGAGAAGGCTCTGTAGCATAAGATAGGGTTTTGAACTCTCTCACTTATGTGACATCTGTAAATGTGTCTCAGTGTGTTGTTATTTTTTTATTTTTTAAATGATACTCTGAAAATGTTTAACTGTTCTGGGGGTTTGCCCCGTAAGCCAATGAGCAGTAAGATATGTATACGAGTAATACTTGTCTGCCAATAAGACTTACATAATACAGTACACTCTGCGCAAATCCTGTTACTTCCAATGAAGTGTAAACAGGTTTTATTTACTTAATATTTTTTCATGCAAAAAACAACTTCTCTAATGTTTAAATCAGGCTCTCTAAAATGCATGACAAAAATATGTTTCATGTCCCTTTAATAAAGAAAAATAACACATTAAGACATGGCTTGACAAGTTCCAGGATCCAGTGAGATTATATATATATATATATATATATATATATATATATATATATATATATATATATATATATATATATATATATAAATGTTTGGCTGGATCCTAACTAACCTGGCGGATTTCTATGGTTCAGATAAATGTATCGGCCCCTGTAATATGTCACTACTAATACAAGTGTTCTAAAGGACTACATTCTGTGCTCTCCGTTTTCACATTCTGCACTTTTTTGTCTTGATAAACCAGTATACAAACGTTTATGTACCCAATAATAAGATTAATATCATTCTCCTTTGGTCTCGTGTTACCAACTGAATGTTTAATATCTTATCCCCTGTGTCAAAATCATACTAGAAAGTCTGTTATATCTTACAATCTAAAAATACAGGATATTTGCCAAAAACCTTTACCATGATGTTAAGATACATTGCTTGCCGACTAGGCATCTTTGATCCAGCTCAATTCTTCATGTCTCTGCAAAATCCTGCCATCTTTATATATCAAGCACAGCAAGAATATATATTGTCCTCAAGCAGAACGTAGCCACAGATTGTATCCGAGTTACACTTAGATTTTTACAATATTCTGATGAACGCTCCTCTCTCTGATCCATTATCCACATTTAAATTCATCCATATTTATATATCAGTCGCTTTTAATTAATATATTATTATTTCCATGCTACTTCGCTTTCCTTCACCACCAAATTCTCATCCATGCTCCCCTACATTGTCAATCACATATATAGTTGTGAGCATGCGAGTTGTTGCGAACTCTTGCGGGCTCGCGAAGCGAGGGCAGTGGGTGAGGGCCTCAGTTGCTGGCATGGAGCGCCGAAGGCGCTCCATGCCAGCAACTGCGACCCTCGCAAAATTTACGTCGCAACGCAAACAATACGACACACCAATTACGACACTCGATAAATTTTACGAGCAACGCACACAACATACGACACACGTTAACACACATTACGGCCTCGCAACACTCGGACGCAACTCGCGAACATTACAAAATTACAAACACAATACATACACACAGCACATACATAAAAAACTCACCTACAGCAAGAGGTAGCATCCAGGACCTCAAAAATGCAACTTACACCTTCATTTCACTCAAAATAAAAGAGAGTTTAGACACTAAAAAATTTGCTAAGCGAGAGAAAAAATGGCCGCCAACAAAACGAAAACGAGGCTACACACGCAAACACCATACGAGACACGTTACCAGACATTACGAGCTCGCAAACATCGGACGCAACACGCCGACATACAAACATTTAAAACACAATAAATACACACAACACACACATAAAAAGCTTACCTACAGCAAGAGGAACCATCCAGCACCTCAAAAAAGCAAGTTACACCTTCATTTAAATACAAATAAAACACTTTACACACTAAGAAAATCGCTAAGCGAGAGAAAAAATGGCAGACGAAAAAAACGAAAACGAGGCTTCAGCACTCTCAACACGTAAAACACCACAACACACGAAACTCGAAAAACACCACGAAGCACCGATCGATAATCCGCAAAGACGCATACCACAGATAACCCGCCATTTTACGCCAATGCGGAAGTACACCACTACGCTAACGGTTTGGGCTCGCGCACGCACAGTATTACACTGCACACATTCAGCACGCTTACACAGCAGCTCCACACCACTAATGCTGCAGCAACATCAAAACAGATTGCAGCTCTTCAACACAATGCTTCAAAATAGGTAAAGTATATTAATTTATTAATGTATTATATATTTCATTATTACACACCAAACAGCATTAGATATTCATTTATTAATGTATTAGACCTTTCATTATTATACATCAACCAGCATTAGCTACCTTACAATTTCATTGCCGTCATTTTTTGACGGGCAATTCGCTAGTTTGTATATAAATACCTGGTTGATAACCTGGAATTGTAAGAGTGGCTGGAACTCCCCCTCGCCCTTCAAATACCCCTTACCCTAACCTAAACCCACGATCAATCTCCCCATCTATCTCACCCTTCTCTCTATCTTCATTTTACTCTCCCTAATCAGGCTAGGACGACATAGCTAAATATGTCACACCTCAAGCTACCGTCACTGGAGAGAAAGCCCCGACCACAAATCTTCTTCCATAAAATGACACAGCAAAGGTCCGAGACATTAAACAAATTATAAAAGGACAGTTTGTTGTTAAAGGCATATCTAAGTTTCCTGGATTATGAATGCATCTGATGCCAAAATACCAAAATAAACACTAACAAACTCACCCTGATGTTTGCTAAATCTCTTGTGTTTGCAAGTGTAAGCTTTTGTGAGTTAAAACCCCTAAAAATCCCTGATAAAATGAGCATAAAATAGATAAATTCATTTTGGCCAATCACAGGCAGGAAATACATTTTAATATAATGTAACACTCAGTGATGGCACTTTGTGCAGAAAGGAATCATGGGATGTGTAGTCCCGCAGAATGAAACAGGAAGAGTCAGACACCGATCTGTAGATCTCTGCATTGAGCTGCTAACTTGAAGTTCAGTAAAGGGTTAAAACCTGTATTTGAATGTAGTTTCTATCGGTAGATACCAGATAGGCAAGAAGTCTTATGGATGTTTGGACAGCAGTTTCCTTCCCAATTAATTCTAATTTATTTTCTGTGCCAAAAAAGAAAACACTGTTGTACTGTACAAAACATGCTTTTCTAAATGCAAGACTGAAAGTTTTGGACTACAGGGCGCTTTAAAGTATTTTTCATGAATCTGTTTTATACATCCAGGGCATATTCTTCATCGCCTCCATTGGGAGAGATAATTAATAGGGATTGATAAAAAGTTTGAGAGACTGAGGTAATTTTAGATTATGCTTAAAATATTAAAATGTATGTAATAAATTATCTAACACTGCAGTTCGATTCATTTGTACATATACTTTGTATATCTTCAATAACTGGGACCTTTGCGGTGTCCCCTCTTTGTGGATCTTGACCATGACATTTCTCCTTGAGAAGTATCATAGAAAAGTACCATCACACCTAAATAAGAAGTCACCTCCAGTTTTCTAAAGTGAAATCTTCTTTGACACCTCCATCCCAAAATTAACTGGGACCAACTAGCATTGTGGCCATGCTCTGGATTCATATATCATCAATTCTAATTAATAATGTCCTCATGTGTCATTTTGACAGCTACGCAATAACACACCATCACAAAATGTTGTCAGCACAAGAAATAATAATAAAGATATATTACCCAGATGTCTAGGTGGATATCAGTCAGACGGCCGCTCCCATTGTAGAGGTCCAAACTCAGCTGCTCGAGGCTCAGTCTCTCCTCCAAGTAGTGGCCCAGGTAATGTTGCAGGAGATACCTGCAGGCCCGGGTCTTGATGGAGCTGGACCATGGAAAAAGCCACCGAGACATCTTGGGGGTAGGAAGGGGGAGGGAAAACGGAGACCGCTCTCACCTCATAACCTAAGAAAGAGGGGGATGTTGGTCATCTACTTGTGACACAATCTCACTGTCCAGCTCAGTCCACCATTACCCTACAAAAAACTGCATTATCATCCAATGAGTACCACAGAATCACTGTCACCAAACTCTGACATCTCTCCTTATGTGTTATTAATTAATTCTAATTAGCTTAGTCTATAAAACGTGTATAGGGTGTCCTGTCATTCTATAAGTATGTCACTAAAACATTAATCTGTCTCCCTATAATATGTTATTAATGTCAGTTTGCTCAATCTGAGTTTAAAAGCGGATCTGTCACACAGCAGGCAATAAATGCTGTATCTTTATATATTACATTTACAGAATAATGGTTCAGGGTAATTAAGACATCTTATTAATTGCCAATTAAATGTTAGAAAGTTTAGTGTCACTTATCTCTATAATTGATGTAGTTTAGCCCTATAACAGCTGGATATGTCACTGTCACCCTGAGGAATCTGTTGCCACCTTAGAAGATTCAGTGCCTCTTATCACTATAAATAGTGGATTTAACCCTACAGATGCTGGTCATGCCACCCTGTGGGATGTTTAGTCATCTTTAACCTCAAATAGGTTAGTGTCACTGATTCCTGTAACTAGTGGGAATTAACCCTATAAAGGCTGCTTGTCACTGTCACCTCAGAAGGTTTAGTGTCACATAGACATATAAATAGTGCTATTTAACCCTATAAAGGCTGCATATGTCACTTTCACCCTACAGGGCCTGGTGTTACCTGTCACCTCAGAAGGTTTAGAGCCACATATAAATAAGCAGTGTGGAATTCCCCCTGTAATACCTGGCTATGTCACCCTATAGGACCTGGTATAGCCAGTCACCTTACAGATAAA
Organism: Discoglossus pictus; assembly: GCA_027410445.1. NCBI lineage: Eukaryota > Metazoa > Chordata > Amphibia > Anura > Alytidae > Discoglossus > Discoglossus pictus. The sequence goes on from CM050175.1 coordinate 36,043,292, forward strand.
CCCCTCCTATGTAAGAGCCTGGCCCATGCTGCCCCCTCCCTGTCACAGTCACCTTATCAGTAACGCTCAATGTCTCTGGACACTCAGTCTGTCACCCCAGTCGCTCAGTGTTGCCCGGTTCCGGGTCACTATCTGTTTTGCTTTTCCGCAAAGCTCCACCCCCTCCGTGCTTGCGTACTGACGCAAACATGATTGGCAGCCAATCACGTGAGGTAAACAAGTGCGTCACGCGACAAAGGAGCGGACATCTTGGTACACCCAGAATGAAGCAATAGTCCATACAATAACAAAATGCCATGTCGGTACATAGAAGACCTCATTGGAAGGTACGGCAAGAGAGACATGCGTTTGTGGTGTGAATGATAGCTGCATATAGTTATGTTACACAGTTTGTATTGAAATAATCCAAATAACGGGCTGCCATTTTGCTACACCTTTTTTTTTTCTTCAAAAGAAACTTTATTGAATTAAGCATAAATATTGGAAACAAAGAACAAGTTATTGGCTTGTGAAATGGGTTCCTGGAAAACTGAAACTACAGTTTTTTGACAAAACAAATATATTTGTATATGAAGTGTGAGGTAGCAGTGATTGTCCAGTGATCTAGATGAATAATCAGAGTATTGCAGTATATAGTGATACCTTTTATTGGACACACATAGTCATAGTTTGGATCTATCCTGTTATATTTTCGAACAGGAAGCCTCCTGGTGCCGGGCGCGCTCATGTCCCGCGACACTACAACCCACTAACCCTCTTACCCTAACCTCCGAAACCTCACTTCCTAAGCCCCTAACCCTCTTACCCTGACCCCCTAAATCTCACTTCCTAATCCTAAGCCCCCTAACCCCCTACACCACTTACCGGCCCTAACCCCCTAAACCTCACGTCCTAACCCTAAACCTAACCCCCTACACCACTTATTAACCCCAAGTCATTGCAAATGAGAACACAATGCCCTCTCACTCTATTGATCCAAAACCACTATATACATGGCTCCTTTTAAACATATGCTTGCTCTATTACACAGCTTTAAGCATAGCACAGGATAAGTTATTCACAAACCAGGAAACCTACCCACAGACATATATACACACACACGGTCGAGTCACATTATAATGACCAGAAGCTAATATCCTGAATAACCGCTGTGTGCAGCACGTACAGCAGCTAGACAGCGTGGTAGTGAGTCAGTAAATTGCTGGAAGGTTGACAAGGGTATCTGGAGCCATGCAGACTGCAGTGCATCCAACAGCTGCTGAAGAGTGAGTGGTGGAGGATCCATACGGGCCAGACAATGCCAAGAAATCATTCTTCAGACCATAACGCTGCCGCCACCAATTTATGTTCTCCCAACAATGGTTGCAGAGAGTTTGTTCTCAGAGGATTCGTGCCTGACACGACAACATCCGTCCAGTCATTGTAGCAGAAAATGTGACTAATAAGTGAAGACAAGGCTTTGCAAATAAGAAGAGGTCCAATTTCAGTACTGTTGTCCACATTGAAGCCCTTTCTGACGAAGAATCCTTTTCAGCATGGATGCTGTGACCAGCCATTTGCTTCAGAGCCCCATACGCAACAGGGTTCGCTGTACTGTTGTTTTAGCAATACTTCTGGTATGTTTGGACGGTGAGTTGCTGAACTGTAGCATGGCAGTTGGCCCTCACACACCTTCATAGCCTATGTTCACCTCTGACATTAATGGCGCATAGTGCTCCACACCATTTATTCACAATGGTGCTGTTTGTCCAGTCATGGGACACTTTAACCACAGCAGAATGCAAACAGTTCACAAACTACACTGTTTCACCCTTCTCCTGAAAAGCAAAGGATCATCCTCTTTTCAAAGTTCGATATATCGCATGTTTTACCCATGACAGTGATGGATGATATGTTTGCAGAATGCCTACATGTCACATTATATACCCACCAAGCCAGCTCACCACATGTACCATATTTAATTGGCTATGCGTTGCTGACGTCAAAAGTAGGCACTCAACCCTGTATAATGTGCTCTTTTAAAGAACTACACTTATAAAAATGGCAGAATGTTTTTAGAAAATAATATAAATGAATACAACCTTTCATTAATAATGTATCATTTGCCATTTTTCTGTAGTGGGAGCCAAAACATTTTTTTTGTTTATCTGTCTCTAGAGGTGGAATGGGAACTTGAATTAAGGGTCAGATTCTTCTGCTTGAACTTGACCCTGGCAAGATCCAATGGGCTTTAGAATAAATAAACACACTGAAACAGTATATCTTGGGAAAATTACAGGCCACAGCTTTATTAAAGCAACCATAAACCAATAACCAATTAACATAATTAACATTGTTAAATCACAGCTCAAATAACATCCCGGAGGAGGAGCCCGGCCCGGTCAGTAACCTCAGGCCCTGGGCCCGCGCCCAGAGCCTCCCAGTGCTTTCCTAAGCACGCCCATGAGGCAGGGCAACGCCCGCTTAAGCCCGTGGGCCGGGTGCCTCACCTCCCGCCAACCAAAGACATTCCTATTTTCATCCTAGCTTAGAATTCACAGAATCCTAACCCACAACTCTTTTCCACCCCTTTTGTTTTTTTACATAGTTTAAACTTCCTGAACTTTGCTCAACCAACCTCGCCCACAAGACGAACCCTACTTCCCATCTGCTACCTTCCTATCTAACCACCATTTTAGGGGAGGGAGGGTGGGAATCAGATCAATGGCCGGCGCGGAGTGAGGAGGAAGCCCGCGAAACAGGCTTAAGCCCCTCCTCCCAATCCGGAGCACCCAGTCTCCGCCAGGTCACGCAGCGCAGCGTCAGACCAGGCGTGCCTGGGCTGCCTCCGTGCCGGACAGAAATGTGGCTTTCCTTAGAGCCAATGTTTTTAGATCAGCTAAGTAAAGTTCATGATAATTCATTATCTTTAATGTTTTGATGATTTATTTTTTATACATTTATATCATTTAAAACCTATTTTTAGTCAAAACTGCCTGTTTGCTTTGCAGTTTTGTAGTGAAAAAAACTACATTTCCCACAATGCTGAGTGGATTGTTATTTACAGATATTTGCTCATGACACATAACACCTGTGCTCCTTGCCCTACACTGGCTTCCCATAAAATACTGCGTACATGTAAAGGGACATGGAACACAACTTATTTCCTCATGCATTTTAAAGAGCATGTATAAATATTACAAAAACTTTTTTGCATGAAAAAATATTGAGTAAAATCTACTTTACAGAGCTAATAGGAAATGCAGAGAGCACACTGTAGTCTGTATAGTCTGTAGGTCTTTGGCAGACTGAGGGATCCCAAAACCAGTTAACCATCTGAATACGTTTTTGTGCTGTGGGGCCGTCATAAAAAAAATCAAAGAAATCACAGTAATTCATTATCAAGCAATTAATTTGGCAAAAAAGAATGATTCTCATGTCTCTTTAAAACTGAACCGTACAAAGCTCTCCATGTTCAAGTTCCTATCTACTAGAAAAAGCAGCTTACTCTGTATACTCCAACTCATGCAGGAGAAGATCAGCGAAACGTCTTCGGAATCTCTATTCTATTTCCTCTTAGTCTTGTGCTTTCAAATGTGTGTGAGAGTATGTATGTATATATACAGTGAGGGGAAAAAGTATTTGATCCCCTGCTGATTTTGAACGTTTGTCCACTGACAAAGAAATGATCAGTCTATCATTTTAATGGTAGGTGTATTTTAACAGCGAGAGAGACAGAATAACAAAAACAAGAAAAACGCATGACAGAAAAGTTATAAATTGATTTGCAGGTCAGTGAGGGAAATAAGTATTTGATCCCCTATCAATCAGCAAGATCTCTGGCTCCCAGCTGTTTTTATACAGGTAACGAGCTGAGATTAGGAGCGCTCTCTTAAAGGGAATGCTTCTAATCTCAGCTCGTTAGCTGTATAAAAGACACCTATCCACAAAAGCAATCAGTCAGATTCTAAACTCTCCACAATGGCCAAGACCAAAGAGCTGTCCAAGGATGTCAGGGACAAGATTGTAGACCTACACAAGGCTGGAATGGGCTACCACCCCATCGCTAAGTAGCTTGGTGAGAAGGTGCGATTATTTGCAAATGGAAGAAACACAAAATAATTGCCAGTCTACCTGGTTCTCCATGCAAGATCTCACCTCATGGAGTCAATGATCATGAGAACGGTGAGGAATCAGCCCAGAACTACACAGGGGGATCTTGTTAATGATCTCAAGGCAGCTGAGACCACAGTTAAGAAAACAATTGGTAACATGGCGCAGTCACACATGCAAGCGACAAAGGCGCTCATTGCAGCCAGCGGCGCTGTCACATATGCAACATGAGCTCCGAAGGCGCCGATCTGTGAGCCTCGAGAAGCAAGGTGAGCCTTTGAAGCACGTAGCACGTAACTACAAAAACAGACGCGCAGCACTCAGGTTGCAAAGAGCTCCAAAGGCGCTCATTGCAGTCAGTGGCGCCGTCAGACATGCGAGGTGAGTGACAAAGGTGCTCATCTGCGAGGCGAGCCGTGGAAGCACGTAGTGTGTAACTCCCAAAACACAAAAAATAAAAAATCACACACAGCACAGGGGGAGAGCCAGGAAGCCTGGGTATGAGGTTGCAAGCGATTTTAAGCTTTATTTGACAAAAAAAATGGCGGCCAAAAATCATAAAAAATCTGAAACAAGATAAAAACGAGGCTCTGCAATGCCAAGCACGCAGAACTTAGAAAATACACAACGGTGCAAACAGTAACATTTACACTAACCACACCAGGAATGTAGGACTTTTCAGATACAACCGACAAGGAACAAAAGCCTCACATCCTATGACAACCAGCATTGCCAGCCTTACAATTTCTTTGCAGGCACTAACACTTAACCCAAGGCAGTAGGGCCCTAAACTACAAAGGCCTATAAAGTACACTGGGGGAGAGGCTCACAATGAGCACATCTGTCATCTGTCTCAACACCTGCGTTATTGCTGCTGGTCATTCATCTCCGCCCCCTCTTTCCAGGAAGCCGCCTGGACCACAAGGTGAGAGAGGTTAGAGGCTGCCTCCGCATTGCCCCCCTTGCTATCATTCAGCGTGCCAATGCATGAAGCGTCTTTGTAGCTCGCTACCTTCGGAGTCCGGCATTCTCTGTCGTAGTGTTGAACATTAGGTACCAAAGCCAGGGTATCCGGGTGATTATCTACCTTTTACGGATATATAACCCATTAGGCTCCATCATCAAGTACATCATTCATCATCACTTAGTTCATATTTTTAACTCCTCTAGACTCCTAACTCATCACTCCAAACTCACCAGTTATCTTTAACATAAGTGCTAAGTCCCATTTTGGCTTCTTCCCTCAGCGGTCCAGACACAACTGCTCTCTTATCAGAGTTAACTCCCTTATCCCAGGGCCATCTGCAGATCTCTTCCCGAAGGCGCTCCTTGCCAGCAACTACGACCCTCGCAAAATTTACATTGTAACGCAAACAAAATACGAGACACGTTACGACCCATTACAACCTCGCAAAAATTGGCCGCAACACGCGCACATCAAAACATGAAAAATACAACAAATACACACAACAAATACATTAAAAGCTTACTTACAGGAAGAGGGAGCATCCAGGACCTCGAAAACTAAAGTTACACCTCAATTTAAGTCAAATTAAAAGAGTTTAGACACTAAAAAATTCTCTAAGCGAGAGAAAAAATGGCTGCAAAAAAAAACTAAAACGAGGCAACAACAGTCTAAATACACAAAACACCACCAAACACCTACGAATTTGCAGAAAAACACCTACGAGATTAGAAAACAAGGACGCAACCCGCGCAACCCCAAAAACATTGCAAACACAACAAATACAAACACATAAAAAGGTTACTCTCAGCAAGGGGGGGCACCGAGGACCTCTGCAAGTGAGGTTACACCTCAATTTAACCACAAATTTCGGAGTTTAGAGACCAGAAAATCACCTAAGTGAGAGAAAAAATGGCCGCCGAACAAAACAAAAACGAGGCTAAAGGTCCCTAAACACGCAAAACACTACCATAAACACGCAAAACACCACCAAACAGCTACGGATATTCCGAAAAAGCCCACCAAACAGCTACAGATATTCCGAAAAAGTCGCACGACATAGAAAACGAATATTCCGAAAAAGTCGCACGACATAGAAAACGAACGACGCTACATCAGCCACATTATATACACCAAACACCCTTAGCTCACTTACAATTTCATTGCCGTCATTTTTTGACCGACATTTTTTGAGCTTGCCTCATCTTACCATTGGGATTTTTGCCCGTTCATCCTTGCAAAACTGCTCCAGCGCCTTCAAGTTGGATGGTTTGTGCTTGTGAACAGCAATCTTTAAGTCTGACCACAGATTTTCTATTGGATTGAGGTCTGGGCTTTGACTAGGCCATTCCAACACATTTACATGTTTCCTCTTAAACCACTCAAGTGTTGCTTTAGCAGTGTGTTTGGGGTCATTGTCCTGCTGGAAGGTGAACCTCTGTCCTAGCCTCAAATCACGCACAGAGTGGTACAGGTTTTGCTGAAGAATATCCCTGTATTTAGCACCATCCATCTTTCCCTCAACTCTGACCAGTTTCCCAGTCCTGGCTGCTGAAAAACATCCCCACAGCATGATGCTGCCACCACCATGTTTCACTGCGGGGATGGTGTTCTTTATGTGATGTGATGTGGAACTCTGCAGATCCTTCAGGATTACCTTAGGTCTCTGTGCTGCCTCTCTAATTAATGCCCTCCTATTGAGTTTTGGTGGGCGGCCGTCTCTTGGCAGGTTTGCTGTTTTGCCATGTTCTTTCCAATTGGTTATGATAGATTTGCTACATATCTGTTTCCTTTAACAGAGAATTGAAGACTAAATGGAAATCCCCACCTATATGGGATCTTATGCTGCATAAGAATGTCCAAAGCTGGTCTCATCTCTCTGCGCTTTGACAATGTGGATGGAGCCAGGTCCGCATATATTTGTATAACAGCCCCATTTGGGTCTTGGATTCTGTTTAGGATTCTAGAGGCGTATAATAATTTGTCCCATGTTTGTTGCGTTAAAAAGCGAACTATAATATATTTCGGGTTGTTGAGGTTTGCGGTAGTGGTTATGATAGTTTGATGGTGCTCCTGGGGATCATCAAAGATTTGGATATTTTTTTATAACCTAACCCTGACTTGTAGTTCTCAACAACATTGTCCCTTACTTGTTTGGAGAGTTCCTTGGTCTTCATGGCAGTGTTTGGTTAGTGGTGCCTCTTGCTTAGGTGTTGCAGCCTCTGGGACCTTTAAAAAAAATTGTGTATATGTAATGACAGATCATGTGACACTTAGATTGCCCACAGGTGGACATCATTTCACTAATTATGTGACTTCTGAAGGTAATTGGTTGTACCAGAGCTTTTTATGGGCTTCATAACAAAGGGGGTGAATACATACGCACATGCAAATTTTCTGTTTTCTATTTCTAAAAAAATGTTTTATGTATATATTTTTCACTTCACCAACTTAGACTATTGTGTTCAGATTAACAAAACATTGAACTTAAGGCTGTAATGTAACAAAATAGGTAAAAAGTCAAGGAGGTGAATTCTTTTGCAAGGCACTGTATATAAAAACAACAATATTCTAGATTTACCTTCATTGGACTTTTCTTTTTTAAAGGGATGCAAGAGAGAGAGAGGCTTTTAAATATTATACCAGGACTCTCAGTATCCTTCTACCAGATGGCATTGCTTCAAAGCACTTTGAGAAAAGTGCTATATAAATTACTTATTATTATTCTTATAATTATTATTGACCCTGTTAAGTAAAGTGCACTGATGCTTCAATACAGAGAAATACAAGCTTGAATTTCAGATAAGCATTATATTGCTATGAACTTTCTTTTAATTAAAAAAATATATTTGTAGATATTAGTGCTCACTTAAGGACCACAAGTTACAATCTTCAATATATTATTTTATTTTGAGACCCACTTCAGTAACACAGAGACCTGTACAGGTCCAGAGACTGGAGAAATGATAGCAAGACACTGGTTCAATAAAAATAGCCCAAAATTATATCAGATTGCTGTTTCAGTAAAATAGCTGTGACTTCAAATCAGTGTCAGATGTCAATTGTTCATAAATAGTAACATGTCATCTGTGTTTCAAGTGTACTTCTTCAAAAGAGTACATTTAAATAAATATGTATGTTAACAATTATAAGCACTCACTTGCGCTCTCCCATTCTTGCACTCACACACACACTCTCATGCCACACATGCACACATTCACACTCTCATGCAATTATTGTCTCTCTCATTTAACTCTCTTATCCGCACTCTTGAACGTTGTCATGCACGCGCTCTAACAAACATGCACGTATGCTGTATTCCCATGCACTCATGCCCAGGTACAAACACTCATAATCACATACTCACTGGTCATATGTGCACGTCTTCTGACATTAATCGGTGCACTGTTTGTCTCTGTGAGTGTGAGTGAATGCTTTCCGTGGTACGTATCAGTGTTTACAGAAAGGGGGTACGAAAGAAGAAACACAGGGAAGGGGTTACACATTCTAACCCTGGGTGTTGTCGGAAATACCCAAGCTCACTGTGATATATGGTTAGCCAACAGCTCCATACTGCTAACAATAGTGCGAGGGAACAGTGATGAGAATGGGAGGTGTAAGGGTAAGCCCAAAAACCTCTTAAAAGGAGGATTTGCCACTTCTGCATACAAGATGTCAGCAGCACTACTTCCGGTCTGCTAAGGGTGACGATAACCACCACACCCTGGACTCTAAGAAGGAGAACGCCATCTTCCCTTTGTCTTAACCTTCTGACCAATGAGAGAAAGACTCATCCCCTTGTGGGATGACACCTAGAGACTCCTTAATGTATTAACCCAATGCCTTGCTGAGATTCTGTAAAAGCAGACATCACAGAACCAATGAATTACTGAATAAACCTGATGTTTTGCTTAGTTGCAACATTTATCTGATAGTTAAATGTTATATATAGCGGCTGATTCAATAAACAGTAGGCGAGAGAAAGCTTTATACCAGAACTCTGTGTGGGTGTATTATTTCTCTAAGGTGTGCACACTATCTGTATATTGGTAATTTGGCCAGGGACAGATATCTCCGAGAACTATTTTAGTTTTTTCCAAAACACATGTCTAATGGTAAATATTATTACAGGGCCAAGTATTTTCTATCAAAAGAGGACAAGTTATTTCAAGAAAATGATCAAAAACATAGTCTATGCCTTATATCCTATATTCTTTTCAGTTTGATTTGTATTTTATATTCCAGAGCATCTTAAAGTCTGCAAAATAAGTAATATGGAACGGAGAAAATAGAGATACCATGAAGGTGAAGGGGGTTAATCACAACACAGCTTACCTCACCTATCAGACACCTACAATGACCATTTACACCCCAATATCTATCTATCACATTCTTTCTTATTGTTTTTGCTAACAGAATATAGCTTGCCAGAAGCTCTTGGGTATTCCCAAATCATACTAATAATGGTCCTGTTAAGTGTACATATTTTGGAGTTCCAGGTACCTCCTGATACCATCATTATATTTTATGCTTATATAAAATAGACAGTGGAATGAAATGTGGAACCCTTTAATTACCCAGTTGGAACAATTTATTAAACTCTTCACAACCTACTAGTGACATTTTCTTATAAGGGAATATCGTACAGAAGCGTAGCGCATCTGTAATTATTTTTAAAGCATACTCTTCTGATTTTAATCTGAAGCAAAAATATTGAATGGGGCAATGTTTGTGTGGTATGACATGGAATTGGGCAATAGCCAGAGTGCAAACAATAGATGTCCTTTTCTTCTACAATAAAAAGAACATTTTGGCAACATTTCTACAATTTGTATCATATGTTTTTGTATTTTCCTTGCACCAAGTTTTTTTCTGATTTATAATATAATTATTCATCTACGAAAAAAAAATATTTGGTGGGAAAAATACTAGTTGATAAATTCTGACTGTAATGCCATTTGCTGCCATCTAGTGGATCTATGGAGTTTAGCATCTGTACATCTGTTTTATTTCAAAACTAGGAACTTGCCTGTCAAAAATGACGGGATTAAAATCGTAAGGCTGGCATTGCTGTTTGCCAATGTGAGGCTTTTGCTCCTCTGAGCACCTTCGGTTCTCATTGCGATCCTCTCTTGTGTACTTCAAGTTTCCTGCTTTGCACTGATCACCTTAGGCGCTCATCGCAAGCCACATGCTGAGCTCCTTTGGTGCTCATCGCGGGGCTCTCAATGCTCGTGTTGCTCATTGTGAGCCGCGCAATGAGCGTCTTTCCTCCCACCTTCTGTACGGCAGCTAATTACAGGTATTGTTAACCTGCAAGTTTTGTGCTTGGGAATGCCATGTAAAAAGTGCCACCATCTCCCCCTGTCCCTTCCCAGTGTCTTCCTCCTCTGTGTGTCTGCTGAATGTTTGCATGGTATGTGCTGACTGCCGTTAGTTTTATTTTCAAAGTCCTGCGTGTCTCGCTTTGTTCAGCCTCGTTTTCATCCAGTTTCAGTATATTTAAATTTTTTGTCCGCCATTTTTTTCCTTGCTTAGCCAATCTTGTATTGAAGAAAAACCCTAAATATGGCTCAAATTCGCTTGCAACCTCACTCCCCGGCTTCCTGGCTTCCCCCCTGTGCTGTGTGTGAGTGTGTTATTATTTTTGTTCAATTATTTTGTTTGGTTTTTTGGTTTTTAGACTTACGCGCTTGGTTCGCAATTGCGACCCTTGCAGTCGCGTGAAACTGCTCGCTGTATAAGTCCTGCATGCCTCAACTGTTTGCCTCGTGAAGAAATGAGCGCCTTTGGCGCTTATTGCAGCCTAAGTCCCTCGTGCCTTAACTATTCTCCTCACTTTGCAAGGCGAGCAGTGCAATAAGCGCCTTTCGCGTGCCTAAACTGCTCACCTGGCAAGCCTCTCCCGCTCGCGGTGCTCATCATGAGCCCCACGATGAGCGCCTTTGGCGCTCATTGCGTGGCTCGCAATAAGCGCTGTCGGCGCTCATTTTGAGCCTTTCCTCTCGTCTGCGCTCATTGCAAGGCTCTCCCGCTTGCGGTGCTCATTGTTAGCCATGAGATGAGCGCCTTTGGAGCTCATTGCGTGGCTCGCAATGAGCACCTTCGTCGCTTAATGCAAGCTTTTCCACTTGTTTACTGTACAGGCCGCTCATTGCAGGGTTCATTAACCTGCATGTTTAGTGGTTTGGAATGCCATGTATCTCTTTCCACCATCTCCCCCTGTCCCTTCTCCTTTGTGTGTGTGCTGAATGTTTGCGTTGCGCACAGTGACTGCCGTTGGTTTTATTTTTAAAGTCCTGCGTGCCTGGCGTTGTTGGTGTGTGTTAGTCTGTTCAGTGTGGTGTATTTTCTAAGTCCCGAGTGCCTGGCGTTGTTTGTGTAAGTGTTACTGTCTTAAGCGTTGTGTATTTTGTACATTTTGCAAGTCTGGCGATGCTGAGCCTCATTTTCATGCTGTTTCTGAAATTTGGGGGTTTTCGTCCGCTATTTTTTTCCTCGCTTAGGCGATTTTCGAGTGACATAAAATGCCAAATATGGGTGTAATTGGTTCGCAACCTCACTCCCAGGCTTCCTGTGTCTACCCCTGTGCTGTGTGTGAGTGCGTTCTAATTTTTTTTGTACAGTGCTGCACCGCCTCGCATGTGTGACAGCGCCACTGTTTACCTTCACTTCACTTCACAAGGCTTGCATGTGTGATGGCGCCGCTTTGGTGCTCATTGCAGCCTAAGTGCTGTGCTGCTGCTTCACCTCTCTTCACAAGGTCCGCATGTGTGACGGCATCGCTGCCTCGCTTTGCGAGGCTCATGGTTTGGGCCCTCACAGAGCGAGGGACGCAACTGCGTGACCAACATCGCAAGCATTACAAACAATCTCGCAGATCCACAACTATATATGTGATTACATAGCAGTTAAGGTTAAAAATCGTCTGATGTCTCATTAGGAATTATTTCCATTAGCTTCAGTGAAAGGACTCAATCATACTAGTCCTGGAAAAAAAAACAGAATAAAATGGCTAACTGCCATGGTTCTGCTAATTTTTTTATTCAGTGAGTGCTTAGTGGGTGCTCTTCTTATTCCCTTCAGGAATTTATTATATTTATTGACTCTCAGAATCGCAATCAGCCTAATACATTTTAATGGGTCTGTTTGCCCTAATGTAAAGCGATTTTCTTTATTAAGACCTTATAGTACACATTAGCACACTAATATCTATGAATATTGCTTAAAGCATAGATTGTTGAACTTAGAGAACTTTGGTTAGCTAATTGGTGTTGCTATGGAAATCACTATCTGTGTCATGAAGTCCCTCTGAATGTGAAACTTAATTTATACAGACCTGTTAAAATACACAGTAGAAAAATTGATCGAGTGTTGTAACACGGCTAATGTGAGCAAGTCCTAAGACAGTCTAGTTGACCTCTTTGTAAAGAAAACATTTCAGCTGTGGAAGATCAAAAGAAATATTGATCAATCTTAAAAAAAAAAACACACTGACCATGGATAAGATAAATGCTGTTATTGCAAAGAAGTACAGATAAAGAACATGTAAAACCAATACAAACATAGGGCTAAATGTGCTAAAATTGACGGGGCTGAAGCCAGTTTGGTGCCTTGAGCAAGGCCCCAGATAAAATAAAAGTACAGAGAGCATATGCATGGATTGCAAGGAAAAACTAGGATTTTTATAAGTCAAGATACAGAAAAAAATATAATCATAAAATAGCAATATTATGTTACTCTTTATTTCAGTAACATAAGGCAACAGAAGTGAAGGTAAAATACAAAGTAAAGGCAGAATAGCAGTCAGCAGTTATTATGCTAAAATGTTTCTACTTACAATTACATAAGAAATCTCTACCGTATCTAGTGTATCCACTATTTCTAACTCAATAGAGATAATATACAGTCCAACAAGTCTCTCTTGAGTCATCTATATTGGGCCTCATTAAATTCTCAGTAGTTATAGAGCGATTAAATTGTTCAAGCCCGTAAGTACTGGCCTGAAGCCTCAAACCTGTAATCCATTCCTGCTGCAAGCTGACAGTGGGCTGGAATAGATGCATTCTGAAGTTACAAGCCAAGCCTGTAATTACATGGTGCGACACAGGTCTCAGAGCCAATGAAAATGATTGACAGGGACAGATAATCAACCTGCGTTCCACATGCCCATGCGTTGACTGTGTTGTAGCTTGTTCCGAAGTAACACGCAAGTCCCGGAGTTGGAGGTTGGATTTTGAGAGAGACAGAGTAGGTGATATTGGAGAGCAGGTTCTAACAGTTCTATTCTTTTATATTATTCTAATAACTATTCTACACTTACATTTTCATTACACATATATGCTGATTACTCATAATACAAATACACATAGAGTAAATAACACACATAGATAATGTAGAGGATGTGGGTGGGTAGGTGCCCATATTGATGGGCACATCTACATCAGGGTCAGAGGGGGATGATCCCATCGGGGATGGTAGCAGAGATGATGGACAGGCCTCAGGGACAGATGCAGGAAAGAATCCTCCTCCACAGTCCGGAGGGCAAAAGGCTGGGGTCAGGCATAGGGCCCCAAATTACTTGCCTCAGGAGACGGTGGTACTCCTGCATGCCATCCGTGAGCGGTCCGCTATCCTTTAAGGAGGTAGGGAAATTAGGCCCAGGCCTAGGGCCCAGGCATGGAAGGAGGTAGCAGCTGCAGTAACAGCAATGGGCACAGCAGAAAGGGATGCAAGGTCCGTGAAGCACAGATTTGATGATGTCATTGTCATGGTGAAGAGGAAGATGGCAAATGAGATGGATGCAGCTTCAGCACCAAGTGGTGGCCCCAAAGTGACTGTTACCTATAATCAGTGGGAGAGGGACGTACCTCAAGGACCTACTTAGCCAGGTGCCCACCACTGGAGTTTTAGAACTGGTGGCCCAGCAGGATCCAGCCTCCATGTCAGGTGAATATCACATACACCAACATGGCAACACATGTACATTACACACACTTCACAAGTACAGGATGACCAACATGAACACTGACATGTCAGCTCCATGGAATTAACAAAGGATAGATGGTTCAGTCATGCGTTATTAAATCCATGAGGCTGACAAAGCACTGTCTTCAGTGGGCACAACACCATTAATCAACCAATAGACAGTCCATGTGTGTGCCCACTTCAGCCTATGCAGTCACAGACCGCAGCCAGAATCAAGAGATTGTTAGGAGCCAAGAGCAATCAAGATCAAGAACCCAAAAAAGATCACATTTAGCAAATAATAGCTACTCAGAGTTGTACTCAAAGGAACAGTTACCTCACTATAGGTGATATTAATTGTATGAAAGAGCACAAGATTCTATGTTAAAGTGATGTAATGATTTCTTGTAATTTAAATAAGAACAGTTAAACACATGCAGTCTAAGGTTTCTCTACAGACACAGTGCTGATTAACAGCCTCCGCAGAAACAGACGTTCCAAGAATTATGGTGTAACTGGATACATGATTTGCAGTAAATATGTTCACATGGATTGAGAGCTGGCTAAAAGGCAGGAAGCAAAGGGTTGTGGTAAATGGAACATACTCAGATTGGACTGATGTGGTAAATGGGGTTCCTCAGGGTTCAGTATTAGGTCCTCTCCTTTTTAACATATTTATTATCAACTTAGATGTTGGACTGGAAAGTTTTGTCTCCATTTTTGCTGATGACACTAAATCGGTCAAGGTAATTCAATCAGAAAATTATGTACTTTCCCTCCAGGGAAGGGATTTGCATAAATTAGAGAAATATGAAATTAAATGGCAGATGAGATTTAATATGAATAAATGTAAGGTTATGCATCTGGGAAGGAAAAAAAGCATGCAATTTATAAACTTAATTAAGCAAATCTAGGGGTATTAGATATTGAAAGGGATTTGGTAGTGCTTGTGGACAACAACCAACGTAACAGAGCTCAATGCCAAGCAGCAGCATGTATTAGGAAGGGTATAGAAGCAAGGGAAGCAAATATAATTCTGCCACTATACAAATCCCTAGTACACCCTCATTTTATGTTAACCTAATCTAGCCTGGCTACAGAGTATTGGATCTTGGTCTATGTTCTGCTGATATTATGTACGGAGATGGCTACTTCCAATCACAAAGTCCATGATCCCCTTCTCTGTGGTCACATAGGGTTCTGTTTAACATTTCACCAATTGATGGTCACGGGGAATGCGGTGGAGAAGAGATGTTTCAGTCCCTATCTTTTTAAGGACTTATTGTTGAGGATTTTTGTTTTGTTTTTTTGTTTTAGGCACAATTCAGGTCTATAAAGGCATCTTCTGCATCTGCAAGCATTGTGAAAGAAATTAAGTAATTGTAAGATATCCCCAGTGCCTGTCAGGTAGACATTCCTTCTATTAGAGCGCCCTCCTCCCCACCCCCCATAACATGTATCTTCCACAATTTTCAAGCTATCACATATCCAGATGCCTGAGATATACTGTAATTGTTGTTAACTTAAATGTAGACTAATACCTCTTTGGCGGTTGACATCCAAAGTCTCACACTGGCATGTTAATGAAAGCCAGCATTAATATATGCACTAGGGAAGCATGTGATCCTGACATCAATATCGGTCTAAGAACAGATCATTGGGTCTGATGTAAGTAACATTGAATCTAGCTGCTGACATCGGTGTCCTCTCCGTGTTAATGGGTATTTACCCCTATTGCTGATATCATGACTATCCTTTAACATGTGCTAACACCTATATAGCTGATGTATGTGATATCAATGTTGCTAAACAATAGAAGATGGAGAAGGTGATAGTACACCTGGACCACTGACACATCATTATTAATGGTCATGGCCAGTGAGATATCCCTAAAACTAGCTAATGGCTAGTAATGCTTGTAAACGGAAATCAGGTGAGTTGGTATATTGTTACAGTTTCAGTATTTAACACTGTAATGTACATGCATGTTTTGTTTTTCTTTAATCCTCCTCCTCCTTTTTTTTTTGACCACTTCTGCTTATTCTAGACTATGATATTACCCACTTTAGGTATCCCCTTTTTACCTGAAAAGCCTTTCCCTCCCAGGATCCAGCCACACCACACCCATGATATTAATGCACACTCTGCTGTGCTCTGTGTCTAAAGTAAAGCTTTGTTATAATGTTCTCACTGTGTCAGTGTGTTTTCAATGGTTTGGGTTGTGGGACATCCACATACATCACATTTGTGTAACATTCCTCTATCAGTCAACTAATGAGCCCTAATTACTGAGTAATAGATCAATACATATAATATTAATAATGACAATAATACTAGTAGCTTGCCATCATAAATGACGTAAGAAAATCTGTTAAAATATATATTCTTCTCTTTCTACCTCCCTCTCTCTGACTCTCTTCTTCTCTCTGTCTCTCCCCTCCCTCTCTTTCCCTCTCTCCTCTTTGTCCCTGATAGATTTGAGTTAGCTGTTGCTCCGCGTGCCTCTGCAAAAACTCCATGTGTGTTTGCGGGCCTTCCTGATGTGTTGTAGTAGATTAGTGTGGTGTATGTTCCCCTGGTATTTGATATATGTCGTGTGGTGGTGTAATTTGGCAACTATTTATTTTCCCAATCTAGATGTGATGAGTGAAATGTATATGCAAATACCTTTATATTTTAGGGTCCATATGAGAGCCCCTGTGAGTGAGAATCGGATAATATGCCAGGCAGTTTCATTTTTTTGTGTTGCAATTTATCCAAGTAGTGTGTCTTTAATTGCTTTATTCATGTTGCAGCATGGCTTTTCATATTGGCATATGCATGACCATTCCAACATATGACAAAATAAAATATTTTTTCAAGGCCTATTTTTTATTTGGGAATTGTTGTGCAATTAATTGTAATGCCTTTCATTGCCTTCTCCATATTTTAAAGTCCAGTAGGGTGTTTGTATTGTATTTTACAGTGTTAAGAACTTCTCTCTAAACCCTTTGCAAGTCCTATTTGAAACCCGTAATATTTTTGGCTACATTTGCAGTTTACGGGTTTGAATGCAAGTGCGGCTTTGGGAAATTGCAGCAATTTAATAGTGATTTGCAATTTTAGTGATTGTAACATTTGCGTGCTTGAAAGATCAAAGGCTTAGCTAAGTCGGAGTTACGATTTTGGCAACCGCAGTTGCTTTTCAGCCTGTAAACCGCAAATATTTTGCGTTTAGCTAAAAGGGGCTAATTTCATAGCAGTAACCTTTTCGGGGGTCCTTTACAGGCTTCCACTAATTACAATTTGTGGAATTTAATGAGGCCCATTGTCTGCCATTCATTAAGTAAAATTATGTTCTAACAGGTAGTAGGGGGATCCAGTGAATACATCTTGTTTCCAGTGAGTATGCTTGTCATACAATGAATATTAATGCTGAACAGTGAGAATGCCTTCCACATAGTGGGCAAACCTGCCATACGTTGATTATGCCCGCTGTAAAATGAGTGTGTCATATACTGAGTAAGCCTGCCGTACAGTGACATCTGTCATACACTGAGTATGCCTGTCATCCAATGAGCATGCCATCTGTATAGCGAGAATGCCTGCCATACAGTGGGTATACCTGCAATAGATTGAGTATCTCTACTGTACAGTGAGTATGCCTTTTGTAAAGTCACTATGTCTGTCGTACATTGAGTATGCTTGCAGTACAGTGTTTACGTCTGTTATATGTTGCGTATGCTTAACGTACAGTGAATATACTACCTTCAAATGAGTATGCCTTTGGTATAGTGTATATACCTGCTGTTCATTGATAATATGTGCCCTTTAATGAGTATGCCCGCTATTTAGGGAGTATGTCTAATGTACAGTTAGTATGACTGCTATATAGTAAGTGTGGCTGCCTTCAAGAAGGATATTGACAATGGGTGGGATTGATGTATACTGTGTGCCTGCCATTCATTAACACTGTTTTACAGTGAGTCTTACCGCCATCCAGTGTACAAGACTGCCACACAATATATGACTGAATTGTAGTGAGAGTGCCAGCCATCCAATAAGTAAGTATGATATTAAAAGAAAGGATGTTGTCATCCAGTGATTGAAACTGATTTCCACTTACTGCCTGTTGTGTGATGAGTAGGAATGGCTTCAAGTGAGTGTGTTTATATCCAATGAAGTGAGGCCCTCAATGTTTAATACCACTATTTAGTGATGCACTTAAAGTGTATGGGACAAAAAGGACTGTTTGCTAGTGAGCGAGCTATCTAATGCAAGTGTTTACTTTCCAGTTAGGGTGATGGCTATTAAATAATTGAAACTACTTACTAATGAGTGATACTGGCCACCAATGTGAGTTGTTGTTATTTAATTAACACAATTGATTTCAAATAAATGGAAATATCTCATATGAGACAGAGAGTTCTGTTATTTGGTATAGCAGGTGTTATCATTGTAGAACCTCAGCAGAGTTCTTTGGTTGTCCATCTGTTCTCCGATAGTCTGTAGGATGGATGTCGTCTAAAGTTTGGTACCACGCACAGAGTCCACCTGGGTTGTGTTATTCTTGGTACACGGTTTAGCATTCCTGCCCCTGAAGACAGATTAATATAGGTAAGTGACACTTGTACCTGCTCTGCCAGAAATGTAAATGCCAACCTTTAGTGTTGGCATTATCACTTTTTTCAGCTCAACAGTTTTAGAAAAGCATCCCTTCCATACCTACCTTGCCTCTACTTCTTCCACTGTGTCAAGCAGGGGGCTGTTGAGTGTCTCTGGTAACCACAGAATGGGCACACCACAAAGAATAGGTAGCACTCCAAAAATGATGAGGGGCAGAAACTCCATGTAGGTTTTGGTCATCATCACCAGTGGGCTAACCACTGCCCCCAGCCTCATCATCATATTGGTGAACCCAAATCCAGTCTGTCTGTGGACAAGGATCCCAAAAGAGCATCAATATTTAGCTATACAAGAGAGGAAAACCTATAGTACATCCATTGAATAATGACCCCTTTGATGAGTTGAGAACCTTATATGATCTATTCTTCTCACCCTTAGTGCCTTTGAAGATTTACTGGAAGAGGACCATCTGATTGACGACTGAGACTAGTTGTTGTTGTAAAGCTTATTTATACTATTTTGTTGATAATAATAATCATCTGTCTAGACTAGGTTCTTCCTTTAAATTTGACATTATAAACTCTGGCTTTTTTGGAGTGTCAATATTGGATTAAATTATGAATCATTCATTTATATCAGGAAAACACTTGTAAGGTTTAAAAATATATATATTTTATTTAACTGATATAACATTTTGTCAATGTTTTCTATATTTACAGTTAAAGCAATTAGAGATACCCTGAAGTCCCATATGTGTACCATCAGATAGAAGGTGAAAAAGCAAATGGGAAAAAGTACATCCATTTTTTAAATTTCTGCTATAATAACTAAGAGCTTCATTCAATTTGAGACAAGTAAATTGTTCCATGGATCAAATCACCTGGGATAAGATTATTATTATCTGTATAACCAATATTCAATATAGGAACCAATGAACTGGTTAACAATCCTATTTCTGAGTAGTCTTTCGAATATTTGTTCACTTATTCACTTCCTATATCTCTTCTTCTACCATTTTGCATATTTATGGTAATTTTACATATGACAACACCAGTTATAGACTTATTTAATTATTAGGATGTTTTACACTCATAGAGGCATACAGCCCTATTGGACATATATCACTTGTATTCACATGGTCCTAGTCCAATTATATTTATAGGTGTATATATCATTTTAGTCACTTTGTTTTACAATAGTTCTCTCACTTATTGTACAAGTTTTTCACCTTCTTATTGTGTAGTCATATTTCTTTATTATTTTACTAATAGAAATTTTATTTCTCACATCCCAGGCTCAATAGTAGCTTGCACTTTTACATGAGACTCGATTTGGTCCACTTCCTATGAGATAGGTTTTTACTAGCCACTATACTTCTAATCCATATATGTTAGCTCCTTTGGAACTAATGGCATGAATACCATAGTACATATGCCATTAATATGGATGTATTCAGTTGATCAGATAAAGATTTATAGTGTGGATTTACACTCTCCATATAAGATCCCTATTGTAGCAGTTTCCCATGAGATAAAGTCACAACAAGTCTATATTTCCAATCTATATATATATAGGGTTACACTAGTCTATACCTCTAATATATTTCAGCTTTATTGTGTAATCCATGGCACTTACATCTCAGTCCATATGTTACCAATATGGATAAGTACATTGGATCATATATAGACACAAACGAGGAGATTTACTTCATTTTTATTTAGATTATTGAATGAATAGGCATCCCCACCTAATGTATGCTTAAGTTAGTTTGGTTCTATATACAGTGATGGCTTTATTGTCCCAATATGTATACCATGTATAACATGTACAACTAATAGGTCACATTTGCCTTATATCCCTGCACTCCCTAATTTTCTTTTTAAAGTGAGCCGTTTATAATATTCGGCTTACAGTATATACAAATTTACAGGAGGCTTGGGCCTTCATCAAACATGGCTACTATCTAATCATGACTCCAGTACTGGTTTTCAAGGCAACCAAGTCACTATATAAGACCAGCGACGGTCTCTACTGCCTCCCCCTTTGAGAAAGACGTCATAGCACGTTGAAACGCGTCAGGCAGAGGCGTTTACACGCATACGTGCGTCATCACGCATGACGCCGTCCACGTTGTACTAGGAAGTGAAGCCATGCAGTATTAGCGTTCTGAATAAGAAGAATAGCACTAGTTAGGTAACTCCATTATAGTTTAATATGGTTCCCTCAGAATAATTAAGGAATACTATAGAGGCCACCAGATGCAGAAATAAGCGAGTACAAGTTATTATACATACAAAGTTTAATCTGTTGCATACTTTTACCTTATAAAGGGAACAAATAAGGACATATCTCCTCAGAATAGGGAGTATTCCATAAAGCAAGGAATTTTTGTCTTTAAAGATATAGGACTCAGATCACATTGTGGGTTTAAGAAGTCCTAAGAAATCAAGTATCACACAGATTATAGATAGGAGATATTCTAAAGATTAAGTCTCCTACAGCAAGCTCCTACATAGAGAAATAACTTGTTTGGTCTCGTATCTACATCCAAGGTAGTGCCTTCATTCACTTATCATATTATTTCCAATTACTCACATAAAATAAAGTCTGTACAATATCCTGATTTGGAAGGAGAAATAATACTTGTTTAACAGACCTTGTGAGACTCTGGAACTGAGTTACCTTAGTGGAATATTATAATCCTATTCTATGATTAAAGAGAAAGTTTATATCTCTACAGATTACTTATAAGTGAACTATATCACATCCCTCAGAGGAGAATTTTCTTTTCAATGATTTTAGTTGTTTTTAATCCCTATATTTTTTAATCTCGTCGTTGTTATCATTAAAGAATATTATTCAATAAACTTGTTGGCCAAATTGTAAATAAACCCAGATGTTATTTCTATTCAATTAAGTGGAAGACACTACAAGGGAACAAAACTCCCTAGGATTGTAAATATTCAAGTAAATTGTTAGTGAACGTTTTGGAACATTACACTTTTGTCCAATTCCGTTCACTCGCAATATTAAGTATCTCACCCAAAATCTGTTAACCCATCTCTCGTCATTAAAATATGTAGAATTACATGTTTACTCGTAATATTTACTTAAATTACTGATGAGACACAACCCTATGAACCAATAGAAAATGAGAATGTCATGATATTGTATATATAAGTAAAATGAGATAAAATAAGCACCTGCAATTTGAGAGTAAGCCTTTTTCAGAGTCAATATGTAAAGTTTGGGCTAGCACTGTAATAGGCAATGCATTAGAGCATCTGTTTTAGTCCATGTTGGTGTCATGATATGCATAAAACCCTAGAATACTGAGTTCAGTATTACCCTGCAAATTATATAAAGACACAAACACAATAATTAAAAATAATATTTTTAATTGGATATTTGGGCCTATGGGAATGTGAAGCATTGCATTCTAATCCACTTATATAATTTTGTGTTTGTTTTTAGTACATTACTGTCTTTTTACCTGCTGCTGCAGGTCTCAGAAATACCGTATTTAAAAAAAACATTTGTGGGACCTGTTTAGTCCCTTTAGTTTCCTTCTGAAATGTGATATTTTTACGATTTTTGAGTCATCTGTAATTTGATCAGTAAAAGTCTCAATTGGGTAGAGATTTGGTGGAAAACAATCAATCATAATTTTACAGATGTCAAAAAAATCTTTACGCAAGCTTATCGTCTGTTTTTGTATATTACGGGTATCTCACTCGCAATGTAAAAAATCAGGGTCAGTTGAATAATTTGTGAAAATTACTTACCACTTTTCAGTGGTGTAACTTAAGAAAATGGGCAATTGAATAGAACCCTATGTTGTGAGTGTTTGAATGTAATAATTTTAAGCTCAGTCTAACCTGCACTTTGAATACTGTACTGTATTTTACCGTCTATAAGACGATCCCATGTATAAGACGACCCTTATTTTTGGAGCCCAAAATTCAGAAATAAATAAATATGCAAATGTGTATTTTATAGGTTTTTATTGTGTTCCAGATATATTTAAGGGCACTTTCTGTCATGATTTTTACTGATTTCCATTCCAGCTCAATATCCTTGTGATCACATCACTTATTATTTACTCGGGATGTGCACTGCATTTTTCTGGTTTACACAGGGATCACAAAGATATTGAGCTGGAATGGAAATCAGGGAAAATCATGACAGAAAGTGCTCTTAAATATATGTGTAACACAATAAAAAGCTATAAAATACACATTTCCATGCACACAAGCAGCACACATATGTCACACACAAGCTGTACAGCTCAATCACAATGTGTAAGTTTAACACAGGGATCACAATGTAATGTTGCATCTGGCTACTAGATGGCGCTTTTTTAAGGCAGGAGAAAACACACACGTATTAGAAATGCAATGGTTGCACTTAGATTGCTTTACACTGCAAGTGTGCATAAAAATGTGTATTTTATACGTTTTTATTGTGTTACACATATATTTAAGGGCACGTTCTGTCATGATTTTAACTGATTTCCATTCCAGCTCAATATCTTTGTGATCCTGTGTTAAAATGGAAAAATGCAATTGCACTGAGTAATAAGTGATGTGATCACAAGGATATTGAGCTGGAATGGAAATCAGTGAAAATCATGACAGAAAGTGCCCTTAAATATATGTGTAACACAATAAAAACTTATAAAATACACATTTTTATGCAAACTTGCAGTTTAAAGCAATCTAATTGGAATAAATGTGTGCCTTAAATCTAGTGGCCAGATGCAGCATTACAGTACCAGACTGGGGTATGTAATTGCAACATTCCGTGTATAAGATGACCCCCCTAATTTAGACTTAAAAAAGACTGGTAAAAAATACCGTCTTATACACAGAAAAATACGGTATATGACGAGCTCCACCAACTGATGAAATTGTTACATCTCTAGTACTAAATTTATTTTTATTTTTCACCCAGTGATTAAGACCCTGAACTGTGAAGGACAAGACCTGAGTTTAAGTCTTAGCACAACATAATTGTTAACTAGTGTTTGTATTTGTTACACAAGATACAATTATAAATATGTAATGACTGTAAAGGGGTGTTATACCAATGGATATAATAGTTCTGTATAGTATCAGTGTTATATTTAAAAAAAAAAAATGTGTATTTCCTACATAGCTAATTACCCCTGCAAAGCAGGTAAAAACATAGCCCAGTGACTAAGTGCCTGGACACTGAAAAGGCGGGTGTTGGTTTGAATTGCATTATAACCTTTTTTTATTTTTTTCTATGTATTGTTTTTAATAGTAATCTTTATTCTGATCACAAGATACAATTCTAAATATTTATAAACTGTGAAGGGTTGGTATGAGACAAATAAGGGAGGTGTAATACTTTGTGAAATAATTATTTTAACTACAGTAATTAAAAGATCATGTAAAACAAGAAAATGGAATGTAAGACGATTCTAACCTAGGACCTACATTTATAAAAACAGCAGATGTGCCCATTGTATCATACTAAAGGGACTCAGTCACTGTAAAATCACAATTTAGGATGTTCTTAAAGAGCTCCCAAAACTAAAGAGTCATTGTATTAGCCATTTTTTATTAAGTGGATCATTCCTGAGAAATCCATTATTATGTGCTGCACTGGTATGCAAATGAGTGGCTCCTGGGTGCTAATTTTCCCCTTTGTTGTGCTATTTAGAATCACAGTGTGTTTGTCTGTCCCTATGGTGGCCAAAATAATGACCCCCATTGTTCTCATTCAATGAGAACCTCTACCCCACCCGTATTAAGTACCCCGAGCTGCAGATAAGCATGCCAAGCCATGCATTAGCTGCATAAACAATGCTATATTACTCTGGAATAATTTACTGTAGTACAATGTAAACCAGTTTTCATTCTCTTTAAGATAAAAACAAAGCATGAAAAATAAAACTAAATTAGAGCAGAGTCAGGTATCAGGTAAGTGAGCTGGGTTATGAATACATCTGATAGAGGAGAATTAGTAGTGTATGAAAACATGTGTTATATAGAAAAGTTCAGTTTACTTACAAAGTTATTTGCACAAAAGTCAAATCCAGTGGTTCACACCCACAGGACACTTGCATACGCTGGGTACACACAGGAAATTCAGCAGTGTACCCACAGTAAATACAGCAAGATACACATTTTGACCTTTCTGGTACAGAGCACAGGAAGTAACTGTTGCAGATCTTGTACTGAGCACATGCCAGAAATGACTGAGGTGAAGAATGATACAAAGTATTATCCTGATTCTGAATTTGAATGTTATGCTAATCTAGGTGGAGTTTTCTAAGGGTGTACATGATCAAATGCCAAAAAACATAGGACATTTTGCTAACTTCAAGGTAAGCTAATTAATGTTTATTTTGGGATGTTTTCATGCAAACAAATGTTTTCATACACTACTAATTCTCCTCTATCAGATGCATCTATAATCCAGCTCACTTACATATCCCTTTAACAAAGTCTAAGTACTGAGTTTATTATCTCTACAAATTATATAATATCTTAGGCAATTTTTAATCTGTTTGTAATCAATTTGTTTCAACATACTTTTCCACCCTATATCTGATGGTGCGCAGTGCATATGATGACTTCAGTGTCACTTTAATTTTTTCCTGAAAAAATTTGTGGGACAACTTCTTCCGAACATCTGATCTTATTTTCTAATACTCCCTATATGTTAGACAATACATATCAGAAAAATATCTAAATGTATTCTATATTCGTAGTTTGTATATTATATGTATGATTTATTTATTTTTTTACAAGAAAGTGTTAAGGTTGTTGGAAAAGGAGAAAGGAGAGTTATCAATTTGGCTTGGCAAGGATATATAATATGTCTTTACCGGAGCAGTGTTGGGAAGAGTTCAGCGGTGTACAGATAAGCGCAAACGATGGAGGAGCCCAGACATCCCTTAGCCAACACAGTGAATAACATCTGGAGCGGCATCATATCTGAGAATTACATATAGACATTATATAGGGAGAGGGAAGTGGGGGAGAGAAAAAATAGACTGGAAATATTGAATACAGCAGGACAGTTTCATGTTATTTCAGAAATGCAATGGATTCTGGACAGAGACATATAAGTTAGACATATATTTTAACAGCAGTACTTTTCTACATGAATCTCTTAAAATGACCATTGTAGTGACTTATTTTAGCTTGTACATTTTATGTGAAGGTAAGAGTATGTTTCCAAGTAGCACAGAGTTGAAAATTAGGCAAAAAGAGAGATGAAATTTGATATATAAGAAAGAATAGAGGAATGGATAGTCCTCAGTTAGATGAGTTGAGTTTTGAAATAACTATATGTTGATGTGCTCATCCCTCTACGCTCAAATCTTGAACATACTGTCATCTTTAGTATAGCAGCTTAAAGTTTAAAGATACGAGTGTAGATGATAAATACATCAACACATAGTAATTTCCGTATATGCAAATCAGGAATAATCTACAAAACTCTCTGCATGTAACTCAGAGCTGTTCATTCATCTGCAACTTTTTCTTTCTTTTTTTTTTATCTTTCTCTTTGCCCCTGATTTTTCCTCCTGTTCTTCGTGGGAACATTCTCTCCATAATATTCAAAATATCTTTCTTGCTGAATTCCTAAAACCTATGGAAATTGTTTGCCAGACAAACCACTACTCTATCCACCTTCACAGCTCATCTCAAAATATACTTTTTCAATGCTTTAAATGTAGACACATAAATCTGACAGCAGCTAAGAACCCAAAAGGCCCATTCTATCCACCTAAAACTTTGGCTTAAAGGTATATGTAAGTTTCCTGGGTTTCAAATGTTTCATAATAAACAGCAACTGATTAGTAGAAAAATGTGTATTATGTTGAAAAGTTGCATGTACTTACATATTTACCGTATATGCTAGATACTGATATGTGGGTGTGCACACCCCTAGGAAGCTTACATAAAGTGTACCCTGCGTCTAAAGGAAATTATGGTTGGTGGGGTCACAGCTGAATTTGTGAGATAGGCAGAGAGAACAGAACAGACAGCAACTGCCAGAATGTGATACAAATGTTTGAGTCTTTACTTCCTACAGACTGGCCAAATTTTTTTTTCAAATTGTATACTAATTTAGCCTGGGTTTGGAGGGTGTTAACCCTAAGTTTCTGCTGACAGAAATGAAAGATATTTAGCTAACTTCAAGGTAAGTGTTTAAATGCTTATTTTTGTATTTTTCATGCAAAAAATGTTTTTATACACTACTAATTCTCCTATATTAGATACACTCATAATCCAGCTCACTTCCATATCCCTTTAATTAAGCCTCCGGGTAGCCTTATGCTTATTCTAGACATGCTTACATTTCTAAATTGTCTTTGACCCTACTACATAGTAGTACATCTGTGTTTACACTTTTTGCCATACCATTTATATACATAAAGTACATTATCAGACAGACATATCACTCCATATAGACATTTTTGTGCACATATAAACATGTTTAATGTACTGCATTGCATCTTCAGGCAGCCTGCTGTCCCATTTGATGAGCTGCTCTATACCTGTGAATATCGGGCCTTGTCAGAAACACACCCTGCATATGCTATAACAATTTACTGTTTCCATGAAAAATGCAATTGTACCTCATGTAAATATGATGGGTATTTATATATATATATATATATATATATGTGTGTGTGTGTGTGTGTACTTACCAGTGGGCACTGCCATACTGCCAAGTATGAGGACCCCAGAGATGATGAGAAAGAATGAGACAGTAAATCGCCTGCCAATGTAAGTAGCAGTAATTGTGCCCACCACTCTCATTGGAAGCTCCGTACAACCGAATATCACCTGAACCAGATAGATACTGTACCCAAATCGCTGGACGTCCATCGCTAGAGCAAAGAAACAGAAGCTACTGGAGAACCTGGAGAAGAGAGGTAAGGGGGAGTGTGAAGAATAGGATCAGAAATATTCCTGAAGGAACAGGTGGAAGAATGGAATGAAATACAGACGCTTGAAAGAAGAGACCAAAATATGGAAACAATGAGAGAGTGATAAAAAAAAGGAACTAAGAAGAAAAATAAAGTTAGTAATATATGTAAACAAGATTGGGCACCTCTCACCAGGTTAGAGAGAGGCTGAAGGTTATCATGCGCATGGCAGGCGTACGGAACAGGTCAAAGAGAGTCAATCTGTGGGCTTCTGTAGGACTTCCTTGGTGGGATTCCAGCTTCAACATCTGGGGAAGAAGAGTAAGGAGAGGGGAAAAGGGAAGGGAGGGAGGAGATGTAAGAATTGAGAGCAGAAAGAGAAGGAAATGGTGGTGGGATAGTTGTGTAGTATAGGCTTGTTTAATGGAATTCTCAGCAGCTAGATCCAGGCCACATTTTCAGGATATTGGTAGAGATTGAGCTGGTAGTTGCAGTGAACTGATCTACTTTTATTCAGACAAGATACCCTGAAAATATGTCATATATCTGGCCCCAGTGGACAAGACCAGTGTAGAGGGAGGTTGTCCAACACCAGTCATTGTGGGCTGGAGTCAGGCCAGATTTTTGGGTTATTACCTTGTAAACAAAAATAAGTAAATCAAAATGGCTAAGCTGGTTGACTCAACTATTCTAAAACAAGATATTCTGTAACACAGCTTTCTATGCCTTCCATTTTTGATAACCCTTATTTAGAGAGATTGGACATATAATAAAAAGATAAACAAGGGACACAGAAAAGCTTCCATAGTAAATTGGGCTGTGAGGAAGTCCAAGGATAGCCGCTTGCATACACTATATAAATACCACCAGTTACATGTATAGTTAACTACTATGTGCACACACAAAGCCATTAAACATACCATTTTTTGGCTCTCCCTAACATGATAAACATGTATGTAGATGTCAGTGGGAAGGGCTATAGTTTTAGAAATCTGCCTTTGTGCAGAGCTCAAGTTTTTAAGAATTTAGATCTCATACCTCCAAGGTGATCGAGCTGCCCTGTTTCTCCCCATTGATCCTGGCCACGCGGTTGAGGTTATTGAGGGCCTTTTGTGATTTGTTGGTGAGGGCAAGCCAACGAGAGGACTCTGGGACCCACCTCAAAGAGGAAAAGAAGGGAGTTTCATTAAGTTTGGATGAGAGGAATGGAAATAGGAAATGAGCAGTGAAATATAGAGAAAAGCAAAAAATAAAAAATACAAGTATATGTGTCTAATACTTTTAATTACTTAATTTAAATCTTTATTGCATTGCTTTTCCAATTTACTTCTAACGTACCAGGATAGGAGGAAGAATATGAAGTAGGGCAAAGACAGTGCCATCTGCAACCAGCGCCAGTCTGTAATACCATATGCCACCCCTGCCAGGATAATCTGGCCAGTGGTGAGGCAGTAACCTTGGATCATTGATACCATGGGGCGATATCTCATGGGGATCCATTCCATGGCTGCAAAACAAGACAATATTTGAATGCCATCTTATAGATACTGGTCCTTGTATGCTCTAACATTGTCTGTACACTGCTGTAATAAACAGTAAGTGACCATTTCTTTGTCGGCCCAAAACAATACCATAGGTACCAATCCCAATGTTTTGTAAACAATATTGTAGTTGTCACAATATGTTACACCCTATAACAGCTCTACAGTTGTCATACTCTTTATGCCCACATCACAATATTATTATACATACCAATCTCTTTATTCAAGTAATAACTCTAAAGGCATTAGTCTTATTATTTTAGAGAGTCTCTTGGGCTAACCTCTACGTTCCCTTAAAATATCACTTTGTGAGCCTTCACGTTAGTTCTGTAGGTAACAGACTTAAACCCAAAGACCAACCTTAGAAATACCAGTAATATTTCTCAGTGGCAGTTTGAAATGTACCAGTTATGTTGTATGTCAGTCATAGAACTGTATTTCCATGCCAGCCATAAAATGTAAGTATGTTTTTAATGTGATAGCGATTCAGGCAGCAGCAGTAATGACCTTTATTATACCATTGTTGATGGTACTCACTGTCTACCCTATCCCATCCTCCATATGACAGCCGTGGCCTATAGCAGCAATGGGTAAATCACTCCTATGAGAACCAGTATCTATCTTTTTGTGTATTTAGGTTCTCTTTGGCTATGTCCAGGTGAGCTACTCATTTTCATTTGTTCTAATTGATCTACCTGCACGGATGCAGAGAGAGATTGGAATACTGGACGTTTGAAAAATATCATGGGGCAGAGTTGCCCATTACTGGCCTATCTATATTCACTCACTCAGTCAAAGATTGCTGGACACTCACTGATTCCCATATCGTTAATGATTAAGCCACAGATGCCCATGCCAGTCAGGAAACGGAATGCACAGTAGAAGGAAAAGCTGGGAGAGAGGGCAGCGCCCGTCCCCATGGCAGCAATCTGTAGGAGACTGCAGAGGAGCACAACTCGCCGTCCAAACCTGCAGTATATGAGGGAGTAAACACTAAATAAATAAATAAATATATATATATATATATATATATATATATATATACATACTGATTATGAACATACTGCATTGCATAATAAAGCTAAGAATATATACACTGATAATGAACATGCTGCACTGTATGACCAAAGAGAGACACTTATACTCTTGAAAACCCATGCACTCTTAGGTAGTTCTATACAGGTAGTTCTGTAAAATTGACTCTCCAGGCTTCCGTGTTTCTCCTGAATTTAAAGAGATAACAACTGGAGGAACCAGAGAGAGTGGAACATTGTCAGGCCAGGTTTTCATACTTAACGTTAGGTCTGTAAGAAAGAGGACATTTCAGAGACTTAGAGGAATGGGGGATTTCCACTGAAATTGGGACTTTTTTTTCCAAAACATGGTATGTGCTCAGTCTCTATACACTAATAATTAACACACAACACTGCATAATGATGGTGAGTATCTATAAGAAACATGTTTCATGGGAAATACTGAAATCTAGGACCGAAGCTGCCTGTCCATAATTATACACTGGTAATGAACATGTTGCACTATTTAATGATGCTGAGTGTGTATACACACTGTTGGGTATTCATACACACTGCACTGTAAAACAAATCTGAGTAATGCTGAAAATCTATCCACCAATAATAGACATACTACATTGTAAAGTAATAATGAAGTAATCTCACCTGTCCGCTAGAGCTCCAAATACAATGGCCCCCACCAGCACCCCTGCCATGTATATGGATTGTGCCACTTCCTTCAGATACTCCTGGTCACATACCAAGTCCCACTGTGTGAGAGGAGATACACAGTGAAGGAATGCATTATATACCAGTACTCACCTGCTCCCCAGCACCTCGTACCTCACTAATGATGGAGGTGTATACTGTGTTGTTATATTCCCAGTTGTTCTCTCCACAGGGCTCTGTCTCATTGGACTGTGCCGAGATATAACGCATACACAAATCTGCTGGTGGTTGGCGGTGGTCCTTTGTGAAGTTGGAACTGCAGTGGTAAGAGGGCATTGCGGCTGTGAAGATCTGCATGAGGTTGTGAGTGGCACAGAGAAAAAGGGGGGCTGAGAGGATTGTAACTAGAAGCAATTGGAAAGGAGAGAATAGACTGTCCTTGTCCAAGAGGTCCATCAGAGCCATGGATGAAGGTAAACTGGGAAATGTTCACGTAGGATCCACCAATATGAATTAAACTGGCTTTTGGTAATGAAGATTCTCTGTTGAAGAACTTTATCATAGAGAAGTATGATTGCTCTTCAAATATGTAAGATTGTCTTCTAATGAGTATGTCTGTTTCTAAATAGTGATACTGCTTTGTAATGAGTGGGGTTATACACTAATGAGTGTGACTTCCTTCAAACAAATGAGACTGTATTATATTATCGAAAACCGTGTTCTATGAGATCTCATTCCAATGGCAGAGATGTGTGAGTTTGAATCCCAGTGAGCCGGACTGTCTTGAAGAGCATATAACTTCCCTTTGAGTGAGGATCTATGATTTCTGCTAAATTAGGAGATTTCGTTCCAATGAATGAGACTGGTGTGTTGGGTTGAATTCCAATGTCTTGAAAGTGTGCTAGATGAGACAATCTTCTAGTATAGCTTTCTTCCAATAACTGAGTATCGCAATTCACTGTACTACGTTAGACACACAAGCATGACTTAGCATCCAGTTAAATAGTTAAATATGTTAAAGATTCATCTTTTACCTAACTAACAAATGTTAAATTAAGACAAAGGTGGCGTCTTATTTAAACATTAGCAAACTAACTCAACCATACTACTGAATCAGTACTGAACTGTATAGTGCAAATATACAGAGATGTAGAAAGAGTTATATATGGAGCAATATGGGAAGTTATAGGGAGCAAGTACATTAAGCAGTAGTGGAAATTATAGGAAGCTGATATATCGAGCAATACATTTTTTTTATAGCAATCATTTCTATGGAGTTTTAGGAAGAATCTACTGGGAGCCATGAAGTTATATAAAAAGAGAAATAGAAAAATATATGAGGAGTAGTTGTATAGAAGAAAACAATATGGTAAGGGGGTTGTGATTATTTGAATGCATACAAAATTGGGGTTTGTCAGTGTTGTATATGCTATTCTACAATAAAGTGAAAAAACTTGAAAAAAAAAATAATATTTGACACATATATGCACATAATGTATCCTTGCTACAGAAAATAAAGCTAAACTGAACTATTAATAAATTAATAGTTTATTAATCAATCCAATATGGCTGTCCGTTGGTTTAGAGCACCCTTGTCGGTAAACATGTGACACATATCTGTAATTTATCCTTGCCAATACTGGCTCCATTTTACATTTCATTCTGCTTATTATAATCCTATACTGAATAGATCTCACTATTTCTATTTTTCTCTTTACATATCAATCCTCTCTCTGTGTGTGCTTCCCTCTTCTTTTTAAATAGTCTTTTATTAGAAGGCAATGCACAATAAAACATTTAACACAACTGTAATTAGTCAGTTAAGATACGCTAACATGTACAATACAATATTTTCCCATCATAAACTGACTAGGCCTTCCATTTTTCCTTTTTAAGTTATTAAGGTTACATGAGTCACAGTTAACATTTCAATGGAAATAACATAACAGAAAGAAAAGAAAAGAAATAATAAAAATAAAAAATCAGAAAAGAAAAAGAGAACAACAACACAAGATAAAACGTCCAATGAGCACAAATTAAAAAGAGAATGCTATAAATATCAAATTAATTAGCTAGACCATTACACTGCTATCTTCACATAAAGTACAGAGCTAATCCAGTATATCCACCACTAAGAGCACTCAACACATACCTCGTTAAAGACATCCCAGTACAGCTGACACCGACCTCCACCGCTCCGTCAGTAGATTTCCGGACCCCCCCCCCCTCGCCTCCAGCTCCTCCACCAGGTCTCCTTTGCCAAAGTGTGGAGATTGTATGATATGATATGTTGTCATACTAAGGGAATACTGAATGAAGAAGCCAACCAGGGATCCCAAATTGCTTGGAATTGGGTAATGTCGTCTAGTATGATATAAGTTAATCGCTCATTTCTAAGTAAATGATTGATCTTACCAATCACCTCCGTAAAGTTAAAAGTCTCTTTCTTCCAACTCCTGGCTATGTGTGTCTTAGTAGCTAACACCATTAATTGGTTTAGTTTATTCTGCATTTTAGATAAATCCGTAACACGAATCCCTAGCAGACAAGATTCCATTGAGGGCGTAACTGCCTTGTGGAAAAGTGCGGAGGCTAATTGGGCTAATTGCCCCCAAATTTTCTGAGCGAATGGACATGACCACCATGTGTGTATATGATCCCCTATATTTTGGCACCCCCTAAAGCATTTATTGCTTTATGATGGTTTAAATTTCTGTAGTTTGTCAGGTGTACAGTA
Source organism: Discoglossus pictus (assembly GCA_027410445.1). Taxonomy (NCBI): domain Eukaryota; kingdom Metazoa; phylum Chordata; class Amphibia; order Anura; family Alytidae; genus Discoglossus; species Discoglossus pictus. Next base: position 36,076,794 of record CM050175.1, read on the forward strand.
GACTCTATGCAAAACTTTGATGGACGTCTCCAGTAAGGCCGAATTAAGAGAACCTCTAGAGAGATTGGAGCAGGATTCTGACCATTTACCCCAGTCCCACTCCACCCCAAGATCCCTCTCCCATTGTGCAAAATACCTGGGTTTTTGGTCACTTGTGAAGTTAAGAAAGGTGTCGTAAAGTGAACCCAGAATACCCTTGGTAAGGGGTAGACTTTTACATATAACGGACATCCAGGAGGCCCTAGGATGCCCAAGTTCTCTTGAGCTCTTACTGACCCAGCTCCTAATTTTCAAGTAATTATAGAATTCTGTGACAGGTAGGTCGTGGGTTGTACAGAATTGGTTGTATGTCAGCAAGCTATCGTTCAGAAACCAGCTCCCTACGCGGTCCAAGTTTCTAGAAGTCCACCAGAATCTAGAGATGTCATTCGAGTCTGCCAGGATTTGTGGAAAAGACATGACTGACATCATTGGGGATAGTCCTGTAGGAAGTAACCGCCTGGATTTAGGGTTGGCCCACCCCCATGCACGAAGGGTTTGTGAAATAATGGGATTTTGATGAGTTGTGAATGGGGCTAGTTCTTTTGGGATCCATATCAGCTTATCCCAACTGTGGAGGAACATTTGCTGATTTTCCATAAAAACCCAGGCTGGTTGATGTGTTTTAGAGTGTGCCCTGGGAAGGTGGGCCAATTGAGCGGCTTTAAGATAGAGCTTTACATTTGGGCAAGCAAGTCCACCTCTATTTTTCTGCCTAAACATCACCTGTCTAGAGATACGAGGGCGTTTATTTCCCCATATAAACCTAAACATATTATTCTGGAACCTGTCAAGGTCTGTAGGTGAAATTGAGATGGGAATGGTTCGAAAGAGATACAGAACTTTGGGTAGAATGCTCATTTTAGCCGCCGCTATGCGACCCGTCCAAGAAATGTTATAGTTCGTCCATCTCTGCATGTCATCGGTCAAAGATTTGTATATAGGTGGGAAATTAGCCTTATATAGGTCAGCTATATTAGATGTAAGTTTGCCTCCTAGGTATTTTACATGGCGTGCGGGCCAGACAAAATTATAGTCAGATTTGAGAGAGTCAATCTCCGATTGTACCATACCCAACCCCATTGCCTCTGTTTTCTCTACATTTAGTTTAAGACCTGAGATATTACTAAATTCGGTTATAGTTGGGATCGATTGAAGGGGCTTGGTCAAGGTGCATAATATATCGTCAGCAAAAAGAGAGCATTTAAAGTGCTGATGGCCCACTGGAATCCCAAATATGCCTGCATGAGATCTAATTGCCTGTGCAAGAGGTTCCATGGCAAGCGCAAATAGTAGTGGTGAGAGTGGGCACCCTTGCCTGGTCCCTCTTTGAATATGGATATTTGCCCTGCGCTCTCCTGGCAGCTTCAAGTTGGCTGTTGGGGAGTTATAGTAGCTCCTTAGCAAGTTAATGAAGCGTCCCCTAAATCCAAACTTGTCAAGTATTTTATATAAATACGGCCATTCAACCGTATCAAAAGCCTTTTCAATGTCCAGAGCTAGAAGACATATTGGAGTATGAGATTTATGTGCTATATACTGAGAATTTAAGACCCTCCTGACATTGTCCCCTGCTTCTCTGAAAGGGATAAACCCCGCCTGATCCTTATGGATTAAGTCTGGTAAAAATTTAGATATACGGTTAGCCATAATTTTGGCTAAGATCTTGACATCTCCATTAATCAGCGAGATAGGACGATAGTTTTTAGTCTCCAGATTATCCCTACCCTCTTTAGGAAACACAACTAGATCAGCATGATTTAGTTCAGGGGGCATGGATTCCCCATTCAATATGGCATTGAAGAGGAGCGTTAAATAGGGGGTAAGCAGGTGTTCACATTTTTTGTAGTATATGTTTGTGAGGCCATCCGGCCCTGGGGATTTACCTAATTTAAGACCTTGGATAGTAGTTCTAACCTCCTCGTGAGAAACCTCCGCATTCAAGTCAGCCAGATGGTGATCTAATAACACGGAAAGGTCCTGAGTGCTAAGAAACGAGTGTATGTCTGCCTCACTGCATTGAGACTGGGAGGAGTAAATTTGTTGATAACATTTTTGAAATGCCTTTTGAATGTCATTAGGGCTATATGAGATTTGGCCATCAGCCATCCTAATCTGAGTGGTTCTATGTTGTGAAAATTTATTTCTAAGCCTTCTAGCTAGAAGAGAATCTGGCTTATTTGCCTTCCAATAATAAAGATGTTTTGTCCTTCTCATCGCCTGTTCAGTACGATGTGACAGTATACCGTCAAGCTCTAGCCTGGTTTTATCAATTAGCTTACGTCCCGTAGGAGAGGGATTTTGTTGGTTTGATCCCTCCAGTCTCTTTAATGTCGCCATTAGGTCTGCCTCCTTCTGCCTAAGAGCTTTTCTCTGGGAGGAGGCCAGTTTAATACAGGTTCCCCTGATATAGGCCTTATGGGTGACCCAAAGCCAGACGGCTCCGGTCTCAGGGGAGACGTTAGTCTCAAAAAAGACCCTTAAGTCATTGGCTATTGTTTCCCTGCTACTTGGGTTGGATAACAGGGACTCATTCATTCTCCAAGTATAGGGGAGTCGTAAATTAGGGCCCAAGTCCACCTCAATAAGTACCAGGGAGTGATCCGACCAGGGGCAGGGGACTATTTCCGATTTTAAGATCGAGTCGTATAAAGATGAACTAGTAAGGAGAGTGTCGATCCGAGAGTAAGTCAAATGGGTTGGAGAAAAAAATGTATATTCTCTATCCCCTGGGTGAAGCCCCCTCCAGGCATCGACCAACCCCAATCTGTTAAATAGAAGCTTAATCAGTTTTATTTTGTTGGAAAATCTACAACTAGCAGGGGTCCCCGACCTGTCTAAAGTTGGATCTAAAGTTAGATTTAGATCCCCCCCAATTATCAGTCTTCCCAGGTTTTGAGACTCAATTCTCTTCAATAAGAAGATTAGAACCGCGTAGGGAGAGGTTGTAGGAGAGTACAGGGAGACTAGTGTAGTTCTAACCCCCCCGATCGTGCCAGTCACCAGAACATAGTTACCCTCCCCATCTATCTTTGTGTTCTCTACCTGGAAAGGAAAGTTTTTATGTAGCAGAATTGCACACCCCGCTCTCTTAGTGGGAAGAGTGGCCAGGAAATAGGTGGGATATTCCTTGTGCAAGAATGTAGGCTTGTTGTCCTGGGAGAAGTGGGTTTCCTGCATGAAGATGACTGCGGGTTTGTGCTTTTTATAAAATGTGAAGGCTTTCCTCCTCTTAAAGGGGGAGTTAAATCCCTTCACGTTATGGGTTAACAGAGTATACTTAGAGGTAGTCATTGCAAGATAAGAGTAAGACCCTAGCTGTGTGTGTCATTACCTGATAGCTGGTGCCATACCAAGCAAGGCGGGAGGGAGCCCGGAAAGCCAGCCTCTGCCAAGGGAGTCGGATAGCAGCTGTCTGAGTTGTCGTCCTGCCATCAAACAGAGATTTAAATGCAGAAAAGAAGAGTGTTAGCTTTAGGCCATTAAGGTAAAAACATTTAAATAAGCAGATAAACAGTGTCAAGTTCACAGTTAGCAGTTCTCTAAGGCTATAATTAGGAAGTTGTTGAACTAAAAACATGAAATAACAATCACTTTTTATTAGTACTCCTCCTCCAAGACTCTAAGCAAGGAGAAGAAATCGTCCACTTAAGGTGGGAACACAATCCAGCAGGCTGTACAATCAATGATGAGCTTATATCCTAAACTACACAACCTTTTGAATCAAATCTTAAGGCAAAATAGGTTTACATCTAACATTCTATTTGGCATCAAAAATTTTGTTATGAAAGTCCACTCTAGGTAGGATCTAATCCGGACGTGAGCTCGCCCATGGGTCAGCCATTTGACTAGCATCCCCCGTGCAGGCCCTGTGTCCAGCACCCTGACCCCTTGCACTGTCCAGAGTAAGTTTCATTCCCCCCTGAGGAGAAACTTGTTTACTGTGGACTTGGGCTGCCACCAACGTCCATTGTCTCTTAGGGATAGACGGTTGAGATTGCTCTTGCCGTGGTTCCTGCATTTCCCCAGAGTAAAGCTGCAAGCGATGTAGCACCGATAAGCAGTCCTCCAGTGTACGTGTAGTGTAAGTCGTACCCTTAAAATTGAAGGAAAGGGCAAATGGAAGGTTCCATCGGTACTGAATTTTGTGGTGAAGCAAGATTGTAAGAGCCAGTTTCATTAGCCTCCTTTTGTTAAGGGTGTCAGGGAACAGGTCGGCATAGATCTGCAAAGGGGAGTTGTCTGGGCCCTTAACAGTGTGCAGCTTCCTTGTAGCCGAGAGTAGAGTGTCTCTAGCTTGCTGCCTCAGAAATCTTACAATGACATCTTTCGGAGCATCCGGACTCCTCATGCCTCCTAGAGCCCTATGAGCTCGCTCAATTTCCCACATGCTTTCATCCTGATCAGGAAGAATTGCAGCCACAGTGTATCTTAGGTATTGGGTTAGATCTTGTATGGCTCTTGGTATGCCGCGGATGCGTATGTTGTGGCGGTGCGAGCGATTTTCTAGATCCTCTATCTTATCTGCGAGTTCAGAAACCTGGTAAGTGTTTTGAGCTATCGATGTCCTGTCCTTTTCCTGAGCCTCCGCCAATTGGTCCGTCATATCTTCCAAAAGTTGGGTACGCTGACCCAATTCCCTCAGATCCTGTCTCAGGGGATCAATCGCCTTAGCCAAGAGTCTTTCAATCGTAGCCACAGCCTTGTCTGATAGGTCTTATTGCTGATGGGGTCCCTTGGGCCGCCCTTCCTGATCTGAGTCTCCAGAGCGTTCAGAGAGAGAGTCTGCCAAGGGTGGACGCTGAGTCGCTCTTGGCGGGAAATGATCCTGTATACCCTTGGCCGGGGTGGCTCGCTTAGGCTTCGGCATCTTGGCCTCGAGGTTGAAAATGTCGGCAAAATTCCCACTGTTAAATCAATATGCAGGGTGCGAGGAGCTAATGCAGTGAGGACTGGGCCCAACCATCTATTGCCTCCGCCAAGGGTGGTATGCCAGTTCCATAGGTGTAAGGAAGATGTCTGCTAGAAGAACTGCTGAATTATGTCCCCATTTAGCTCTTAGCCCATGGTAGGGGCGTGCCCTTCAGTCAGGTCCAGCAGTTGCCAGGAACTCCTGAAGCGATCTCTATATGACAATGAGAGTCAGGGTTGCCAACAAATTCCAGGGATACTGCGTCAGCTTTTTGGAGCCAACTTGATGATCGTAGCTTCTCAGGTGCCAATTAGAGTAAGGCAAGATACTGTTGAACTCTGCGTGCAACATGCGGCGGCTGGTATACCAGCTCTACTCTCAATGAAAGTATGTAATGATATAGAAATCACAAAGTTGTGGAGACCAGTAGCCAAGGTCAGCAATAATCCAGTTCCGCAAACTTGTAGGTAAAACAGGAACAAGGTTTATTGAAGGGATCAGGAACCAACAATAATCTGGCAAGGATCAATAGACAGGAAGTCCCTTTTATAGGCCAAGGACCAGACACCTGACCAGACACAGCTGAAGAGACTTAGGTACTGATACAATTGCTAGCAGAGTCAAGCTTATAAGGTCTCAATGGAATTCACAACAGGCAGGCTGGCGCAGTGGTAGGGAAGAGGTATAGCAGCCTGGGGACCAGGGTTCAAATCCCAGCAGAGTCAATTCCTCACATTACCCCCGCCTCTATAGGTGCAGCCTCTGGATGCCCTATTACCTGGTTTAGCAGGGTACTGTACATGAAAAGATCGAAGGAGATCAGGAGCGTGAATATTGTCCACTGGTTCCCACGAACTCTCCTCCTCACCATAGCCTTTCCAGTGAACCAGATACTGAAGCTTGCTACGGAAGATCCTGGAGTCAAGAATTTTGTCCACTTCGTACTCATCCTCACCATCCACGAGGACTGGAGGTGGGGCAGGCAGGGCTCGGCCAGGGAAAGTGTTTTCATGAAAAGGTTTAAGCAGTGCAACGTGAAACACTGGATGTATTTTCATGGAATTCGGGAGTTGTAAACGGAAAGTGACAGCATTGATCTGAGCAATGATCTCAAAAGGTCCCATGAACCTTTGACCCAATTTATGAGAAGGAATCCGAAGCTTGAGATTCCTTGTTGACAGCCACACCTTGTCACCAACGTGATAGACTGGGGCCTCCTTTCTATGCCTATCAGCAGCTCTTTTGTAACATTCCTGAGCCTCCAAAAGAGTTTCTTTCAACAGTGCTTGGGAATCACGTAAGGCCGTTAGCCGGTCAGTGACAGCAGGAATGGAAGTAGTAATTGGGAGACTGACTAGAAAGGTCGGATGGTAACCATAGTTGGCAAAAAATGGGCTCAAAGAAGTGGAGCAGTGTTGGGCATTGTTATAGGCAAACTCCGCCGTGGGTAAAAAATCCAGCCAGTCATCCTGCAGGTAACTAATATAGCACCGCAAATATTGCTCCAAAGTCTGGTTGGTTCGCTCAGTCTGTCCATTACTTTGCGGATGAAAAGCTGACGACAGATTTACATTAATACCTAGATTAGAACAAAAATGTTTCCAAAAACGAGACGTAAACTGCACTCCCCTGTCAGAAACTACTTCATCAGGCACTCCATGCAAGCGGAATATTTCCCGAATAACCAGGTCAGCCGTCTGTTTAGCTGAAGGGAGACCACGAGCTGGTATGAAATGACCCATCTTAGTTAACCTGTCCACAACAACAAGAATGGTAGTGTGTTCCTTAGAGGGAGGTAGTTCCACAATAAAGTCCATGGATATAGATCCCCAGGGACGATGAGGAATCGGAAGAGGCTGAAGCAAGCCAACAGGGGATGAGCGAGGAGTCTTATGTCTGGCACACACATCACAAGAGGACACATACTTCTTAACATCCTCATGATACTTCGGCCACCAAAAGGATCGGGCAAGTAGCTCTTGTGTCTTTCGTATTCCTGGATGACCTGCTGGTTTTGAGTCATGGTAGAGATGTAAAAGGTCCAGTCGCACTGACTCCGGAGCAAACAGACGTTGTTGAAAAATCCAAAACCCATTACGCATCGTCATATGGAGGTCACGAGGAGGATCACGAAGAACTGGGTCTTCAGCATAGCCCTTTTTAATGCGAGACATCAGATCAGAAGGAAATGTAACTCCTATAAATATATCCTCTGGCAAGATGGTGGTCTTGGTTACGGTAGTATGGAGGGGGTCAGCTATTCTAGACAAGGCATCCGCCTTACCATTCTTGGAGCCAGGACGGTATGTAACCAAAAAATTAAACCTTGAGAAGAATAGGGACCAGCGTGCTTGTCTGGCTGACAGTCTCTTAGCTGATCGAATACATTCCAGATTTTTGTGATCTGTGAGGACAGTAATTGGATGGGTAGCTCCCTCCAAGAGATGTCTCCATTCGGTGAAGGCAGCTTTTATAGCCAATAGTTCTTTATTCCCTATGTCATAGTTTCTTTCTGCTGGCACCATCTGGCGGGAATAGAAGGCACACGGATGTAACAGCATCTTAGGTCCAGTCCTTTGAGACAGTATAGCACCAACAGCTGAATCAGAAGCATCAACTTCCAGAATAAATGGTAATTCTGGCTGAGGATGTACCAGGACAGGGGCATTACAAAGCCCAAATGGCATTACTAGATATTCGTAATGCCCGTACCTGGTTCTGAAAGCTGTTTTCCATTCATCATTGGGTCTTATGCGAACCAGATTATATGCCCCCCGAAGATCAAGCTTTGTAAATATTTTAGCTGAGCGGAGTCTCTCCAAAAGCTCAGGAATCAGAAGCAAGGGGTAGCGGTTTTTAACAGTGATGTTATTAATGTCCCTGTAATCAACGCATGGCCGTAGGCTGCCATCTTTCTTTTCTACGAAGAAAATAGGAGCTCCTGCTGGAGAAGTAGATGGTCGAATAAAGCCTTTGGCAAGATTTTCTTGTAGATATTCACGAAGAGCTTTCAATTCAGGCTCAGAAAGGGAATATATACGGCCAAATGGGATAGCAGCCCCAGGCAACAGCTCTATTGGGCAATCATAAGGCCTGTGTGGTGGAAGCTGATCTGCATTCTTCTTATCACAGACATCTGCAAAATCCCGATATTGTAGAGGAAGCTTAGTCAAGTTTGTAGCAACCATTTCATTAATTGTTGTGGCAACAGGTGTTACCTTAGAGGGTTGACAATTCATTAAGCAGTGTTCTGAAGGAAAGGACAAAGTTCTGATCTTCCAATAGATCTGTGGGTTATGCAGAGCAAGCCAAGGTACCCCCAAAATCACTGGAAACTGTGTTGAGGAAATTAGGTGGAAAGAGATAGTCTCATGGTGATTCACTTCCACAGTCAACTTTAAGGGCACAGTCTCATGTGTAACCGGCCCTGACGTAAGTGGAGAACCATCAACTGTCTCCATTAACACAGGTGAAGAATTAGGGATAGACTGAATTCTATTTCCTGCTGCAAATTTAATGTCCATAAAGTTTCCGCCTGCTCCAGAATCTATCATAGCGGTAGTTGAAATTTTACGATCACCACATTGCAACGTGATAGGCACCACAAAATGAGGATGTTGAGTCAACATACCCTCTTCACCATGAGCCAGAGAAAACAAGGGTTGTGTGACAGAATCCAGTTGATCCGAAATCTGGGATTGGTGTCGAATCTGTGCACCCTCAGCCGCCATAGCTATTGTTCTTTTGGATTTGCTAGGGCAATTGATGGCATAGTGCCCTGCACTACCACAATACAGGCATAAATTGTGAGTGCGTCGCCACTGTTTTTCTTCGTTGGATAATGGCCCTCTTATTAGATTTACCTGCATAGCCTCTGGCTCAGAGTCTGTAGGTGTTTGTGGGATCGGAGTAGAAGTTCTTGAATAGGAAATTGGAGTAGTACTTGGTCTAAAAGAGCCCTGTCTTTCCAATCTTCTTTCAGAAAGTCTCCGGTCAATACGGTCAATTGCAATTGAATGAGGGCCTATGTCATCTACTATAACCCCCACTCCAACAGATAGCCATTATTATCTGGACATTATTTAGATGCGATTTGCGTCCCATGCCTAAAGCCAAAACAGACATAATTCCTTCCTGCAGAGTGAGTATAAAGAGACTTAATTCCATGGCATCAAGATGAACCCCATCTCTGAGAAACATGCAATCATACTCTAGGGACTCAAAAATAGCATGCCTAAGGAATATACCGCTTTGTAATAAATTATGCTATGGTCATATTAATCTTCTTCCTACAATTTTCTATCTTAGTAACATCCCAAGCTGCCATTTCCGACCAGCCTATTCTAACTTGTGGGTTATCAAGCTAAAATCTGCTTTATATCACCCTGCATTAACTTGAACATTTTCATTACCCCCAACATGCAACACTAAAATATCTAGTGGCCCGAAACTCTCATAAAGTCTATGACTATACCCAACACATTCTCCCATCAAAATCCCCTCATTCTCATCCAATGGACTTCAAATTCCTCCTCATCTATTGCTAATAGAAACCTTTTTGGTTTCTCTTTTGCCCAATAAATGTATGAGTGACCCAAGACCCATACACATGTGTGGGCACCTGTACACATAGAAGAGGAGAACGAAGGACACATATTAGTCAGTAGATAATAGATGAGAATTGATATAGGAATGACACTTACCAATGTACCCAAACGAGCAAGACAAAGTTTTAATATCTTGACAAACTGAAATTTAGTTAGGTGAGAGACATCAGCACAAATAAGCAACGGGCCTTCAATGTAGGGGTCAATAGATAGATACGAATAACAGAGGAGACGTGGACATGCATAACCTCCAACAGTATAGACAAAAATATGCTTACCTCTAGTCTCCTGATCAGTTTTAGTCTTGGAAATAAACATGGGAACCCTCATCCATTACAATCCCATGAGTAATAACGCTAGTAATGGGTTTACTGGGGCTCACTCATTCACTAATTTTAAATGCACCAAGGAAAGCCAGAGAGAAAGCATTAGGGAATAGACAAACTTCAAACATGTTAAAACAAACTGCCAACAAGGCAGATATAAACTTTAATAATTGGCCTCCTTGAATAAAAGCCAACTTTATTCCTCTTCAGGCCCTTTGTGACTTGCTTTACCACAAAAGGTTTGATAACAGCCTCTTAACTTTGAAGCTTAAACCAAAATAAAAGACGTGTGATATGCTATAGAGGAGCAGGATAGGCTCCTAGCTCCTAGCTGATTCTATGCCTTCAGTAGTCAGCTGCTTGTCAATCACATCATTACCAGAACCACCTTTGGGGTAAGATAAATTTAGAATTGACCATGTTCTTTTTTGCAAACTAAAACTAATGATTACACTATTACGTTTGGAAAGGCCCTGCCATGTGGCCTAGAACAATTTCTTTAGTCAATTTGTTTCTTATAATTTGAGGGTTATGCCTAATAGATAATACCAACAGCTGGAATTTTAAAACCATCCTCAAAACCACATTGTAGAAGGTCCACAAAGGCAGGTTTACCTGAGACTTTAGCTTACCTGTTTAGCCATGGATGGACTTTGTTTGTTTCTACTGGTGTATGTGGACTTGGCAGTAGACACCTCAGTAGAGGCTGTCCCAGATTTCTTTCTATGGCATTTAAAAGCACGGTGGGGGTGGGGCCATTTGAGCAGATGGGTTTAACTCCACAATTGACTCCCCATTTGAAAAGATTGAGAGGACGTTTTAATAGGATTCATAATGTCCAACCAAGCATCTACCTCTTTATCAGCCCAAGACATGTCAGGATTTGCAGATAAGCTCTGTCGGAATTCCTCATCAGAACGCCAACAAACAGGCCACCAAGTATGTCTTATGAGCTTCAGAAATTCTAGAAACACTTGAAAATAGCTGAGCACTGCTCAGGATGTTTTTCTCATATGACACTAGCTAAAATACAAAAGGCTTGCAGACAGTTTTCAAAGGTTTTAGGTAATTTTCTATACTGCTTTTATTTTGTTATCCTCTGTTCTCTTTGAATCTCCTTACTATAGGATCACCTTTTATTTCAGAATACCTAGATACTGGGAATAAGAAAATAATTTTAACATTTCTTTGTTTTATGTCACTAGTGAGATTCTTTCCTTATTCCCTAGTAATTCATAAGTATGAAGCCTCAGTAACTTTGATTGTTGGTAAGACTTGTCTAGTCTGACTAGCCAAAGACAGGGTAGGGGCTTGAGGAACAACCACCAAAGGTGAGATAGGCACTGAAAAAGGAATATGAGAAAGTTATGCTGCAGAAATAGAGGGAGGAAACCAAGCTAATGCTGAATTAGAATCGCTAACATGTACTGAACCACTTTGTGTAGACTTAAGTGTCTCAGCAATGACTGAACCTATTGTGCTACGTGTAAAAAGTAAATAGTAACAGAATCAGCCCCATCACTTTGCACCAACTGAGGCCCACCCAGTTGGAGGCTCACCCATACTAGCCGCTACATTAATAATAGGATTTGGGGATGCCAACTATTTAACCAGAGAAGTGGGGTTGACAGATGCTGCTGTAGATGAGGCCACTTGTACTTGTTGAGTGCTGCTGAGGTTATTGGCTCCTCCTGCTGCTTCCTGATGTCTTCTTCTCTCCCCATGTTTGGAAAAGAAAAATCAGCTGCTGCTCTCACAGTGATGTGAAGTAGACCTATCGAATTGACTTTTTCTATTGTGTGTGCTATGAGACCTAGATCTACGTGATCCCTGATGCAGACAAATCTGTAAGTTTAACATAGCAATGGATGAGTGGACCAGAAACTTAAAGAAACACAGAAGTCACTCTGGATAAAGGAATACAATAAGGAAAGGCAATAGGACCGGAGGAGGGGGCATAACCGGCAGTGGGACTTGCAGAAGTGGGTTACGTGTTAAGGCTGGTGATACAGAAGAGGTTAAAATTAGAAATGGCTCAACTGCTGCTTCAGACAGCCTCCTTTGATCTGCATTGGTGGTCAGCAGCAATTGGGTAACTGTACTGCCTTCCTGCAATGCCCTTTAACATTTCTGGATCTGGGCCTGCTGGTCGAGTGGGACAATTGATGCACGTGTGAGCCACCATCTTGTCTATCCATGTGACTTCATCAGAATGTTTGGTTAGTGGTGCCTCTTGCTTAGATGTTGCAGCCTCTGGTGCCTTTTAAAAAAGGTGTGTGTATAATGACAGATCACGTGACACTTAGATTGCACACAGGTGGACATCATTTCACTAATTATGTGACTTCTGAAGGTAATTGGTTGCACCAGTGCTTTTTATGGGCTTCATAACAAAGGGGGTGAATACATAAGCACATGACAATTTTTTGTTTTCTATTTCTGAAAAATAGTTTTATGTATATATTTTTCTCATTTCACTTCACCAACTTACCCTATTGTGTTCTGATCAATCACATAAAATCCAGATTAACAAAACATTGAATTTAAGACTGTAATGTAACAAAATAGGTAAAAAGTCAAGGGGTGAATACTTTTGTAAGGCACTGTATATTAAGCCTATCACATTCTAGCAAAACACATCCTTGATTGAGTCATTGTTGATCTTATCCCTTTGAGACCTCTTCCATAATGGCTTACTTAAAAACTTAAATGGCAAAACTGCTGTGCTCTACTCAAGTAGATTTTTGAAAATCATGTTGGAAAAGTTTACTTTCTTAAATTGGGTATTGTATGTTTTAGTTACTGCTTGTATAGCAATTTGAACCCTCCAACAAAAAAATCATAAAAAATAGGATGAAGACAGTGACTGTGACACTGATTATAATTTAGTTTTATGGATTTCTTTACTAAATATTCACAGCCTTATTAAATTGAGATTCTGCCAATTAAATAGGGCTCTATATAAATATTATTTTTTACAGGAGTTTTTAGTTAGTGAAATTCTATCCAAAAGCAAGGTCCTCATTCACTAAAAACTTCTGTAAAAAAATAATATGCTCTGTGCTTGTATAGAGCCCTATTCAATTGGCCAAATCACAATTTTTTAAGGCTGTCAGCATTGAGAAAGGTAGCTAAGTGATTGGAATGGCTCCCTCTGACATAAAATGTTGCAAGGTTAAATTCAACATTTTCCCTTCTTTAATTAATATTTTTAATTTTGTTTCATATAAAAACCATAGTTGTTCTTTTTTTGCCAAAATTTAAACAATGAATTAAAGGGATATGTAAGTTTCCTGGGTTTCAAATGTTTTCTAATAAACAGCTACTGATTAGCAGAAAAAATATGTATTATATTGAAAAGTTGAATGTACTTACATATTTATATGCTAGATACTGATATCTGGATGTGCACACCCCTAGGAAGCTTACATAAAGTGTACCCGGCAGGGTACAGTGTGTGACCTCTAAAGGAAATGATAGTTGCTGGGGTCACAGCTGAAATTGCCCATAAGGAGACAGGCAGAAAGCAATAAAACAGGCAACAACTGCCAGATAGTGATACAAATATTTCAGTCTTTACTCCCTCCTGATTGGTCAAAACTAATTTTCAAATAGAATACCAGTTTAGCCTGGGTTTGGAGGGTGTTAACCCTAGGTTTCAGTCTAAAGAAATTAAAATATATTTTGCTAACCTCAAGGTAAGGGTTTAAATGCTTATTTTTTTTTCAGGCAAAAAAATGTTTTCATGCACTACTAATTCTCCTATATCAGATGCACTCATCATCCCGCTCCTTTACATATCCCTTTACAAAATGGTATCATATGCTTTCTTACATTGCTGTTGTAGTTTTTTTTTTGCACTGTTTTTTTTTTTACTTATTCAAGTGGCAAGATTAAGAAGAAAAAGATATATAATTTTACATCTTTAGAAAAAATATATGGTGGAAAAAATGCTGGTTGATAAATGTTGACCATAGTGCCATTTGCTGCCATCTAGTGGATCTATGCAGTTTAGAGTGCATCTGTTTTATAACAAAATTACATAGCTTTTAAGCTTGAAAAAGGCTCATCTGAGGTCTGATTAGCAACTATTTCCATTCAGTGAAAGGACTCAATCATAGAGGTTCTGGTAAAAAAATAAAAATAAATTGCTAACTTATTTTATTTTTGTTTTATTTACCTCACCAGTAACTAACAAGGATTCTGTTTTATCTTGTTGTGTATTTCTAAATTACGTTCACATCTTGAGACCAAAAAGATAAAAATTGAAAAAGGAAGAAGATGGAGAAAAAGAGTAGGAGACTATTCTCAATAAGAGGACACAATCTTGTACTTAAATTGTAATATTTATTGTATAAATCACAATACCTTTCACTGAAACAATTGTGACCGTATTAATGTTCACCATAATGTAATATCTATAAGAACAAAATCTTCATGTTGTAATCTAGATATGTTTTGTTATATTATGTCTTTACTTTCAATAAAATTGTTTGGGGAAAAAAAAGAAATGATGTTGTCATCCAGTGATTGAAACTGATAGCCACTGACTGCCCTGCCTTGTGATGAGTAGGAATGGCTTCAAGTGAGTGTGCTTATGTCCACTGAAGCGAGACTGCCATCAGTGTGTAACGCCACCATTTAGTTACATAGTTATATAGTAATTGAGGTTGAAAAAAGACTTTTAGCCCATTAAGTTCAACCTTTTAAGATCTCCTCTAATCTGCAATATGCAGACTAATTCTTAATTGATCCAGAGGCAAAAAAAAAAACCAAGTGAAAATTTGCCAAATGTCTCAAAAGGGAAAAAAAAATCCCAGATACTGGTGGTCGGATTCTTCCCTGGATCAATGCTCCCACTCTAATTAACCAAGATAACCCTTTTATATAAAAATATATCCAATTCATTTTTAAAGTTATCTATTGAATCAGCTGTCACCACCTCCCTTGGTGGATAATTCCACAGATTAACCACCCTTACTGTGAATAACTCTTTTCTTTCTTTAAGGTGAAATCTTTGTACTTCTAACCTCATAGGATGTCCTCTTGTCAGTTGAAAACCTCTTGGCACAAAAAGCCCCCTTCGACAAATCTTTATACTGAACTTGGATGTATTTATATGAGGTAATCATATCCCCTCTTAAACGTCTTTTTACTAGAAAAAATACATTTAATTTGGTTAGTCTTTCTTCATATCTTAGCCCCTCCATTCCCCTTATTAGATTTGTTGTCCTTCTTTGTACTTTTTCCAGTTCCAAAATGTCCTTTTTATGAAGTGGTGCCCAAAACTGTACTCCATATTCCAAATAAGGGCGTACTAGGGATTTGTATAGTGGTAGAATCATATTTTCTTCCCTGGCTTCTATTCCCTTATGCTAATATTTTATTTGCCTTTGCAGCTGCTGCTTGGCATTGGGCACTGTTACGTAGGTGGTTGTCCACAAGTACTCCCAAATCCGTTTCAATATCTGATACCCCTAGATTTGCTTCATTAAGTTTATAAATTGCCTGGCTATTTTTCCTTCCCGGATGCATAACCTTTCATTTATTTGTATACAATCTCATCTGCCATTTAATTGCCCATTTCTCTAATTTATGCAAATCCCTGGAGGGAAAGTACATCATTTTCTGATTTAATTACCTTGCACATTATAGTGATATCAGCAAAAATGGAGACTCTACTTTCCAGTCCTACTTCTAAGTCATTAATAAATATGTTAAAAAGGAGATGACCTAATACTGAACCCTGAGGAACCCCAATTGCCACATTAGTCCAATCCATGTATGACCAATTTACAACAACCCTTTGCTTCCTGTCTTTTAGCCAGCTCTCAATCCATGTGCATATATTTATTGCAATTCCTGTATCCCTTAGTTTGCACAATAGTCTCCCATGTGGCACTGTATCAAAAGCCTTTGCAAAATCTAAAAAGACCACATCCACTTAGTTGCCTTGATCCAAGTTCCTACTAACCTCCTCAAAGAAACAGAAATTAGATTTGTTTGACTTGACCTATCCCTCATAAATCCATGTTGGCTCCTACTCATAATCCTGTTTGAATAGACATATTCTTGTATGTAATCCCTTATTAACCCTTCTAAAAGCTTTCTCACTACAGAAGTGAGGCTCGCTGGTCTATAATTCCCTGGATTTGCTCTTGCTCCCTTCTTAAATATAGGTATCACATTTGCTTTTCTCCAGTCATCTGGTAGCGACCCAGTTGTTGAGTGAATCTTGAAAAATTAGATATAATGGTTTGGCTATTACAGAACCCAGTTCCCTCAGTACCCTTGGATGTATTCCATCAGGACCTGGGGCTTTATTAACATTTATTTTTTCCAACCTCTTTTGGATTTCTTCCTGCGTTAACCAATTACTTAGTGATAGTAGTGTAGACCCATTATGTTGCAGTGTCCCAACCACTGGTACCTCCCTTGTGTTGTATAACCTATTTAGCTCATCTGACTTTTCCTGTTCACTAATTGTCAGACAGCCTGTGTCAGATTGTAATGTTCCTATAGCTTCCTTCCTCGCCTTCTTCCCATTAACATACTTAAAACATATTTTAGGGTTAGTCTTACTCTCATTTGCAAATAATTTTTCATTTTCTATCTTAGCCAGTCTAATAGCCCTTTTGCAATCCTTGTTAATTTCCTTGTACTCCCGTAAAGCAGTCTCTGTATAATTCAAATGCCTGTTTTTTACTCTGTATCTTGATCTTTAAATCATTGTTAAGCCATGTTGGATGTAATTTACTCCTTTTACTTTTATTCCCACTTGGTATATGCCGATGTGTATGTATAATCAGTAAGGATTTAATTTTGTCCATTTATGTTCAATATTTGTACCTGTCAGTTCTCTGCCACAGTCTATATGTTGTATTGCTGCCCTTAGACATTACAATCTTCCCTTTTAAAATTAAGAGTTTTCGTTTGCCCCTTACAGTTTTGTTTTTTAATTAAATCTCAAATGAGACTGTGTTGTGATCACTGTTTCACAGAGGTTGCCCAAATTAACATTTGATGCCATATTATTTGTGATAACTAAATCCAAGATAGCCTCATTTCTAGTAGGTTCTTGTATAATCTGGGCCAGATAATGATCCCTGTGTGAACTCAAGAACCTGCTCCCCTTAGCTGAACTGCTGGTCTCATTGTTCCAGTTTATTTCAGGGTAATTAAAATCTCCCATTATTAGAACTTGCCCATGCTTAGCTGAATTTCCAATCTGCAATAATAATTGCATTTCCTCACTTTCAATTATATTTGGGGGTTTATAGCATACTACAACCAATATTCTTTTGGAATTTGCTCCTCCGCAATTTAACTCTACCCACAAACATTCAATATTCAATTTCACTATAAATATCTTCTCTGACTATAGGGTTAAATTCAGGCTTAACATGCAGAAAAATCTCTCCTCCCCTTTTACCATTGCCCCTATCTTTCCTAAATAGGTTATAACCACCCAGGTTAACAGTCCAGTCATGAGAGTCTTCCCACCATGTTTCAGTAATGCCTATTAAATCTAATTTCTCATTAACTGCTAATAATTCTAACTCTCCCATTTTTCTAAAGTGTATGGGACAACAAGGGCTCTTTTCTAGCGAGTGAGCTATCTAATGCAAGTATTTCCCTTCCAGTTAGGGTGATGACTGTTAAATAATTGAAAATAATTCTTCATGAGTAATACTGGCCACCGATGAGAGATTTTGTCATTTAATTAATACACCTATTTTTTTATAAATTAAGCTGTCACATATGAGACACAGTTTGTCATTTGGTTTAGCAGGTTTTTGGCAGGTGTTATCATTGTAGAACCTCAGCAGTGCTCTTTGGTTGTCCATCTGTTCTCCGATAGTCTGTATCATGGATGCCGTCTAAAGTTTGGTACCAAAAGTTTGGTCCACCTGGGTTGAAATATGCTTGGTATGTGGTTGAGTATTCCTGGCTCTGAAGAAAGATTAATATAGGTAAGTGATACTTGTACCTGCTCTGCCAGGAATGTAGAAGCCAGCCTTTAGAGCTGGCATTATCAATTTTGTCAGCTCAAGAGCTTTAGAGGAGCATCCCTTCCATACCTACCTGGCCTCTACCTCTTCCACTGTGTCAAGCAGGGGGCTATTGAGTGTCTCTGGTAACCACAGGATGGGTACCCCACAAAGAATAGGTATCACTCCAAAAATGATCAGGGGCAGAAACTCCATGTAGATTTTGGTCATCATCACCATTGGGGTTATCACTGCTCCCAGCCTCATCATCATATTGGTGAACCCAAATCCAGTTTGTCTGTGGACAAAGATTTTGTTAAATTAGCATGAAAACTTTATGTATATTCTTATTTTATTACATATATATTTGGCTCCTAAAATTTCTTGGGGCGAAAACGTATTATATTATTTGTTTAAATTATTAATCATTCATATATTATAACACTTTTAAGGTATAAAATACCAACTTTTATTTGAATTATATAACATGTTATCAATGGGGAGGGGAGAAGAAACATGGGGAGAAGAGACACTGGGGAGAGACACGTGGGAGAGCGGGAGAGAGACATGGGGAAAGACACAGGGGAGGGGGGAAAGAATGGGGGGGAAGAGACACAGAAGAGGGAGAGGGGGGGAAGAGATACAGGGGAAGGGGGTGGGAAAAAATAAATAATATCCTGTCATTTATGGGAAAACGACTAGTTAATTATAAAAGTGTTATACAGGGGTCCATAACCCCTGGACCGCAGACCACCACTGGTCCGCAGCCTGTGTTCAGCCAGGCCGTACTGCCTTAAAATGCCCCCTCCGTCTTGGTATCACCAAGGCAAGTGGGGTATTGTCCTGCCTTCCTACACACCCCCCACCACAACTGCACGCCCCTCTTCTTCAGTGCTGCGCATGACACGCGGCAACAGTGTGTGTGTATTTTTATTTGCCCCTCAGGGTGCCCAGGCCCTTGCAGCCCCCCTGCCTAGGCTCCCTGCCACAGCATTCCCCCCTCTGCTGCCCTCACCACTCTGTCTCCCCTTGCTCTGGCTGCCGCGTAATGCTGCCGCGCTGTGCAGCTTGGGTTTCAGTATAGTGGTGCAGGAGCACCCTGCTCCCATGCCCATGGAGGGTGGCTGCATTGCTGGCCTTTCCAATGGACCTGTGAGTGAGGAGGGGGCTGCAGCCAGGTGAGTGGCGTTACATAGCTGTGATTTTATATCTATATATCTATATATTTTATATATATATATATATATATATATATATATATATACATATATATTTGTATTTCATTTATATTATATATATATATTTATATTACACATACTTATAATAGCATTATATATATATATATATATATATATATATATATATATATATATATATATATATATACTAGGAACTTGCCAGTCAAAAATGACGAAAGGAAAAAATGTGCTTAAACTTTCCTGCTTTGCAATGATCACCTTTGGCACTCATCGTGGGGCCCACAATGATCGCCTTTGGCTCTCATTGCTAGCCTTACTCACTCCCAGTGCTCATTGCGAGCCCCGCGATGAGCACCTTCAGCGCTCATTGCGTAACTCACAATGAGGGCCCATGTGTCTCTTTGCAGCATCTACCCCCTGTCCCCCCCCGTGTCTTTCTACTCTGTGTGTGTGGTGAATGTTTGCGTAGCACGTAGTGACTGCCGTTGCTTTTATTTTCAAAGTCCTGCGTGCCTTGCATTGATCGTGTCTTCAGCAGCGTGTATTTAGTAAGTTCTACGAGACTGGCGTTGTTGAGCCTTGTTTTCATGCTGTTTCTGAAATTTTACGTGTTTTGTCCGCCATTTTGTTCCTCGAAACACACCAAATATGGGTCTAATTCGCTTGCAACCTCACTCCCAGGCTTCCTGTGTCTCCCCCTGTGCTGTGTGTGAGTGTGCTATAATTTTTTTGTACATGATTAATTTATTTTTGGGGTGGGTTTTTAGAGTTACGTGCTTGAACAACTGCTCGCATCGCTTCGGAGGCTCGCAGTTGCGTGGCCGGCTCGCTCATTGCAGCCTAAGTGCTTTGTCACTGGCGAGCCTCGCTTCGCAAGGCGCTCCTAAGTACTGAGTCGCTGGCTGCAATGAGCACAGTTTGACTGCGCCGCTGGATCACCTTGCTTTGCGAGGCTCGCGGAAGGGTCCCTCGGAAAGCGAGGGCCGCAACTGCATTACCAACTTTATAAGCTTGCTTGTGATGTCACGTAATTAACATATACCGGTCAGTTCAATGCCGAAGGCATGCTGCGGGGGAGAGATGAGCAGGCAGCTCATCGGATCCCAATAAAAAGTAAGGAGAGAGGGGGATAGGGACTGGAGAGGGGGAAGTGAGGAGGAGGTTAGGGGGAAGGATGAGGATGATCAGGGGAAAGGGGCAAGGGAGGATGATAAGGGGGAAGAGGGGGCAAGGGAAGATGTTAAGGGGGTAAAGGGAGGATGATAAAGGGGGAAGTAGGGGGAGGAGAATGGGGAAAGGGAGGATAAGGAGAAATGGAGGAGGAGCATAAAGGAGGGAAGTGAGGAGGCCATTATGGGGGAAGGAGGAGGATGATAAGGGGTGAAGCAGGAGGAGGATTATAGGGGGGGAAAGGGAGGAGAAGGAGGATTAGGGGGGAAGGAGGGAGGAGGAGGATAAGGGGGAAAGGGAGGATAGGGGGAAAGTGAGGAGGAGGATAAGGGGGAAGGGGGGAAAGGGAGGAGGGGGAAGGAAGAGGATTATAATGTGGGAAGGAGGATGAGGAGGAGGATGATAAGGGGATAAGGAGGGGAGGGAGGAAGGAGAAGGATGATAAGGACAGAGAAGGATAAGGGGAAAAAGGAGGAGGAGAAGAGGGAAAGGGAGGTGATTGGAAAGGGGGGAAGTGAGGAGGAGGATAAGGGGGAGCAGGGAAGGGGGAAAGGGAGGAGGAGGAGGGGAAGGGGGAAAGGGAGGAGGATAGGCGGAAAGTGAGGAGGATAAGGGGGAAAGGGCGGTATGATTATGTCAGTATTTTTTAATGTACCGCTTTAACATTCTAAATACTGACATAATCATACCGCCAGGCGGGTTAAACTAATTAGAAAATATTAATATAGAACAAGAAAAAGATGGAAGATATAACCTAAGACCTACATTTCTAAAAATAGTGGATTTGCCCACACACTAAAGGGACCAAAAACTGGGTAAACATTGTATTTGCCATTTTCCTCCTGAGAAATCCATTAATATTAATCCTGCATTTGTATGCAAATGAGTGGCTCCAGAAAGATAATTGGCTCCTTTTATGTGCCAATTAGAATCACCGAATCACAGTGTGTTTGTCTGTCCCTGTGATGGCTAAAACAATGACCCCTCATTCGGTTGAACTTCTCTTCCACCCGTATTAAGTACCCTGAGCTACAAATTAGCACACCAAGCCATATATTAGCTGCAAAAACAAAGCTACAGTATGTTGCTCATGAATTATTTACTGTAGAGAAGAAAGACCAGTACAATGTACAACCATTTTTTCATTCTCTTGTAAATGAAAACAAAGCATGAAAAATAAAACTATGATAGAGTAGAATCAATTACAGTCTGGAGCTTATTATCTCTACAAATTCTTGTGGGATGATTTCAGAGACTATACAAACAATAAAAAAAAATACAATATCTAAGTCAACTTAATCAATTTAAACATTTCTTCCACATACGTTGCCACCCTGCATCAGATGGTGCAGAGTACATATGATGACTCCAGCGTCCCTTTATTTCCTGAAAAAATCTGACTTAAGGGACAACTTCTTCTGAACATCTTCTTATAAACCCGATGCATTAGACAATATATCAGAAAAGTACCCAAATGTATTCAATACTTTTACTTTGTATATTATATGTATGAGATATACACTTATCATAAGAAAGTGAGAAGCCAATGACCTTATTATTAAGGTTGTGGGAAGAATAGAAAAGAGCGTTATCAATTGGGTCTGGCATATATATTTGTTTACCGGAGCAGTGTTGGGAAGAGTTCAGTGGTGTACAGATAGGAGCAGATGTTGGAGGAGCTCAGACATCCCTTAGCCAACACAGTGAATAACATCTGGAGCGGCATCATATCTGAGAATTACAAATAGGGAGAGGGAAGTGGGGGAGAGAAAAATAGAACTGAAATATTGAATATAGCAAGACAGATTGATGTTATTACTTATACATAGATGTGTGTGTTTGCGTTGTTCAGTCGTGTCCGACTCTCCATGACCCCATGGACCATAAAACACCATGCTGATCCACTTGGTATTCATGGCAGAGTTACCGTTCCTTCTACAGTGGGCCACAACATATACAGATAGGTAGTCAAAATACAATGCAATTTTTTTCACTGTAGCAATGAATTCTGGGTATAGACATGTAAATAAGACAGGCATTTAAACACCAATACTTTCTACATAGATCTTTTAAAATGACCACTGTAGTGACATAGTATTATCTCACTATAAAATTTGTGAGATAAATTATGTTTCCAAGTGGAACAGAGGAGAGAGAGATGAAATCTGATCTATATATATATATATATATATATATATATATATATATATATATATATATATACTCTATATATATAAAAATAACGATGAGCCACATTCAATTCCAAGCCCAAGCAACTCACTCAATCGCAGTGGACCGTATGTCTGAGGGTGAGTTGTGGGCTCCCTTTGGTCTCCGATTACGACGCTATTCAATTGCTCAAGCCCGCAAGTTACTGAGCCAAAGCCGAAACCATAAACCATGCACTGGTTCGTAGCAGTTCGTAGCAGTTCAGTGCTGCCAGGACTGGGGAGCTACAGTTCATTGCCGGAACCATGAATGCCAACATGTACTGTAACATACTGAAGCAGAGCATGATCCCCTCCCTTCGGAGACTAGGACGCAGGGCAGTATTCCAACATGATAACGACCCCAAACACACCTCCAAGACGACCACTGACTTGCTAAAGAAGCTGAAGGTAAAGGTGATGGACTGGACAAGCATGTCTCCAGACCTAAACCCTATTGAGCATCTGTGGGGCTTCCTCAAACAGAAGGTGGTGGAGTGCAAGGTCTCTAGCATCCACCAGCTCCGTGATGTCTTCATGGAGGAGTGGAAGAGGACTCCAGTGGCAGCCTATGAAGCTCTGGTGAACTCCATGCCCATGAGGGTTAAGGCAATGCTGGAAAATAATGGTGGGATCACAAAATATTGACACTTTGGGCCCAATTTGGACATTTCCACTTAGGGGTGTACTCACTTTTGTTGCCAACGGTTTAGACATTAATGGCTGTGTGTTGAGTTATTTTGAGAGGACAGCAAATCAACACTGGTATACAGTCTGTACACTTACTACTTTACATTGTAGCAGAGTGTCAGTTCTTCAGTGTTGTCACATGAAAAGATATAATAAAATATTTACAAAAATGTGTGGGGTGTACTCACTTTTGTGAGATACTGATGACAGATAAGAAACTAAAATGCCTATTCTATCATCCTAAAGCTCAAATAAGCCTTGGAATAGCCTTATGGTTATCCCAGATATGCTTAAATTTCTAAATTTTGCTGACCCTACCATTTCCACTGGAAGGCTGTTCCATTTATCTACTTCTCTTTCTGTAAAATAGTACATGTAGTTTGACGCATTAGCAGAGCTTTCCATATGCTATAACTCTTCCATATGCTTTTGGGCGTATTAAGGTTTTATGCTGCCCTGGGCATTTAGATTTGTGCGTCTCTTATGACCCACTTGTGTCTATACATATATATATATATATATATATATATATATATCTTAAAAGGTGTCAAGTACATTAGCAGACAGGCATATCATCGCATATAGACATTTCTGTGCATACACAGATGTATTTCAATGTACTGCACTTCATCTTCATGCTGCGTATTGCCACCTGTAAATGTGCTACCCTAGGCTTGGGCCTTGGCAGAAATGCACCCCTGCATATGTTATAACAATTTGTTGTTACCATGTAAATAATGCACCTCATGTAAATAAGATGGTGCTACACAAATATATATATATATATTTTTTTTTTAAAGTACTTACCAGTGGGCACTGCCATGCTGCCCAGTATGAGAACGCCAGAGAGGATGAGGAAGAATGAGACAGTAAATCGCCTGCCAATGTAAGTAGCAGTAATCGTGCCCAAAACTCTCATTGGAAGTTCTGTACAACCGAATATGACCTGCACCCAGTAGATACTGTACCCAAAGCGCTGGATGTCCATCGCTAGAGCAAAGAAACAGAAGCTACTGGAAAACCTGGAGAAGATAGATATGGGGAGGGCTGTGAAGAATAAGGTTCAGAAATATTACTGAGGAAGAGGTTGAAGAATGGACAGTGGTTGAGAAGGGAGAAAATGGTTGCAGATTCCGAGAAGTGCAATGAAGTGCAAGTGCATGATGAATGGAGAGATAGAACAATGGAAACAATCAGAGAGTGATAGAAAAGTAACTGAGAAGAAAAAACTGTAGTAATAATTATACATAAAGCAGGTTGGGCACTTCTCACCAGGTCAGGGAGAGGCTGAAGGTTATCATGCGCATGGCAGGTGTACGGAAGAGGTCAAAGAGGGTCAATCTGTGGGCTTCTGTACGGCTTCCTTGGTGGGATTCCAGCTTCAACATCTGGGGAAGAAGAGTAAGGAGAGGGAAAAAGGTAGGAAGGGAGGAGATGTAAGAAGGGTTTGCAAAAAGAGAAGGAAAGGCAGACAGGATAGTTGTGTAGGGTGGCCTTGTTCCATGGTGTTCTCATTTTCAGAATACTTTAAGTGATCGAGCAGATACCCTGAAAATATCATCTATCAGCCTTAATAAATTGCGATTTGGCCAATTGAATAGGGCTCTATATAAGCACAGAGCATATTTTTTTACACAAGTTTTTAGTTAGTGAACTTCTATCCAAAAGCAAGATCTTCACTAACTTAAAACTTCTGTAAAAGAAATATGCTATGTACTTATATAGAAAGAACCCTATTCAATTGTCCCAAGCACAATTTAATAAGGCTGTATATCTGGCGCCAGTGGACAAGACTGTTGTAGAGCAGGCTTGTCCAGTCATCAGGCCAGATTTTGTTATGACTTTGTAAACATAAATAAGTAAATAAAAATGACTAAACCACTAACTAACAGCCTTATTAAATTGTGATTCGGCAAATTTAAAAGGGCTCAATATAAGCACATAGCATATTTTTTACAGAAGTTTTTAGTTAGTGAACTTCCCAACAGCAAGCTCTTCACTAACTAAAAACTTCTGTAAAAAAATATGCTATGTGCTTGAATAAAGCCCTATTTAATTGACCAAATCGCAATTTAATAAGGCTGTAAGTAAACTATTCTAAAACAATATATTCTGAAATGCCAGTGTGGCACCAGCTTTCTGAGCCTGCAATTTGACAAGCCTAATGTAGAGAAAAAGGACATAGAATAAAATGGTAAACAAAGGACACAGAAAAGCTTTCACAGAAAATTGCACATGACGAAGTCCAGGGAAAACTGCTTGCACACACTATATAGACGCCACCAGCTAAGTGTATAGTTACTACGGCTATGAGTACACACAAAGCAATAAAAGAAACATTATTTTTTGCATACATGTCATTGGTTCTACCTACCATGATAAACATACATGTAGATGTCAGAGGGAAGGCCTACAGTTTTAGAAATCTGCCATTGTTCAGAGCTTAAACGTAAGTTTTTCAAGATTTCAGATCTCATACCTCCAAGGTGATCAAGCTGCCCTGTTTCTTCCCGTTGATCCTCGCCACGCGGTCGAGGTTATTGAGGGCCCTCTCTGATTTGTTGGTGAGAGCAAGCCAACGTGAGGACTCTGGGACCCACCTAAAAGAGAAAATGAGGGGAGGTTCATTGAATCTGGATGTGAGGAAAGGAAATATGACATTTAGACAGAAATATAGACAAAAGAAAATTATACAGTCTATCAGCCTTATTAAATTGCGATTCGGTAAATTTAAAAGGGCTTTATTTAAGTACACAGCATATTTTATTTACAGAAGTTTTTAGTTAGTGAAAACCTTGCTTTTGGATAGAATAACTAAAAACTTCTGTAAAAAAATATGCTGTGTGCTTAAATAGAGCACTTATAAATTTACCGAATCGCAATTTAATAAGGCTGTATGTGTCTAATACTTATAATTGTTTATTTCCATCTTTATTGCATTGATTTTCCAATTTTTTCCTAACGTACCAGGATAGGATGAAAAAGATGAAGAATGGCAGAGACAGTGCCATCTGCAACCAGCGCCAGTCTGTAATACCATATGCCACCCCTGCCAGGATAATCTGGCCGATGGTGAGGCAAAAACCCTGGATCATTGATACCATGGGGCGATATTTCATGGGGGTCCATTCCGTGGCTGCAAGACAGAGTGATATTTGAATGCCATCTTAAGATCTAAGAGTGATTGTATATAAGCAGTGTCTGTATATTCCTGCACACGAGCAATAGGTGACCATTTCTTTTTCTACCTATAACAATAACATAGGCGCCAATCTGCAGTTGTCATACTCTCTTTGATAATATAACAGTATTATTATATGTACCAATCTCTTTTTTCATGTAATACCTCTAAAGGCACCAGTCTTATTCCCTTTGACATTTTCTTGTGCCAACCTCTTTATTCCATTTGACAGCCATATGCACTGTCAAATATCACATTGTGAGTTTTAGGATTAGCCCAGTAGACAACAGACTTACCCCAAAGACCAGCATAAGAAATGAGAAATGCCAGGAATGTTTCTCAGTGGTAGTTTGAAATATAAAAGTATTTCCTTGCCAGCCATAAAAATATAAGCCTGTTTTTCAGGTGACAACTCTACAGTTGGCAGCAATTATGCCCTTTATTATAAAATCAGAGATGACACTCACTGTCTATCGTATCCCACCCTCCATATGACAGCCATGACCTATACCAATAATGGGTGAATCAGTCCTACGAGAGCCAGTATATCTCTCTTTTTGTGTAATCAGGTATTCATGCCCTGATGAGCTACTCATTTACATTTGTTCTAATTGATCTACCTGTACTCACAGAGAGACTGAAATACTGGACTTTTGGAGATTATCGTAGGACTGAGTTGCCCAATACTAGCAAATATTGACTCAATCAGATGAAGATTGCTGGATACTCACTGAGTCCCAAACCATTAATGACAAAGCCACATATGCCCATGCCAGTCAGGAAACGGAATGCACAGTAGAAGGAAAAGCTGGGAGAGAGGGCAGTGCCCGTCCCCATGGCAGCAACCTGTAGGAGACAACAGAGGAGCACAACTCGCCGTCCAAACCTGCAGTATATGATGGTACGGAGTAAACATTAAATAAATATATATATTTATATACTGATAATGCTGCACTATATAATGATTCTGTCTTTCCTCCAAAATTTTCAACTGACCAAAGAGAGACAATTATACTCTTGAAAACCCATGCACTCTTGGGAAGTTTTATACAGAAAATATATTCTGTAAAACTGACTCTCCAGGCGTCTATCTTTCTCCAAGACTTTGAGAGAAAATAGCTGGAGGAACCAGAAAAAGTGAGATATTTTCAGGCCTGGTTTTACTACTTAATATTTTGTCTGAAAAAAGGGACATTTCAGAGAAATGGAGGGTATACCCCTTCTTCTGAAACATGGTATGTGCTGAGTGTCTATCACATAATATTTGTCAGTGTTGGGAACGCTTACGATGTTGGTGACGCTTTGCGAGCCTTCTAAAGCAAGGCGAACCGTGTACGACGCACCACTTAGGCTGGATGAGCGCCAAAGGCGCTCATCTGCGAAGCCTCACAAAGCAAGGCGAGCTATGTACGGTGCAGGACTTAGGCTGGGCCGTCACTGCTACCTGGTTCCTGCCAGTGGGTGGTCACAACACACTATCACCTGGGTGCGACCCTGCCAGCAGCGCAGCACTCACCTCCTCTGCTGTTCCCGTCCAGGCCAAAACTACTTTCTGGATTGCGCGGCTTGATACAGAAAGTAATTCCGGACGGGAACAGCAGAGGAGGTAAGTGCGACGCAACTTGCAGGATTCAATCCAGGTACCAGACACATGGGGGGAAAAGGGGGGGGGGGTGAAAGGAGACAAGGAGGGGAAAGAAAGGGGGAAGGGAGTAGGGAAAGGAAACAAGGGAGGGGAAGGGAAATGGAGGACACAAGGGATGAAGAGGAGGGGGGACAGGACACAAGGGATGAAGAGGGGGGAAATGGCACATGGGGGGAGGAGACAAGGGAGGGAGAGGAGGTGAAACGGAGACACAAGCCAGGGAGAGGGGGAGAAGGAGAAACAGGAGAGGGAGAGGGGAAAATGAGACATGAGGAGGGGAAGGGAGAGTGGCAAAGGAGACACATGGGGAAAAGAAACAGAGGGAGGGGGGGGGGGGAATGAGATACCGGGAAGGGAGAGGGGGAAAGGAGACACAGGGTAAAGGAGAAACAGGAGAGGGAGAGAGGGTGCAAGGAGACCCAGTTGAGGGAGATGGGGGGAAATGAGATACAGGGGAGGGAGAGGGAGGCAAAGTAGAGGGGGGAAAGAGGCACAGGTGAGGGAGAGGGGGAAACTTATTCCCGTCATAGTTGACGAGCAAGTTACTAGTACACTAATAATAATCACTAATAATTAATACTGATAATGAACACGCTGTATTGTATAATAATTCTGAGTACCTATACATCAGTAATCTGCTGCACTGAATAATGGTGTTGAATATCTCTCTGTGTATCCAGTTATAGACAACATCAGACCTGGAGAGCACAGTCCTCGGTTTTCAATCAGATTGTCTCACTGGTGCAGAGCAGGGAATACTGAAATCCAGGACTGAAATTGCCTATCAGTAATGAGTTTGTATAAATGCTGAGTTTGTATAAATTCATCAGGAATACCCTCCACTGTTTAAGGATGTTGGGTATCCATACACACCGCACTGTAAAAGGATGCTGTGTAATGCTGACAATCTATATATTAATAATAGACATACTACATGCAAGGTAATAATAAAGTAATCTCACCTGTCCGCTAGAGCTCCAAATACAATTGCCCCCACCAGCACCCCTGCCATGTATATGGACTGTGCCACTTCCTTCAGGTACTCCTGGTCACATACCAAGTCCCACTGTGTGAGAGGAGATACTCAGTGAAGGAATGCATTATATACCAGTACTCACCTGCTCCCCAGCACCTCGTACCTCACTAATGATGGAAGTGTACACTGTGTTGTTATATTCCCAGTTGTTCTCTCCACAGGGCTCTGTCTCATTGGACTGTGCAGAGATATAACGCATACACAAATCTGCTGGTGGTTGACGGTGGTCCTTTGTGAAGTTGGAACTGCAGTGGTAAGAGGGCATTGCGGCTGTGAAGATCTGCATGAGGTTGTGACTGGAACCAATAAGCATGGGGGCTGAGAGGATTGTAACTAGAAGCAACTGGAAAGGGGAGAACAGACTGTCCTTGTCCAAGAGGTCCATCAGAGCCATGGATGAAGGTAAACTGGGAAGTGTTCACGTAGGATCCACCAATATGAATTAAACTCGCTTGTAGGGATGAAGATTTTCTATAGAAGAACTTTAACACTGAGAAGTATGGTTGTCTACTGACTAGAAGCCTGATTGTCTCCTGAGGAGTGGCACAGACTGCTAATGGGTGATTCTGCCTTGTATTGAGAGGCACTTCAATACATGGGATTATCTTCTAATGATTCGATCTGTTTCCTATGGAGTTATACTGCTCTTCAAATATCTGAGATTATCTTCCAATGATTAGGTCTGTCTTCTAAAGCTACTGATACTGCTTTATACTGCTTGAGGTTATCTTCTAAAGAGTATGGCTTCCTTCTAACAAATTAGACTGTATTATATTGTGCAAAACAATGTCCTGTGGGATATCATTCCAATGGCTGAGTTGTAAGATTAAATCCCATTGAGGCAGACTGTCTTGAAGAGCATACAACTTCCCTTTGAGCAAGGATTTCTTCTAAAGCATATGTCTGCCTTCCAATAAATGAGACCAGTAAGTTGGGTTGCATTCCAATGGGTGTCTTCAAAGTGTGCTAGATGAGACAGTCATCTAGTATAGCTTTCTTCCGATAAATACGTACCACAATTCACTGTACTATGCTAGACACACGAGCATGACTTAGCATCAAGTTAAATGTGTTAAAGATTCATCTTTCTCCTAACTAATAAATTAAGTCAAAGGTGGCATCTTAATTAAAAATTAGCAAAACTGCAAACTAACTCAACCTTACTGCTGTGTCAATACTGAAACTATATAGTACAGGTATACAAAGCGGTAGAAAGAGTTATATGTTGCAATAGGGGAAGTTATAGAGTAGTAGAATATATATGGAGCAATAGGAAAGGTTATAGGGATCAGTTCTAAGGAGCAATAAGAGGCAGAATGGGGAGCAGATATACGGACCAATATTAGGAATTATAAGAATATATGGAGCAATAGCATGAGTTATATTGAGCAGTTATATAGAACAGAGCAATAGAAGAACATATGAGGAGCAGTTGTATAGAAGCAAACAATATGTCAAGGGCGTTGTGATTATTAAAATGCATACAAAATGGTGGTTTGTCAATGTTGTATAAAGTTTTTGTACAATAAAGTGACAACACATGTGAATAAATAAATAAATATTAATTTATTTGACATATAAATGCACACACTGTGTTCTTGCTACATAAAATAAAGCTATTTATACTATTAATAAATTATAAAAATATATAAGTACAATTTTATATGAGTAATAGGCTATTCTGATCCATAGTTATGAACTGACAACATAATCAATCCAATATGGCTGTCTGTTGGTTTACAGTGCCCTATAATCTGTTATTTGTCAATACTGGCTTTTACTTTTCATTCTGGTTATTATAATACACTGAACAGATCTCTCTATTTCTATGTTTCTCTTTTCCTATCAATTCTCTCTCTCTCTGTGCTACCCTCCTTCATTTTATCTGTGTCTCTTTCCACTCCATATCATATACTATACTCCCCTCCACAACCAAAGGCCATTATTTTTCCATGTGTTATTTGATATATTCTCCGTTCTTTCTCTTTCATCTTTGTTTTCCTCAGACGGTGGCAGTAATGGAGTTCTAAAATCGGGTCGACATGATGACATTGATGACGATTTCTTTATCCTTGGGGGTCACTTTCTTCTTTTCAGCTTGGGCCCTAAATTAAACATACATATCTTGTCAGATCAACAGAAATGGTAAACCACATTGAGATTCCTTTCTCACTATCTTCCTAATTGACACTTGAAGAAGAAACTTTGGACTCATCGTTTACATTCTATGACCAACTATTGGACACAAGCATAAGTATAATGCAAATATTCTATATATAAAATTCAAGATGACCTGCTGAAATTGGCAAAGCACAGGGCCAAATCATGGTGGTCCTCTGGTTCTACAAGAAACTGATGTCTTAATGGACAAGTAACTATATGATGGCCAGCATTTGATGTTCTAAACTCAAATGAAGATACTGAGTCTAGTGACATAAACAGTTTAAGATGGGTATCCACTGCTCACCTTTCTTCCACTTCCTGAATGGTATCGGGGAGCGAGGCATTCTGTAACTCAGGCAAGAAGAAAGCAATCACCCCTGAGGCAATAGGAATTACCCCAAACACCAGTAGTGGCAGGAAAGGAAATGAGCTTCCAGCCATCAGCACCACAGGAGATACAATGCCACCAAGCCGTGCCATCATAGTGGTGACACCCATCCCAGTTTGCCTGCAGAATAAATCAATACTGTGGTAAGTTTTACTATGTTTACCTATATACTGACATAAAAATCCTCCTAACTGAACAACATAGAATAGAAAAATAAAAAGACTGAACATAACCAAATATATTAAATCAAGATTATTTGATGGTGGCTGTTAAAGTTTTGAAATATTGTTATATGGTCAGTGAGCGCAATCTGAGCGTGAACAAACTTCAGTAGGTTTATTCTATATGGATGATTACCTACTCAGAGGCCAGCACTCTTTTTACATCTATTGAAATGTCCTTTGGGGTTTGGCTTCCCTAATGGCCTAATGGTGCTACAAACATGGACGTCTTGCTCTTGATACCATAGGGAGATTAACTAAACATCACCAACAAGGCCTAAAAGACCGAAATGTACATCTGAAATTGAAATTAAGGGGAGAACTGCTTGGCATTTCAGGGCTGGATTACTTTGGATTATCAGTTTAATATGTTACAGGATATTTCTCTCATTTGAAGGGCACAAGGGAGCATAAAGGAGTTGTTCTTTGAGTAGGATATCATGACTATAGAATACATTTTTTATAGTTTGTTCTTTGGCCTCGTTTTTGCATCTATTTTATGTAGTATTCATTGTTAACACTCATATAGCTTACAAACCATAAAACAACAGCACAAAACGCAAGCATACAATATAGTCTCACATGTTTTTGATACACTTTTCTGAGGCTAATTATTAGTAAGGAACTTTACTAATACATGTTATAATCAGGAGTGGAATCTTTCTGGGATCCAAGACTCCTAAAATGTGTACTATTGGCTATATATAAAATGTTTCAAAAGTACAATATATCTCTGTCAAGGGCTTCTATCCAGGTTCCTAAAAAACAGCCTTTCTGACGCTGGTTGTTATTATATGACATTAGCCTTATTTTTATTGGAACTTCACTATCTTATCACTGCAATAAGTGATATTGAAATCCTGCACAATATACAAAAAAAGACACTTAAAGATCCTTCTAGGACGTAAATTGTAATATCATGGCAAAATTGCAGACACAGCATGTAATTAAAATAAAAAGTTTATTAAATAAAATTAAACAACGACAATTAAAATAGTAAAAATGAATCAGTCTCTGCAATTTTGCTATGATATTACAATTTACATCCTAGAAGAGGCACTTTGGGGATCTTTAAGTATCTTTTTTTGTATATTGTGTACGGTATTTAGTTTTTACTTTCCTCAATGAGCGGTTCTTTATAGTATGTATAGTACAAAATATGGATAAAACCAATTTGACGTAATAAAGTCCTTTACTGTTATATTAAAGAGAACCTCCTCTCTGTAGTATACTGTCTTCTAATTAATAAATGGTATTGAAATCCTGGCCTGTGTTCAGCACTCATTGATTCACATGGCATTCCTCCTGCTATGGTTAATAGGCCTGATAGAATGACATAGGGCCTCATTTAATTGCAATTTGGCCAATTGAATAGGGCTCTAAATAAGCACATAGCATATTTTTTATAAATACGTTTTTAGTTAGTGAAAACCTTGCTTTTGGATAGATGCTTACTAACTAAAAACTTCTTAAAAAATATATGTTATGTGCTTATTTAGACCCCTATTCAATTGGCCAAATTGCAATTGAATGAGGGCCATAGTAACTAAAGCAGTCTTAGCCCATTGGTTAATATGTGAAACCAATATTGGAGGGCCAATTAGATCACAGGCTGTTAATAGCCAGTCCGATATTCAATTGTTGTCCTCCGGATATTTCCTAGATCATTACTTCCTAATTAAAATTGCTTTTACTCTTTCCTGAAGCTGCAATATAGTTTGATATCATGCCATCATACTAAAGGGAGCCGTTTACCTTTTGTGCAGGTGACAAACACAAACCAATTACAATGATCTATCATTAAGTAAATATATGTGGGTGAATCAGAAAGGCTGACTGACAGCTCAAAATATTTCAATGTTAGTGTACTGTAGGAAAATGCAATATGTTTTAATAACATTCAATTGATAAACTACTTGTTGTTACCTATAATTTGAATTATACTATATTTGGAACCTTTGGTGCATGTTGTAGTAGAAGTAGAGGGGCTACATTTTATCCTACACCCTCATAGAAGTAGATTGCAACGTACCTGACCACTGTAGGAAATAGTTCACCACCGTAAAGGTAAGAACATAAGGAGGATGCTGAGAGGCAGCCCTTGCCCAAAACCACTAGGACTATACGAAGAACTGGCATATCTGGAAAAGATAGCAAGAAGAAATGTAAGATATAACATATATATAGGACATGTCCCATCAATAATATACAGATAAATAAAGGCTATTTTACGAATATGTAATAACAGACAGCACACTGTTGATAGCAGAAAATAACTCTTGTACTAAGGTGATGAAGCTGGTCCTGTGCATGGGTCTGAAACAATTCTAGCTTTAGTACCTTAGTACAAGTTTCACATTTATTTTCATCTTATTAAAACCAGAAGGAAGACTATATGGTGGATGAGTGTTACTATACTGAAATTTTGTATATAAGTACAAAAACAGTGGCAGAGCAACTGCTGGTGCTGCAGGTGCAAAGCACCGGGGCCCACAACTCTGCTTTCTGTACCTTTCTTAATTTATTATAGGAAGGCAGATAATTATTTTTTATAGAAAAATGATCTGTTCACCCAATTGATGATCTGATAAAATATATATATCTTAGCCTTTTTTATTGCGGGTGTATAGAGATGTACGGGGAGGGGGCGGGGGTAATTATTTTGCACTGGGACATTTACTGGTTCCACTGTTCAAAAACAAAAAAGAATATGACCAATAAGCCAGTACGCGGAAGCAGAACATATTGTATAAGACATAGTGTCAAATGTTACTGAGAAACATTTCTGAGACTAATTATTACCAAGAACCTTTTTGCCTGACATGAACTTCAGACGCAGGGCCTGAAATCTGCACTTTGTAGGTCCAACTTTGCATAACAGACGTAGGCAAAAGACAACATGAACCGAGACGCATAACTAAGACACTTCACCAATATTCATTAAAAAACAGATGTAGTTTGATAAAAACGTTGCATGTTTGTGATGTATGTAATAAAATAAGATCATTAGCAGATATGCACGACAGGAACATAAAAGCAAATGAGAAAATGTTATGCTTAGATTTGTTCTGTTGTGTTAAAATATCACTTAGGAGCCTGGAATGAAGACCTTCATAGAGATTATGCTTTGGAAAAATATTTAGTAGCCAAAAGTACAAATTTTACTGGCTCCTGGAAAATGTCCACCCCTGTATAGATAAATAAAAAAGATGCACAAGCTTGGAGACCTACCCACAGACAGCTGTTTCGATCTTAAAATGTATGAACATGCATTGTGGACTAATTTGCATGTCCCTGCCCAGTTTCCCAGATTGCAGTGCAATGACTGTATTTTTGGAATTCTTAGCAGGAAATGCGTTTGCTAACTTATTCAAATGTGAACACAAATGTATTATTTATTTACTGTATTCTGTACAGTGGAGGCGTCTATCACTTCTTTTGCCCACCATTAGCTAAATTATGTTATGGTAAATAACCTTCCCACAAAATCTAACACACAAGCTAGGAATCAGCCCCCCAGATTTATGAGATCCATTTTAGGATCAAAACAGCTGTTTGTGAGTAAATCTCCTTTTTGGTTCATATAAAATGAGTCATGGTATTTGGAATAGTAGAGTGAATGTATATTGAGGACTCATTTGCATGTCCCTGCCCAGTTTCCCAGAGTGCAGTGCAATAACTGTATTTCTTGGAATTCTCAGCAGGAAATTATTTTTAGACATTCAAATCTTAGACTTGGTACTATTTATTAACTATATGATATATTTACAGTTTGCACATTTCTCCCTCACTTAATGTATACACTATACACAAAACACACTCTTATTTATACCCACAGGTACAGTGTATACACCAGCTGATACATAGAAACATAGATTTGATAACAGATAAGAACCAAAAAGGTTCATCTAATTTGACAGTTCTGTGTACCTAAATATTGGCTTAAATATAGCCTCTGGATAGCCCTGTGCTTGTCCCAAGCATGTTTAATTGCCCTAAATGGCCCTCATTCAATTGCAATTTTGCCAATTGAATGAGGCTCTAAATAAGCATATAACATATTTTTTTTAAAGATGTTTTTGGTTAGTAAACATCTATCCAAAAGCAAGGTCTTCACTAACTAAAAACTTCTTTAAAAAAATATGCTATGTGCTTATTTAGAGCGCTATTCAATTGGCCAAATCGCAATTGAATGAGGCCCAATGTGTTTAACTCTACCACTTAAACTGGAAGTCTGTTCTCTGTCTTTAAAGTTGTATTTTCCACTTTAAGTTCAACACATGACCTCTTTGTTCTTGCTTTCCTCTTTTCTCGAAGACTCTTCTCAATTCAACTTTATTAAATCCTTTGATATATCTGAAAGTGTCTATCATATCTCGAGGCTCTCTTCTGTCCTCTAAGATCACTCTCATACACCATGACATATACACATAACATGCAGGTAATGGCAGTGCCAGTATTCCCACACCCACATTGTATCATCATGCCCTACAACATTACAAGTCTTCCCTCTCACCTCTAGGCACGGCCAGGGTCAGAAGAAGGAGCGCCCCAGCGCACAGGAGCGAGCCAGACTGCACTGAGCGTCTGCTCAGGTAGCTGAGGGCTATAGAGCAGCTCAATTTGGCCACCATATCAATAGCTCCGAAAATGATCTGGACAAGATGTGGCCCAAAGCCAAAGCCGGACAAATCCATAGACAGGCCAAAATATGACATGTTGGTGGAGAAACTGGAGAGACAAGAGAGAAAGATTAGTTAGAGGATAAAAAGTGAGAATAGAGATGGAAAAAAGCAAAAATAAATGCCAAAAAAGAGAGACAGCTAAAAGTGAGTAACAAGACCACTGCACAATGGAAAAAATATATGTGTGAGAATACTGAGTCTGACTACGAGCATAACTAAGCAGGAACATCTGTCATACTGTTTTTGGTTAGAAAAAATAATTTTGGTGCCTCTGCAGGACCCTGGAGGGATCCATGATACATTGTGTGTGAGAGGGGCATTTATATTTATAGAGAGCTGTGGTTGCATCTTTTGATACAACATCCTGCTTCTGGACCAGTGAGGGGGAAGGGGTGAGGTGCCAATTATAATTTTATTCAGTTATCAAACAAACACTAAGGACTTCTGCATATTGTCTTCTCCCCCACTGATAACTACAAGCACATACCTCATCATCTAGTCTTCAAGATGTGTTGTAAAAAATGCAAAATGGATTCCTGATCTCATAGCTAATTTTCAAAAATTCAGATGTTCCAAAAAGTTGTTTTACGTCTATGGCCTACACAGCTGCTAATATTCTCCCAGAGGTCTCCAAGACCTTCACCTTAGAACATCTTGGTCCTTGTCTAACTCTCTATTTAAATATAATTTTTATATCCACATAATTACTCACCTCACACACATCAGACAGCAGGAGATCCTTCTCATCCCGGGGGTCCTGAACAGGTCCAGCAAGGAGCCCCCCGTAGCACGCCCACTCTTCCCAGACTCCCCCTTCTCCACCTCAGACTGCAGCATCTGAAGACAGTTATATTTCTTTATTACCTTCCCAAGCAGTTATTTAAACCTACATTCATCAATTTCTCAGTATAAGCCATTGCATATTGTGTGATGTCATATTGTGGTTATCATATCACAGATGCTTTATACACTTTGCTTAAGGACTCAGGACACAGACATCAAAAGTAAAATATGTATTTAATGATAATTTACTATAATAATTGCTCTGGAGTACTCTGCTCCTTTTCCCCCTACACGTTTCATTTGAGTTTCATCTCCTAATTTGATTTTTTTTTTGCTCTACATTTTCTTTTTATTTATGGTTTGCAGTTTTTTCTCTTCTAGTAGGTGGGGGAATGTCTCAACATAATTTGGTTGGCCCTGTAAAAAGCCAATCAGCCTCAAACCTGCTCAATATACTTAATATAATTCTACATTATTATATTAACAAAGTAGAAACAATTCAAGGCAACTAAAATGGCGAATGGTTTATATCAGTGGTTATCAACCTTTTTTTGGTCTGGGGGCTGCCTGGTCACTTCACGGCTCATGAGGACCAACTGAGAGATCTAAACAATATATATAGCTGGGAGACATTACATGTGGCTGACTGCATTTCCATCTAGCTCTGCACTGATTGGATCATAGTTCAGTTTGACCTCTTATAAGCTCCTTTAAAATCTATCTGTAATTGTGACTAACAGGGATATAACATATTTAGTGTTAGGCTCTCCTCGTCCCAGCAGATAAGGTCTCAAGGACTGGCACCGGACCTAGAACCGGCTGTTGTGAACCACTGGTCTTAAAGCCAAAATGTATTCAGAAAGATTTCTTGACCTGAATATATATAGCTTAGGATAGAAGAGAAAGGGTAATATGATAGAAGCCTTAAGATATATTAATGGGTTTAATAAAGTGCAGGAGGGACATATCAATCAGAAGAAGAGGAGTAAAAGAACAAGATGTTAGGATTTGAAATTAAAAGGTGGAAGATTTAGGGTTAATGTGGCGAAGTAGTACTTTATAGACAGGGTAGTAGTGGAATAGTCTTGCAGAAAGTGGCGGGGTCACCTTAATTATTTAATAAACCAAGACTTTTAGCTAGATATAATAATTAGTGAAAAACATTGAATTGAGTTTAACAGCATGAAATATGAACTCATTATCAGGGATATACTTATTTGTCACATGATTGAATGTGGGGTTATTCCATAGTGTATAATATCATGTCATATATTACATTATATGGAGCTTAATATGTCTACAAACCACTCTAATTATGTCCATGTTTTTCTATTATTTCTTTTCTTTCTTACTTCCCCTCCTTAACTGCACCAAAACATTATTTTCTTCTCTTACCTCCAGACTGATTTTTGCTCCCTCCTCTTTTCTTCCATTCATCTTGGCCACTCTCTGCAGACTTCTCAGTGCCCTCTCTGGTTTGTTATTGACTAGTAACCAACGAATGGATTCTGCTAGCCACCTGAGAAAAAAGGATTTATTAGGATGTTGGCAATTGAAGTGTTGGGACCAAGGCATTGTCAAGTCTACAGTATGCACTTATTGAAGAACTTGAAATTGATGATGGGCAAAACGTTTTTTTGCAAAGTCTCAATTATAAATGCAGATTTTAACTTTTAATTATTATACTGAATTTTCCTTTCTTTACCGCAGGCATTCAGTTTTGTTCCCAAAATGGTTAGACACCTTTGGAGGATTCAGAAGAACCTTACATTTAGATAACATCACTATTCACTTCTGTTGAAAGACCACTGTGAGTACCCACACAACAATAGAACTGAATAGAAGAGCAAGCCCCAGTTGAATAATTGTTCATGGATATAAATTAGTTATCTAAGATGAACACACCCATGCCAAATTATTTTTTTCTCTAATAGCTTTATGCTCATGGCCTATATAGCTCGTATTGGTGCTAGTTTATTATGTATTTTACAAATATGTCTTTTTCCCAAATTAAAGTGATAATTTAAGCCAACTTGTTATATAATTATTTTCATTATGTATGTGTATCCCATGTACCAGTCAACATGGTACCAATCGCCCACCCCTCATGGTACCAATTCACCACCCCTCATGGTACCAATCCCCAGCCCCCATGGTATCAATCCCAGCCCTCATCCTACCAATCTCCAGTCACCCTGGTACCAAACCCCAGCGCTCATGGTACCAATCCCCAGCCATCATGGTGACAATCCCCAGCCCTCATTGTACCAATCCCCAGTCCTCATGGTACCAATCACCAGCCCCTTTGGTACCAATCACCAGCCCCCATGGTACCAATCCCCAGTCCTCATGGTACCAATCCGCAATCCTCATGTTATCATTCTCCAGTCATCATGATACCAATCCGCTGGTATCTCCTAACCAATCCTACATATACTTTTTATAGTTATAGGGATGCCAGCTTACCAGGAGTAGAGGAAAAATATGAAGAAGGGAAGAGATATGGCCATCTGAAGCCAGCGCCAGTCTCTCAGGGCATATGCCAATCCTGCCAGCAACATCTGCCCAGCTGCACTGCAGTAACCCTGCACAGAGATCACCAGGGTGCGGGAGGCAGGGGAGATTAGTTCTAAACCTGGGAGAAGGGGAAATAAAGGGAATAGCAGATAATTTGGCTATAAATAGAAAAATCAGAAAAAAAGGTACAGAATTAATCAAACAGACCTAATTTTTTACATTCATGTATTTCATTTAGTAAAAAAAAAAATATTTATTTATTAAAAACAGAGTGTAAAACGCAACTGGTTGGAGTTCAATTAAAAAACGTAACTTGTATACAAAATGCAACACTTAATAATTCATCTGGAACAGCTGGTTCTAATTAGTATCACTGCTGTGCAGCTCTTGGTGTATACACCTGATTTAGGGGAAGAATGTCTAAGCCCCTTAACTGCAAATGCTTATAACTCACTTAAGCTCTAGTACAAATCAATATGGGGCTCTTTTGTAAAGTGTTATTTTGCTTCATTTATTAATACTATTTCGTATAAGACTATCTAAGACTTAGATACTGAAGGTATTTTTCTTTTCATCTTAACACTATGTTCTAAGTAAGGCAGTATATAAATCATTAAAAAAGGCTTTAAAAATAAAATAAATAATAATAATAATAAAATAATAATAAAGTATCAAAAAGTGACACAGCAGATGTTCCAAATAAGGTAGAATTTTAAATCATAGGTAATAACAAGTACTTTATCAATTGAATATTATTTAAAAAAATGCATTTTCTTACAGTAAACATACATTGGCTTTGCAATTTGTACCTATCAATCAGCCTTCCTGATCCACCCACTGAGCATAGTCTGTTGTCTTTTCTGATGATTATTGTCAATATATGCTAATTAATACCTACCCCCTGGAGTCTGTTTTTAACTCTAAAGCCATATGATGCTGAGAAGAATGAGCAAGGGAGTAAGAATAACCAAGGGAGTAATTATGCTGGTTAGGCTTAACATGGTAGTTGCAATATTATTCTAAATAAATAATTATTGATGTAATAAACAGCTTTGCTCTATATGCTAATATGAGGCACAAATGTTTTTGTAGTAACCAGACATTTTCTA
Organism: Discoglossus pictus; assembly: GCA_027410445.1. Classification (NCBI taxonomy): domain Eukaryota; kingdom Metazoa; phylum Chordata; class Amphibia; order Anura; family Alytidae; genus Discoglossus; species Discoglossus pictus. The sequence continues at coordinate 36,117,663 of CM050175.1, forward strand.
GCCCAGTGTTATCATGCAGATATCCTCTCCCCGTTCAAAATAACCACAGTTAACATGTAATGTGACACACATGTTTTTTGGGGGAAGGTGTCCCTCTAATGGAACTGAGACAAATGAAAAGCAACAGACAGGGGACATGAGCAGTGACTCACTGAGACAGAGGTAATTGAGGAGTAGTCCGGACAGGGCAACGCCGCTCAACATCCGGAATGCGCAGTAGGTACTGAAGTTGGGGGCGAAAGCAGTACCAGTACCAGTCACCCCAATCAAGAGGAGAGACCAAAGCAAAGTGGCCCGGCGGCCCCACCTGAAGAAAGAAAGCAGTAGGGTCAAATACAGTTAAGGAATTTAAAAGACCACCATAGTTCAAGAAAGGCATTGTTTGTGAAGTATTTAACAAACTAACATTAGCAGCTGTGTAAGCCATGGACATAAAGGATTTTTTTTGAGAAATCAGAATCTATTTTGTCTTTTTTACATTCCCATCCCCTTATGATGGGTGGATCATGGAGGGTTTTTTAATCTGTCAGCGGGGCAACAGGAGAGGCTTTGTTAGAAATTTGGATTTGATGGAAATTTACACCATAGACTTTCCCCATGGATCTGGAAAGAAGGGGAGGCTAATTCTATCTATCTATCTATCTATCTATCTATCATCTATGGTAATATGAGCTATCATGTAGAAGGAACCTACTTGTCTGAGAGACGTCCAAATATCAGAGAGCCCACCAATACTCCAGCCATGAACAGGGACTGAGCAAGCTCCTTCAGAGACCCGAGACCACAGACAAGATCCCACTGAAGAGGAACAAAGAGTGATATTTGAGTATGTGCATATACAGACAATAAAAGATGACTGTACACTGGTATAAGTCACACTGCACCATATAATGGATTTGGGTATCTAATAATGAACATGCTGCACTTTATAATGGAGGTGGGTATCCACAATGATAATAATCATGCTGCACTATATAATGATGCTGCATATCTATGCACTGATAATGTCAACAAATCACTTTATAATGATACTGATTGATAATGATAAGTGTATATTATGTATCTACACACTAGTAATGAATGTGCTGCACTGTATATAATAATAAGTATCAAGACACTCAAGACCTGATACTGATACGAAGACTAAGCTGGTGGGAGGATCTCCTGAGCTGAGTGGCAAGCAAGCTTTAGTAAATTTAAAGTGGTTTTGCTATTACTAAATGTAATTTTAATAACCTCCAACTGTAAATATTCATATTTGTAACATTACTATCCCGGCATAATTGTGACCTCTGATGTGGCCCTTTAAAGACCAGAGTTGGGCATCCTGCTCTTATCATTGATAACAAAAAATACTGCACTGAATATAAAGGTTGGGTATCTCTATACAATAATTATTATTATTATTATAGTTAATTTATAATGCACCAACATATTCCGTAGCGCTGTACATAAATTAAGTTCAGACAAAGATAAATACAAATTAACATATAGCAAAGCAAGGAGGGCCCTGTCTTTGAGCTAGGAATCCAAATAACACAAGCACATGTATAGCAATAAGGGACATCGTCCTACCTCTGTTATAATAGTAGAGGAGAAGGTGCTTCTGTCGTATACCCATCCATCTCGACACTTCTCCATCATTACAACCCCTGTGCCATTAGCAGCCAATGAGCCTTCCACCTCCCTCAGACATGCCTCATATCTCATGGTTCCTCCAGTAGGCTGGTATGCTGCTGTATCATTGACTTTGCAGTGATGATCTGGTAGACCTGCACTGAAATTCTGCACCATGTTATGGCTGTGGATTAAAAGAACTGGTATGGAGAGGAAGATGACGGAGACCACCTGGAATAGTCCCATGCTGCCCACCTTTTCTAGAAGCTCAGCAAATGCCATTGTGAAAAATCTGAATGACGTTCACCAACTCAAAGTTTTGTTGAGAATGGTTTGACTTGCAATCTTCTGGAAGACCAAGGTAAATTCTTCTGCATATATATTTTGGAAATTATGATGAATAGAAGTAAATGTTCAGATGATCTTGACTATTAGATGATAAAAACCAAGACAGTTTGTCTTAAAATTAATGTTATTTTCAAGATATTCTTATCAGGTCAGGTTTAACAAACAACTGATTATTTTGACTAATTCCTGAAAAATTCTTAAAAGGCTGATCAAGATTTTTTTGATCAGAATGAGTTGTGTGCAGACAAAATCTTCCCAACTCTACCTTACTTTTTTGAAAGTTCTTAACAAATTGAGTAGGTCGAAGAGCTCCTGTTGAGATCTTCTAAACAATCTTGAAAGGAGAGTGACAAACTGTTCAGAGCTTCTGAAAATGAAGTCAAATTTATAGTCAGGCCCTCTCTCTCAAGTTATTAAGAACTTTGGCAATAGCACAGTTTGTTCCTTGAAAGTCTGGTAAGAATTGGTACAGTCGTCAGGATGCTCTGATGAGTTTGGGAGAGACAGTTATTTATAACTACATCTGTTAAACTTTTATCCAAGTAGTAACTGCCAGATCTTATACTGGTTGACATCAGTTATGGGACATCCGGTTTCACAACATTTAAGAGTAATTAGTAAACACTGGCCGGAAAACAGCTTTGCTATTGATGTGTTTGTGATGTATATAACTATATTTAGGGTTATTTTAAGATTTAAATGTTAATATATAACTACAGATGAGTTAAACACAGGTTTGACCACAGATACAAACCAATAGACCAGTCTTGTCTGCCCATTATATATACATGAAAAATTTGCTTTCAACATTGTCAGCATAAACTTCTGCTTATCCCTTACATGTCCCCAGCTGGGTTTATCCCCCCATCAGCCATATAAAATTCCCTCGACGTTGAAAACGTAGCCCACAAGACTTACGGCTATTAAATTGGCCCCGTAAAGCAAGCCGTCAGCGAAAAAAGCTATGGGACGTGGATGTATGAACTGCGCACCCACAAATACATTGTTCTCTCAAGCCCATAGCTGCTACGTTCCCAATTTTGCTATTAATTTGCCACAAATCCACTGGCGTTCAACCCCATAACTCCAAAATAGAGCCAAGAAGCCAACAGATACTGGAGAGGACCCGCAAGGGTGTAAAAGTTCAATCCATACCACTGTAAATGCAAATATCAACACACTACTGTACATATAATAAAAGGTAAAGTGATGTTAGGTATTAAAATTAATAGCACAACCTCCTCAAGCTCGCAAACCTTCAATATAAAATACTTTTATTTCTGTTTAATTTCCGTGTTATATTGATCCCGGCAATCAATGTGTTAATATATATAATGGAACTCACATGGACTATAATTTACGGATTTATTCATATTGCATTACTTCTGGAATGCGGGTCCAATCGGATCCAATGTTATTGAAACCCGTATGGCTTTGAAATCTAAGCTCCATTTTTCAGTGACGTAATGATGACAATCTCATTATGGGATTGCGTCTCCAGCCAGTAACTTGCGGCATGGTGGAATTTAGTAGCTCTGTAACGCAGTCGGATTTCAATGTTTTTGTTGCCGTCATCCAAACAGTTTTTAATTTACTAATTTCTGTTTGGAGATTTTGGACACATCTTTAGAATAGAATTAGCATCTCTCTTTAAGCTTAGTCCTCATATTTGTTCTGCATTATGATATCTTTAATAACTAACTCCTTTGACTTGAATAGTAAAGTACAAACACTGAGTATAAGTGTTAAACAATCCGTATATTCCTTTACTGTATTTTTATTTATTTAGAAATGACTTAGTACTGTAGTATAATTAATTGTAATTAATATTTAATTATAGGTCAAACACATGTGCAGTCAGTACCACGTATGTGAAGACAGTTAACCACTGAAAGAGTATGGAAGCAAGATGCAACTGAGGATTGTTATACCAGACAACAACAAAATCCGAGGTGCTCCTTACTGAGGAGTCCCCCAGAGGCCGAAACGCGTCTGGGCTGGCTTTTTCTCTTGTTCAGGGTAGAATGTCCTGGTAATTTGGGCTGGATCACTCCTATGAGTTAGACCAGACTGATATACTACAGGATATTTCTCCCTGTAAAGGGCACAAGTGAGCTAAAAAAGGTTGCTCTCTGAGTAGGTAACCAGACCTAGAGGACAAACCTACTTCAGGTATTGTCCGTTCTCAGATTGAGCACCTCTAATTTCGTTGTTGGTTATGCAAATGACCCTTAGGGGTTTGTCTCACCCTAAGGGTGATAGGGGAACCAGACGTGGACTCCTTGCTCCCTGTGTTTTAGGGGGTAAAGCTGCACCTCACTGACGAGGCCCACAGAGGCCGAAATGCATCTGGGGTTTGCTTTTTCCCCTGTTCAGGGTAGAATTGACAGTTATTTCTGGGCTGGGTCACTCTTTTGAGTGAGACCAGACTGATATACTACAAGATACAGTATTTCTCCCTGTGAAGGGCACAAGTGAGCTAAAAGAGGTTGCTCTCTGAGAAGGTAACCAGACCTAGAGGACAAACCTACTTCAGGTATTGTCCATTCTCAGATTAAGCACCTCTAATTTAATTGTTGTGTTGTTACACCAGAACCTAAGACTTATATCTTTATTCAGTTGGACCCAATTCAAAAACACCTTACTTCTTGCTCACTGGAAAAGGCTCACTCATCGCTTTGGAAGGTAGTCACAAGTGTTAGATGAGTCTCACTCTTTAAAAGCCAGTTTCAGTTGTTGGCCGTTACATTCATTGGAAGAGTTGTGCTCATTTGAAGGGTCTCGCTGATTAAAAGTCCCTAATTTGAAGAATATCAATAACTGGAAGGTAGTCTCACTTATACAAATGCAGTCTCATTCATCTCATTCATCAAAAGGCAGACTCACACATTCGTTATTCGTGAAAAGGCAGTCAAACTCAGTGGAAATTAAGTCAACCGTGGTGTTTGCAATAATGGTGATGTTACACTGGCATTTGGTATTTCCCTTGGTTCTGTCTGCGCATACTGGAGGGACAACCAAGGACGGTGTTAACATAACCCATGATCCATGTCTGATTTAATTTGCCTACATATTTGGGTACTGTTGTGGATTCTGGAAATGGGACCTTGCCTTTACATGTGACAGCTTAACTTGATCAGCACTCATCAGCTTAGTTGAGATGGTCATCTACTAGTGTGGATCATGGCTTCAACACATTGTATTCTGGTCCTTGCCTATGAAGACCTGGGATAGAAAGGCCAACCAGAGCCACACCTGTTTGGTCCAACCATGCACAGGAGTAAAATGTAACTGTGTTAACGTGCAATCCTGGATAGATGTGCATAAGCACCCTTAATGCTCTCACAATAAACTATGCTTAGAACTGCATATTTGTGTCATTAATATATCCATTTGTTCATATCTATTAAGTAGAATGAAGATTAGATCCCTTTAGATCTGAAATCGGGGAGCGGGATCATATGTTCTGACATAATTTAAGCAATTTACTTCTTAGGCACAGACAATAATAAATGAGACCGTCATCATGACATCAGTAAAACATGGAAGTTAGATGTAATCTGCAATTGTAGGTTAATAATTAATTAATGCCAAAAAATAAAATTTGCCGACCAGTCTCGCAATCAAGCAATCTAACACTCTATAAAATGCATTGGATCATCTGTTTTAGTCCATGTGGATTTCATGATATGTATTAACCCCTTGAGTCCCAGGATCAATATTACTCAGAAATAACAGTTGAAAATAATATTAATCAATTAATTATAATGTGTTTCCATGCCATCCTGTGCTTTTAAAGTACAGTGTTGTGTGTTTAATTGCTGTTACAGCACTAATAAGTGTTTGAAAAATGCCTTGCGATTCCTATTAAGCACTCGTAATATTTTTGTCAGAAACATGATACTTTTTTCAGTTGCAGGTCAGACTTTATTTGCGATCTAGCGCTCCGGGTCTAATAGAATATTGATTTTGTGTAACTTTAATTAGATATTGCTCATAATATTTGAGCTGTGCTAAAACCAATGGAGTTCTAAGGCAGAAATTGCGGCTTTGGCTGGGACGTAGTGATTGTGGGCGGGTAATTCGTAATGGGATTACGAGTAGCTAATAGAATATGTGGCAATATTAAGAGGGATTTTATGTGTGTATAAATGTACGAATTGACCAATAGAGTAGGGCCCATAGAATCTGCATCATACCATGAAGCTGACCACAGAAGACACTGAGGAAGCTCTGACTAATTAATCTTACCTGATAATTATCAATGCAGTTTATTTTGGGAAGTCTTCAAGTTTCTATGTCCTTCCAAGCCTTGCTCATGATATATAAGTAAACCCAACTTAATAATATTTCAGTGAGGTAATATATTATTTATAACAATACTTAAAGTCAACCAATTTTAATATAAAGAATAAGATGTAATAATAAATAATCATACAAAATACACTTAAATATACAAAATAGATTGGTTTAGTATTTTATTGAATACTATCGAATTGCCTGTCAAAAAATGACGACAATGAAATTGTAAGTGAGCTAAGGGTGTTTGTTGTATATAATGTGGCTGATGTAGCGTCGTTCGTTTTCTATGTCGTGCAAGTTTGTCGTAATATTAGTTTTCTATGTCGTGCGAGTTTTTCGGAAAATGCGTAGCTGTTTGGTGGGCTTTTTCTGAATATCCTTAGGTGTTTGGTGGTGTTTTGCGTGTTTATGGTAGTGTTTTGCCTGTTTAGGGACGTTTAGCCTCGTTTTCGTTTTGTTCGGCGGCCATTTTTCTCTCGCTTTGGTGATTTTCGGGTCTCTAAACTCCGAAATTTGTGGTTAAATGGAGGTGTAACTTCACTTGCAGAGGTCCTCGGTGCCCCCCCCTTGCTGTGAGTAACCTTTTTATGTGTTTGTTGTTTGTATTTGTTGTGTTTGTAAGGTTTTTGGTTTTGCGCGGGTTGCGTCCTTGTTTTGTAATCTCGTAGGTGTTTTTCGGCAAATCCGTAGGTCTTTGGTGGTGTTTCGCGTCTTTAGACTGCTGTTGCCTCGTTTTCATTTTTTTCGGCGGCCATTTTTTCTCTCGCTTAGAGAATATTTTAGTGTCTAAACTGCTTTAATTTCAGTTAAATTGTGGTGTAACTTTAGTTTTCGAGGTCCTGGATGCTCCCTCTTGCTGTAGTAAGCTTTTTATGTATTTGTTGTGTGCATTTGTTGGATTTTTGATGTGCGCGTGTTGCGGCCGTTTTTTGCGAGGTCGTAATGGGTCGTAACGTGTCTCGTATTTTGTTTGTGTTACAACGTAAAGTTTGCGAGGGTCGCAGTTGCTGGCAAGGAGCGCCTTTGGTGCTCCTTGCCAGCAACTGCGACCCTCGCTTTGCTATGCTACGCGAGCCCGCAAGCGTTAGCTACAACTCGTATGCTCACAACTATATACGTGATCTTGATATTTTTGGGTGCTGGTGGTTGCCAAACAGGATTATGACCATTGGCAGAGCTATAGAAATCAGATCAACCATTGTCCAATCCATAGCCAGGAACTAGTGGCAAGTATTAAAATCAGTGTCACTGGCAGGTGGGCAACACTGGTAGCAGACAGTATAAAATGTAAAATAAGCAGATGGTCGTGACAGGTTATTGCAAAGAGATTGCAAGCAATTCAAGAAAATCCAATATAGATTTAAGATAATGCTTAGGTCCACTTTTCCAGGCATTATTGACGCTTTTCTGATGCCTTGGGATGACGCACTGCCTACAATCAATGCACAGTATGTTGCAAATGCAAATAAAAGACACAGCTCACAAGAGAAGCTTATGGTGCCCAGGGCTGATGCAAATAGGTATACAAATGTATATATTATACTAGCGACTTGCCAAAAATGACGGCAATAAAATTGTAAGGCATGGCAAAGCTGTTTAGCACACAATGGAAGGCTTTTGCTCCTCTGTGGACCTTCGGTGCTCATTGCGAGCCCCGCTCTGAGCGCCTCTCCCCTCGTATACTTCAATTGTCCTGCTTTGCAACAATCACCTTCGCAAAGACAGATCTATAAGTACAGTGTACCAAAAAAAATATGTGAGTACATTGAATTAATAAATGAATATGAATTAATAAATGAATATACTTTACCTATTTATATTTAATATGCTGCAATCAGTATTCTGAAGAGCTAACAATCTATTTGTATTTTCCTGCATCTGAAAATGTACTGTTGGACGGTTGATCATCTGAGGAGTAAGTGTCAGCAATGTGCCAAGTGTGCAGTGTAAATAAGCTGCGTGCGCGAGGCCAAACCGCTTGTTTAGGCGGGTAAAACAGCATTTTAGAATCCTAATGTTATTATTTTCAAGTTAGTGATGTAAAATGGGGTTTTTTTCTATGTATTACTTGGCTCGCGAGCATTTTCCGTCCGTTGTAATGGTATATTTTGTATCTCCTACGTTCTTGTGTAACTTGTATGTGCCTGGCAGTGATTTTCGCTGCTCTGTCTCCTTTAGCCTCGATTTAATTTTTTTGTCCAACAGTTTTTTTGTCGCGTAGCCGATTTTTAAGTGCCAAAACTTCTTAAACGTGACTTAAATTGGCGTGCAACCTCACTCAGAGACGTCCTGGCTGTCCCCACGTGCTGTGTGTGATGTTTGTTTTATGTTGTAAATTTTTGTTCTTGTGCTTTTCGTGTTTTTAGATGTGCGCGGTTCGGCCGTTAACCTTGTATTTTTTCGACCTTGTATAATTTTTTGTCTAAGTTCCACGGGTCATAATTCTTGGTTTTAAAAGTCGTACGTCTTTGTTGGTGTTTTGCAGGCATCCTGGCTGATCCCCGCTGTGTGTGATGTGTTTTTTTTTATGGGTCGTATTTTTTTTGTTTCAAAGTCCCGCCTTTCTGGGTTGTAGAGCCTCCACCCCTGCAAATGCAGACACTCGCTTTGGCTCATTGCAGTTTATGTCCACCTCCGCAAATGCGCCCCCTCGCTTCGCGAGGGTCCGCATTTGCGGCCTGCAATGAGCTTTTGGCTCATTGCACCTGACTTGAAAGCCTCCACCTCCCCAAAAGGAATACTGTTCACTGAGTAATTATGTGGGGAAAACAGGCATCCAATCTACTTGAGTCATGTAGATGTATTCAGAATTGCTACTTCTTTTCATATTGTAGAGACTTAACATAGTATAATATACACGGTTGAGTCACATTGTTATGACCATCACCTAATTTTGACATCAGCAGTGCATTGCCAATGAAATACAGCACATGTCGTGAGCTGGCTTGGTGGGTATATAAGGTGACGTGTAGGCATTCTGCAAACATATCAGCCATCACTGTCATGGGTAAAACTTGCAATTTAACTGACTTATTCGCTATTTAACCAATGATTATTAGCTTTCTGGCCAAGGGTGGCAGTATTTCTGAAACAGCACAGTTTGTGAACTGTTCGCGTGCTGCTGTGGATAAAGTGTACTGTGATTGGACAAATGAATAGTGTGGAAACTGCAAAGCACCAAGTTCCATTGATGTCAGAGGTGAACGATGGCTGCAAAGGTGTGTGAGGTCCAACTGACACGCTACAGTTGAGCAATTCACCGGCCAAACGAATCAGACCGTGTCTTAAACAACAGTATGGTGAACCCTGACGATTATGGCGTTCCGAGGCAGAAGGCTGATCACTGCATCCATTGGGTTGAGGGTTCATTGTTAGAAATAGCTTCAGTTTGCACAATAGTACAGAAATTAGACTTCTTATCCTTGGCAAAGGGTTGCCTTCTCTGATGAGTCACATTTCCTGCTCCAATGGACGGCCATTGGAGTGTCAGGCCGAAACTTCAGTAAACAAACTCTCTACAACTCTCTCTCACCCTTGGCATTGTCTGGGTCCACTCATACCTTTGGAAGGCACTCTGAACCAATTCAGTTATCTATCCATCCTTGCAGATCAAATACACCCATACATGTTGACTGTCTTCCCTGGAATGGATGAGATCTTCCAGCTGGACAATGCAACATGTCATATGACCCAAATTCTCAGGGGAATTGTTGGAGAAGCACAATGAAGACTTCCAAGTACCTCCCAGGCCTCCAAATTCCCTGGACTTGAGTCTCATTGAGCACCTACGGGACCACCTTGAGCGCCATGTTTACATCTTATGTTAATTTGCTTGTATGTATACTGCTTGCATAATTGCTAATATTGATCGTTTATTACGTACTTCACAACCATGTGACGATTCCCAAAACTACAGTGGTCCTTTATCCAAGATATCCCTAGCATTATTTTCCTCTATAACATATCTATCATTCCAAATATTACTATGCTATTGGGTGTGGTGATATATAGAGACCCCTGCCTACGTCTTTACTGAAGTTCCCAATCTTTCATTGACGGGCAGATTATCTTATTCCATCATAGGACCATATTCACTAACATTCCCAGAGGCTATGGAGAGATTCTATACTTTCTATTCACTTTTACACCTATCTCTGGCCCACAGCCTCAAACACAGGAAGATTGGACCAATTGTTCCCAACAAAAAAATAAGTATTTTCTAAATTCAATATATAATTATTATTGTGACTGATTGATCCAAACCACCTAAAACAAACCAGGACTGACACCAAAGATTAACCAAGTGGACATAATGAGCATTCCTACCCTTGTATCTGTGTGTTCAGCAGTAATCATCTACGCAACCTCCTGTATGCCTCCCCTAATCCCCAATCACTAATTAACTGTATCAGGGACATTCAGAACCACCCCGAACACACCTCCAGCTTCTGGTCTTTGGAATCCATTCTTTCCAGGCACAAACTGTTCATTCTAACAATGTATCCAAAATGTAGCTTTGCTTAACTATTCCCTACATCTCCTCCATGTAACCAATCCCTATACCTTCTCACATTGCTCCATATAACAACTCAATGCCTCTCGTATCTAGGCTCGCCATATAACCAATCACTATAAATCCTAGTATTACTCCACATAACCTCTATATTTTTCAGTATAACTTATCACAATGACCCATAATATTCAATATAATTGCTCCATACAACTCACCTGTTTGCTCTATATACCAAAAACTTACAAGAACTACTCACATTTCGTTCCCTACAACCAATCCCTATAATTCTTCCTATTGCTCAATATAACCGCTCCTTGTAACTCATGCTTTTGCTCTATACCAGTGGTACGCAACCTTTTTGGTCTGGGGACCACCTGCTTGCCTTACAATGCTCATGTGGACCTCTATGAGATGCTGAACAGGGAGATGCATGTGACATACTACATTTTCATTTAGCATTGTACTTGTATGGACACAGTACAGTTTAACTGCCTTCTCAATAATCTTGTCTAAATTATGACTAATAGTAGTGGTTTGTTTAAAGTGTTAGGTTCTCCTCATCCATTATTGTTCCTAAGGGATGGCAGAAAAGGTGTCAGGGCCTGGAACCATTCCCAGAACCAGCTTTTGGGAACCACTGCTCTATATAATAACCTCTGTACCGCCTCATATTAGTCTGTATAACCAATCACTTTGATTTTCCTACAGCTCCATATAACTGATCCCTAGCATTCTCTAAAAACTCATCTATTCAGAGAAGCCTATTAACATGTTGCCTAATATCAGCCATTCTAGCAAGATGGTGAACTCCTCCTGTGCTTGGATCCTGCTGCTACATCAGACTACCAAAAATGAATCCCTTTCGCTCTTGTCTCTAATATCCATTGCCACATAGAGTTTACTAATGTGTTATTCTAAGTGTATTATGGCTGATCCAACGATTCCAATGCCATTTTAACCCCTGGCTCAATACTACCCTGTGACCCATCACTATTGGTACATGCTTTAGGATTGGAGCATTTTCACCAAGCTGTCCATCTTTCCTCCATCACCTCTTCTAGGTAGTAGCTGGCCTTTTATTGCCTTCCACTGTTGGGTCCATGGTGATACCTTTGTTCTCAATGCCCATTGATTGTAGGAGGTGATGTATTATAGAGGATGAACAGAGCTTTTGAAGACAATGATTAAAGAGGAAAACTTTGTACGTTCTTTACTTTATTTAAATTAAGATTTTTCTCACCTAGTACAGTACATCTTATATAGATATTTCCCCTTCTGAATCCCTACCTTGTTGTGGTGAAGAGTCTTGTGTAATTCAATGAAGCTGTGAGCTATACCATGTAGGGTCACCCAAGATAGGCAGTTCATAGCAGAGAGGCGAGACAAATTGTGGTCCACTGGATAAGGGACAACCCACTCCAGTATCTTTGCCAAGAAAACCTTATGGACAAGCACAGTCAGAAACAAGATGAGCCTGTCGTGCCGGGTCCATAGGGTCACTGAGAGTCAAACATGACTGAACGACTAAACAACACATATGTTTGTATATATATATATATATATATATATATATATATATATATATATACAGTGGACTCTCAGTTATCCAGTACCCACAAGGATTGGTAGATGCCAGATAAATGTAGTTTCTGGTCGCTTGAGAGTCACTATTAAAAGAGGCCTAGATTAGATGCACATTGGATGCTCTGCTAAGTATATTTGTCAGTGAGGGTTGTTCTAGCAGCAGCAGCTTTCACTCCTCACTTATACACAGGTACGATCGGGCGGAGGGTGCGGTGCTAAACCTGGGGAATGTAACGCCAACACTGCATTCACTCATGCCTGTCTGCTTCCAGGTAACACTGAATTGCAGAGACATACAGAGGATGACATCTAGGTGCCTGTAAGCATTATGTGGCATGACAGCCTGGCTCCTGGCATTTGTTAAGCCCTAAAAAATTTAGTACAGTATTACATTTTTTTTTCTGGTTGCTTGAGTTCTGGTTAACTGTGAGTTTAATGTATATATATATATATATATATATATATATATATATATATATATATAATATATACAGTATATATATATATATATATATATATATATATATATATATATATAATATATACAGTATATATATATATATATATATATATATATATAATATATATATATGTATATATATATATATATATATATATATATATATATATTTATAGTACTTTATTTTTATTTTTAAAGAATTCAGATCATTCACTTTTATGCAAAACCATTTCTAATACATAAAACACTTTTCAAGGCATTACAGAAAATGTGGGATGACAGGGTCTGTTAGGAGTTTGACGTCCCAAATCAAGACCTTCTTAAAAAGCCTTAAAAAAGTTGGCTATACGTTGCACCAACCATTTTTATGTAGTAAATTACTGCTGAGATAGTCCCCATTGTTTGTGCTGCGTTATTATAGGAATGTCCAGCTATCCAATACTAATTAACTGCATTGATGCGCTAATTAGTAAGACACTGTCTTTGGAAACACATAAACAGGCACGATGTAACCCTAGTGTTATTATGCAGTTAGACCATCTCCCCCACCCTTACCAAGACATTGAGCAAATTCAGCACACATTAGCAGTATAAATACAGCACAAACAATGCTGAACATCTTATGTATGTTGCAAAAACCTGCAGGTACAGACAAATTGTAATGAGTTTTAAGAAGAAACTAGGTAGGTTTACATTGTGTCTTTAACGCAGGATGTTTGTTGCACAGTCGGGTGCCCACGCTGCCTCATTGCCCTATGTCCTTCCCTTCCTCACTTCCAAAATGAGTGCTAATCATTACCCCAGCTCACCGGAGCGTGCCGTCCCAACGGCGTGTGACGTGGGCTGTGTATATTTATACACAAATACTTAATTGTCTTATATAGGTACCCAAACATATTTATTTTTGAAGAAAATACAAAAGAAAGTGAATATCTACTTAAAGGAGCACTGAAGTTTCATATTTTTTTGTATACTTTTATGAAGAACTTGATAGTGGACAAAGTTTTTTGGGAAATTTATATTTATTTTTATATAAAAACACCATAGACCCAAATTTGTAGTAAGAAAACCAGGCATTTGTTTGTCAAGTATGTACCAAACTATTAGCAGTGGTGTAAGTCATGGACCTTCTGGATTGCATGTAGGGTCACCCAAGATGGCCAGGTCTTAGTAGAGAGGTCAGACAAATCGCGGTCCACTGGAGAAGGAACTAGCAACCCACTCCAGTATCTTTACCAAAATAAACATATGGATAAGCATGACCAGAAACACAGACATATGTGCCTGGTGTGCTGCGTCCATACGGTCACCAAGAGTCAGTCAGAACTGAACAACGGAACAACAATAACAAGTCATGGACATAAAACATTTTTTGGAATATTCTGTTTAAGACTATAAGAATCCATTTTGTGTTTGTTACATAACTGGATTATAAGAGCATGTTTATCCATGAAGAGAGGGGTGGGGAAGGAGGGAACAGGGAGAATTCAGGATGCTTTATTATTTAATTGAAAAAGAAATTGACACCACACCTCTTCCTCCTATTAGAGCTCTCCAAAAATGTAAGCACCCCTCTCACACACAACTTCCTCCTAAGTGTCATTGATGTCTCCAGGATCCAGCAGACACATTAACATGTTTTTCTTATTAAAACTAGATTTATGATCTTTTATCCTAGCTAATTATGCTCCTTGTCATTATTTAGTAATTCGATCTTGTCTGAGAATCCATGACCCTAAGGACCACAGCACACAAGGCACATCTTGTGTCTGGTAGTGCTTATCCGTAAATGGGTTGCCAGTGCCTTCTCCAGTGGACCATCTTGGGTGACTCTACATGGTTTAGCTCACAGCTTCACTGGGGTACACAAGCCCCTTCACCGCTACACAGAAGCTGTCCAGAAGGGGAATAATGCTCTTAGTCAGACTCAAAGTTTTCATATATACCGTATTTTTCGCCCTATAAGACGCACCGGCAGATAAGACGCACCTAGTTTTTAGAGGAGGAAAACAAGAAAAAAAAAATCTGAATCAAACACAAATACACTCAAACACAAATACACTTTACACACAGATACACACCTACATTACACACAAATATATATATATATATATATATATATATATATAGATAGATATATATATATATATATATATATATATATATATATATATAGATAGATACACATACATACACATACATACACACATAAATATACATACACATACATACATATATACACACACATACACACACATACACACACATACATACACATACATACACACACACACACATACATACACACACACACACATACATACACACACACACACACATACATACACACACACACACATACACATACATATCCATATACTGCAGCATTTGGGAGCCATTGACCCTCCCTGACCCTCCTGATCCTCCCTGACCCTCCTGATCCTCCCTGACCGTCCTGATCCTCCCTGACCCTCACCTTTATAGAGACACATACATACATATACATACATACATAAATATACATACACACATATATACACACACATACACACACACACATACATACACACACACACACATACATACACACACACACACATACATACACACACACATCCATATACTGCAGCATTTGGGAGCCCTTGACCCTCCTGATCCTCCCTGACCCCCCTGATCCCCCTGATCCTCACCTTCCTTCTGATCTCTGCCATCTTGATCTCACCCCAGCGCTTCCTACCAGCACTCCACGTGTACTGCAGCGTTGCGTGTGTGACGTCACTAGGACGCACCGGCCGACGCGATGCTGGTAGGAAGCGCTGGGGTGAGATCAAGAGGACAGAGGCAGTCTGAAAAGGTATATTCGCCGTATAAGACGCACCAACTTTCCTCCCCCAGTTTTGGGGAAGAAAAAGTGCGTCTTATACGGCGAAAAATACGGTATATATATATATATATATAAAATGTAATTGTACAGTGGTCCGTTAAAATAAATTTTTTATGCATTGAAAAAATTGTTTATGTTTCTTGAAAAATAAATTATGTTAAATCACAACTATTGCCGATTTTGTCAGTACGTTTTTTTGAATAACTAAACTTGTAAATTACCAAATCCTTTTAGAAAGAAAAACAATTACAAAGCCTTTAAATATGTAACTGCTATAGGTAATTATTCTTTACTGCAGGGTTCCATTTTCTTTACTGAGCTGCTTCTTTCACTTGCTAAATGGGAGGATGTTCTTTTAAGGGAATGAGCTTTGCATTAGTACTACTAGAAGCACTGACATTTTAGCTATTACCTTTGCATTGTGCAGATTGAAGCTTCCTTTGAATTTAAGGTTTCCTCCTTCCTCAGGAAACTGATCAGCGGAAATTAAAATAGAAGAGTCCCTCCTTTCACCATACTTGGTGGAGCTGCCCAAAGGTTCAGCAGTTGTGGACGGCAGTGGGTGACTTAGTGGATAGTATATTTGGACACCATATTGAAATTACCCCAGAATCTAGTCTACTGGGGATTCCGGTGGCCTCTCTTTCTGCCCCCCACAACAGACTCCTACAATTTATCTTTTTAGCGACGAAATCACATATTGCCAGGAACTGGAAGAAAAAGACACTTGAGATAGGGGCAGTTCGAGCTAAGATTCACTACTTAGCGGTTAATGAAAGGATTTCCCACTCAGTGGCGGATTCAATCCCTAAGTATTTAGAAATATGGGGTCCCTGGATAGGATACACTGATATTAGAATCCCTCTACTCCAATGAAGGGGGAGGAGGAGGGAAGGGCACCCTCACCTTGTTGACAGAATACAGGGGGGGCTGGGGGCCGGAGAGGAGATACCGGGAGAGGAACTGCACCGATATGGAAGAAGACAGACAGGTAAGCTAGGTTGGATCAATGACAAGATCGAGATAGAGAAATGTTTTCCAAAGAGGAAGGCTTGACATAGATGTGTCAGATAGAATGTTTTAGTTTAATTGGTTAGGTTAACATTTGTAAAAGTTTGTAAGCAACTCTTCCTGAAGATATAAGAAAAGATAACGGGGGGGAATAGAATGGAAGGAAGGTACTGAAAGACTAACAAACGCAAATAATCATATTATATCCCTCTAGAGGTAAATGAGTCAGCCAATGGATAAAATTTGGGCTTTTTTATAATATCTTTATGATCCTCTAAGTCACAGGTTAATAACGGAAAGTATTAGGAGATAACAACTTAACAACCAAAGAATAGTATAAGTAACGGATAAGTTTAGGGATACATGTTTACATAACCAAGAAGGGTCCATTATAATTCTATACATTGGTTCATCGATAATAGCACGGAGGTAAATACAGAAAAAGGAGGAGGCAGGATACAAGGATAAGATTTCACAATTGATGTTGGGGTATTGTTTTATTACGCTCAATATTGTACAACTGTTTGCACTTTGTATTCCTGCAATAAAAAATTAGTTAAAAAAAAAAAAATAGAAGAGTCCACTGCAGCAAAATTGTGTTGAAAAGTAATAAATCTGAGACTGTATTTTGTTTAGTTGTTTAATATTTTTAGGTCTTTAAAATGTATGTTTTAAATGGAAGTGATAGGTTCCCAGTGTTTTTATTTTAATATACACTACCTAAGTGTTTGTTTGCATATTTAAACATAATTTTATTAACAAGTGCTTAAAAGCTCTGTTTTAACTCACTGCAACCTTCCAAATAGTTCCTGCAAAGCTCCACCCCTGTATCTCATACGTACAATGCTTCTATAGTACTAAATGTGCTGGACGATGAAAGACCGCGTCTCATAGGCATTTCATCAACATGATGCTGAGACACAGCCTCTCATTGGCTAGTTTATCTAGCACTATAGAAACACTGCGTGCATGAGATACAAGGGGCGGGGCTATACAGGGACTATTTGTAAGGATTCATGGAGCAAAAACATAGCTTTCAAGCATTTGATCGTCAAATATGCAACTAAACACTTAGTTTATTTTAATATTAATCACAGGGAACCTTCCATGTCCCTTTAATTATAAGACTGCAATGGGCCTTTATGTTTTGAACATTAACACTATAACTAACACTGAAGTAATACAGAAAGTCTGGCCTGTGAACTGAACTTTAGATGAAATTTATATAGTGCTGGTTAAGTGAGTTATCTTTGTTGGCATAGTTAATTGTGCATTAACAAAGATGCTAATAAATGACAACTTTGTGAATATATATGGACTTCCTGCTACTGTGTATCAACAGTCCAAGTTAAGACAGTCACCTTGTCAAATTCTGGATAAGCCATAATAATAATAATATAATAATATCTAATTTTTTGACATCAGATCACTCATTGTTCATGCTCTAACAAACTTTTCTAATATGTAAAACATACTTTTAAATATATGACCAAAACTGGGACCTTACTGCCCTTTAGCTAGATTTTCTGTATGCTGTGGCTAAATACTATTTATAGTTTTAGAATGTAACCTATGTAATTTGTACTTAACTAAAGTTTAACTTTGCTGGTAAATGTTTAGTTATACAGAAAATTAGAGAAAGGGTTATATAAATGTAACCAGAGTTTAGGATGGGACACAGACAAGCACCATAAATAATGTCCTATGAGTCTGTAGATCAGGTTTAGAAAAGAACATAGCAGAGTCTTAATTAAATGTCACCACATTTTGGGAATAAGAACCACATCAAGTGTACATGTGGAATGTGGTATAAAACACAAAACATTTTGGTAATGAGATAAGAATCCTATATCCATATTTCACCCAGTATGTTTTGAATCAAAAAATATAATCATTTTTAATTCAAACGTTTTCCTTTCTTGGAGAGTTTTGAAATGTCCTCTGAGTATTTTGATTTTCAGGTTTTGGATGGAATATATATATATATATATATATATATATATATATATATACATATATATATATATATATACCATTTTAAGGGCATTATTTCAGTGTTTTGCATTTCTTTTCCCTTTTTGGATTTTGTGTAGAATCCTTACACCACTGGTGCGCTTGCTCTGATATCGCGCTCCCGACCAGATTATGCACAGTGGCATCTAGTGGTGGGAGTGCAGAGGAGACCCTGCACACACCGGCATTACAGTGACAGTCATCGGGAGAGAGACAGAAAGGGGAGATAGGCAAGGGGTGCAGAGAGACAGCTGGGAGGGGAGCAGGCATGGGTGGGGGGAAGAGAGAGAGGGTAAGAGGGAGATACTGAGCAACAGGGGGTAGAGAGGGAGAAAGGGTAGAGAGATAAGGGAGCAGAGAGACAGCTGGGGAGGGGGACAGGCATGGGGGCCAGAGGGAAAACCCCCCCAGAGGGAACCCCCCCTCACCCCCCTTATGATCTCTTACACCCCCAGGGCTACCTACTCCCCCCTTCAGCACACCCATTATGATATCCCACACACCCAGGGCCACCCCCCCCAGCTCCCCCATTATGATCTCCTACACCCCCAGGGCTACCCATCCCCCCCTTCAGCACACCCATTATGATATCCCACACACCCAGGGCCACCCCACCCCAGCTCCCCCATTATGATCTTTTACACCCCCAGGGCCACCCAAACCCCCACAGCTCCCCCATAATGATCTCCTAACCACACCACACCCCTACTGATCTCCTACCCCCCCCCCCCTATTTCTGATCTCCTAACCCCGTTTGTATAACACTCTTTCTGCTTTCTCTTTTCCCTCTGAAGATCCTCTATAGATAATTACTTCTACATGGGACTATCACAAGATTCTAAGCGTCCTTCATTTCCTTGTCTAAGAAGGTGGGTAAGTGCTGTCTACAGAACTTTTTATGATAAGACTTAACATTTATTGTGTGTCTCTTAATATTCTTATTTAAGTTGATCTCCTATTAAAGGTGTACACAAATCAGTTTGCCTATAATAGATTCACTAATCAAAGACGCATTGCAGCCCTTCGAGATATTCACTAAGCTATTTTGGGGGGCTTGTTAGTGGTGTGTTGTTTTTGAAACTATGAGCCAGATTCAATTGAGGATTTATAACTTACAGTAGCCCGTAATGGAGGCCGTAAGTTATTTTGCTATTCAATTGGCGTCTTTTTTTAGCAGGCTACAAACAGGTTACATGTTACGGGCTTGAAATCCTTGCAGTTGTTGAAATCCTTGCGCCCGACCTGATTATGCACAGCGGCATCTAGTGGTGGGAGTGCAGAGCAGACCCTGCACACACCGGCATTACAGTGACAGTTATCGGGAGATAGAAAGGGGAGAGAGGTAAGGGGTGCAGAGAGACAGCTGGGGAGGGGGACAGGCATGGGGGGGTGGGAAAGAGAGAGGGAAAGAGGGAGGGACTGATCAACAGGGGGTAGAGAGGGAGAAAGGGTAGAGAGATAAGGGGGCAGAGAGACAGCTGGGGAGAGGGACAGCCATGGGGGCCAGTGGAAACCCACCCCCCTTCAGCACCCCCATTTTGATCTCCTATACCCCCCGGGCCGCCCAACCTCCCCCCCCCCCCCCCTCAGCTCCCCCATTATGATCTCGTACTCCCCCGGGCCACTCAAACCCCCCTCAGCTCCCCCATTATGATCTCCTTACCACACCCCTTCTGATCTCCTAGCCCCCTCCCCCCCCATTTCTGATCTCCTAACCCTGTCTGTATAACACTCTTTCTGCTTTCTCTTTTCCCTCTGGCCCCCATACCTGTCCCACTCTTCAGCTGTCTCTCTGCCCCCCTTATCTCTCTACCATTTCTCCCTCTCTACCCCATGTTGCTCAGTCTCTCCCTCTTTCCTTTGTTAGTGGTGTGTTGTTTTTGAAACTATGAGCCTGATTTAATTGAGCAATTGTAACTTTGCCTGTAACGGAGGCTGTAAGTTATTTTACTATTCTATTGGTGTCTTTTTGCGGGCTACAAACGGGTCAAAGCCTTTGATCTTTCCCGTCCGCAAGAGTTACAATCGCAAATCGCTATTCAATTGCTACAATTCCCCAAGCCCGCAATTGTTTTCACACCGGTAAATAGCAAATGTAGACGCAAATCCTAAGAGTACCAGATAGGATTTACAAGGAGGTTTAACCCGTAGCACTGTAAATGCAAATAAAAAATCAATACTGCACTGTAAATGACGGAGAAAGCGATGAAAGACATTAGAATTAGTTGCACAACAGTCTCAAGCTTGCAAATCGGCAATAATAAATAAAAAAAATGTATGTTTAATTTTGGGGTTATATTGATCTCGGGAATCAATTAATTAATACATATCAGGTTTAATAAGCTAGGTCTCAACTTTACTGAGAATTCCTGGTGCTTAACACCTCAATGTCTAAAAGTTGATTTGTTTTAGGAACACTTTATTTATAGTTGTTTTAAAAATCTAAAAAATACGCTGTGGAAAGAAGTGATAAAATTAGATATAGACTACAGTGTTTAAATCCAATACTTGAGCACAAATAATTTTGCCTTTTGTGCATTTTGCAATTGCGCTACATAATATAAACCCGATTGGATATTCTAATGACTCTATATGGTGTGTTAGCAAGTCCACATATAACGTTTTGACAAATCCTCATATAATGCAGAAATCTGCTAATCATCGGGTTTGTGTAGCTTATATTAATGAAAAAACACTGAGTTATATCTAGGTTAAAAAGCAACAGTGTTAAAAACAAAGCAACAGAATAATGAGATATCTACCAAAAAACATTTGAAAATTAACATGTATAAAATACATGTAAATTCCACAAAAAAGCATCAAAAGCATAAATACACTGCTCAAAAAAATAAAGGGAACACTAAAATAACACATCCTAGATCTGAATGAATTAAATATTCTTATGAAATACTTTGTTCTTTACATAGTTGAATGTGCTGACAACAAAATCACACAAAAATAAAAAAATGGAAATCACATTTTTCAACCCATGGAGATCTGGATTTGGAGCCACCCCCATTATGAAAGTGGAAAAACACACTACAGGCTGATCCAACTTTGATGTAATGTCCTTAAAACAAGTCAACATGAGGCTCAGTAGTGTATGTGGCCTCCACGTGCCTGTATGACCTCCCTACAACGCCTGAGCATACTCCTGATGTGGTGGCGCATGGTCTCCTGAGGGATCTCCTCCAAGACCTGGACTAAAGCATCTGCCAACTCCTGGACAGTCTGTGGTGCAACGTGACGTTGGTGGATGGAGCGAGACATGATGTCCCAGATGTGCTCAATTGGATTCAAGTCTGAGGAACGGGCGGGCCAGTCCATAGCATCAATGCCTTTGTCTTGCAGGAACTGCTGATACACTCCAGCCACATGAGGTCTAGCATTGTCTTGAATTAGGAGGAACCCAGGGCCAACCACACTAGCATATGGTCTCACAAGGGGTCTGAGGATCTCATCTCGGTACCTATTGGCAGTCAGGCTACCTCTGGCGAGAACATGGAGGGCTGTGTGGCCCCCCAAAGAAATGCCACCCCACACCATTACTGATCCACTGCCAAACCAGTCATGCTGGATGATGTTGCAGGCAGCAGAACGTTCTCCACAGCGTCTCCAAACCCTGCCACATATGTCATGTGCTCAGTGTGAACCTGCTTTCATCTGTGAAGAGCACAGGGCGCCAGTGGCAAATTTGCCAATCTTGGTGTTCTCTGGCAAATGCCAAACATACTGCACGGTGTTGGGCTGTAAGCACAACCCCCACCGGTGGATGTCGGGCCCTCATACCACCCTTATGGAGTGTGTTTCTGACCGTTTGAGCAGACACATGCACATTTGTGACCTGCTGGAGGTCATTTTGCAGGGCTCTGGCAGTGCTCTTCCTGTTCCTCCTTGCACAAAGGCGGAGGTAGCGGTCCTGATTCTGGGTTGTTGCCCTCATACGGCCTTCTCCACATCTCCTGATGTACTGGCCTGTCTCCTGGTAGCGCCTCCATGCTCTGGACACTACGCTGACAGACACAGCAAACCTTCTTGCCACAGCTCGCATTGATGTGCTATCCTGGATGAGCTGCACTACCTGAGCCACTTGTGTGGGTTGTAGACTCTGTCTCATGCTACCACTAGAGTGAAAGCACCACCAGCATTAAAAAGTGACCAAAACATCAGTCAGAAAGCATAGGAACTGAGAAGTGGTCTGTGGTCACCACCTGCAGAATCACTCCTTTATTGGGGTTGTCTTGCTAATTGCCCATAATTTCCACCTGTTGTCTATCCCATTTGCACAACAGCATGTGAAATTGATTGTCACTCAGTGTTGCTTCCTATGTGGACAGTTTGATTTTACATAAGTGTGATTGACTTGGAGTTACATTGTGTTGTTTAAGTGTTCCCTTTATTTTTTTGAGCAGTGTATATATATATATAGGGGGTATAATCCTTTTAGAAAAATACAGGACTTTCTGCTTGTCCTATTATAATTAGCTATTTCATTATCGCATATACTTGCGGTTCACTTGGCCCCTTATACGATGCAGCTTGATGCTAATGGAAATAAAAATAGGTTCCTCTGTATATTGATCCTCTGGTTAGATAACCACAGCAGTGCCCGACGGTCCCGTTTCGCCCATTCACTGGGCTTACTCATGGGCTGGCCTTTTTCTGGTAGATATCTCAGTATTCTGTTGCTTTGTTTTTAACACTGTTGCTTTTTAACCTAGATATAACTCAGTGTTTTTTCATTAGTATAAGCTATACAAACCCGATGATTAGCAGATTTCTGAATTATATGAGGATTTGTCAAAACGTTATATGTGGACTTGCTAACACACCATATAGAGTCATTAGAATATCCAATTGGGTTTATATTATGTAGCGCAATTGCAAAATGCACAAAAGGCAAAATTATTTGTGCTCAAGTATTGGATTTAAACACTGTAGTCTATATCTAATTTTATCACATCTTTCCACGGCGTATTTTTTTTATTTTTAAAACAGCTATAAATAAAGTACATATCAGGTCACCCACATGGACTAGAACAGGTTTTGTTAGTCCAATCGCATATCGGACTCCCGAACACTAATTGATTGACAATTGACCTCCATGTTTTACTGACCTAATGATGACGGTCTCATTTTCTATTGGCTGTTTCTAAATCACTAGTTACGCCCTTGTTTAATTGATCATGTTCCCGCCCTGAAATGCTACATACAAGTGCATGGTTTGCGTTTTTTTTGGCTTTTGACCCGTAACTTGCGGGCTTGTTCAATTTAATAGCACCAGAATTGTAGCAGAGTTCAAGCCCGCAGCAAGCCCACAGATATAGGGCCTATATACCGCGAGATGCGGGCTTCAAATTAAATAGCATTAATCTCCATCATGTTATTCACTATCCGGCATTGTAGCTATTAACATAATTATATCTAATGTTATAAAAGGTTATTCACCAATAAACATGAATACAATTCTATGAATATGTTTATTATTGTATTCAATTTGTTATTTTTTAGCTAATCCCTATTTTAGTAGAAGCTAAAAGTGGTGTTCTGGGTGCCCTGGTGGTCCAGTGGTTAGGATTTGGTGCTTTCACTGCTGTGACTTGGGTTTGATTCCAGTCAGGGAACCAAGAGGTCATACCATTCTGAAGCAATGCAGGGTTGGGTCTCAGTACTTGGATGGGAGACCACCTAGGAATACCAGGAGCTTTATGCTGTGGCACACTCGAGAAGGAACTGGCAACCCACTCTAGTATCTCTGCCATACAAACCAAGTGAATCAGCATGACCATGGACATAAATATGTACCTGGTGTGTTATGTTCCATGAAGTCACAGAGAGTCAGACACAACTGAACAAAAAAAGTGTGGTGTCTATTAAAATAGGAACCAGGGGGGAACAGCAAATGTAATACAACTAGTGACTTGCCCGTCAAAAAATGAGAAAATATAAGATTGTAAGGCAGGTAATGCTGTTTGTTTGAGACCTTAATTTTGTTGGTGTTCCGAGATCTTTCGGCGCTCATTGCGAGGCTGTTCGTTGTTTGTGTGCCATGAGCAGCGTTGGAAATAATTAATAAATGAATAAATAAAGGAATATGCTTTACCTATTTTGAAGTAATATATGCAGGAAGCATTGTGTTGAAGAGCTGGCAATCCATTTTCATGTTGCCGCAGCATCCAATGTGTGTTTTCACTGCTGTGCGCGAGGAAAATCCGTTAGGGTAGCTGTGTAATTCCGCATTCTGTAAGTTAGTGTTGTAAAATGGCGCCTAATGTGGGTATTACGCATCTGTGGCTGATTTTGCGCCCTTGTTCTTGTACCTTGTACGGCTTTGTAGAAAAAATCTGTATGTGTTTTGTGGCGTTTTGCGTGTTTAGGGTCCTGTGGCCTTGTTTTCGTTTTTTTGAGCTGCCATTTTTACTTGCTTAGAGGATTTTCGGGTGTCTAAACTCTTGAATTTCTACTTCACTTTTAGAGGTGCTGGGTGCCCCCCTCTTGCTGTGGATAAGCTTTTTATGTGTTTGTTGTGTGTATTTTTTGTGGTTTTAATGTTTTCATGTGCGCGCTTGTTTCGGGCTCTAATGTCGTATTTTTGCAAGGTCGTAATATTTTTTTTTCTAAGTCCTGCGGCTCGAATTTGCGGATGATAAGTCCGTAAATTTTGGGGCCGTAGAGTTAGCAACAACTTTTGACAACCCACACTGATGACAACTATATATGTGACTAGCGAATTGCCCGTCAAAAAATGACGGCAATGAAATTGTAAGGTAGCTAATGCTGTTTGGTGTGTAATAATAAAATATATAATACATTAATATATGAATATACTTTACCTATTTTGAAGCATTGTGTTGAAGAGCTGACAATCTGTTTTGCTGTTGCTGCAGCATTAGTGGTGTGGAGCTGTGTGCAGTGTAATAGTGTGAGTGCGCGAGACCAAACCGTTAGCGTAGTGGTGTACTTCTGCATTGGCGTAAAATGGCAGGTAATGTGTGGTGTGCGTCTTCACGGATTATCCGTAGGTCTTTTGTGGTGTTTTGCGAGTTTCTTGTGGTGTTTTGCGAGTGTGTTGTGGTGTTTTCCGTGTTTAGAGTGCTGTAGCCTCGTTTTCCTTTTGTTCGTCGGCCATTTTTTCTCTCGCTTAGCGATTTTCTTAGTGTCTAAACTGTTTATTTTGATTTAAATGAAGGTGTAACTTGCTTTTTTGAGGTCCTGGGTGGTTCCTCTTGCTGTAGGTAAACTTTTTATGTGTGTGTTGTGTGTATTTATTGTGTTTTAAATGTTTTTATGTTCGCGTGTTGCGTCCGATTTTTGCGAGGTCGTAATGTGTGCTAACGTGTCTCGTATGGTGTTTGCGTGTGTAGCCTCGTTTTCATTTTGTTCGGCGGCCATTTTTTCTGTCGCTTAGCAAATTTTTTAGTGTCTAAACTCTTTTATTTTGAGTGAAATGAAGGTGTAAGTTGCATTTTTGAGGTCCTGGGTGCTACCTCTTGCTGTAGGTAAGGTTTTTATGTATGTGCTGTGTGTATGTATTGTGTTTTGAATTTTGTAATGTTCGCGAGTTGCGTCCGAGTGTTGCGAGGCCATAATGTGTGTTAACGTGTGTCGTATGTTGTTTGCGTTGCAAGGTAAAGTTTGAAAGGGTCGCAGTTGCTGGCATGGAGCGCCTTCGCAGAAGGTCCTCAGAGTATAAAAAAATGTACATTGTGTGTCAAACAGCATAGCTTCAAATTGAGCAGTTCGCTATGAGCGACGAAGGCACTTATTGCGAGCCATGCGATGAGTGCCGAAGGGGGAAGGGACTGAGACAGAGGGGGAAAGGGACAAAGCCAGAGGGGGAAAGGGGGAAGAGACACAGGGGAGGGAGTAGGGGGGAAAGAGACACAGAAGAAAGGGGGAACGAGACAGGGGGGAAAAGGGGGAAAGAGAAGGGGAAAGAGACACAGGGGAGGGAAAGGGGGGGACAGAGACACAGGGGAGGGAGAGGGGGGAAGAGACACAGGGAAGGGAGAGGGGGAAGAGACATGAGTGTGGGTAAACAGGGGAGGGAGATGGAGAGGAGACAAAGGGGGGGAGACACAGGGGAGGGAGAGGGGAAAAGACACAGGGGAGGAAGAGGGGGTAAAGAGACACAGGGGAGGGAGGGGGGAAAGAGACACATGGGAGGAAGAGGGGGTAAAGAGACACAGGGGATGGAGGGGGGAAAGAGACACAGGGGAGGGAGAGGGGGAAAGAGACACAGGGGAAGGAGAGGGGGAAGAGAAACAGGAGGGGGGGCAGAGATACATGTAATATTATAGCGTCATTTATGACGGGTAAACAACTAGTATTATTTATATATTAAGCTTGCCTGTGTGACAACTAAAAAGTAGTTCTAAAAGTACAAATGACTGGCGCCCGCATGATTGATTAATTAATACTGATAAATCGGGGCACTTTATTTCCAGGTTATCACAATAATTAGCCCTATGAATCAGTCATTTGTATATACTGTACAGGCCGCCCCCCGGGTTACGGATAAGATTCCTGAGAATGTCTTTATGTTGGATTTGTATGTAATGTGGATCTCTTATGAATAATACTGTGTAATACTGTAGTAATAATAATAATAAAAATAATATCCCAGTAAAGTAAATGTTACAGAAACTATTGTGCTCATTCTTTGAATAAAAAAAAGAAAAAAAGAAAAGCCTTGTGAGTCAATTTTTAAGTACGTAACGTTGTAAGTCGCATCATCTTTAAGTTGGGTCCTCTCTAACCCGGGGATCTCCTGTATATATAAATATAAAAAACTCCCTCTAAACCGACATAACCGGCACTATTCGGCAGTTCGAGACTGCAAAAAAAAAAGGTAACTTTTTTCCAATTGTTTGTGGGAGGCCTTAAATGGTTCGGTTTAGGTGCTAATGCCTTTCTAAAGGCATTTTGAGGGTTTTTGGGAGGTTTAAGGGTCGTGTAGACCGATAAAATCAAGCACTCTTGATTAATCCAGTTATCCGGTAATAGGGAGTCCCCGTGGGTGCCGCATAACAGGGAGTTTACTATATATATTTATATATATATGTATATATATACATACACATACAGAGAGAGTGGTACCTAAGTCTAATGTTTTTTATATATATATATATATATATATATATATATATATATATATATATATCCTGCATATATACAGAGAGAGAGATGTGCCTAAATGTAGTGTGTATAAATATATATATATATATATATATATATAGAGAGAGAGAGAGAGAGAGAGAGAGAGAGAGACTTAGGTATGAAATAGTGCTTATTTAACCTTATATAATATCAATATATACAAACATACTATGCATTTTATAAGCACATCTACATATACACACATACGTATGTATTTATTATAAATATATAATATAATAGATATATAGCCATGCTCTTTTCTCTCTCTACATGCAGCCCCATTAAAACACCGGCAGCAGTCTCTTTAAATCCAGCATGACTGCAGCCAATGGCTTTATAGAGCGGTGACATCACCCCCCAGCAGTGACGCAGACCCTATTATTAAAAGCCCAATAGGAATGTACAGCGAGGGTCACATGACAGCTGGGAGAAGTGTAGGGGGGGTGAGTGGAATAGGTTTGGGTTGTCATTGTACTGATCCTGCAGCCTAAGATAAATCAGAGCTGCAGTTATTGTGGGGAGAGAAAAAAAACAAACAAACAAGGGGATCTTATTAATCCTGTATATGCAACCCAGGCAAAGGAGACAGGAGAGCTGCAGAGCATCTGTCAGAGGAAAAGGGCTTCGCTGGATCAAGGACAGGATGGCAAAAAGGAGGGTCACCGGGGCCTAGCGAATCCTAAGGAACATCTTAAAGTACAATCCCATTGACTGCACAAGGTCCCAGCTGTGCCGCTGTTTATATCATTGCTATCCTGCAAGATCCCCCATAATTACAGGTCCTGTGGGAAGAATTTGTAGATCATCTACATGCAATCCCAGAATTCCCTCCTCTTCCATCTCTGCTCCATCCCACAGGGGAATCTGTGAAGGAAGCAATGATTTTATCTATGAAAGGATATTCCTGTCAGCCCAGGAGAAGATCAGTGAATCCCAACAATAACCCTACTGAGAAGGAGGAATATTAAAAATAAGGAAACACAGATCTGGAATTGTACCTTTATTTTACCCTGGAAAAAGACGAAGGTAAATTGCTAATTCGGTCTGAGCCCTCTCAAACAGAAGTTATTTTATAAAATATAAAAAACTAAAAATATTGACCAGGCCTCACGTCCTACAAGGAATTACGATTGTGTGGATGATTTTGACAACAGGTTCAGTTTATTGGGTACCTTATATTTCTGGATCCTACAAATCTTCTATACTGAGATTGTTGGAAGCTTTTAGGAAATCCTAAAAAAAAGAATTGAAATTGGATTTATTGGGTTTGTAGACCATGCACCCCATGATAGTGTAAGGATTCCCACTGTGAGTGACACTACTTTGCTATCCCTGAAGATTATTTTTTCCTGACAAAATGCTTTATAAATAAGGAATTTGCAAAGTGGACCTATGTACACCATTTTGGCTTAAATCCGATTAGATTAATACCTAAATTATAAAATATTGGCATGGAATTGAGGCAGAAGAACATCTTCCTACTCATATAAAAACAGTATGAGAGAGGATATTTTTAAATCCCACAAATTAATCACTAGTAATTTCCATGCAAAGACATCCAAATTCTGAATACATTATCCCGTTGTATTGTCTTTTTTAATTTTATTCTGGCTCCTGAAAATTGATGATTTTAGCCCACGTTAACTTTCAACTTACCTATCTGTGTCGGATTTACTGGAAAAATAACAAGGAAAGGTCCAGAAGTGAAAGTAGAAGGCATAGGTCAGTATCTAGCAACATTATATATAATAAATACACATATATACATTATAATGGTGCCTCTTGTTGATCTTTATAGGTTGCATAGTCTTTAAACATAACAGGGGCCTGCAAAATGTCATGTTTAAATACTTTAAAGGCCTGACCATTATAAGAGTACACTCCTTCTATCAGAGGCACTTGTTTATTCTCAGAGGTCACACATGTACAGTATGGGCCTCATATATATATATGTATATATAGGTCTCTGACAAGGTCAGATAAGTATGGCAGCCTTTAAACTCAACCCATCTTGGGTTTCCTCTTTGTTGTGTCCTTCACTACTCATTTATACCATTATTTTTTATTTATTAGCAACATTGTGCTAATTTACCTAACTTTGGAGAAGTTATTTAGTACTTTCTAAAATATTTCCATGTACATCTAGCAAATGTGACTGTAGGGTATCAGGAATATGTCAACTAAAGAAGGGAAAACACTACTGGTTTGGTGCAATGGTTATAGACAACTAAATAATTTGTCAAGTCCTCTATATATTTTTCTCTTATTTAGGCATTTCTTTGCTTTTTTGCACCAGACCAGAAGCGATTCCCTTTCCTATTATTCTCTCTTCTCTCTCTCTCTCTCTCTCTATATATATATATATATATATATATATATATATATATATATATAAATAGGTCTGGAAGTTGTGAATCCAACAGAGGAACACTCTCACACAGAGCATAATAGTAGTGGAACACCTTTCTCTGTTATTGAGAAAGATGTTATGTCATCTCTGATGTCATATGTTTGGTCATTGGAGAAGCTTGACCCTGCTGCCATGCTTTGGCTACATATTCTTAAACAATAAAATAGAAAATATATTTATTGTGAACATTATGGAATAATTTCTTAGAATTGATTTTGCTGACAAGATTCATCTTGTTGACTCCACAATGTTGAAAAAGTAATTCAGTTGGCAAAAAGTTGTGCTGTGAATGAAACTTCATATTCCTCCTCATTTCAGCTTCTTTCGACCTAATGGCTGAGCCTGGTTCAACAAGGAACTCCTTGGGCCTTCTTTTCTAGGCCTCCTTGGTCTATCTCCATTTTTGACCAATTATCACCAAAGGACGTTGAGGTGTTACTGACACCGTGTTGCACCAATGGAGACCAAGCTTCCCGTCACCCCAACCAGTCCGTCCTCTCCTGGCCTATCCCCTGTCCTGGCTGCAGATAAGGTTGATGGCTTCTCCCGCCGCTCTCTCCGTCGGTCCCGCCAGCGCCGGTCGCACAGCTCCTCCCAGTTCCGCTACCAGAGCAAGCAGCAGGAGCTGACACAATTGCCACCCCTAAAAGGTCAGTGGGTTTTACTAGATTCTTCTTTCTATACCTTCTTTACATCCATTTCTCTTTTCACATTTATCTATCTTCCTTCCTTTCAAGCTTAGATTTTGATGGCACATAAGAACCAACAGATCCATCTTGTCTAGCCGTTCTAGCATCTATTCTACAAATACCACACAATTTTCAGTTTTCCTACTGTGTTTGGCCATACCACTTCTGCTGATGGGCAGTTTCACATATTAGCTACCCTTTCGATAAATTAATATCAATTACATTGACTCCAACAACCTTACCACCTAAAATCATAACCTCTTGTTCTATCACACCTTCATATTTTTCTCTTATCTATCCTCCTCCTTCACTCTCTCTCTCTCTTCATGCTCTTCGCTCCTCTCTCCCCCTCCTTCCCATTTCTTCTCTGACGTTCTTCCTCCGATCAATACCTCTATTTTTTCAGATAACATTATCATCCTCCGTAATGTCTTTCTAGGATGCTGGACGCACCCTTAATTTATCTCTCCCCCTCCCTTCCCTCTCTCCTCTTTCATTCCTTCTGTCGTCCAAATGTTCATAAACCATCTCTTAATGGAAAAATATTCAGCAATGCCTATGTACTCAGCATCATTATACAGTGTGTATGTATACAGTGCAGCATGTTTATTATCAGTGTATAGATACTCAGCACCATTGTACAGAACACCATGTTCATTATCAGTATATAGATACAAGCAGATATATATCAGTATATAGATACTCAGAAGATATATCAGTAGCAGTAATCAGTATATCCTCTTCTGGATTGCTACCTTGTCGTGGTGAAGGGGCTTTTGTACCTCAATGAAGCTGTGAGCTATACCATGTAGGGTCACCCAAGATGGGCAGGTCATAGCAGAGAGGTCAGACAAATGACGGTCCACTGGAGAAGGAACAGTCAACCCACTCCGGTATCTTTGTCATGAAAATCTTATGGATAGGCAGAGCCAGAGACTTAGATATATGTGCCTTGTATGCAGCGGTCCATAGGGTCACAGAGAGTCGGACACGACTAAACAATTAAACAACAACAATCAGTATATAAATACTCAGTGTGGCATGTTCATTATCAGTGTATATATATTAATTGTCATTATACAGAGCACCATGTTCATTATCAGTGTATAGTTACTAATCATCATTAGAAAGTGTTGCACGTTCACAATAAGTTTATAGGTGCTCAACATCATATTATAGTGCAGCATACTCGTTATCTGTATATAGATACTCAGCATCACTATACAGTGCTGCACGTTCACTACCACTGTATAGATACTTACAATAATTATACAATGCTTATTATCTATGTATATATACGTAGCATCACTACACAGTGCTACATGTTTACGATCAGTGTATACTCAGCATCATTATACAGTGCAGCATGTTCATTGTCAGTAAATAGATACATATCATCATTATACAGTGTAGTATGTTTCTTCAAGTGTTGATACTCAGTATTATACAATGCTGCACGTTCTTTATCAATGTACCGATACTCGGCATCATTATACAGCACAGTGTGTTCACTATGAGTGTACAGATACTCATCACCATTGTACAGCGCAGTGTGGCATATGGTGACAGTGACACTCTGTGGGTGTCCTTGGTTACAGTCTCTGCAGGGACTCTCCCCTGTGTATCTGTCTCTGCCGTATGCCTCTCCTTTCTCTTTCTCATTTCCCTCCCTCTCTCCCTCCCTCTCTCAAGCTGCCATCCATGCTCTTTTTATATTTCTCACTCCCTCCTCTCCCCTCCCTCCTCCGTCTTTTTGTGGCTCCTAATTCTCTCTCTTTCCATTCCGTATTTTCCCCAGTGTATCGTCTTGCACTTTCCTCAAATCTCCTTCTATCAGCAAATCATTACAGCTCTTAAAATTAAATAAACTCACACACGTTGACTATCAGTTTATTCTGTTCATTAGGTTTAAAACTTAAATATTATATATTAAAATCTGTTACTCACTACAAATGACTAATATTGATTTTGCTCAAGAAAAGTGCTGTTTTTTTGCATATGCAAGATATTTTAAATGTAAGGGTGTGAACTTGCTGAATAAGAGAGAAACAGGGAGTGAGACAAGGATGGAGAGACAGATATTTAAGGAACTGAAAATGGGAGATTATAAAAGGAAAAGGGGGCTGCAGGAAAAATGAGATGTGGTTAGGGGAGGAAGTGAAGAAGCGGGACTTTTGGGGGAGAGATAGGGCTGGGAGAAGAGCAGTAGAGAGATGATGCAGTGGCGGGTTGGACTGGAAGAATGAAGAAAGATGGGGCTTTGGGAAAAAAGTGGGGCTGGGAGGAGAAGCTGAGACATGGGGCAGAGAGAAGTGAAGGAGAGAAATAAGGCTCGGAGAAATGGGTGAGAGAGATGGAGTTGGGAGGAGCAAGGGAGTAAGATGATACTGAGAAAAAGTGCAGGAGAGAAAATGAACTGGGGAAGAGTCTAGAGATGTGGTTGGCGAAAGGAAGAGGGAGAGAGTTGGCGCTAGGAGAAGTGGGGGAGGGACAGGTAGAAGAAGGGGAAGAAATAGAATTCATAGGAAAATGTGGGAGAGATGGGAGGAGTTCGAGACAGATGGGGCATGGGAATGGGGAAGAGAAATGGAGCTAGGGAAGAGATGTGGTTGAAGGAAGGAAGAGAGATGGTGCTGTGGGAAGAAATTAAAAATGATTGGATTGGGAGGGTTTGGGGAGTAATGGGGCTGACGACAGTGTGCAAGAGAGATGGGACTGTGAGGAGTGTGGAAGAGGATGAGCTTGTAGAAATAGGGGAGACAGAGATGGGACTGGATAAAATGTGAAACTTTGCTATGGAATAAACATGGTAATGGGGTGGAGGGGCAGAAATCTTAACTGGAAAAGAAAGATATTACTAGGAGAGGGGGGGGGATGGTCTGTTAGGAGTGGGAAAGTAATGGTAGAGAGAGTGGGGAGAGAGATGGAACTGA
Source organism: Discoglossus pictus (assembly GCA_027410445.1). Taxonomy (NCBI): domain Eukaryota; kingdom Metazoa; phylum Chordata; class Amphibia; order Anura; family Alytidae; genus Discoglossus; species Discoglossus pictus. The sequence continues at coordinate 36,151,586 of CM050175.1, forward strand.
CAAAATGGGTATTGGCAAACTGTGCTGGGAAAGTGTGGGAGAAAGTTGGGGTTGGAGAATGAGGAGACAAATGGCACTGGGGAAGACTAGTTTTTTCTGTGAAAGTAAGGAACCAGGCCTAGGCTAAATTAAAATGGGAATGAAGGGTGTGAGCAAAAGAGATTGGGCTGCAGGAAGTGGCAGGGAGAGATGGGACAGGGAGAAATGGACACACAGTTAGGACTCTGGAGAGTTGGTGGTGAAGGAAGACTAGGAATGATAGTCCTAGGTTTAGAGAGTGTTGATCAAGAAGGGGATGAAATAATAGGAGTGACTGGAGAAAGAGGAGGAGAAGAGGTAGAGCAAAAGAGAATGGAATAGAGGGAAGATGAGAGTAGGATGGGGAGAGCTTGGATGTGAGAAGAAGGGAAAGAGATGGGCTTGGAGAAGAAGCAGAGCAATGGGACCTAGGGATAAAGGTGGAAAAGCAAGAAGGGGGAGAGATTTGTTGGGTGAAAGGACAAAAGAAACGTAAGGTGTCCTTGTTATCCACTGCATCCTGTCCTATCTCCAGGCGTCTCAACTTCTCTCTTGCCACTGGGTACAGATCGAAACAGGTTAGAGAGAGTGAGACTGATATTGCGCAAATCTCCCTAACTTTAATCCAACTCCAAGTCTTGACACCTTATCAAGTTCTGTGGAGTTGGGCAAGTGACAAAGCAGCAGGTGTGGATGCACTGGGAGTTGCACACAGGCAGCTCAGGCTGTATGGTTGTTTCTCACTGACCAAAGCAGCAATGGAGCTTTGCATCTTCTTGAGGGACTGAGAAGTTCCCACTTCAAAAATGGAAGACAAACCGCTTTGATCAATGCATATGCTGCCATAATGATCATCCTTGAGGATGTGAAGGAGCAGTTCTATGAAGAATTAGCTTCTCTGCTATCGTCCATTCACCGCACAGGTAAGCTATTCTGTTTGGCGATGCCCCAGCCTGGGAAGGAGTCATCTAGAAAAATGGAGTAGCAAGTGTAACAACAATTGCCTGCTACTTCTGAAAACCTGTGCAGCACTTGACTATCTGATCAGTAACACAATCCTCCATCTACTTACTTGCATGGATTTATCCCAGCTCCAATCGCTGGCAACTAATTGAATATGTAATCGTCAGGAGAAGGGTCAGACAAGATGTCAGGGTGATAAAGGCTATGTGCGGTGCTGACTGTTCGATGGATCACAGGCTGATAGTATCAAAAATGAAGCTCCATATCAATCCTCCACAGCCCTTCAGTCATGCGAGATGAGGCCATCAACAGGATGTATCCTCAACCAGAAGAGGACAATGTGAAGAAAGCCACCAACCAGCTTTAAAGTGGCAAAGTCCCAGGGTGAGATGCCATACCAGCAGAAGTTTACAAAATCGGTGATCCTGTGCTACAACGGAAACTCACTGTGCTGTTTCAGGCCTTCTGGAAGCAAGGATCAATTACACTGGAACTGAGAGACGAGACTCATACATCGTACACCTCTATAAGAGGAAGGGCAGTTGGCAGGTATGCAGCAATTACCGTGGAATCTCGCAGCTCAACAGCGAGGGAAAGTTCTTGCATGGCTTCTGATGAACAGACTGACCACTTACCTGGAGCAGGGCATACTGCCAGAAACACAGTTTGGCTTCTGCAATGGATGTGGAACCATTCACATGATCATGTCTGGACATCAACTACAGAAAAGTGTCAAGAGCAGAATTGGGAACTCTACACTACTTTTGTGGACGTCACTAAAGCCTTTCACTCTGTCAGTCGCCAGGGACTGTGGAGTAAGATGTCAAAATTTGGCTGTCCTGACAGATTCATACTAATGGTACGCCAACTTCATTGCGGTATGATGGCTCGTGTCTTTGATGACGGTGAAACATCTGAGGCCTTCTCAGTCATCATTGGCGTCAAATAAGTGTGTGTTCTAGCACCTATGCTGTTCAACATGATATTCTCTGCCACTCTGATGGATGCCTTCCAGTATTGCACTGAAGGTGTAGGTCTGAAGTACAGAACGACGGGAAACTATTCAGTTTGAGGAGACTGTATGCCGTCACCAAGGTGAAAAAACTGTGCTGGGAGACTTTCTCTTTGCCAGCAAGTGTGCTCTGAATGCTAGTACAGAGACAGAAATGCAAGCCAGTATGGACAAGTTTTCATCTGCATTCAGCAACTTTGGTTTCATCATCAACATCAAGATGACTGAGGTCATACGAGAGCCAGCTCCCATTCTTCATACACAAAAGAGACTGCAGGCAGTGGACCACTTCATATACCTAGGCACTATCCTTTCCCAAGCATGGTCAATCGACCAGCGTTCAGTAGATTATGCCCCAAAGTTTTGGAACGTTGAGTGATCAGCCTACCAACAAACCTGAAGGTATACCAAACAGTGATGCTGCAAACCCTGTTGTATCCCTGTGAGGTGTGGACTGGCTACCGGAATCATGAACTCATCACTTTTACATGTCCTGTCTGCACAAGTTGCTGAGAATCCAGCGGCATGATAAAGTGCCGGATACTGAAAACCTTTTCAGAGCCAGTATGGCATCAGTTTATTGCTGATGAAAGCCCAGACCAGATGAGTTGGGCATGTTGCCAGAATGTCAGATGAGTGCATCCCCAAACAGTTCTTCTACTGAGAACTCTCAGGGAAAGCACTCTTGTGAAGGACAAAAGAAGAGGCTCAAGCATACTGAACTGTCCAGCATGGCGCAGCCTCGTGGACAGTACCATCCAAAAGGAATGTGTGGCAGGACATTCCACAAATCTGACTACTAAGTCATTTTCGATGCATAGAGCCCGGTCAACCACCCATGGTCTATGCAGTCTGCCATGAGAATAATACTTTCCATTCAAGGCGTGAAAGGGTGTTTACAGAGCAGGGTATATGTTCAAGTTACCATGTACTAATGGAATGTGGGGCAAGGGGAAGACATCAAATATTAAAACCGTATCTGCATGAGTCAACAAATCCCCCTCACCCCTTAAATACTGAATAGAAAAAAAATACCAGAACACATACTTTCAGGCGCCATCCCAGCAGGAAATTTTGAAGATACAAACATGGAATCCTTCAGGCACAAGTAGATTAGGTTAAAATAAAGATTGTACCTAGAGTACCTTATACAGCTGCTAATGTTGTTAGTTATTATTTTCCATAGCTAGTAAATCATCAGTTGTAAATATTTGATTTTATGGAATAGTTGCAATCTTTTAGTCTTAGTTTGAAATAAATATTTAAAAATGATGTTGTACTAAAAGCTCAGCTCAACACTGGCAATGTCATACCATGAGAATACCACATCATGCCAGTGTATAGCAGGAAGAGAATAGCAGATAAGAAAGTATTTTAAGATGTCTTCTCCCAAGGACGTACTATGTTTTTATAGAAATATAAAATGCTAATAATTAGTGATACATTGATTAAGATAATTACTAATACTGCTTGCCATGTTTCCATGTAAGTTACATTGTTTGATTCTGTTGGTAGATGCCCCAGTGTCAGAGCTCCACGACTTGTTCTGTAAGAAGTTGCAGCAGTGTTCGGTCATCTTCCATTTTATGGACTGTGTGGCTGACCTCAAAGGAAAAGAGATTAAAAGAGCTGCTCTGAACGAGCTGGTAGAGTGTATCGCAACCAACAGAGGTGTCCTGATAGAGCCGGTGTATCCTGAGATCATTAAGATGGTGAGTGATATGGGGAAGCAGACTGAGCTAAGAATATGTACTTACTGCAGGCCAACACAGACAGAAGGGGGTGATGAGACGTTCCTCACACAGCAGGGTGACTAGACACAAGGGAGCTATGAGCCTGTCCATCTCATCACAGGGTGACACAGACAGAAGGGAGCTATGAGTCGGTCTCTCCCACAGCAGGGTGACAGACACAAGGGAGCTATGAGCCTGTCCATCTCATCACAGGGTGACACCGACAGAAGGGAGCTATGAGTCGGTCTCTCCCACAGCAGGGTGACAGACACAAGGGAGCTATGAGCCGGTCCATCCCATTACAGGGTGACACAGATAGAATCGAGCTATGAGTCGGTCTCTCCCACAGCAGGGTGTCAGACACAAGGGAGCTATGAGCCGGTCCATCCCATTACAGGGTGACACAGACAGAAGGGAGCTATGAGTCGGTCTATCCCACAGCAGGGTGACAGACACAAGGGAGCTATGAGCCGGTCCATCCCATCACAGGGTGACACAGAAAGAATCGAGCTATGAGTCGGTCTCTCCCACAGCAGGGTGTCAGACACAAGGGAGCTATGAGCCGGTCCATCCTATCACAGGGTGACACAGAAAGAATCGAGCTATGAGTCGGTCTCTCCCACAGCAGGGTGTCAGACACAAGGGAGCTATGAGCCGGTCCATCCTATCACAGGGTGATAAAGAATGGAGCTATGTGTCTGCTCATCCCACAGTAGGGTGACCAGACAGTATGGAGCTATGGGCCTGTATCACCCATCAAGGGTGATAAACACAGGATGGAGTGGAGTCTGAATCTCCTGTCACATGGGGACAAAGACAGAAGAGAGCTATGAACCTGTCCCTCCCATCATAGGGTGACACGGACAGAAGAGAGCTATGAACCTGTCCCTCCCATCATAGGGTGACACAGACAGAAGAGAGCTATGAACCTGTCCCTCCCATCACAGAGTGACACAGACAGAAGAGAGCTATGAACCTGTCCCTCCCATCATAGGGTGACACAGACGGTGAGGTGCTATGTGTTTGTCCCTGCAATTTGAGGGTGACTCAGACTGAATGGACTGAACTCTATAACATAACTGTATAAACATGTCCCTCTCTCATTACAGATTTCAGTGAATATATTTCGGACATTGCCTCCCACTGATAACCCAGAATTTGACCCTGAAGAAGATGAGCCAAATTTCGAGCCTTCATGGCCCCATCTGCAGGTAAAGGATTCTGCTTAGGATTCCCAGGCACTGCCTGCACATATCATGTTCTGGATAACAACTGATATTCATTTATCTCCTCTGTCCATCTCTCTACCTTCTTCCCAACATATTGATTACTCCCTATTATTCTACACTACACCTTCGACTCTCACTTCTCACCATCTAGACCAATATTTCACAACTTCTTCCTTTCATCTTCCATACCTTTTACTTTCACTTCTCTCTTCCCTCTGCATACTTTCCTTTATTTAGAGGATAACCTTTATATTTAGCAACTGTTTATATGTAATTATTTATCACTGCATGCTTCCATTTTGTTTTCTTGCCTGTTGCTGCTTGTCTCTTTTCAGGAGATTGACTCCTTGTAAACAAATGGGCTTCCTTTTGGAAGCACTGGGAACAGGAACTGCCAAATGTCTATTGTACAGATAGGCACTTCATGTGCAGTCAAATTATCCTTCTATCACAGGAAGTTGATTTGCTGAAATAAAATGAAAGATTACTCAACAGCAGAACTATACATACAAAGTAATAAATTAGAGGCTGTATTATTTATTTTTAGATTCTAAAAAATGCATATTTTCATTTGTAGTTCTTCAAAAGAGTACATTTTTAAGTATGACCACTTCCCAGCTTTCATTTGCAATATCTGAGGGCTGTAATTTAAAAAAAACTTGAATTAATCATGGGCAAACAATGTTAGAATTTAAAAAAAATAGAAACAACCTTTAATTTGCCACATATTATATGTAAATATAGGTAGTCTTTCGCTGCCCATTATTGTCTTATAAAGACATTCCCCTATCTGCTATGTCTGAACTTCCAAGACTCTTTTGAGCGCATAAGCAAAGTCAGTTGCCTGTTGTATAAAAGTGCAAATAGCAATTCACGGTGTGGCAACAAACTAATCTCAGTCTCCAAAGTTCTCAACTACTTGGCAATAAACATAGGGGAAGGTATTAGAAGACAACTGCTGAGGTGGCCAATTGTATACATTCATAATAGATTTAAAGGTTGTTTTTATGTCTTTACCTTACTAAAAATATCAGATTACACAGTTCCTTTAAATTTGCCTCTGACTCTGCCTCTCTGTCCATCTCTTTCCAGTTGGTATATGAATTCTTTCTCCGGTTCCTGGAGAGCCAAGACTTCCAGCCTTCTCTTGCCAAGAGATACGTGGACCAGAAGTTTGTTCTCATGGTGAGTCTGTGTATGTATATGCCTGATGTTTGTTTATCGATCAAGAAAAGTAATGCCTAATAAAAACTTGCAAAATAATAAGGGACACAAAAATGAAGGTGGATTATTGATGTAATGGTAGATTGATGGCAGCAACAAAAGAGGAAAGGGACTGGCATTATTATTTCATAAAAAATCAAAAGTTGACAAATAATGCAGGAAATATTAGGAAAAGCCAATAGGACTCTTGGTTGGATTGGGAGAAGAGTTAGTAGCAGAAAAAGAGACACTAATTTACTCTTTATATTTTATTAGACCACATGTAGAACACTTTGTCCAGTTCTGGATACTATATTACATAGTGTTGGTGACGTTTGCGATGTTGGTAACGCAGATGCGAGGTCGCAACGAAGGCGCTCATTGCAGCCAGAGGCGCAGTACTTGGGCTGCAATAAGCACCGAAGGCGCTCATTGCAGCCAGCGGCGCAGTGTGGGTCGCAACTGCGAGCCAAGAGCGTAAGTCGAAAAACCCTAAAAACAAACAAAACAAATTAACAAATATAATAACACACTCAGATAAAGCACAGGGGGAGAGCCAGGAAGCCTGGGAGTGAGGTTACACGCGATTTTGAGACATATTTCAGGGTTTTCGTCAATCAAAAATCCGCTAAGCGAGGAAAAAAATGGAGGATGAAAAACTTAAATATTTATGAAACTGGATGAAAACGAGGCTGAGCAAAGCCAGGCACGCAGGACTTAGAAAATACACAACGGCAAAGACAGTAGCACTTACACGAACAACGCCCGGCATGCGGGACTTTGAAAAATAAAACAAACGGCCTTCAGTGCGTAACACGCAAATATTCAGCTAACACACGGAGGAGAAAGACACAGGGAAGGGACAGGGGGGAGATGGTGGAAAGAGACACATGGCATTCCCAAGCACAAAACTTGCAGGTTAACAAAACCTGCAATGAGCGGCCCGTACAGGAGGCGGGAGGAAAGGCTCACAATGAGCGCCAAAGGCGCTCAGAGGAGCAAAAGCCTCACATTGTATGGCAAACAGCATTGCCAGCCTTACTATTTTAATCCCGTCATTTTGGACGGGCAAGTAGCTAGTATGTGTATATATATATATATATATATATATATAAAACAAACAAAAAACAATTCAAAGCGGGACAACCAGAATGGTGCATGGTCTAAAAGACAGAACTCATAAGGATTTAATGACTTGAGTTTGTATAATTTAGAGGACATAAGAGATGGAGGGAAATATGATAGACAAATATATCAAAGGATTTAATAAAGTTCAGGTGGGAAGTATCTGCCAGAATAAAGGGAATGTGAGAATAAGAGGTCATAATTTGATTTTTAGGGTGGGAGATTTATTGGTAATTTATGAAACTAGCACTACACAGAAATGGTAGTAAATAGGGGATCCTTCTTCAAGAAGTAGTGGTAGGAACAACACGCTAAGATAAGTATAAGGCAATCCTGAGGATTTTAAGACACCCTTTTTAAGGTAGATAGAATATGCAGACTACATGGGCAGTTTGATTCATAACTGTTGTCAAATCTATGTTTTTCTGTTTCTTTTCTGTTTCTCTTCTCTCTCCATTCTCATCATTTTCCTCTATCTCCAACCCTTCCATCACTTATCCTGTTTTGCTCTCTCTTCATTTGATCTATAAATATTCCCCTTCCCCCTTATCTCCAGCTCATTTCATATGCTCTTTAACATGATATTTTATTTATAAAATGCCCTATATTCTGCTGCAGTGAGAGAATTAAAAAAATCAGAGAGACAATAAAACAAACATAATGCAGACAGGAAGAGCAAGGAAGGCTCTATCTCAATAAACCTTACACACACTCTCTCTTCAGCTCCTTGACCTGTTTGACAGTGAGGACCCTCGAGAGCGAGAGTATCTGAAGACCATCCTGCACCGTGTGTATGGGAAGTTCCTGGGACTCCGAGCGTATATTAGGAAACAGTGCAACAATATCTTCCTGAGGTGAGATGCAATAGAAGTTTAGTCATTCAGTTGTGTCCCTATGGACCATAACACGCCTGGCACATCTTGTGTCTGGTTGGGCTTATCCATACGTTTTTTGTGGCAAAAATACTGGAGTGGGTTGTCAGTTCCTTCTCCAGTGGATCTCGGTTTGTATGATCTGTCTGTTATGACTTGCCCAGCTTGGTTGACCCTACATGGTTTAGCTCACATCTTCCTTGAGATACACAAGCCCCTTCTCCATGAAAAGGTAGTAATCCAATATTTAAAAAAAACAAAAACATTATCAAGACAGAGAAAATAATGCCCAAGGTGTGCCAGGCTTCCTATGAGCCTGATGCCCTATAATAATACTTAAAGGGCCACTGAAGTCAGAAAACATGTCAATTTTATTCAGGATTCCACTTAAAGGGCCATTTACCTCACTCATGGTGTGAAAGAGCACAAGATTCTATGTTAAAATTATCTTTTTTTTTTTTTTTTAAATTACACTAATAATTGCTAAACATCTGCAGTCTTAGGTCTGTTTTCAAACACACTGCTGCCTGTTCTATTATTAAAAACGCATGCCGACACCAGCCGGTGCAAGCTCAGTGAAGACAAGATTTATGTTTTTTTTCCCTCTCCATTCAGGAATGTAATCAGCCATCAGTTAACCCGCAAGTAACATATTTAGGAGTTTCCAGCAGTGATTTCCCTGCACAGATGAATTTGGGAAGGGTTATCCCTCTTTCTGTTTCTTCTCTTTGCAGCAGTTTTTGCTGTCATTCTGCCTGGGGGACTTGCCAGAGTCTCATGTAAACAAATACTTCATTAATGATTTTTGTCTGTGAAAAAGTCACCTATTTAAAAAAATGTAAAATTATTTCAACATATTTTTCTCAGTACTTTTTCAGTGGTGTGCTCCAAGTTGTGCTGAGTGACACTTTAATCACATATTTTATTGTATTTATATATTATTCAAATAAAGAGATAACACAATTTACTCACCATTTAGGCTTTTTATTTTCCACTATTGGTGCAGACATTTTGCTATTAACAATCCTCCATCTTGCTTATGCTCAGTTGGTCATGTGATGCCAATGGTGACAACCTGGCCCTCGTTAAAATCAGCTAGCCATGTGACATACACAGGTCAATGTGTGCGTGAGCTGGTGTTGCATGGGGATTTGCAACTGTAGCGTTAGCAATCTGGGGGCTTAGCTATCCAGAGAGGACTGAGAATAAATGCCTGCACCTATAGTAGAAAATGGAAAGTCTAAACCAGGGGTCGTCAACCTTTTAATACCTACCGCTCACTTTTGATGGTAACATTTTCGTACCGCCCAACTCAATTTACCCTCTCCCATTTCTGGTAACATAAATAATATGACCCTAGTGATGCATCGCCCTGTACTTACTAAATAGTCCTTACTGCTGTCCCTGGGCTCTCTCATCACCCACCATAAAAGCTTGAATCGCCCACTAGTGGTGGGTAGGGACCAGGTTGACTACCACTGGTCTAAATCATGAATAGGCAGCATTATGTTTTTTATTAAATAATATATAACGTAGAATATTGAATAAATTGAGATTGTTTTTTTCAAACTTTAATAGTCCATTACCCAACCTTGCGGTAATCCCGAGCGTGGCGTGGCTCAGTGTTAATTTTCGGTACCTAAAGCGGCAACCCTGAGCCACGCTCAGGATTACACACTTCCTCCTTCTTCCCCCTTCCCCCATCCTCTTACTGTGTTACCCTCTCATCCTTCCCCTGTGGCATGTCTTCTGGCAGTGTCCGGGAGTCCCGAGTGACGTCACACGCACGTACGTCAACAGTGATTCCCGGCCACAGCCAGAAGATGTGCCGCAGGGGAAGGATGAGAGGATAACACAGTAAAAGGATACAGGAAGGGCTAGGAAGGAGGGGGCAGGGAAGGCGAAGGGAGAGTGGGAAGGGGTGGAGAAGGGGAAGGGGAAGGAGAATAGGAAGGGGTAAGGGGAGGAGAGGGGGGAATTGTGTGCTACAGGAGCTGGGGGGGGGCACTACACTACAGAAAAATGTTAAATGTAGGGGCAGTGGAGCGAAACAAGGCGGACTGGCCATGTTAGTATCCTTTTAACATAAAAAAATGGAAAAATATTGAGTGTAATGATTTCTTGTAAGCTATAAAAATGCAACTGGTTTATTAATATAAAAAATAATATTTGATATAAAAAATATGATTGGATGCATTTTGAGGTCTGACGCATTTCGATAACTGATGCATTTCAGTGTTATTCTTATTTATATGTGTCGCTATGGAATACTCCATGTTTGTCTCACAATTAAGCGCACCTAACAGGCAGCATTTCAGGATATCTTCATTCCTACACAAAAATCTAAGCTCAAGCTAAATCCAGAAATGTTTAGACATCCTAAGGAATAGGCTCTGATTTCCTGTACTTTTACCAAAGTATTTGAGTTCAAACTCTTTTCTTTCTTGTAGGTTTATCTATGAGACAGAGCGGTTTAATGGTGTAGCTGAACTTCTGGAAATCCTGGGCAGGTAAGTGAGACACAGACAGACGTCACTGAAACTAAAACCCACTAGAGACGTCATGGTACTCTGACACAGGACTGGATCTATTAGCAGTAAACACACCACTGTCATTAGAAACCTATCATTCTTAAAGAACAGATATAGAATTATATAAAAGTCTAGGTAATAACAAGTACTTAATCAAATGAATTTTGTTTAAAAAAAAATGTTTGCTCTTGCTTTCATTGTGCTGGCTGCAACTTATACTTTTAAAGGGCTATGACTTGTTTTAAATATTGTACCTTTAATCAAAGGTTTGCATTGCTGCAGTGCAGTGAAACTATCTATGTTTCCCCATAATGCTTTTTGTCAATTGTTGTTAAAAAAAACAACTAATTACACTATAATATTAATAAAAAACAAATTAGAAGCAATCAAATGGAGATTAGTTCTATGGACAGGATAAGCCACTCTGAGAGCAGCGTATTTTAGGTCACTTGTGCCCTTCACAGGGAAAAATATCCTGTACTATATCAGTCTCGTGTCACTAAAAGGAGTGATCCAGCCTAGAAATACCAGACAATTCTACCCTGAACAGGAGAAACAGCAAACCCGAGATGTACGTTTCGCCCGTTTGGGCCTCGTCAGTAGGGTGTAACTGAACTCCCTGGGTACAGTAAAGAATGAGTGCACATCTGTAGGCCCCTAACTAAAACTAAACTCCAGGGGTCCCCAGACATACGTTTCGGCCTTAGTTGGGCCACGTCAGTAGGGTGTAACTGAACTCCCTGGGTACAGTAAAGAATGAGTGCACATCTGTAGGCCCCTAACTAAAACTGAACTCCAGGGGTCCCCAGACATACGTTTCGGCCTTAGTTGGGCCACGTCAGTAGGGTGTAACTGAACTCCCTGGGTACAGTAAAGAATGAGTGCACATCTGTAGGACCCTAACTAAAACTAAACTCCAGGGGTCCCCAGACATACGTTTCGGCCATATTTGGGCCTCGTTGGTACGGTGTATCTGAACTCCCTGGGTACAGTAAAGAATGAGTGCACATCTGGAGCCCCCTAACTAAAACTAAACTCCAGGGGTACCCAGACATACGTTTCGGCCATAGTTGGGCCTCGTCGGTAGGGTGTATCTGAACTCCCTGGGTACAGTAAAGAATGAGTGCACATCTGGAGCCCCCTAACTAAAACTAAACTCCAGATGTCCCCCAGACGTACGTTTACGCCTCTATTGGGACTTGTTATTGAGCACCTCTGACTTTTTTTTTTTGTCACTAGAATATTCGCAGTCATATCATATTGAAACCAGTTAAGAGACACACATAGTTACAGCTAACACACAGTACGCCAGATCAAATTCATGCATTTTTACATCAGCATGTAGTGAAAGAAACTAAACACATTAAGAACTGCTATAAAAGTGATACATGTAAAAAGTGACAAAGCTTCTTCTATACAAAGCAAGGGGAGCTTGGGCTTAAAATAAGCTTTATATGAATTCAAGTATCCTTTAAACATATCACTGTCATGATGTCATGTAGCTGCATAACAGGCATGATCTTCTAACACAAATAATCTCCGTCTTGTGTTCTTGCAGCATTATTAATGGCTTTGCTTTACCGCTGAAGTCTGAACACAAACAGTTCCTTGTCCGTGTTTTGATACCTCTTCACTCAGCAAAATCCCTGTCTATTTTCCACGCACAGGTGAGAACTGGTAGATCTTCTAATAACCGCTCCTATTGTTTCGATTGGATAAAATATCTTGTGTGGAAGGGAATTAATATTGTATTTTGCCTTGTACTTAACCACTGTATAGTGCTACGGAATACATTGGCGCGTTATCAATAAAGGATAATATTAATTGATGGAACTTGGAAATCCAGGCTGCGACACGTCACCAAAGAGAACACAAGTTACAAAGTTTTTGAATTTTATGTATATTTCACTGTTTTATAAGAGTTTTTATACAATCCACGTCATCCTCCAGTTGTCCTCCTTCTCTCACTGCTGCCTAAAGCATAATTGCAAATACAATTTAATATATTTGAGGTTGCACTATTTTATTTCCATTCAAAAAACATGAAGTATGTGTGTTTGCACCGCTCAGGCGTGTCCTCATGGTCCCCAACACACCATGCTGATCCACTTGGTATTCATGGAGGAGATACTGGAGTGGGTTGCCAGTTCCTTCTCCAGTGGGCCACAGCATACAGCTCCTGGTATCCTATCCAAGTACGGACCAGGCCCAATCCTGCATGGCTTCAGGGTGGTGTGACCTCTAAGTTCCCTGAATGGAATCAAACCCAGGTCACAGAGGTGAACGCACCAAATCCTAACCACTGGACCACCAGAGAATCCAGTTCTTCAATATAGTATATGTTAAATATATGACCACTGTGAGCTTTAGCATATAGAGTGAGCTTGTAATATATGGCCCTTACAGTTGAACTAGAGATAACAATTAAGGTGAGTAAGCATTGAAAGGAAACCATTAAAAACAATTATAAAACAGTTAAAAGTTGCAGCTTCTTATCTTGATGTTGATTGCACTGCAAAACATGGTCCTTTCCTTTTATGAGTGTGCCAGCACAGACAGCAGCAGTGGCAGTGAGCATCCGCTAGATGTTGCTGCCAAGATTTTGCTGCTGATGTCATAGCTTTAGGGTCAGGGTAAGGGTTAGTGTAAGGGGTTTAGGGTAAGGGGTAAGGGTTAGTGTAAGGGTATTAGGGTAAGGGTAATGTTTTCAGCTTGGAAATTGTGTACGATCTTAGCAGCGCTTACAAACTGTCTTCAATTTCGGCAGTGCAATCTAGCAGCTACTTGCTGCAACTGCTGCGGCCACTGCCGGCGCACTCATAAAAGGAAAGATACTCTGTCATGTATTTCACAGAACATGTTTTAAATACTGTACATGTTTTCATGAACTGTCCAATGATTTAAATCGGACCTGCATTCCAGAAATAGTGCAATATTAATAAATCAGTAAATATAATATTCTAGTCCATGTGAGTTCCATTATATGTATTAACACATTGATTGCTGGGGTCGATATAACACGGAAATTAAACAGAAAATAAAGTATTTTATATTGCAGATTTGCGAGCCTGAGAATGTTGTGCTATTAATTTTAATATCTAACATCACCTTCCCTTTTATTATAAATACAGTAGTGTGTGCATGTTTGCATTTACAGTGCTACGGATAGGACTTTAACCGCCTTGCGGGTCCTCTCTAGTACCCGTTGGCTTTTTGGCTCCATTTACGGGTTACAGGGTTGAACGCCAGTGGATTTGTAGCAATTTAATAGCGGTTTTCAAAGGTAACAGTTACAGGCTTGAAAGATCAAAGGATTTGAGGCAGCAGAGTTCAGATTTCGACAGCCCGTAGGTTTTTTTCGCCCTTATCCCGCTAGCGGGTTGCTTTACGAGGCCAATTTAATAGCCGTAAGTCTTGTGGGCTACGTTACGGGCTATGGTTTACACGTTGAGGGAATTTAATAGGGCTGTTGGTCTGTAACCGCCCCTTTGTGCATTGAAAAGGAAGAACTACTGTCATGGCAGCTTCCATGTAATAGCAGAGTCTGCTAAAAAGATTGGGCCTAATTCAATTACCCAATTTGTAAATTTATACACACTAAAAAACACTCTTAATATTGCTACATATTCCCAAAATATTCCTTATTGGCACTAATGAATTCTTAAGTCAATAGAATGCATATAAACATTTATGAGTTCAAGGCATTTGCAAGTAGCTAATAGAATATGGCCCCTTGTCTCTGAAAATGCTTTTATGCTTATGGCTTGCACATCTGCTAATATGGTTAGTTTGTTGCATACTTCATAAACATGCAGTTTTTTGCTAATACGCAATGATTTTTTTTTAATAGAATTAAATTGAAAATGTACCGATATCAAAAGTCCCCCTCGAATTAACCAATCATGTTAAGGTCAGCATAATTCCTATTAACATGGGATTTCACTGCTCCTTTTACTCAAAATGATATTGCAGTGGCATCTTCCAGTTTCTGTTGCCTGTAAGCTCTAAGGCAGGGGCCTCAATCCTTAGTATGATCCTTGTTATGTACTGGGCCCATAATTATTGCTCTCCACTGTGGTAAAAGCTAGTGAATGGAGGGCCCCAGTGCAAAATAATTTGGGGGTCCCTTTAAAACTTCTCTGAACAAGATAGATGCCTATAGGGTTCAATTCAAAAGCCAAAGTATATGTAGTGGTCAGGTCACCACTAAGGTGATTAGATCACCTTTCTATAAACATATTTAGTGTAATACATTAGGAGACCCCTTTACCCTTTTCTGGGCCGGTGCTTTGCCCATGCTGCACCAGGAATAGCCCCATCCTGGTACTGGATAAAATGTTGGAGCATTACAAATAATGGATAATAATAATAATTGTCCATTATCAAGTTTAGTTATTCAAAGAAACATAAAGACATTTTGGGACCCAGGTAGTAATTTAAGGATCTTGATGCATAGCATTGAATGACCATTAATGTATGGTTGGGCCATATCTCAGGACAGTACCTGGAGTGGGATCCATAAGACGTGTCTGCTCTGGAGAGGCTTCATATTGTCTTGTAGATACTTCTAATACACCAGGCTTGTGTTGGCCATCCTGGAAGGCAGGTTTTGACCTTATCCACACAAGACGTTCTAATGGTGTATTAGGATGCAATATTTAAGAGCAACTGTTTAGTTGACCTGTTCTTAACCTAATTTAGCACTGTCCAAATTCTTTAGTGTGGTGGACTGTTGCTGGTGGGCCACATTTAAACTGAATTGTGAGGAGGTGGGCTACATTTAAATTGACTAGTGAGCTGGTGGGCCACATTTAAATTGACATAGTGAGCTGGTGGGCCACATTTAAATTGACATAGTGAGCTGGTGTGCCACATTTAAATTGACATAGTGAGCTGGTGGGCCAGATTTAAATTGACATAGTGAGCTGGTGGGCCACATTTAAATTGACATAGTGAGCTGGTGGGCTACATTTAAATTGACTAGTGAGCTGGTGGGCTACATTTAAATTGACTAGTGAGCTGGTGGGCCACATTTAAATTGACATAGTGAGCTGGTGGGCCACATTTAAATTGACATAGTGAGCTGGTGGGCCACATTTAAATTGACATAGTGAGCTGGTGGGCCACATTTAAACTGAATAGTGAGGAGGTGGGCCACATTTAAATTGACTAGTGAGCTAGTGGGCCACATTTAAAATAATAATTTAAAACATGTACACCTAAATATATAAATGAATATATTTATATATTTTGCATGAAATAACTAAACGCTTTAGAATTTATAAATGGCATTCCGAACGTTTATTTTTTTATAATATTCATTTTGTGAGAGGATTCTACCTGGCAGCTAGCGGGCCACAGATATCAGCCCAGTTGGACAGCACTAAGCTATCAGATATTGGTACATTTAGTTGTGCTTGATGATTGAGGAGAACAGCTGGAGAAAGTGAAGTGGAAGATACCAGAGGTCCAGATTCACTATAACCTCTAGAGTGATATTTGTATCCATAACACAGTATTCCCTGGTGGTTTATATGTATCTATATATCCATGTTTTTATCTATTTTGTATGTTAATGATTAATGATTAAGACTAATTGGGCAAAATGGGGAGCACCAGTCCATATTGTATGTATAAAGTTGGATAGATCTTAGCAAGCATACTAGGATTTGGAGATTACGCACCTAAACGCCACAGAGTTTTCTTTGTAGGTCCACTGTACAATGAAGACATATGAATGTTTGAAACTGATTAAGAGCATATTAAAGCAGTAAAATGTCATAATAATATAAAATTTATAATCAGAAAAAATACATTTTGTTGCCTCAACAGGACCCTGAAGGGATCCCTG
This sequence comes from Discoglossus pictus, assembly GCA_027410445.1. NCBI lineage: Eukaryota > Metazoa > Chordata > Amphibia > Anura > Alytidae > Discoglossus > Discoglossus pictus. The sequence continues at coordinate 36,168,123 of CM050175.1, forward strand.
ATACTTGAAGGAAGTTTTGTGATTGAGGCAGATGTACACATCGAGCTATGATTGCATCTATTGATGCAGCTTCCTGCTTCAGGGCCTGTGAGAGGGAAGCGGTTTGGTGTCAATTACAATCTAACTATAGGTTCTGACTTCTTCCTGTTCCCTCCTCGCCCTCCCCTCCCTCCGCTGATAACTACAAACTCATACTCCATCATCCAGCTGTCTGGATGTGAAGTAACAAACACAAAATGGATTCCTGTACTCAAAAACAATTTCAAAAGTCACAATCCCCCCAAATTTTTTAAGCTCATGGTTTGCACAGGTGCTAATATTGTTAGTTTGGTACATATTTGACAAATAGTTTTTTTGTTGTTGTTGAACTAAATGTTAGATTAGGATTTGATGTGAGCGCTAGCAGTTGTCCTGGACTCTAATCCTGACTCTTGTCTCTGCAGCTTGCATACTGTGCGGTCCAGTTCCTGGAAAAAGATTCCTCACTAACAGAGCATGTAAGTACAGATGTTATAATGTAAGGAAATATGTCTATATTATAATGTAAAGCTGTATGTGTTATATGCCATGACAGTGATAGGATGAGACTGCGAGGGAGAGAGAGAGGGAGTGCGGCAGGAACAGAGGAACCGGGAGGGTGATACAGAAGAGAGTGACAGAGAAAGGCAGTGGGAGAAAGAGAGAGAGTGAGACAGAGATAGGGAAAAGAGAGTGAGACTGAAAGAGAGAGAGAGTGAGACTGAAAGAGAGAGAGTAAGACTGAAAGAGAGTGAGTGAGACTGAAAGAGAGAGAGTGAGACTGAAAGAGAGAGAGTGAGACTGAAAGAGAGTGAGTGAGACTGAAAGAGAGTGAGTGAGACTGAAAGAGAGTGAGTGAGACTGAAAGAGAGTGAGTGAGACTGAAAGAGAGTGAGTGAGACTGAAAGAGAGAGAGTGAGACTGAAAGAGAGAGAGTGAGACTGAAAGAGAGAGAGTGAGACTGAAAGAGAGAGAGTGAGACTGAAAGAGAGAGAGTGAGACAGAAAGAGAGAGAGTGAGACAGAGATAGGGAAAAGAGAGTGATACTGAAAGTGAGAGAGAGTGAGACTGAAAGAGAGAGAGTGAGGCTGAAAGAGAGTGAGTGAGACTGAAAGAGAGTGAGTGAGACTGAAAGAGAGTGAGTGAGACTGAAAGAGAGTGAGTGAGACTGAAAGAGAGAGAGTGAGACAGAAAGAGAGAGAGTGAGACAGAGATAGGGAAAAGAGAGTGAGACTGAAAGAGAGAGAGTGAGGCTGAAAGAGAGTGAGTGAGACTGAAAGAGAGTGAGTGAGACTGAAAGAGAGTGAGTGAGACTGAAAGAGAGTGAGTGAGACTGAAAGAGAGTGAGTGAGACTGAAAGAGAGAGAGTGAGACTGAAAGAGAGTGAGTGAGACTGAAAGAGAGAGAGTAAGACTGAAAGAGAGTGAGTGAGACTGAAATAGAGAGAGTGAGACTGAAAGAGAGAGAGTGAGACTGAAAGAGAGTGAGTGAGACTGAAAGAGCGAGAGTGAGACTGAAAGAGAGTGAGTGAGACTGAAAGAGAGAGAGTGAGACTGAAAGAGAGAGAGTGAGACTGAAAGAGAGTGAGTGAGACTGAAAGAGAGTGAGTGAGGCTGAAAGAGAGAGAGTGAGACTGAAAGAGAGAGAGTGAGACTGAAAGAGAGAGAGTGAGACTGAAAGAGAGAGAGTGAGACTGAAAGAGAGAGAGTGAGACTGAAAGAGAGAGAGTGAGACTGAAAGAGAGAGAGTGAGACTGAAAGAGAGAGAGTGAGACTGAAAGAGAGAGAGTGAGACTGAAAGAGAGAGAGTGAGACAGAAAGAGAGAGAGTGAGACAGAGATAGGGAAAATAGAGTGATTGAGAGAGAAAGAGAGTGAGTGAGTGAGATAGAGACAGGGGAAAGAGAGTGATTGAGACTGAAAGAGAGTGAGTGAGTGAGACAGAAAGAGAGTGAGTGAGATAGAGACAGGGAAAAGAGAGTGATTGAGACAGAAAGAAAGAAAATGAGTAAGACATAAAGAGAGACAGAGAGGAGGGAGAGAGATATAGATGGATAAAAGAGAGCAAGACAGAAAGAGAGGTAATGAGAGAGACAGAGAAAAGAGGGATAGGGATAGAGAAACAGAAAAAAGAGTGAGTGAGGCAAAGAGAGAAGCAGAGATGTAAAGAGAACAAGGCAGAGAAAATGAGAATGAAATGGGTGGAGACAGAGAACAAAGTGAGGGAAGGAGTCAGAATAGAATAGAGAGAAGGTGTGAGAGAGAGGAAGGGAGAGAGATAAAGTGCTAGGAAGAAAAAGGTAGAGACAGTGACGAGAGAGAGATTGAGACAACTAGATACAAGAAGAGACAGAAGAGAGGGAGGGATGATTGGGGCATGCAAAACAGAGTGTGAAACAAAAAAATGGACAACAGGAGAGATAAGGAGAGAGAGAAGAGGTAGCAACACGAGACAACAGTATGAGAAGAGAGACAGACAAGAGACAGCGAAGGTCAAGAGAGATAGAGGCAGATTGAAAAGGTGAGGAAGTGACAGGAATATATGAGATAGAGATGTATGAGAGATAAGCAGCAAATCGGAAGATGAGACCGAGACAAAGGCCAAGGGAGAAAAGGGGAGAGGAAAGACGGTAGAGATAAGTAGGACAGAGGACAAAGTGTGAGAATGAAACAGGAAATAATAAATCCTGGTAAAATAGCACAGATCATGAGAACATAATGCAAACATATATGTTTTAGAAATACAAACAGTTGGAGGGTTTAATCCCCCCTGTAGCAGCCATACAAGAAAGCAATGGCCACCACAGACATTGGGAGGGTGGTTTTGCTAATTTCTATGAACTGCTCTTTATTGTCTCTATAACTCTATTACAGCACATAACTCACTCTAGAACTCATACTATTTAACAAAACATATAACTTCTCCTTATATCCCTTCTATGTATTGTCTGCAGTCTCTTACACAGCTTACTATAACAGCGCTCTATAACTCTTCCTGATGCCCCATAAACTCCTCTTATTGCACAGAATAACTCCTTAACTCTCCATTGCTCCATGAAATTGCTTCCTATTACTCCACACAACAACCCAATAACTCATCAGATGACAATGCATTGCGGGGCATTATGCCATTGAAAGGGTTAATTTATCAAGATAATTTTGTTTCTTAATATAATTTTCTTACTGAGATGCCTATTGTAAAATTGTCGTTCTAGTTCTGAGGTCTACAGCTTGTCTCATTGCCAGATTGTACAGTGGTTATTCTGACTAATTTAAAGTGGACATATCGTTTCATATAAATACCAGCATTGTGATAATGTTAAAACTATTGATTAAGTCATTATTTTGGCTAATAGACCCCAATCACACTGTGTTACTTACACGATAAACCAATACAAGTTTGTAACCTGGATGAAAATTGGCCTCCGATTAGATGCAAATGAATGAAATATATTTTCACTAATATTAGCAAGGCTGGATTACCCATTAGGTCAACTAGGCAGCCGTCTAGGGGGCGCATCTCGGTGAGGGGAGCCACTTTAAAAAAAAAATGCTTCCTGGCTTAAAAAAATGAAATGCTGCAGTTCATAGACTGGCTACTAGGGAGTAAAATGAACTTGCATGCACAGAAAAGGCAAAAATTGGTCTGTGCATACCTTGCATACTCACTCGCAGGGGCTCCTCCACTTCACTGCCTAGGGGCTCAAAAAAAATAGATCCGGCACTGAATATTAGTGCATTTTTCATGGGCATATTTAGGTTTCATGCTGCTGTAGACCAGTCAGATTTGTACGCCCCCCCCCCCTTATTTGCAGTTCCTTCTTTGCCCTTTCTATATCTCAATTCATAAGTTTATGTGTCTTTATGTATATATATGGCAAGTACAAACAGACAGAAATAGCACTGCACTGCATATAGACATTTCTATGCATATACAAACATACCACAGGCATCTTCAGCCAGCACTGAAAATATGCTGCTCTAGGCCTTGGCCTCATAGGCCTATGCAGAAACACACCCTTAACCGTTTTAAACAAAGTAACGTACTGTACAATTTCAGTATATTGGTGGAACATCATAATGGTACTTTGTAGACTATATTGATATCATGTATGTATAGTGACACCTTGTGGTCACTGCAGATGTTACAGTAGCAAATAGCACGTATACAATTTTCACTAAATTGCCTGTTTTCTCACTATTAAACCTTGTATAATTTTTATAATATTACTAGCGACTTGCCCGTCAAAAAATGACGGCAATAGAATTGTAAGGTAGGTAATGCTGTTTGCCACACAAAGTAATTTTTTTGTTTGTGGGAGTACCTTCGGCGCTCATTGCGAGCCTCTCGGTTGGTGTATTTTTGGTTATCAGAGCTCCTTTGGCGCTCATTGTGAACCTCTCCCCTGGTGTAGTTTTGCTCCTGTAAACACCGTTGGCGCTCCTTGTGAGGTGCGCGCTGAGCGCCTTTGGCGTTTAGTGTGATCCTGTCGTGTGTTTAATTTTTTTTTCTGCCTATGTATTTTTTTACAATAATTAATGAATAAAATCATAAATTAATATACTTTACCTTTTTGTAATTAATATATGCAGCAACCAATATGCTGAAGAGCTGACAATCTGTTTTGATGTTCCTGCAGCATACAATGTAGGTTTGCAGTGTTGTGGAGCTGAGGTGTAAGTGTCAGCAATGTGTGCAGTGTGTAGTGTAAATAGGCTGCGTGCGTGAGAGAAAGACGTTTGTATAGCTGGGTACTTCCGCATTTTGTAATGGTAATGTTATTAGTTTCAAGTTAGTGTGTGATTTTTTTTTTTTTTGCATTTTGTGTGTTTTTCGTGTTTTTCGCTGTGCGTGGTTCGGCCAATAAGTTTGTATTTTTTGTTGCTCGTATTTATTTTCTAAGTGGCGGTTTCCTTTTGTAAGTGTTACGGGCGGTATTTTTTTTTTAAAGTGCTACGGGTCTCGCACTGTGAATTGTGTATTTGATTTTTCTGTTGATGTGTAGTTCCGCGGGTTGTAGGTATGATGCGCAAGTTGTGCAGGGTCGTAGGGATGAGCTCCTACGGCGCTCATCTCCACCAGCGCAGTGAGCGCCTTTGGCACTCCCTGCCTAAGTAGTATGGGGTCGTAGGGAGGAGCGCCTATGGCGCTCATTTCCACCAGCGCCTTTGGCGCTCTCTGCCTAAGTTGTACGGGGTCGTAGAGATGAGCGCTTTGCGAGCCTGCAGTTTTAACGTTGCGTTACCAACAGATTTTGTCCAAGGCCGCTCTGCTGCGAACTATATATGTGATTTTTTAAGCTCACATTTTAATGAATATGCTCCATAGTTAGCATAGAAACTGGAGAGTTCTCTCCTCAATAGTGAGAAATTTCACCTTAGTTATTATAGCTAATACTTCATTTTTGGGGTGAACATTGTTGGATTAACTAAAGTTTCTCAATAAACCAATAACACACTCACCACCTGATTCAAAATGATATCAGCTGGGTTATTTCTATTATAATGAATCAGCAGTCTAATTTAGAGTGTAGCTGTGTATTAAATAGTATTATTATTTTAATACTAGTCGTTTACCCGTCATAAATGACGGTATAATATTACATGTGTCTCCCCCCCTCTCCCTTCCCTGTGTCTCTCCCCACCCCTCTCCCTCCCCTGTGTCTCTTTCCCCCTCTCCCTCCCCTGTGTCTCTTCCCCCCATCTCCCTCCCCTGTGTCTCTTTCCCCTTTTCCCCTGTCTCTTTCCCCCTCTCTCTCCCCTGTCTCTCTTTCCTCCTTTCACCCTCTGTCTCTTTCCCTCCTCCTCCCTCCCCTGTGTCTCTTTCCCCTTTTCCCCTGTCTCTTTCCCCCTCTCCCTCCCCTGTGTCTCTTTCCCCCTTTCCCCCTCTGTCTCTTTCCCCCTCTCCCTCCCCTGTGTCTCTTTCCCCTTTTCCCCTGTCTCTTTCCCCCTCTCCCTCCCCTGTGTCTCTTTCCTCCTTTCACCCTCTGTCTCTTTCCCCCTCTCCCTCCCCTGTGTCTCTTTCCCCCTTTCCCCCTCTGTCTCTTTCCCTCCTCCTCCCTCCCCTGTGTCTCTTTCCCCCTTTGTCTCTTTCCCCCCCTCTGGCGCTGCGTGTTGCGCATGCGCACTGCGGCATGTACTGAATCCGTACATATAGTTTGTAAAGTGCGCATGCTCTCCCTCTGGAGCGTTACATACACTTTAGAAATTATATTAGTGATTATTTAAGCTACAAGTTTGATACCTGCATTTAAAAACAAGTACTTTTATATCTGATTGATATTAAAACAGTAACTGTTTCAGAGGCTGTAATACAT